>CM050329.1:22500-732500 GCA_027405865.1 Salix purpurea | reverse complement strand
AATTTAATTATCAACTCGTTGATTTTTTATTTATTAAAACTTGTGCTGAACATTTATTTTTTCATAAAATAAATTGGTGGTCGACAGAAATATATGAATCACACCTTATTATAGGATGAAGTTTTACCACTATAATCTTATTTAATTTCTGTGATGGGATATATTATTTTGAAATGTTTGTAAGTGTGGTAATAATTATTTTTATTTTTTACTAAGAAAATATATATTATAATAATATATATTTAATTTTTAAAAAAAAAAGAATTTTTCTTCACCGGCCAAAAAAAGGAACCGCGCTAACGAGCCGTCCTCATTTCCGTTACAGTTGCCGCGCACATCCCCATAGTCCCTCCCATTCCAAAATAGCCACGTGCTCAACATCACTTCCGTCAAATTACAACCGTCCAAGCACTCCCCCCATCAAGATGCCAAACCCCCTCATTGGCCGATCCCAACGAAAAAAAAAAAAAAAACCGTTGAAACAAAATGCAGACTTAATTTCTGTCGCCCGTTTTAAAAAACCGATTCCCTTTTCCTATATTCTCCACTGCACCCCAACTCCTTTTCCCTCTGCAATCTGTAATGTTCGAAGCCTTTTTGAGATTCTCATGTAATCGAATTTGCTTTCTCAATTCAATGGCAACCAGTTGATTGATTCCAACCGAGTGGAGTCACCCACTTAAATTCTCTATTTATAGCCCCAAATGCACCTCAGCAAAATCACGCTGCGATCGCTGCCTCTTGCTCGGTAATTTTTTCTCTCTATTCCAATATCTTATTTTGTCTCCGCATTTGAATTCGAACACCGAGAGGTGAATGTGACTGCAGGGTTTTTATTGGATAAAAACATATTAATACGATCAAGCGTCGAGTTATTGAAGCCTAGTGGGTCGACATGGTATACAACAGTAATGTATGTATCTTGGTTTTTCACTGTTGTTATTTACTTTCCTGCTCTTAATTATTGTTATCCGAACCTGATCAGGGCAGGTCAAATTTCAAATTGAATCAGACAGCCGACATGTGATTTGACTTTATTTTTTAGAATATGAACCGGCATTAATAACTTTGCTTAAGCTAGAAGCTGGGTTAATTTTATTTTATACAAAAAAAATATGCAGGGATCTGATGCCAGTTACCATCGGACTGATACTGGTATGCTGTTCCTATCATTCCTGTCAGTAATTGTCTCTCTAATTGGATATTCTTGGTCATTAATTATGAATTGTGACGGGGTTAATTACTTTTGGTTAGGAGCTGTGCTGCGGAGCGGAAGAGAAATCCTTCTTCAGGTAATTTCGGGTAGAAAAATATTGAAAGAAACTGTTCATGCCAGACGTCAAATTAAGCCGCTTTAGTCGGTGGGTAGGAGTGGAGTTTTCTAGTTTTGATCGAAACTTTGCTAAACAGGCTTTTAACTGGGAGTCACATAAGCATAACTGGTGGGGAAATTTGGAGAAGAAAGTTGCTGATATTGCGAAATCTGGGTTTACCTCAGCATGGTTGCCGCCGCCTGCTAACTCCTTCGCACCCGAAGGTTAGAGGGATAAAGTTGTTATATCTGAGGCTGATTATGATTTCGTTTGCGTGCTTAAGAAGGGGGTGGTTTTTTTATTTTGTTTTCTAACTTCACTCTTTGGTTTTACAGGTTATCTTCCACAGAACCTTTATAACATCAACTCTTCATATGGTTCCGAGCAACTCTTAAGGGCTGTACTTCAGAAGATGAAGCAGTACAATGTTAGAGCCATGGCTGACATTGTTATCAATCACCGGGTTGGAACAACCCAAGGGCACGGAGGAATGTACAATCGTTACGATGGAATTCCATTATCGTGGGATGAACGTGCTGTTACATCTTGTACTGGTGGATTGGTAAGTTTAGTTCCGTGTATAGAGTTTGGGGGCAGTCTATGCAGGTGACCCTGTATGAATATGAACGATAAATAGGGTAAATAGGCTTGCATGTTAATATGATCTGACTATTACTGCCTTGATACTAAGACGGGATACAGAGTCTCACACATGGATTGCTTGCTGACCTGTTACTGCTGCTTTCCAGGGTAATCGAAGCACCGGTGACAACTTCAATGGGGTTCCAAATATTGACCATACTCAACATTTTGTTCGAAAAGACATAACTGCATGGCTGCAGTGGTTACGTGAGAGTGTTGGCTTTCAGGATTTCCGTTTTGATTTTGCAAGAGGGTAACAATCTTTTTGAACTGGCAGTGTATTTGTTTTATTCTACTGGTTCAATTTTTGCATTCATCACTTACATCCCCACGACCTGCAATTTAGTTATTCTCCAAAATATGTGAAAGAATACATTGAAGGAGCGAAGCCTGTATTTTCTGTTGGAGAGTACTGGGATTCTTGCAATTACAATGGCCATTTTTTGGAATACAACCAAGGTATTACTTCTAAATATACCTCGCATCCTTACTCGTTGGCCTACTCTAAGCCATGCTATCTAAAGATAGGATTACTTTTTTTCCATAATATTTTGGGGTCTGGATTAGTAACTGTTACCAGGGGAATGAAAGTCCACACCTGTAATTAATAAAGGTTTGCTTGCTTGCATAACTTTTGGTGTCTGGATTACTCACTGTTTCCATGTCCCACCTTTCACCTCTTTTCCTTCTACTCAGGTTTTGCTCTTCAATTTACACATGTTATTTGCATTTTCCTATTATAAAGATGTCTTCATTAAAAATCTTGAATCGGACTTCAAAATGCTGCTCTGTTGATCGTGATGTCTGTGGGTGCTTTTATGATTAACATTGTTCTGTAAATTCCTCCTTCAGACAGCCATAGGCAGCGGATTGTCAATTGGATTGATGCAACAGGCCAGCTCTCAGCTGCATTTGACTTCACAACAAAGGGAATTCTTCAGGTACTTCAAGGGATATCATATCACAGAACATTTTTCTTTGATGATTTCTTTGACTTGATGTAACTAGCTAACTAATTTATCAGCCTAATTTTTGGATGATGCTAGGACAACTGCAAATATTTTATATTTTAGCTGTGAGCCTATTTCGTTTGACATAAAATAAGGCTTAATCGAATGGGAGTGTTCAATATAGGTGGGCATAAGAAGCTATATTCTTCTATGGTTACATCACTTTTATGGTAATACCGATTCCTGATTTTCAATGAAGGAAGCTGTCAAGGGGCAATTATGGCGCCTGCGTGACCCTCAAGGAAAGCCACCAGGTGTATTGGGATGGTGGCCCTCGAGGGCTGTCACATTCATTGATAACCATGACACAGGCTCAACACAGGTATCCCGTATATTTCAACTACCATTGAAAGAATAGACAGATGGTCTCTCCTTGTTGTTCTTTCTTTGCTTCTTCTGGGCAGTTCTATGTTCTTGCCGTCCTGATATATTAAGCGCGTGGGCGCACCGCGTGCACACAGCCTAATCCAATCTATTTATCATCTTCAAATGCACGTTGATAATTGTGCAGTATCAGTGATCAATATTTTTTTCTTCTGTTTTCAAATAGGAAGTAATATCTTTCTGATCATTTCATTGATGCAGGCTCATTGGCCTTTCCCTTCAGATCATGTTATGGAGGTACGTTGACACTTGTGTTCAAAATGCAAATTTGTTGAACAAGCTTAATAATTTGTGTTCCCCGTGATTTAAACTGTACAGAAAAGACAACCTGTGTTAACATGGATCCGTTTGTTCAGTTCTTTTTTGTTATTTGGTTTTAAAGGTTTGGGATTTTGATGGAAATAAAACTGGAGATTTTTAAGTCCTATATGGCTGGTGTCACGTTCAGTTTTCTATTAAATGAAGTTAATAGCTAATCTTTAATATTCTTGTTTAGGGCTGTCTGTGCAACAACGTTTTGTCTTGTTTTGAACCAAAGGTCTGAAATTCGAGTTTTGGGGAGTGATGTTTAAGTTATTGGATCTAACTTCTTGTTCCATGGTCCGCTGCAGGGTTATGCTTACATACTTACACATCCAGGGATGCCAGCAGTTTTCTACGATCACTTCTATGACTGGGGTAATTCTAATCATGAACAGATTGTGAAATTGGTACGTTAAACTGTGAATTTCCGTCTGTTGAATTCCTCACCCGGGGAAGGTTTTCTCCTTTGTAACTTCCTCTAAATCCGCAGATTGACATTCGGAAGCATCAAGATATCCACAGCCGATCATCTATCAAGATTTTTGAGGCCCAGCCAAACCTTTATTCTGCAATGATTGGCGAGAAGGTGTGCATGAAGATTGGGGATGGTTCCTGGTACCCAGAGGGCAAGGAGTGGAAGCTTGCAACCTGTGGCCACCGTTATGCTGTGTGGCAAAAATAATCCTCCTCTTTCCACCCCTACTAGTTGCCCCCATTTCTGCTATTTTCTTTATGGGGAGGATGGGTGCAAGATTATATGGCAGAGGTGAGAGGCTACTTCTACAGCTACCATAAAAGTACAAATAGTGGATGAGTCTCAATATCAATTTCGCATTGGCGATCACTGTACTAATAAAATCCACTGTTTTGAAGCATGTTGTCCATTGCCAATATATATATATATATATAGCTGCGTTCCTTTTATTTTCTTTTTACAAGTTCATTTGTTACATCCCAGGTATTTCATGAAACCGAAAATTATTAGTTTTAGTTTTTAGCACCGACAATTCTTTGTATTAGTTTTATTTTATACTCTTGGGTTTTTTAAAGATGTTTGCCTTGCTGGCTACAGATTTCCAACTACCAAGCCACTCCCACGGCCTTGGGTGGATTGGTGTGTAAACCAGCCCGCTGGCCTGGGCTCGAGGTTTCGAGCCTTGATGGCTATCAGTTGTGTTAGGTTCCGTGGACCTTATCTGGACCACAAAATCAGAAAACTGTGGACATAGAGTAGAAGAAACCACTGGTTATACGAGTGCTATAGGGAGGCAGGCATGAGATTGTGGAAGACACTGATCATGGCATTGACTTGTTTTTTAAGCTTTTCTCTGTGTGAAGTAAATGAAGTCTGACCGCCATTAACATTTAAATAGAGCTAGCAAAAGCTTTTTGGACAAAGTTGCACATAAAGTGTAAAGTTTGTCCCATGATGATCCGCAAGAAAGAAAAGAAAGGTAAACCTCGAATTAGTCCCTAAATTACTCAGGGATTCTCGATTTCGTTAGTCCATAAACAACTTGCTGTTTCCTTTAGGTCCCTAAGTTTAATTGAATTCTCAATCGACATCCCCGGTCACTTCTGTTAATGGATTTTGCAGGGAGCTGGGCCTAATTCTCTTTTTCATAAATTTGTGAGGGACAATTTTGGTTGACAATTCATTCAAGAATTCTCGTATGATATGCAAATCCAATCTAGATAAATCATTTTTGTAGACACTTAATTGAGATTAAAATCATAATCCATGGATGAATTCGAGGATATACAGAGAAGCAATATATTATGAGGTATGGACATAAAGCACGAGCTAGTCAAAGCATAAAGCCACGACTGCGCGTAGATGTATACGGAGGATACATAAGATAGCGTTTGCTTGCTGCCTCCTAGTAGAAAAAACAAGAACAACACAATAAATGGGACATAATTTTGTTTTATAATAATAAAAAATACGAAAATTGTAGAAAAAATGAGATAAAATTGTTAGAGAATAATATAAATTATATTCTAGAGTCTCATCTAACAGTTTAAGTTTCTAGGTGAGATGGTTTCTTAACAAAAATATTTTTTATATTTTAAAATGATAAAAAACCATTCTATAATCATTTTAAAAACAAGATTATTCTAATATCCATGTACATATCACTTTAACCAAACACTTTTGTTTTTTTCCTTTTGAAAACACAGCATTTGAGAGCGGTAATAATAGCTCTCACTAGCATGGTTGCATGGCGCGATGCTGTGTGTACAATACCTGAGGCTGCGCTATGTGTTTTTTATAATTAGTAGATTTGAGAGAGAGCAGTCACGTGACAAGAGAGCTGGCAAGATGCTCTCACCTATCATAATCACACCCATCGTCATCGACCTCATCATTTGTGTTTTGAAACTCAAAAAAACACAGCTTCCCCACACATAATTCCCACTTCTCCAGCACCGCGAGACGTTTTTTACATTATTTTTGTCGTAAGATCGGACAGCTCTCTTCTCTCTCTCTCCTGCTGCCATGCTGTGAAAACCTGTCATTCATAGAGAATTGAAAAAATGAAAAATAGAAACCCCATTACGATCCTCAATCATCACTGCTACTCTTCTTTAGCTCTATTCGATATTCTCCGACCATCACTCTCTCTTAATACTCTGCGATCTTTTCAGTTTTCCAATAAAAGGGGGTCGGTCAATCTCTCACCCTCTTTAGTCGGTGCTCTTAAACCAGGTCAGAGTTTTGGAGCATGATGGCTTCTGATTTTCAATGAGGTTTTACTATTGTGCTTCGCTTTTTTTTAAAAGAAATATATAATTAATTATTTTTTAAAATATTTTTTATAGTTTTGATTTGATAATATTGAGAATAAAAATATTCCTTATATATTTTTAAATTTTTTTTTAAAAAAAAAAACTTAAACTTATATATTAGAATCCTTGACTTGGTTAAGTCACGTGTCACCTGTTAGATAAATTAATCCATATAACTTAAAATACTAATCTTTTTTCAAAAAAATAATTGAATATAGTTTGGAATTTCTTACAAAAAAAAAAAAAAAACTAAATCATATTGACTGATAATATAATTAGGTAACTGATCAGCTCAACTCAACCTAGCCTAACCCACTAATCCAAACAAATTTTGTAACAATGATTTTAGGTCAAAACTTAGAGGTAAAATCCCTTGATCATACATGCAAACACGAACATAAATTGCACTAGTGGAATCTACATATATATAACACTGTTGTTTTGAGAAAGCATTCCTTTTCTTGTCTTGGATAAACGTACAAATTTCCTTCGTACATGCTAAAAACACCAACACAAATAAAATTGTCATAGCCTAAAAGTTTTCCAACCTAGAACAAAATCAATGCTTGCATTTGATGGTTTCAACATTAAAATATTGCCGATGACCTACTTGAGATAATCATAATTGCATGAGAGGCACACCGCATGCATCAAAAGTTGAGGATGGTAGAGAGTCGTAATGATTGATGCATGGCCGCAGCACAGAGGCGACTCCTTTACTCATGGAATAATTAACAGTTAAATATCCGAGCAGCGAATAGGTTTGACATTGCCCTGTGAATTTGATTCGAGAAAGAGTTGCACTTTTCCCGACTCAGAGCCACTGGTTTCACATTCTAATGTATTCTGATTTTTTTATACTGTGTTTTAAAAATATTTTAAAAAATATATATATTTTTTTATTTTTAAATTATTTTCACATATTAATATCAAAAATATTTTTTTTTTAAAATAAAACAACATCATTTTAATATATTTTTAAATAATTTTTTTTAAATAATTTTAATCATACCCTCGAATAATTACTAAAAACTTCCCGTGTCAACCCTTGTCTGCCACTCTTGTGGCCAATCTAATTTTCATTTCGAAGGTCATCGATCGTGTATGATGATTCAATCTTCCTGGTGAAGTTTTTCTCCCTAACTATGCCATTTTAATGGTAGCTTTTGTGTTTTGAATTAAGAAAGTGTTTGCTAATTTAAAAGTGTTTTCATGTGAAGAAAATAATTGATTTTTAAATGTTTATTTCATGATTTTGATGTAATGATACAAAAAATGAAAAAAAAATCTAAAAAAGAATATAGTTTTAATTATTTTAAAATAAAGATTATAAATTACATTAACAAATACACGTTAAATTATAATTTTCCATCTCTTATTTTATTATATGTTTTCAAGAAAAGAAGGATAAAAAAGAAAATGAAAATACTTCCTTGATTATCAGTCCAACCCCATAAGTTTGCATTCTCAATCCCTCAAACATTCCATTACGTGTCTCATAATTTGATAATTACCAGGCATTAAAAAAAAGACTTTAATCATTGAGTTGTAGGATGAATATCTTTTCGAACTAAAGTTATACTTGATACGAGGTGAAAAATTCGGGAATAAAATGCTGAAAAGAGTAAGACTTAAGGATGAAGTGTCAAGATGCACAAAAGATTAAGAGATAAAGTGCTACAAATGTTTGGCTCGAGATAGTAAAATTATGAATATTACCGAGTTTCAATAAATATAAAATCAATTATTAGAAAAACATAATCATAAGAACTTAAATAACATATATTTGTGGACTAAAATGAAACGAAAAATAAAGAAAATAGAATATTGTTGATTTTTTTATATAGAAAAGAGGGAAGGACACAAAATCCAAAAAAAATAAAAAAAATCTTTATCTCTCTCTTCGCAAGGTTAACATTAACTTTTTTATATGGTTAAACTTTAGCCTCCTTGAAAATTTTTCCTTCAAAAGCATAAGTCAGGTTGAGAATTTACGAGGGTAATTTTTATATTTTTTACTTTCTCATCAAATATATTGTCAATTAACTATCCAAACCTAAAATATCAAACTATTTTTCAGAATTTCACACCAAATCTTATCTAGTTAAGATTTTTGCAAGTATAAAAATCTTTTTAATTATATATATAAAAGCAAAACCCTCAGCCAATAAATTTAGGACTTTTGGAGAGCTGGTGAAAAGTCAAGATCCAACAGAAGGCTTGGTGATGAACAGTCAGAATCATGATATCTCAAATTAACAAAACCCGACACATAAACTTGGTTAGGAGACCGAAATAGAAATAGTATTATGTTAAGAGAATGATAGATAGTGTTCCGTCTGACCAGCACCGATTGGCATGATCTCTTGCATAAAGTGGAAAATCCAATGCTTTGCTGATGAACTTTTTTGAAGCTTTACTTACCTGAGAGCAGATCCACTTCCGACTCCATTAATCATGAAAAAGATTGGACTTCCATGCATCGAGCTCTGCAAATATGCTAAAAAGGCTCCCCCACTTGAAATCAGTATACCCACTTCCTATCCCTTCCTTCTTTACTAGGTTCAAAATTCAACCACTAGCTAGTCAACGGAAATTCTGCCCTCAACAACGTGCTTTCTCCCCCCTTCTCTTTCCTTTTTCCCCCATTAAGGTTTGGACTTGGAGGATGTCTTGTGTTTGTTAATGAATACTTTTTTTTATATATATATATATATATATAGTATTAAAAAACAAAATAGAAAAACACTTCAAAAAACAGTTGAACCATGCTTCAAATACGTATATATAGTTTTACACTACAAATCTTCAATCTCAAACTCAAAGCACAACTTTCTCCCGTAATAGTTTGGGATAAAATCAATGAAGCAGTGATTAATTTGGAATAGATGTTTTTCCCATGATTTGGAAACTGTAGAGAAAGAAAATGGATCTACTAGGTGATTTCTTTTCTGTTTTTTGCAATAATAACTTAGGGTCTTCGATATCTCCCACCCAAAAAAAAACGTCACCCCCACAGTTGCACCCATCTCATGTGCTGTCTGAAAAAGAACAAAAGTCATACAAATTAAGGATAAAAGTCGACACTCGAAGCTGCACAGAGAGCAGGGAACAAAGCTCGTGAACTTTTGCCAAATGTTGGATTTAGCCATTAAACTAAAGAAGGAAAACACAAACTTCTGTTTCTCACGTCTAATTTTGGACATGATTATCAACTCTTAAATCATGCCTCCTGTTTTTGTATTTTTTTTAATGATTTTCTTCAAATTAAATATTTTTTTATGTTTTTTTTTATCATTTTGATATGCTGACGCTAAAAATAAAATTAAAAAAATTAAAAAAATATATTATTTTAATATATTTTCAAGGGAAAATATTTTAAAAAGCAACTGCTACTACAATATCAAATAAACTCTTACACCATGAAATTACACCTAATTTTTTGAATGTATTCTGATTTTAGCATGAATAAGTTTCTCAAAGTGATCCAATTTTTTTTATCTAATCATAGCATTTGAATAACAAAAAAGAACTTGGAAATCATCATTTATATATCATCATGAGATTATAATATAAACTATATCTTGAATATGTTTTTTATCTAGTAGTTTGATTTTTTATATTAAATAAGTTATATGATATGAGATTATAATTTTAATAACTAAACAAGGATGAATCCAAATCTTATTGTTCTATTCTATCTTTTAATAAAATTTAATTAATAACATTGAGATAACATGAAAATATACAAGCTTCAAATTACAAAAGGTTTTCAGGTGTTAAAAATAATTCAAAAAACTATTTTCAAGTCATTGAATGTCTTTGATCACCCTCTCCTCGTCTGGTTAGCCCCCCATTCGGAGGCTACTAGCTCCCTTTCATTAAGAATCAATATTCTATCCTTGGAATAAAGCAAGTTCATGACATTTGTTCTATCACCAACTCGGTGTACTACTTGAAATGATTCAGGGGTCCATTTTCTCTTATAAAACTAGATGACGATTTGGTAGGTGAATGTTGTTGACCGGCTTGTTCCCGTGAGTCAGAGAAATTTCCATTTAAATTCTAGCCAGAGACCTAGTCTCGGAAAGATCCCCTTTACTTCAAGGTCTATAATGGGGAATGCCTCTATCTCCAAGCTTTTAAAATGGGCAATAAAACATCGAACAGGACGAGCATTTACCAGTCGGGCGACTGCTGTTTTTCCACGACTCATTTAGCTCGGAGAGCATCTCGAGGCTCGTAAAAGACGCCTCCGCCGCGTACCATGGGTGAAAAAAATTACCCCGATGTGAAAATGAATGCTCACGCCATGCCTGTCTCGCTGTTAAGTGAGTGTATGTTTAGCCCCATGTACATTTTTTCTTTCTTTCTTTTTAATAGAAATCGTTTTCAATTTGTCTTGAATTCCGATTTAATATGATCGATCTTATTGTTAGCCTTTTCGATTTAAATCACGGGAAATGTCTATTAGGAGAAACTCAAGCTTCCTAGGCTATGATCCAAACTCGACAATCTTCATTTTTTTTCTTGGATCCTCAACCTATGATCCATCTTATTGTCATATTTTTCGATTTAAAGGAAATACCTTATGTGAGAAACTCAAGTCTCCGATGATTTATTAAAAATATATATATGATAAGAGAATTGAGTTTTAATACATTTTGTTTTTTTCAAATATTTCTTATAACAAATAAAGTTAATTTTAGATTTTTTATACAAAAAATATTACTTGACAAGACTTAACATACAACACTAAAAATACTTGAATTACTCATGGTGTTCCACTGTTCAAATGAACAATAAACCAAGTTAATATATATTTAAAATTATTTGAATATTAATATCGAGTTTGTAATTAAAGTGGATAAACCTCGTTTTAAACTAGAGGTTGCGTGTTTAGAGATAGCTGTGAATGGTAATATTCCTTTAATGAAATTAGACGACCTGTCATTCTGTAAATGTGTTAGGTGCTAGGTCTACTATCAATATATTTTTTTGGTTTTCAATCAAATATAAAACATGATCATACTAATTTAATTTATTTATTTAACAATCATAAATTGTTTTTTTTTTTTGCCCGTGACTTGATTTTATCGTAACATGATTTCTTCAAGCGTTTAATTACTCCCAAAATATGCACGTACTATTTTGATATTCTTTGTGAAATTGCTTTAATAATTATAAAATAATATTTTTTTTCTAATATAATAATTCTAGTTAAAAAAGTCATGCTTTGTAAGAGAAACAAGAGATATATTAATAAAAAAATTATGTTGAAGAAAATAATAAATAATTATATTTATATTTAATAACACTGCCAAAAAAATAATTTGAAACCTATATTCTTTTTTTTTAAAAAAAAAAAAAAAATCGGTCTCCCACAACGGGTCTCAAACATAAAAATTAGCGCATGCCTAATTAAAAGTAAATGTCTAAGACTTAAAATTTAAAGATAAATTAGAATAATTAAACGAGCAGAAATAGAAGCACAAGCTGGAATAACTCTCCTTGTATATTTTCCTTAACAACACAAACATGATCTGATTAACTCCAAAAGAGAGTTACAGCATCGTCACTCTGGATGAAAGTTTTGAATGATTTAAATCCTTACAGACAGCATCATAGGAAATTGAATCTGCCGACTCTAGTGAACTATATACCCGACCCTATCATCGTTGGATCATCCACAGGATCATGTCTCGACAACGAACATTTCTGTCTTCTTTTTGAAAGTTGTTCGGCAATGGACTTTTGCTTACTTACCACGGCCAATATATTTAAAGCATTGCTAGCAAGGTGATTAACATTTATTCCGGGTGGCAGGGTCACTATTCTTAAATTTGGACCGTCCCAATGATTCAATCATGGCTCTGACATTAACTCAGCAGGACAACTGGTATGTAGCATCCTGTACCTCAAATAGGAGAGGCTAGACGAGAACAAAGTCAATGTCACCAGCCTGAAAGTTCTACGCAGGGATCCTGCCACGTCATCTTCTGTAATGAATTTTTCAAACTTTTGAATTGTAAGAATAATTAATAGTTATGGTTGGGGTAGATTCGGAGCAATAAATAGTGAACAGTGGGCAGCGTGGGAGGATGTTGTCGCAATAAATTCTCACACGCATGTGATAATTACCTGCGAGAGTTTATGGGTGTAAATCAAGGTCAATGAGTTGCCGCTGTTGAGAGAAACCGCTCTTAGTATTTAACGATGGGATGCAACCATTCAGCACTAAAACAGTCACAGGTTTTGAGGTGCAAGGGCTGTGGGAGTGATGAGTGCGACGTATCAATCGACAAAAGGGATGATTTTCACCTCTCTCTCTCTCTCTCTCGAGTGGCACTGCATGTATCTTTAACTCTTTTCATTTTCTATCGCTTGTAAATCTCCTTTACCTCCTCGATCGTGGCAATGGTAGATCAGGAGACGAGTGAGTTTATTCTGCTGTTATTACTTAGAGATTCAAATTAGTGAGGGAGATTGATGGTGAAAATATACAGGAATAAGAGGTGTGGGTTTTGGTCCTTTTGGATGATGAGTTCCGAACTTGATTGGACAATTTTTTTGTATAAAAAACTCGAATCTTCATTGTGATTGCTCGAAAATCAACACTGAAACAGTTAAGGTTTACTAAAATAATTTGATTAATATTTAAGATATTGTAAGATATAAGACAAGATATTAACCATGATCTATGAAGTTCGAATGAAATAGTTCAAACCTAAAACTAGAAAATAGCAGACAAACTTTTGCGAGAAAAAGTAGCAATTAATAATAATAAAAGAAGGAGAAGAAGTGGGACGGTTCGACGGAGACAGGACTGTGAAAGAGAAAATTAGTGCAAGCAATGCATAATTACAGAAGATTGACCTATGTTTACCTTTAATCGAATTTTTAACTTGCTTTATAATAGGTCAAAAGGGTGTGTTTGAATTTTGAAGAAAATCATTTTTCGAACAGGAGCGGAATGTTACCTAGGATTCCTCACCGATCATTACATTAGTGCTGTAACATTCGGACCCCATCCATGGATGTGGAGGGTGGGTGGTTGATGGCGCTCTGGTCCTTGCAAGAAGCTCCATCACTACTCTTCTTGGTGGTGGATCACTTGTATCTTTCTCTAAGACAATAACATCCACCATATCATATAATTATTTAAACATGAATTGCATCAACCCGGGACGGTATCGTTTTGATTTTTTCTTACGAAAAACTAGGTTGCGGGTCAATTTAAATCTGTAACTCTATCACATTAGGTTAGCTTCCTCTTTTTACTGCGAGACATTGTCCCAAGCCAAGCCCCGATCCCCATCGGGTGTAATAAGTTATAACCCCGCACTGGGCAATGGAATAGAGAACATTTTTGGCTTCTCTTGAGTAGGATTTTCACTTGGAAAATCATCAAATCTTGAACGATTCTAAAATAAATATTTCAAATTCATAAAGAAAACCATCTATATATATATATATATATCAAAGACGGTTCACAGTAGAACAACAGCTATGGAAAAGGAAGAGTAGAGAATTATAGCAGCGGTTCATTTATCTTCCAGGAAGCCTGGTGATCATAATCTTAGTTAAATAATTTATGAACTCCGTTTGCACCTCCAACCGAGCTGACAATTCGTGAAGAACTAAAAAAATAATAATCATGATTCTAGATCTCGTTATATTGAATTAAAGATATATTTAAATACATTCTTGTAAAAATACTCGTATCCCAGTACAAGATTATACATGAATAATTGAGTATGAGTGCGTAAATAACCATTAACCGTACTCAAAATCAATGAATAAGTGAGATGATTCCTAGACATAATACTAGATTTTTGTTGGTATAGCGATCACGAGTTCGGATCTCATCACTCTCATTCTATTTGATCAAACTCAAGCACAAGATAGTATGAGTCTGTGTAAGTTTCAAGGCTAAAAAACTTTCTCTTGATGATGTATTTTAGAGAATAATATAAATTATACTCTCGGACCTTACCTTACAATTTAAACATATAAGACTCTGTAATATGACTTATATTATTTTTTAAATGATTATACATGAATAATTGAGCACGTAAATAACCACTATGTGTAATCAGAATCCAAGACTCTCGCTCAACCTCATAAAACGAGTCAAGGAATTTTGCCCATTTCCACCCCGGCATAATTAACACTTGATGTTTAAGAGACTAGGGCTAAGTATCGCAATTAGTCAGGCAACAAAGTCACATTACTACTCGATGATCCAGCAAGAAGAACACAATCCCACACGTCATTACAACCTAAAATTCTAATTGCTGACTCAAGTTACCACATAAAACACCCTGTAAGAAAAGCACGATGTGCTAGTGACATTGATCTGCATTTACCGAGGGACTGTGCACTGTTTCATATTACTCTTGCCCTGTAAGTCATAGAGATAATCGCTCTTACTTATTACTCATTTAGAGGGTTTTTTTCATCGCATTTCAACTTGTATTTAGATACATTTTAGAAATATTTTGACATTAAATTAATATTTTTAGGATTTTTTTTAGTTATTATGATGTGTTAATATCAAAATTATATATTATTTTAATATATTTTGAAACAGAAAATATTATTAAAAAAATATTACATCACGATAGAAACACACGCTAAAATTATGCTTGGTTAAAATTTTAATTTTAAAAAATTAAAATATTTTTTTTTTAAAAGATGAAAATTAAAAGATGAAATAATTATTTCTTGAATAATATAAGGGATTCGATAATTAAGTATTTATTTTTCATCATAGTATGTGTTTCGTAAAGAGGTATAAGTTGATTTTTTATTTTTTTGCAAAAATACTTTCAATAAAAAATCATATCAAAATAATGTTTTTTAAAATATTTTTTAGCAATAACACATCAAAATTATCCAAAAAAATCAAATCAAAGCTTGCGTGTTTGATGGATAATATGATGCAAAATACATTTTTTTATATTTTACAATTAGAAAAATATTAATTAAATATTTTTTGAAATAAAATATATTTTTCTAAAAATATATAAACTATACTCTTAAATATTATAAACAAAAAACAATTTAATTGTTGTTTGAAAACGAGTTAAACCGCATTACAATATAGTGACGCATTAAACATGTGGAATTTTAATATCATAAGAGAAAACGCAACAATCCTGATGCCAAGCGTCATTTTTATGGCTTGTCAGGCAATAAAAAAAAAACCACAAGAAATCGAACGGCTCTTGATAATTCTCCGAGCCCTGTAATAATCAGAACCCGATGGTGGTGATCGCAACGGTTACGATGAATGATGACAAATGGACCCTGTAAACCTTACTTTTCTACATGCCTCGCAAGAATGGGACGGTAGCATCCAGATAAAGTTGAAGTAAAACTAGAGAGAACACCCTACCAAGAACAAAGAAAAGCTGCTTTTTAAACTGAAACTGATCCTGCTAGCTCTTGTTTTGTCATTATTTGTGGCCATCCCTTATCACCATACCACAGACCTTCCCTGCTATTCGTGTTCGAGGTTGTGTTTAGAATTGCTTTTATTTTAGTTCAAAAATATTTCTAGCTTCTAAAAATATTAAAAAAACTATTTTATATATTTTAAAGTAAGGAATTATTGTATATACTACTAAACTTATCCATTAGCCGAAGACCGATTTCCCTTTTTCCCCTTCAGTTCCTGAGAGAGAGAGGGGGGTGCGTGTGCGTGTGTTTGGCGTCAGAAACGAGGGTAAGAGGTGAGGGAACGAAAGAAAAGAGCCGAGGGGAAGGAAAGAATAACTATGATGATTCTTCTCTGATCCTTGTATATATATATATATATATATATATATATGCGCCTTGCAGCCCTATAATTCATAGCACAGAAAGAGCATGGAGTGAACCATCTAATCTGATTATTATTACGATATATATTATTTACAGCTCGCCTTTTTTAGTGTTAAATCACCTCCTCCTCCTCCTCTTCCCTACTGCCCTTTTCAATTAATTACACCCATAACCACCCACCTCTCCCTCCCCCTCTCTCTCTTATTTACTGTGCCATGCCTTCCGTTCATGATAAATAGAACCCATCTGCTCCTCCTGCCCTCATCTGTAGTCTCCAAAGATCGCTGCTGCTCTCTAGCTGTCTGTCTTCTTTGATCTGTTTGTGCCTTCCAGTGGTGAATACAAGGCCAGCTCGCTAGCTTTCATGTGGGTTTAGCAAAGGGTTTCTTACAGAGTTTATTGGCATTCTGTCCACCTCCCGCCCGTACAAACTACAAGCTGTTTACTTTCTGGAGGTGGGCATACTGCCAACCGAGCTCTGTTGGTCTCTCTTTGTAAAACCCTCGTGATTAGTCTCTCATCATCTTTTCGCTCTCTCTCTGGCAGGAAAAAGAGGAGCAAAGGTAAAAGAATCTGCATGCGCTATGATTATCTCTAGCATCTTCTTATCTCCCTTCTATTTTTCTGTTAAGCATCTCAAGTTTTCCTGATTATAATGATCATGCACTGGCAGCTCATCTACGCGATGACTCTTAACTTTACCATCTATTTTTCACTAAGAAAACATAAAATAAAAGAGTCACTTCGACCTGCGTTCATCGTCTGATGGTTTGCCATGGTTCAGCTTTCTGCGGAAAACTAGAGGTGGTGAGAGACATCATGCAATGAATTCTGATTTCCATGTAGTAGATCTTAACATATATGATTTCTTCATGGGTTTCTGGGTTATATATACGAGTAGATTTCACAATCCAACTGTTCATAAATCATGTGTTTTCATCAGCTAGGGTTTTATTTCTCTCATTTCCCCTTCGAATCAAACTCAGCCAGGGTTCAAGATTACATTTTAAAATTCAGAAGTACGGTGACGCATCTTGCATAGATTTAAAAAGAGGGATCAAGTGATCATACAAACTGTTCACCAGGGTTAGCTCAAGTTAATGGCTGGATCCACTGAAGGATCTAATTTGGTGAAAATCTTCCAGTAACCATCTTCTCTCAGCTTTACCATGGATGGGATTAATCATGTTGTGTATCTAGTTGGGGATTTATTTGTTCATGGTTTCATGCACGACTACCACACACTTTTTTTTCTTCATTGTCAGATAGTCATTAATATTTAATTTGGTAGGGCATATCTTTCATTAGGGCATACCTAATACTCCATTTCTAGGGTATGCTCTCGAGCCCATGTACTAGGGCTCATGATAGAAAACTGACACTCTTTTTGCTGATAGAAAAGCAAGGTTTCTCCACACACTGATGCGAGGCGTGAATGTCACCTCCAATAATTTGTGCTTCGTGGATTGGCCATCAGACGCTTGGACATGCTTCCATGGAAAATTCTGTAGAGTTACATTACCATGTGGCTCCACTCAAAAGTTTTCACTTTCAGGTGTGAAAGTCAAGCTTTTGGGCTTTTAAACTCAAACTTGCTCGTAGAATTTTGTCTTGTGATTTTGATTCGCCTGTCCCTATGGGGTCAAATTTTATTTGAATATAGTCATAGTACGGCACTCAACAAAAGTGTAAGACGAGAGCTTAAGATGGTCGAGTAATAATTATCCATACATTTTTGGGGACCATAAAATGGTCGAGCAATGGAAGCAATGCCTTCTTTCAGTTCACAAAACAGAGGAGGGGGTCGGTGACCATCTGGCAAGCCGAAGAAGTTATCTATTACAGTGCAATTCGAGATCTTTACTACATATGTGAATGGAAAACTTCTGTATGTACCATGTTTTATCCAAGAACAGAGGAAATATTTGATTTCAAAACAACTGTTAAATAAATATTTTGATTGATGAGCCAACAGAAAAGGAATCTGAAGTTGCTGTAGAATTTCTTCGCCATCACTGACAAATTCCTGCTGTACATGCCACGTAGCCCAAAAATATGAAAGTATTGAGAAAAACAGGGTGAAATTGGTAACGTAAGTGAAACTTGAGCAGGGTAACTAAATAATTTTACTTTCAGGGGGTGAATTGACGTATCCTAAACATTAGGGTGGTGTTTTGCAGTTTCCCTTATCCAGCCATTCACGGTTTTGGACCGCGTAACTTTGAGAATGTCCAGTTTTAAAATATTTTTTGGTTTAATATTAAAATAGTAAGTTTTTTTTGAATGATTTATTTAAAGAGAAAAAAATTATCTTTGAAAAAATAACTAAACAGTGATTGTTGTTTCAACTACAACAACGCCAAATAAGCCCTAAATGTGTCCTCTGATTAGCAAGTTAATGCACAGCATATGTTGGAAATGGAAGATACAGTGGTTAAAGTTAGTGATTTTTATTAATAAATACATTAAAATGATTGTTTTTTATTTTTAAAAATACTAAAAATTAATGAGATATATATTTTTTTTCAATTTTATTTTTGAAACATTACAGACATGTGACAAGTCTACAAGCTGCCAGAAGTAAGGAGTTGTGCCTTGTTTCAGTAATGGCAGTTTTCTAGCTCAAATGTTTACATGGGCAAATTTCCCCAAGAAATTTCTTTTAAGTTCTTTTTTACTTATTTTCAACCAGCAGATATGCCCTTGATTCCATGCAAGTCATTGACAAGAAGAGTTGTATTCCCAGGGTATTGGAACGCCAACCCCAAGAGATAGGCCTAAGGTCTTGGGCCGATCTGCCATGTTATCCAACTCTCTGTATTACTTTCTAATTCTTTAGCCCATGGCCCATGCAGTTCTTCAGTCCATGTATTCGATTTCTTGCATGGAAACATTTCTTTAGCGTTCTGGATAATACTGAAATAGAAGTTCCTTTTTGAACTTAAACACGGGTTTCCTCGTACGACATCACTGATGGTCTCTCTACAGTTGCAGAAAAGTTTCAAATGAAAAGCCACTCAAAAGTATATAGCTATTCAACGTCTTTATACCTCCAAAAGCCACAAGGAAACCAACTAGTGAAACCAGAGCTCGGTTTGCAACCATAATTAGCTAGGCCTATGATGTAACTCTGAAAAAGGAAATATATATATTGTTGACAAATCTGTGCTACTTCCTTTACTACCTACGACCAGCTTTCAGCTGCACTTAGTGGATCAGGCTATCTAAATTACATTCAGAAGCAGTGCAGGATTCTCAAATTCTTTCCTCCAGATCAAAATGCTAGTTTTTCTACAGTCTGATCTAGTGAGTCCCTTAAATTGCTCTTCTTCAAGGAATGGCGTTTCCATCCATTAGGAATCCTAATTACTTCACTTGAAGAGCCAGGAGGTGGCATTGAAGATGAGGAGGAACTGTGTTGAAATGAAACATGGTTAGATGGTATCCACTTTTGTTTAGACGGTCTACTACTAAACTTTCCCTGAACACAAGGAGATACTGATTCCACTGTTGCACGTTGCTTGGTAGCATCATCCACATAGAGGAGATCATCAATTCTTGCCATTATATTGAAGGCCAAGCTTTCCATCACCCTAGAATAGCTCTCAATAATAGCATGCCCTACATCCTGTAGTGGGGAAACAATTTATTTCACCCATGTTCGTAAAAATTGTTGTGTGATGAAAATGAAAACGAATCATCGACAAACAGGAGCAAAAAGGCTACAATGCAATGATAATAATGTGCAGACAATACCTTGTTATCTTGGATCTTGTTCGTGTCCAACGCAGTCTGTGGGAGGCCAGGAAAACGTAGCCTTAAGTTACGTAATAGAAGTTCAGCTCGTTTTGCTAGAAGTTTCCTTTTTTGTGTTTCACCAACAAAGCCTTTCACCTTGCCACCCCATGATGACCTCCCATCCCTTGCACGACCCAAGTACCTGTTCAGGTATTTTTCACTCCAGAAATGTGTGGCAGCTTCTATCCGGTTCGCTATTTCCAAAGTGGTGTATTCTGATGACACATCCAAATAATCCAGAAGATAATCCGGGGAAAAGTGTTTGGCAGTTATGTAGTGATACATGATTCTTCCTAAGCAAGCTTTTCCACTCTGTAAAAAAAGAACAGACCACGAAAACCAAAATTAACATCATATTTCAGAGGAAGCATAAGGACACTGCATAAGCAACAGCACTGTGCCCTTTGTGAAAGCTATTCCATTTACAATTCTAGTTGATGGTTCAGAGAAAAAGTTGAAGCAAGTGTCATTCACATAACACGAATGCCAGCTTGTTAATTAAAGGAAGATGCTGCCAAGAGGATGAAAAACAAAATAAAGGAATAGCATTACCCTCTCCTCTTTAAATAATATGATCACATCAGCAATATTTTTCATGCATGGGACATATATCATATAGATAAAAAAACCCCGGATCAAATTGTTTAACAGATGGAAAAGGAATTTACTCGGCATGAATGTGGTGGAAGCTAAAGACACGGAAGAAAAATTAATGCAATAAATGCAGTGTTCATTCACATGCACAACTGATTCATCTAGCACAAATGGAAATCAATAGAGCAGGGTTCCTATACCCTGGGCAAGTTCTCAAAATAAGTATCTGGAATTTCCATCTCAGCCAGCACACCACTGTTAATTGCCATGGCAGCCTTAAGGATCTGGCTTGTGCATTCCCTACACTGCTGCAGCCTCTTTGTCGACTCTTCCGACAGACCATTTGGTGGAACTTTCGGAAAAGGAAGCCACCATTTTTCTTCCTGTCTGGTTGGTGGTCTTCTTAAAGAGGAAGACATGGGAAACTCCTCAGTAACATCATCACCAGCAACTACAATCCCGCGATCAACATAGTAAAATTCGGGTTCAGAAAACAAATCGAGAATGCTAATCAGCATAGCATCAAGCTTCTTTAGTGCTGGAAGGTTCACGTATAAATCCAAACGTGGCTGAGCCACCATAACCTCAAAAGTCCCACCACCAGGAAATTCTTGCATTGACGGAACAAGCTCGACGATGGAATCACTTACGCATAAAAGCCATTCCATCTCTCTTTGCCACATTGCCTTTTTCTGCGGCGCTAATGGCTCTAATTTCCATAGCTCCCCAAACACAGACGCTGTCAGATAGATATATCATATGTCTCCAATTAATTACGAAAAATGTAAACAAAAATAATAATTCTATCAATTCTTTCACTAACCAGAAAGATTAGTGATGGCATTGGAGATGGCGACGGCGGTGCCAACTCCCTGTCCTCCACCTGACATGTCTTCTCCAAGCAGTAGTTTAGCAAAACGCTCCTTCATCAGTTCGATTTCTGCAATCGCAAAACAAAAACAAACAAATAAAATCAAACTTCCGCTTTCTGCTGTTAGTAACGGATCAGTCAAACTAAAATTAGTAAACTGTATCCAGCAATACCGTTACGGTAAAAAAGCCACAAAAAACCCGTTAATTCCCCCCCTCAAAAATAGCTAAAATAGACAGAAAATTCTAAATATAAGCAGAAATAACTAATTGACTAACCGGACAAGTCCGTCCCCTCTTCATTCTCATCCGGAGTATCAAGGTATCCTCCACCAAAAACCGGCTGCATCAGCGGAAGCGGCGCAGAAGACGCGGAATTGCAGGCAAAATCAGGAGTCGAAGAAGTTAAAGAAGTTGAAGCGCCGCCTTGCACATCGTAACGGCGGCACGGGAAGCTACTACTAGAAGTATCACTCTCCAATTCGCTAACATCCGCACTGGAACAGTAGCTGTCGGACTCGAACCTCTCGCTCACATTACCTATCCCATCCTCTGACGAAACACTCCCCATTGATCAGGATCAAAGAGATTACTAGAACAGCAAATCAGGACCGTACATTTCCTCCGGTGAGAAAAGATAAATGGATTGAATTGGGGAGAAAAAAAGTGAGAAGAGACTGAAAAAGTGAAAGGCGAGTAGAGGTTTGTTGACATAGCCAAGTCTTTGATCTCTCTCTCTGCTTATTGCCGTTGCCTTTGCTAACAGCGTCCCCACCAAAAGGTACAGAGGCGGGTTCTCTTTCAATTATAATGGCGCGTGGAAATTGATAAAATATATTATGACGAGTTAATTACAACTTAGTCCTTATGGTTTTCGAAACTATGTATTCGATTCTTATTTTGAAAATATATTAATAGCTTATTCAGTTTTGTCCATCTCCGTGCGTTTCTATTTTTTTTAATAAATAGAAAAAATAGATGAGATATAAATAGTACGAAGGAAAAAACAGATTTTATTAAATAGTTTTTGTGCTATTGATTTATAAATATAATGCCTCTTCCTATATAGTTTGTCATCTTATCTTGATGATTTCTTACTTCAGCAAATATTTATTTATTTTATTGGTTTTGATATTATAGGGACCAATTACTTTAGTTACCATAAGAACTAAATTATAATTTGATGGGTAAGTAGTCGCCTTTAATTTATCTCGGTGATGGCTTTAGGTCCAGCATTGATGATGGCATTATTTTTTCTAGGTTTGTGAATATGATTTACCTACTGAAATAATTATTTTATTGTTTTTGGTCTGGTATTCATTACATTAGAATTATGGTGGAATGATTCATTACAAAATCATATGAGACAGCAATCTAATGTCGGTCCATATATGACACCAGATTGAAGAAGAAAGTACATGGATGGATCCAGAGCCCCGGTACTCGCGGGAGTACTGGGCTAGCATGCATCGGCCTGGTCGTGACTAAAAACATTTAAAAAATATAAAAAAAAATATAATTCTTTTCATTTTCTATCAGTTTACAAATTGCACCAACATAAACAACGATACAAAACTCATTATTTCATCGTAAAAGCACGAGTAAACAGTCAATTTAGAGGGATCTGATATAATCCAAGCAATAAATATCCATTAAAATTTTTCAGATCAAGATAATTATGTTATTTGATGGGTAATGGAAATGATATGAATATTATCAAATTAAAAATTACATATAAGCAATGAATAAGATACATGTATAGAAAAATTCAGCAGGTGACTATCCATTGTGATCCCTTGATGCTACTCATTCCATGAAGCACCCAGCATCTTTGCCATGAAACTATACCTATCAGCTGCTTGATCAATCTGCAGAACAATAGTCAAATGACAGTAATTTGTGATAAGGGGTGATGTAATCAGGACCTGAAATTTAAGCCAGCAATTACCAGCTTTTGAGTCGGCCGTCCGGCTCCATGTCCGGCTTTACAATCAATCCGGCCGATTATCGGATTGGTCTGGGGGCTATTCTTCAAGCTCGAGCACAGAATATGCTGCATGGTCTGGGGGGACAAGTTGAACACAGTTAAAGAGGAGGAGCACGTGCAATGTAATAATATTTTCGGCTAACTAAGTTATTGACTGAACAGAATATCCTCCGATGCCCTTACAAATCGAATTAATGATGCAAGAACCAGCTCAAAGAGTAACTGGTATCGAGGACTTACAGCCAATAGCTTTAGTGAGTGTAACGGCACAACTCGGTCGTCATGGTCAGCAGTCAACAGCATCGTAGATGGGTACTGAGTGGGTTGTTCGGGATGTTGCTCCCATGGTCTGCGGACATTATGCAGTGGTGAGTACCTGAGAAAGGAAAACATGAAGGTCAAACAACAAAACCAATGTCCTAATATCACCAGATTACTACTCCAGACCATAGTTGTCAATACCGTTCCGGTTTTTCTATTGGAACGAAACGTTCCGGTTTCAAAGCGTTTCGGGGTTGTACTGTTCATATATAATTAATTATATATATATATATATATATATATATATATATATATATATATATATTAAAATATTAATTTAACAAGTATAATTAAAATTCAAGATAAATTAACTTTAAATTATACAATATAAACATAAAGTCAAATAAACATAATCTCAAAATTAGAAAAAAAAAATCACAAGTTAAAAAAAAGAAAAAAAAAGAGGATTTTAAGGCCGGAACAGCACACCCGGAATAGTACCGGGACGTTCTAGCTGGAATTTAGCCGGAATTTCCGAAACGGACCGGAATTAAAACCAAGACGAAAACGACACCGTTTCATTTCAGTTTTTATAACGGAAGGAAACGGAATTGATAACTATGCTCCAGACTAGTAACAGGGGCATTGGAAAAAGAAGGGTACGCTAGATCCTGATACTAAACTCAACTCACTTGATTAGCCAACCGAACTCTTCCTTCTTGTCTGAGCAGCCGAAGTCAGATGTCCAAGCATGACCTACAGAAAAAAATTAGTCAAAATGCTTGATTCGAAAAATGATAATTGTTAGAGCCCGGGGATTTCGGTTACCGATGGTAAACTTGTGGAATCGCAGCATGTCCATAACACCAACATGAGCCAGAGCACAGCCGAACAGATCAGGTCGCTGCCACAGACAACGTAATAGCACAATGAGTACATCTGTAATAAACGGCGACGTTTCAATCTGGAAAATTGAATCAGCTTTCCACCTGATTTATGCAAGCACCGATAAGAAGCCCGCCGTTGCTTCCACCTTCAATGCACAGCTTCTTTGGTTGGGTGTAACCAGCAGATACAAGATATTCAGAAGCCGAAATGAAGTCATCAAAGCAATTCTGCTTTCTGGCAAGTGAGCCTGCTTTATGCCATTCCTCGCCATATTCTCCGCCGCCACGAATGTTTGCAATGCAGAAGACAGCACCTAAATGCCTTGTCAGTACAGTACGGCTGACACTAAACGACGGTGTAATACTAATGTTAAATCCACCGTAGG
The DNA here is from genome assembly GCA_027405865.1 of Salix purpurea. Lineage (NCBI taxonomy): Eukaryota > Viridiplantae > Streptophyta > Magnoliopsida > Malpighiales > Salicaceae > Salix > Salix purpurea. Next base: position 707,447 of record CM050329.1, on the reverse strand, counting down.
CATATAACAGACATGGATGCGATCCATCCAGCTTTATGTTCTTCCTGGCCACGATAAACATTGGTATCGTGGTGCCATCCTGGCTGGGCACAAAAACCTGGAATCAAAGAACCCGGTTCAGATTTTTCCAGAAGAAGAACTTTAAATTGATCTGGCGGTGATACAGAACACTATTTAATGCTAGCAAAATGCAAATAGAAAACATAGTTACCTGATTCACTTGGAACTCTGTGCGATCGAATCCAGGCACAGTAATTTCACGAAATATCTTCATATCAGGAACCTCGGTGTCTAAATTGCATTGATATATTATACCAGGGGTGAGAAAGCTAGCGAACGATATGAACACTATACTATCCTTGCGTCGTGCAGAAATCCCAGTAACCGAACCAATATCAATATGTAGTTGACGCAGCAGAGATCCTGTTTTCAAATCCCTTATTTGTAAGACATACTTCACATCTCTCAAGTAGCTGACAATCATTTTATCACCATTAACAGCACATGCTGATTCGAGGACATCCTTTTCAGATTCTGGAACAACATCAATCCAGCTTCCTGGATCCTTCAAATCAACCCTGACTACTTTATATTTGGGGGCATCTTTATTAGCCAAGAAAGTAAATTCAGTGTCATCATTTGCTATGTGTTGATACTGGGCATCGAAGTTATCGATAAGCTTGACAAATGGGAGGAGGTCGGTTCTTCCCCTGAAACCTTCAAGGCCATCAGAAAATGCAGACATATCACAATAGTATACCTTGTTGACTGGATCACAACTCTCCGTAATATATAGCAGAAGATACTGCAGAACAACATATAAAAGTGGTTTCTTCATTCTACTCGTTCGCTGAAAATAAAGCAAATGACCGAGAAAACAAGTACATATATGAACACTCATAATATACCTTTCCATCATCTGTCACGCCAGCTCCAAACATGTATTTAGGGTTTTCAGGATCTCTCCAGCATAGTATATCTTCAGCCTGATCCGTACCCACAAAGTGATAGTATAGCTCATGATAAAGACTAGCATCAGTCTCTGTCCCCGCGTCGAAGTTTTCTCCCTCTCTGCATAATAAACTCAATTTCAGCAATCAAGAAGTAACTGAAACTCAATACAGTTATCCATTCTAATCAATCGCACTCTGTGGAACATTTCTTAAAGTTGTAATGCCTAAATCAGCTACACCCTCTACTTAATTAGAATAGGATGCGTGGATCTCCTCTTAAAATTCCTAGAAAGTAAATGACACGCGCATTGAATACATACTTGGGAGCCGGGTATCGGCTATAGAAAAACCCCTTGCTGTCATGTGTCCAACTAATACTGGTAAACTTAACCTGCACCATCGAAATAACGTTAAAAACAATATGCTCATAGCCACCGACACGAACCGAATCCAAAATGTATCTGAAGTTTGAAACAAAGTCTCACCCATTTTAGAGTATCAGCCTCAACTATCTTATTCTCAACATGCATAACCTTAATTGTAATCCAATCACTCCCACTTGTACTGAGTCCATAAGCCAAGTACTTGGCATCCTCACTGATCGTAAGGGTATTCAACGACACTGTTCCATCCTCGCTAAATCCATTAGGATCAAGCAAAACCTCTGGCTCTCCCTCTAAGCAATCCTGTAACCAATCAGGGCAAAAACATCAGCACCAATCTTTTTATTAAAAAAAATGCCATAAAAAACTCGAACTCTAGCTCATAAAACCTGGACATAGAGAACGTCTTGAGCTTGAAGCCCAGTATTATAAAAGTAAAAATACTTGTTCCCTCGCTTAAACGGCGCATAATATCGCGGGTGATCAAATGACTTGGTGATTTTTTCACGAAGTTTTTCTCTTGTATCGCATGTCTTTAATACTGATTCTGTCAATGTAACTTGCTCCTGTACAAACTCCTTTACTTCCTCTGCATCAGGATCTTCAAGCCTGCCAAGTCAAAAAACACCAAACATACATTAACATTTCGAGCATTCAATTTTTTCTACTCTTCTCGGGCCAGCTTTTGCACCGAGAATAAGTCAAGCTCTTGAGTCCGGTCAAACGCAGGTCTTCCCGTTGAAGTGGATTAAATATTTAGGCAATGAGAGTGGTTTTAAGTTAATTACCATCTATATGGATCAGCGATTTTTACACCATGGTAATCATCAATAACAGAGACGTCTCGGCGAGCGGTTGGATAGTGCAATGGTTGGTTGAGAGCTGAGAGGGAACCCATTGGTCTTGGTCTTGGTCTTGGTCTTGGTCTTGGCGAGAGGAGATTTCGGAGATTAAGAGGTGTACTTCGAGAGGTTGGTGTCGAGTTACTTGAAGTGAAGAATACGAGAGGGGTTCCATTTATTAGGGGGTTCGGTGGGTGAGAGTTGCGTGGCGATGGAATGAGAACATGGTTACGCCATTCTTACGCTGCCGTTTGGTTTGAAAAGGCTGGCGCTTCGAGGATTTCGTGGGGTTCGGTCTATTCACACGACATTTCAGGCATACCATGTTGCCATTTTTTTTTCCAAGAAAAAATCTAGGGAACGTTGCTTTCTCCCTCTATAGGCGGGACGGGAGTCACGGGACCGCTTTTTTTTTTTCTTAAAAAAAAAAAACATAAAATATTTAAAATTAATTTATCTATTTAAAAATATAATAAATTTGTTTATAAAAAAATATTTTTTTAACATCAAAATATTCTACAACTAAATAAATTAAATGATACAATATAGATACTAAACGAGTTGATTTGTCCGCTTCGCTGGGCTTTTTTATCTATGTAAAAAATTGATTGATTTTATAAATATTGTATTTTATTATTTTAATATTTAATTAGTATAATTGTAATTGATAAAGTCTGTTAAAAATGGTTTTTTTCAACCAAAATGTGATTGAATATTGTTATTGCTAAAAAACTTTTGATAAAATTTGTTAGAAAATTTGCTAAGAAGGTTAAATGATTTATTAGAAATTTGTTGTCACGGATACTCTGGTAAAAAAAAAACGCGGTAAAAAAAGAACAACTGACTTGGACACTAAAAAATAAAAAATACATGTGGAAAAAAGGTCACAGTTTCTGAAAAGGAAAAAAAAGAGTCTAAAATATAAATTTAACTTCAAAGACAAAGTTTTTTTTTATAAGATTTATTCATCATATTATTATATTAAATATATTTAAGAATACCGATATTAATTTTTTTTTCAAGAAATTATAGGTCATTCATTTTCTCTGTCTATATATTTTTAGGCGAGATTATTAAATAAATATTAAACATATATACTTAGTCTCACATACTATATAGTGTGATTGAAATGGGAAGTGATTTTTATATTTTTTAATTGTAGAAAACCTAAGTAAATTTGCAAAAAAAAAAGATTAGTTGCCTTTTTTCCCTAATAATATTAGATCTTACACATTATAAATAAAAATATTAATTTTTTTTTTCAAAAAATAAATATAATTTTTTTGCGTGCTATAATTACTTATTTACCGTAAAAAAAGAACAGTGTAGTTGAAATGGAAAGTGCCACATATATTTTTTAATTGTAGATAATCTAGGCAAATTTGTTTACCTTTTGTTTTTTTTAGCTGTATTTTTTCCCGGGTAACATTAGATCTTAAATATTAAAAATCTAATTTTTTGTTTTTTTTATAAGAAATAAACTTGAACAAAAGAGCACAAAATTAAAATTCAAAGCCAAGTTTTTTTTTTATTTTATAAGATTTATTCATCATATTATTATATTAAATTTATTTAAGAATGTTGATATTAAATTTTTTCATGCAAAAAATCCGAGGTCATTTTTTTTATCTCTTTATATACTTTTAGGCGATAATATGCAATAAATATTAAAACATATAATAATGACTTGTTTGCCGTTTAAAAGGAACAGTGTAATCGAGACAAAAGTGACTTGTGTCGTTTTTTAATTGTAGATAACCTAGGTAAATTTGTTTATTTTTTGTTCTTGAGTTGTCTTTTATCCCCAGTAATATTAGATATAAAATGATTATTGCTATTATTGCAAAAACAATTCAAATTATCAAATTATCCCGAAAGAAAAAATACTCATAAACATTAACAAAAGAGTAAGCAAGCAAAAGAATATATTATTATTATTATTATTATTATCATTATTATTATTATTATTATGTTAATTTTCAAAAAAGACATATAATTTTTTTGTGTGCTTTAATTACTTATTTGCCGTAAAAAAAGAACAGTGTAGTTGAAACGAAAAGTGCCTTATATATTTTTTAATTGTAGATAATCTAGGCAAATTTGTTTACCTTTTGTTTTATTGAGTTGTATTTTTTCTCAGGTAATATTAGATCTTAAATATTAAAAATCTAATTTTTTGTTTTTTTTTAAGAAATAAACTTTAACAAAAGAGCAAAAAATTAAAATTCAAAGCCAATTTTTTGTTTTATTTTATAAGATTTATTCATCATATTATTATATTAAATTTATTTAAGAATGCTGATATTAATTTTGTTAATCCAAAAAATCCGAGTTCATTTTTTTTATCTCTTTATATACTTTTAGGCGATAATATGCAATAAATATTAAAACATATAATAATGACTTGTTTGCCGTTTAAAAGGAACAGTGTAATCGAGACAAAAGTGACTTGTATCGTTTTTTAATTGTAGATAACCTAGGTAAATTTGTTTATTTGTTGTTCTTGAGTTGTCTTTTATCTCCAGTAATATTAGATATAAAATGACTATTGCTATTATTGCAAAAACAATTAAAATTATCAAATTATCCCGAAAAAAAAAACACTCATAAACATTAACAAAAGAGTAAGCAAGAAAAAGAATATATTATTATTATTATTATTATTATTATTATTATTATTATTATTATTATGTTAATAATGGAAAATAAAACACAAATATCAATTTATCAAGGGATGAAAATCAAAAATTAAAACTATAAGGGCCAAAATGAAAATTCAATATATTATCAATTGCAATCAAAGGATCCGATTGAAGAAATCGAAACTTATGTACTGTATTTATTGAATAATTTAAACCGAATCCGAAAATTAAAAGAAGGAGGATCGAACTGAAACATTGACATCCAATCAATTGCAATCGGAGGACCCAATCGAACTAAATCAAAACTTATACAACCAAAATCAGGAGAAAAAACAAAATCAAAAGTCAAGGGACTGAAGTAAAACATTGCACAAATTGGGGGACTGTCCTGCACTTTTACGTGCAGGAGAGAGAGAGAAACGTGGCCGGTGGCTTTAACCAGTCCCCGGCGCATCCACAGGAATTTTTATGGTAAACGCGCCACCGCGGGAGGAAGACGACGCCCAGACGAACCGCTTTGTACGTCGGAATCTCGTCTCCGTCCACCGTATGACACCGCACGCGCCACCTAAACAGGGCGTGGGGCGTGAAACCGGTAGGCGCGTGTGACACGCGCACTGACAATAAACACGGAAAAAAATAAAAAAATTTAGTCAATTACCGGACAACCCCTGGACCGAAATCAATGTTTTTGTCTTATTCGGGCCCAGAACCGTAATTAGCCATTTTAAATATATTAAAAAAAAAACTGCGGCGGACCGGACCGGTCCGTACTCGTGCAATTACTTGAATGACCCTGACCCTTAACGCTTTTTACCCTCAGACCGAGCGCTATTTTATCTTATTACCGGGGCTGAAATCGTCGGAACACTGTGCATTAAAAAAAAGAAAAAAAAAAGACAGACGAACAGCCGCGACGCATAGCCGAGAAATGACCAGTCCACAGTGCAAATGTCTTTATGGCTACAGTACCGACCCCGAGCTCTTTTAGCTCTTTTGTTAATTCTATTAAAGACAACAGTTAGATTATGAATAAATATTTTTTTTAAAATCAAATGATACAATATCTTTTTAATTATTATTTCCTAAAAAACAAATAACGATTTAGGGATAGTTTCTGACCAAGTGAGGTTTGGGTCAACTAGTTTTGCTTTCTATTATTTTTCAATTTGGACTAATATGAGTTTTAAGTTAAATAAATATAGTGTAACTATGCTCATTGATGTTACATGGTTTTGCTATAAAATTATATATTTATTTTAAAACTATAAAAATAAATTACTATTTTATTAAATTGTGGTTAGTCTTAACGTTATTTGAACTATTGACATCATGTTGTACTTAATTTAGTTTTTTTATCTCACGTGTTATATGTTAATTAGGTTCGAGATCATAGAGAGAGAAAACACCAATTAAATATTTATTTAGTTACGAATAAAAAAAAATCAATGAATTAATAAAGAAAATTAAGTCAAACTAGTATTTTATATATATAAAAAAACGTTTTCATGTATTTCGTCGTGGTCCTTGGATTTCATTCTACTTCCCTTTGTCCACAAACACAGAGGACTCAAACTCAACATCTTACGCACAAAACGACATCTTTGAATCCCATAACCTTGTAACTAATCAACTGCATCCTCGGTTGCCAGATTTCATTATTTCCAATTTTTGTGAACTTTAACACACGGAAGAAATTAAGAAATATCATATAAAAAAATACTGTCAATTTATAATCGATAATAATATTATACTTTAAATTTATAATTATTAGATTTGATTTATTATTTGACTTGATAAATTACCCTGGCCATATCAATTCATTTTTTTTAATGATGAAAAAAAAATATTTTTTTAATATTAATAAATTTATACAACCAGGTCAGCGTGAGCTGTATTAAAAAGACCTCGGTTCTATCGATTAGACAATGGATGTTGTTGAGCCGGTCCGGGTGCATACTAAGTTTCAGATCATTGGATTGACTCATAAAGCCGGCTCGGGTTCATAAACACGCTAAAAACACCCCTTCCCTCCTATTCTTTTCTTCACTTGGACCAAACAACAACCGCGAAAAACAAACCTCTTCAGCCCCGAAGTCAATCCTCGTCAAGAGCAATACCAATGGTTACCATCCCGGCACTCGACAAGCCTTTACAGTATCCAATCGTCCGCCGAGACGACACTGTAATTGACGATTACCACGGTGTAAAAATCGCTGATCCTTATCGATGGTAATTAAACTCTTGTAGAAAAATCAAATCCATTCAAAGCTGAAACCATGAGAAATTAATTGACGTGTTTGGCTTTGACAGGCTTGAAGATCCTGACGCAGAGGAGGTAAAAGAGTTTGTACAGGAGCAAGTAAAATTGACAGAATCAGTGTTAAAGACGTGCGACACGAGAGAAAAACTTCGTGAGACAATCACCAAGTTATTTGATCACCCGCGATATGGTGCGCCGTTTAAGCGAGGGAATAAGTATTTTTACTTTCATAATACTGGGCTTCAAGCACAAAACGTCCTCTATGTGCAGGTTTTAAAACCTAGAATTCGATTTTGTTTTTTTACTGGAAATTCTTGGTGCTGATGTTCTGGAGTTGTTTACAGGATAGTTTAGAGGAAGAGCCAGAGGTTTTGCTGGATCCAAACGGGCTAAGCGAGGATGGGACGGTGTCATTGAATAACAATGCCCTTTCGGTTAGTGAGGATGCTAAGTATCTGGCTTATGGGATTAGTACGAGTGGGAGTGATTGGGTTACGATTAAAGTTATCCGCATTGAGGACAAGATAGTTGAGGCTGATACTTTAAATTGGGTGAGAATTTGTTTCATTTCTGAGATCAGTTTTTTTTTTTTTTGGCTGTGCTGGTTGCTATGAGCTTATTGTTTTATTTGTTTTGGTATTTGACGATGCAGGTTAAGTTTACCAGTATTAACTGGACTCATGATAACAAAGGGTTCTTCTATGGCCGTTATCCGACTCCCAAGTATGTAATCATTTTGTATGGCCTTGACATTTCAAGTAAAATGCTGTTTGACTGTAACAAAGTTGGGGGAAAATGTTTGGAGAATGTTGCTGGTTTAGACATGTCAGTCTCAAGTTATACTCTGGGAAGTCTAATTGATTAGAAAGAGTGTTTGAGTTGTATTCTAGTTATGCATTCGGTTATCTAGCTGTAATGCGAGATGAATGAAGGATGAATCCATCAAATTATTTTGAATTAAAAATTGTTTGAGCAATATTAATAGATGATGTTTTACGTTATATATTGATTGGATAAAATTGAATTTACTATGCAGAGAGGGAGAAAAGTTAGATGTTGGGACAGAAACTAATTCTAATCTTTATCATGAGCTATACTACCATTTCTTGGGAACCAATCAATGTGAAGATATACTATGCTGGAAAGATCCTGAAAACCCCAAATATGTGTTTGGAGCTGGTGTGACAGATGATGGAAAGGTATATTGTGAAAGTTTATATATGTATTTGTTTTCTGAATCACTTACTCTATTTTTTTTCTTTTATGGCGCACATAAATAGAATGTGGAAAGCATTTCTGTTTGAAGTTCTTCCAAGTTGACACCATTTCATATGTTATTCTGCAGTATCTTCTCTTATATATTGGCGAGAGCTGTGATCCTGTCAACAAAGTATACTACTGTGATATGTCTGCATTTTATGATGCCCTTGAAGGTTGTAAAGGAGGAAATAGCCTGCTCCCATTCACTAAGCTTATTGATAACTTTGATGCACAGTATCATGTGATTGCAAATGATAGCACGTCATTTACTTTTTTGACTAATAAAGATGCCCCAAAATATAAAATAGCCCGGGTAGATTTGAAGGAGCCTAGTAATTGGATAGATGTCATCCCAGAATCTGAAAAAGATGTCCTGGAATCAGCATGTGCTGTTGATGATGATAAAATGATTGTCAGTTACTTGAGTGATGTGAAGCATGTTCTACAAATAAGGGATTTGAAAACAGGATCTTTATTGCATCAATTACCGATTGACATTGGTTCGATTACTGGGATATCTGCACGGCGAAAGGACAGTACAGTATTTATTGAGTTCACCAGTTTTCTCACCCCCCGTATAATATATGAATGCAATTTCGACACTGGTGTTCCGGATTTGAAGATATTTCGAGAAATTAGTGTGCCAGGATTTGATCGTACAGAGTTCCATGTGGATCAGGTGACTATTTGCTGCTTACATTTTTGTAGCATTTAGTAGAGTTTTGAGTAGATCGATTCAAGTAAAAACTGCAAAATGATCTCTTCTATGCACTCTCTTTCATTTCCTTCTTCTGGTGGAACTTAAGTGATATCTTTTTCCTCAAAATTAAATTTAAAATATTCATTGTTTGCCCTCTCCTTGTAATGTTTGTCTCCGGTTCCTATCTGACTGTTTTCTTTGGTACCAGCTTTTTGTTACTAGCAAGGATGATACCAAGATACCAGTGTTTATTGTTGCCAGGAAGAATATAAAGCTGGATGGGTCGCATCCATGTTTGTTATATGGGTATGGGGGATTTAATATTAGTATTACACCATCATTTAGTGTCAGTCGTATTGTGCTGACCAGGCATTTAGGTGCTGTTTTCTGCATTGCAAACATTCGTGGTGGTGGGGAATATGGTGAGGAATGGCATAAAGCAGGCTCACTTGCCAGAAAGCAGAATTGCTTTGATGACTTCATTTCTGTTTCTGAATACCTTGTATCTGCTGGTTATACCCAACCAAAGAAGTTGTGCATCGAAGGAGGCAGCAATGGTGGGCTTCTTGTTGGGGCTTGCATAAATCAGGTGGAAAGCTGATTCATTTGTTTGATTGGGTTTTTTTGTTTTCATCTTCTAATATAGTTGTATTAACTGTGTTTATTAAAATTGTGTGGCAGCGACCTGATCTGTTTGGTTGTGCTCTGGCTCATGTTGGTGTTATGGACATGCTGCGATTTCACAAGTTCACTATAGGTAGCTGATTTCCTATTGCAACCAATAAGTGATAACCATCATTTTTATATTGATTTTTTGCTGAACTATGTTGTTTAGGTCATGCATGGACTTCTGACTATGGCTGTTCAGACAAGAAGGAAGAGTTTGGTTGGCTAATAGAGTGAGTTGAATTTTAGTATAAGAATCTAGTGATATCTCCTTATTTTAAAAGCCACGTTAACAGTTTGGTTCAAACGACTGGGTCCGACACTGCTAGGCTAGATCCATAACAGTTATCTGGCATTTAAAAACCATCAATTGCAGCACGAAATAGATTCTCTTGCTTATAGTCATTAAATTAAACTATATATTAGTCAATTTGATTCCCAACTTTTTTAAAGTGCATTGCCAAGATGTTGATGATTGCCAACATCCTTCCTACCATCTCTCCATTAAACTGCTAGCCTCTAATCCCATTCATAAAACAACTCGGGCAGTGATAATTTGAGAATATGTTTTCTGAGCTCATAAGCCTTCTTTAGATGTCATGAGCTTCTTCTTGAGTTGAAATTGCATTATTCTATCTTAGAGTTTGTTGGCTGTCACTGAACATTTTTGGGCAAGTTAACTACTTGGCATTGTCGGTATTCCTCAGTCTTCAATGATAAGTCCCAGATGACATCCGGACACCATTTTGTTGACCTTCATATTTTCCTTTCTCAGGTATTCGCCGCTGCATAATGTTCGCAGACCATGGGAACAACATCCTGACCAACCTTCACAGTACCCACCTACCATGATATTGACTGCTGATCACGATGATCGAGTTGTGCCGTTACACTCGCTGAAGCTGTTGGCTGTGAGTTCTCAAACAGAAACTTTTCATTAAGTTGGGGTTTTTACATATCTTATCAACTTGGTTGCATCTGCTTTCACTTTTGCTCCCCTTTTGAAAATTCGTCCAACTTGTTTCTTCAGACCATGCAATATATTTTGTGCACGAGCTTGGAGAATAGTCCTCAGACAAATCCAATAATAGGTCGCATTGAGTGTAAGGCTGGACATGGAGCTGGACGCCCAACTCAAAAAACGGTAATCATTGCATTAAATTTTGGGTCCTATACCTCCCCCTTATCAGCAGCTATTAACATTTGGCTCTTGTTCCACAGATCGATGAAGCTGCTGATAGGTATGGCTTCATGGCAAGGATGTTGGGCGCTTCTTGGAATGAGTAAGATCAGATTTAAATGAAGGAGAATATACATTCAATTGTTAGAAAATATCCATTGGAATCGGATGATCCTGTTTCCCATTGTTTGAGTTTCTTTTCCCAAATTGAATTTGACCACAGTTGATTTGCAAAGCCGAAAACAGGCAATTCAAAACCTCTAAATATAGACAAGAATCTGTTTGAGACAAAAAACAGTCCATCTTCATTTCCATGAACAAGGTGATCACCATATAACGTTATGAGACTGTAATAAAAGTTTTCTTAAGCTGCAACAGTAGATTGATTTTTCGTATCTCGGATGTGGACGTCCTACCCCGTTAGCAAATTCTTTGATATTGGTGCTGTGATTCAAGCATCATCGTTAGAGCTACTTTAGTAGACCCGAGCTTGAGAATTACCACCTTCCACGGGCCTCTAAGCATAGTTGCTGCCCGTCTAGGCTTGAGGTTTGATTGGGCTTCAGGTCTTACCCAGTTAAGATTGGATTACCGGGTCAATTTCAGAACATCATTTTAGATAATTTATTTTTCAAAAAAAATATTGAAGTTGATTTAGTCAAGTTTAATTGAGTTATACATGTTTTATTTGATTAATGTCTAAAATAATTCGAAATATATTTTTGTGCTAATAGCATCACCTTCTCTATTTAATAAAACAGACAGCAACTGTGTATTCTAGCGAACAAGAGTTTCATCCCGGCTATGGCAAAGCTTTGAAGAAAATGTTGCAGGCATGACGTGAAATGTGCTGTGGATATGTTTATGAATCATTTTTATTATTATTATTATTATTGAATTATAAACTTTTAAAAAAATATTAAGAGTTTTCTCTATCTATTTTCTTGCCGTTTAGCTTAGGACTACAACCTGGAGGCTCGAGAACTCTAAATCTTATCATCGCTATACATGGCGCGAGGGCTGACAAATCGGCTCGCTGGAAAAAGTATGAGGCTGGTGTTCATGTCTCAAACCAGAAAAAGTCGAGAAACTTTTATTTGATGCAATGTTTGTCCCCACAGCAACGTATAGCAACGATTATTTAGATCAATCTCCAAAATAACAAACTCCTCATTCAATGTGATTCGAATGAATTTATAGCGACGAGGTTAAACGATGGAGGTCCACAAAACCAGACAGCACTGCCTGGTTCCTAGCTGTCTTTCACTTCTGCCTGGTATATGATTCTGCAGAACCAATTTCGGTAACTTGAGTGAAAGGAACAATTGCCCTCGGTGCAGCACAAACAATGTTAATTATGGCAGGAAACGCAGTTTTACCTCAACCCTTCTAGCCACATTTCAGTTATCGAAGTTTCGCCAGGGTACACGTGCAAGAGGAACCGGCCTGGTATGTTCTTGACGATGTGTGCATCTCCTCTGCAGATACATTTGATGATTGCCCTAACAGCAAATCCAAGTGTGCACAGCCCATGCGATATTGGACGCGAGAATCCTCAACATGCGAAATGGAGCAAGAATGGATTGGTATGCATGAAGACACCAGACAGATGAATGTTGCGAAGACCGGAAAAAGAAATCAACTGAGATCAGAACAAAAATCGCATGATGTTTGTGTGGTTTAGCCCTAGAGTACCCCGCAAATATCAAATGAAATTGAAACAAAAAACTCTAACAGTGTTGGTGAATACAGTTTTTTTCTGATTTGTGACTGATAACCAAAAGGTAACCTTAGAATATTCAATGGGTGATTTAAGGAGAGAAGAAAAGGATCCCTCCTCACCAACTCTGACTCCTTGCACTATAAGAAAAACCGTTCGAAAAGCACAAAAACTTGAGAAACGAAAATAGATATCATTTAGTTAAAATGCTTCCCAAGAGTTCACGACAACTGCAGTTAGTTAACCAAATATAACTACATTTTTTTTATTCAAATCTAGTCATGTAATATGCTGAAACGTTTGGTTTGGAAAATACATTTATGCCATTTGATGGGGAGTTAAGCTTATGAATAATTGAAGGGTATTTTAGGTATTTTCATATATTTTAACGGATGATTCTTTGAAAGAGGACCGGAAGAGAAAGGAGGAGGAAGTGAAAGTAAAGAGCTAAGTTTTCAAGGTGAGATACTGGTGTTATTTTTATGCTCGAATATGTTGGTAAAGTATGATTTTAGAACTTGAATGATTTAAAGATGTTCACCTAATGTTGTAGAGGTATGGAATTATGGTTTTTGTAAGAAACACTTTGATTTTATTTTTTATTGATCTGCAGTTTAGAGAACTACGGGGCCAAGATTTTGAAATCTTGATTATCTAGTCGAATAACAGGCCTGATGGTCCTGGTTAACCTGATGATCTCAGTCAACTAGTTGGTCCATTTTGATCGACCTGATGTTTTTGTTTTTGGCTCGATTAGCTTGGGAAATGATACGATAATAATCTCGGTTTAAAAATAACAATATATAGGCACAGATGCATGCATACCCAATCCCCTCAATGTGAACGCAGTCCTCGAACGTTTAAAAATCTCTCACTCGCACTTAAAAACAAATTAAGTCATGTTCTCAATTTAGGCTTCCAATAGTTTTGTTTAAAAATTAACTAACCAGACCAGATTTCCAGGTTGAAGAGTTTATGCATGGCACATGACTTCTCCGTCAAACTATATGACTGGGTGGTGGTGGTGGTGGTGGTGGTGGTGGTGGTAAATCACAATTTATTTATTTATTTATTTATTTTCTTAGAAGAGTTACCAAACCAGCTAGCTACTAATGGATGGTTATTAAATTTATAATTATTATTTTATGAAACATTATTATGCCGATAATGCATAATAATGTTTCACAAAATTGCTGTGCATTTAAAAGAAACGAAGAAAACCATCAAAACATAAAGGGGTTGGAGAAGAGATTAAACACTACTATAATTGAACTGATATACTGCATGATACAAACATGGATCACCCGAGCCAGCTTCGAGAATTAGCTGGCTTTATATAACAATATAAATAATGTATTAAGAACTTAATTAAAATAGAAGAAAATACAATCATCAATGGAAAAGAATGTGACCTCGAGCTGAGATCATTAGGAATTCTACTCGTACAAGCTTCTAAATAAATACTTAGCCCAAGTAAAACACACACAGCAAAGATGAGACGCTAGGTTCTACTTTTTATCCTCGAAAACTAGGCATACTTCCCGACCGAAGTGGTGACTCCTTCGGTGATGCATTATTTTACAGAGGTCTGGTGCGTCTACCACTTGCTCTACCACAAAGAAGTGCATTCTTTGGAATGGGGTATTCGTCTCTGAGTGAAGTTGAATCAGTATATACTCGCAAGTAAAATTGTTGACCAAGATATTGACGTGCCCAGAATTCAGTCCTCAAGTTCCACATCCCCACATTGTCGAGTGGAATATATATAGCAGTCCATGCTTTGGGATAGACCTGCACTCACCATCCATGTAAACGTCCAGTCGTTATTCTCACCTTCAGTTTAAGTTTTAAGTCCATCTCTTTGATTGTAGAAGTAGAATGATCTAATCAGGGTAACGACGACGAGATTTCGATCTTACCTGAGTAGTGCATCTAGCAACTGCATCGCGAAGATTGTACAGGTTCCTGCTAGCTGTTGTCCACTGTCCACCATCCATACTGCATTACAGAATTTACGATTAACATTTCACAAGATTTTCTCGCCTCCCCTCCGCTCATCAATGCAGTCCTAGTAAATTAAATGTTAATCATGTGCTTACCCAACAACAAAGAAACTGTAACCATCAAGATGCCAGCTCTGCAAAATGTCCTCATCGTTTTGGAATACGATTTCCACGTATGCTCTATAAGGAACGGTCAGAACTGCTGTGTCCAGGTACAGCCCTCCACCATAAGGTCTGTCAGCTAGGCCGTTCTCCTTGAAAACTCCCTGAATTTTGAAGTAGTCTGCAATCTTCATGGGAGTGTCTGGTGCGATAAAGGACACGCTATTGACTCCATATCTCTGCTTTCCATTGACCTGACCAGCTGAACTTGCCACTATGAGAGTTCTGGTAGTGTTGATCATTCCATAGTGGTATGAACCTTGTGGATTTGGTCTTGGTCCACTTGCAGTGAGATTAGTCCTGAAATGAGCACGTATAATCAGAGACATATAGAAGGGAGAGCATATCGTTGGTGGGAGGGGGGTTAAAATATACCTGATAGAGCGAGCCTGGTTTAGTGACCAGTCAACTTCGATGGTTGGTCCGCCAGGGAATGGACCAGAGACTGCACCGGCAGAGTTGCTATAATGTAGAATACCAGTGGTGTTGAGAACCGTGGAGGTGAACCGTGAGGTAACCACAATATAATAGTCTAGGCCAGGCTGGTCGGCAGTAAACAGAACAGAATAAGACTGGCCAACATGAATGTCGAGAGACGAGTAGGTAGTCTGGAGAGTGTGCGTTCCTTCCACCTCCACCAACTTCATTTTGTGGTTTTGGATCCTGAAGTTAAGGGAATTTTGCAACCCAACATTTGATATTCTCAGCCTGTAAGTTTTTCCTGTAGCGCATAGGTCAAGAACAGGCCAAGCGTTCGCATTAGTGTAATTGAACAATAAAACATCCGAACAATGAACGATTTGTAGTTATAATATTTAGTTGCACGAGATTGGTAGACAGAAGGCCTACCTTGTTCAACAGTAAGATAATAGCCATTGCGTCCACGACCATTGATGAGGATTCCATCAGGGAATGGTAGCTTCCTGCCCCCGTCCAATACAGCCTTCAAGTCCTGTACAAACACGAGCATATAAATTATTGTTACTACTTTAATACATTAAGTTTATTATTCAAGGATGAGTTCAAATATAATAATTCCAACTATAGACTTATTTTATTAAATTCCACTTGCCTTGTTAATCTCATGAAAAATCATTAAACCCATGCATAAAGCCACTAATGTGAACGCACATGCATGGCTATGAAATCCTCGTGTGTCGGTGGACTTTCAACAACAGCAACTAGATAGTCTATAGACAGCTGGGGTTCGGATTGGATTTATCGGGCATGTGTACGGTTTCCATAGGTATTTTTAAAAAAATATACATTAAGATAATGTTTTTTTAAAATCCATTTAATAAAAATCCGAAGCAACCTGACAAAATTTTGGGTGGGCACAAGTACCAATGAAGCAAAATCTAATGCATGTTCTCTGGCTCTGTTAGCTCTCAGCAAGCGAATGTGTTCTTGATAGAAAATGTGTTCTTGAAACTTTTTCGATAATTTTTATTATGAACAGAGGCCCAGCTGTCTAGAACAGTACAGGTGTAGAATATTGCACAAGCATGCATACCCTACTTACACTTGCCGACACAAACGCAAAGCCAACTAGCTTCCACGAAGAGAACCAGGCAACGTTCTAGAATCTAAACTGACCTTTCTTTAGCTAATAATAATTGACCATGCAGTATTTTATTTTAAAATAGTCAAACTTTCCACCCCTTTCTATTTCTTAAAATAAAATATGAAACTACAATGAAAAAAGAGAAAAGGAAAGGGGTGAAAAAGGGTGGCGTTATAAATAAATATAACATTGGAATTAAATAATATTTTCTAAGAACATGAGGACCAGTTATTTATTTTTGCTAAACTTCCAGACCAAGTAGTGATTAACAAAAAAAAAAGTGCTGATGGGGTTAGAATTTACCGTGTGGTTGGACAAGTACCAGTCTCCGATAAGAATGGTGTAGTCCCCGGCAGGATCATCGAAGGGAACGGGGATTCGAGGCCGGCTGAGGATTCTGATTCCTCCAAAAGCACCGGCGGCCTTGTGGAATCCGAGAGACGGGAAGTAGTAGAAACTTCCAATCTGGTCCTTGACTTGGAGAATATATGTAAAGTTCTTTCCCGGAGGAATCGGGCATGTAGTCCCAAAGACACCATCCTCGTATGAATTTCTCCTCTGTTGAATTCCATTCCTAGTTTTACAGTCACACAAACAGTAAATCTACCATTCATAACTACAGAGCTCAAACAAAGTTACTGCTTCTCTTGGTCCATGCTAATAAATGTGTTAGCTGTCTAAATAATATCTGATAGTGCTGTAGCCGATGTTTTTTTTAATATTTTTTATTTGAAAAAACATCAAAATAATTTATTTAAAAATATTGTTTTAAATTTCAGTACTTATAAAAATAAAAATAAAACGTTTTTAAAACTGTGAAACCAATACCAATACAGATATTTGAATAAATTACTGTTGGCTAGGGCATGGAAAAAAATTACACTTATTTTTTTCCTGTAAATAAAAAAAATTATGTTAATGAATTTTGAGTGAAAATTAAGCTATCCTATCCTGCAACTTCTCCGGTGGATGACAGCTAAATCTAAAATCGACCACTGAGTTATCTAAAATCAGGCAGGTTAAAAGATAACAGTAGCTGCTGGATATTGTTCAACCGTGGTCTCTGTCATTTAAGATAAACCAATAACAGCCTTGATTCTCTGATAATGACAGACATGTGATGCTAAAAATCACAAAGTTTGGTTCTTTTAAAATAATTGAGAGTATATGCAGCGCTGTAGTTCAAACTCAGTTTAGAGTCATTTATTGGCGCAAATTACTGCGCTAATAGCGCGGAAAGTTCCAAGAGGGTGACTTTCATTTGATCCATAAACCAGATCTAGACACCATCGTGCTAACTGGATGCTCCACCAGCATTCACTGGTTCACATGAGTTCAAAAGAACCATAGAGAGGGGGGGAAAGAGAGTAAAAACACTACAGAGAAGAGAGAAATGGCATGGTGAATCATAGCCATGCCAATCTGACATTCTTATAATGTAAACTGAAAATGGACTCCCTAGAATCACAGATGTAGTTCTGTATAGCAATGCAGAGAAAGAGGGGCTGACTGGGTTGATTTGGTCTTTTCAGTGCAGGAAGCAACAAAAGAAGAGCAAATAATCTTTCCGGAAAGGGAAAATGAGAGAGATCTTACCAGGAGAGGAGGAAAGGCTCATCTAAGCTGTTATAGACATTGATAATAAGGTTGTCATTAGTGACAGAGTGGATGTCAGGTCCTGGGAATTGTCCATTGATGAGAATGCCCTGTCACCAAAAGCAGTAGCAATTAACTTTGAACAAACTTGAACCATTACAGGTCAAAAGAAAATCAAGGAGATTTCGACAAACCTGTTGACGAACACCAAGAGGGTAGATGAAGCCATAGGTAACATTCCAGTCGAAGAACCTGTAAGGATCTTCAGCTTTAGCAATGGAAAGAATAGAAACTGAGACGCATAAAAAACTGCAGAGCACCGCAGCTTTTCCCGCTAAGCTGAGCGGCATTTTGGAGCCAAATGACAAGAAGGTATTATGGCTTCTTTCGCCTGCCTGCTATTTGAGTAGGGCTGTATAGAGTGAGATGTGTGTGAAAGAGGGTAAGGCTTTAAGGAGGAGGGAGGGAGGGAGAGATGTTTGGTCATTGGAAGTAGGCAATGAATGACGAGGGATGGCGCCATCTTTAAGTGCGGTACAGAGCATGTGGTGCTGATACGAGCCGTCACCAAAAGAAAAAAAGAAAATGAGAGGGAAAATCGCGAGAGATCCAATTTGCAAAAAAAGAAAAGGAAAATCAGTGTCGGTGATGGGGTCCGCTCATTATCATACATGCTAGTAGCAGCGCTTGAAAGATCAGTGTTAATGAGTGCGATCTGTCCCCCACATGGGTTTTGGAGGGAGGGAGGGAGGTTGTCTCGCTGTGGTGCTGTGTTTGTTTTGGGGCAACGCTCGGGAGGTTTTCATGCGAATGGGCTTTGACCGGATTCACTACGTCCTGGTAAACATGAACCATGACTTAAAATTTGATTTGATTTTCTTAAAATTAAAATGTATCAAGACTGAGGCTGGGTTTATCTCTCGGGGCTCTCTTAAAATTAAAACGTGTCAAGAAAAAGGGATCAAAAGACTTGCGTCCGGAGAATAGCTTGATTTGAGATAGCAAAAAACAAGAAAAGGGGCCCTCTTTCTATGCCCACAGTAATGTTTCCAGTCATCTCTGCTAGTTATCTTTGAATTAATCGATGTCGAAATTTGTTGCCTCCCTTGACTTTATTGTGCCTTCCACGGAATTTTAAAGTCCACTTGCCTTTCTTATTCCATGGCTCGGTGATCTTCTGGAATGTAATCAGTGGTAATTAACTAGTACGATTAGCTATAGATTAGGCGCGTGGACCAACATGAACAGGTTCCTTAGCAACAACTAAAAAGCAAAGCAAAGATTAACAGCACCATTTTTCGACCCAGGATGCAATAACATATGCGATAATGGCTCTGACTTCCGACAAGTAGAAATATTAAAGGATATGAAGCACATGGAAGAAGGAGGTCCACACGGTTACCCCGCTGTATTTCGCGACATGGCAGGCCTTATTTGGTAATCTTGTCAAACAACCCAATCGACCGCTATTTTGTCTAATTAGATCAGGCTCCCTTTTTTCCCTCTTTACAGTGACGAGATGGGTCCTACAATTGCCACATCTGTTGCTTTCCTAGCAAAAGTGATGAGCTCCGGCCCAGACGATATAAACAGGAAGTTGTCTCACTTGCCTCGGGGGATCTTTCCCCAATCTCAGGTGGTGATATCTGCAGCCGCAAGCCAGCAAATCCTTTTCATGAAAGCCTGGGGGATCAATCTAAAATATAACGACAAATCCCACAATTGAGAGCCAAATGACATCTTTACTGACTTTACACGCTGACTTTAGCATGCTGTCTTGAAAATTCAACAACGTTCTCTAAGCTTTAATCTTCAGGAATTAACATGTCTAGATGATTATGCTAGGAATTCACTTGTAAGAATTAAGCACTATGAAGTTCAAATCTTGCATAATAGAGGGACTGGGTTTTTCTACGTCACCTCTCCATGGTTTCGAGTTTTCAATCACTTTTATAGGCAAGATTTGAGACGCACAATGGCTATTTCAATGTTTCCCAGCAGCAACTATTGGTCTCACTCTCACTCTTTTGATTTTGATTAACAGGACCCAAAATATAAACCCACGTTTACGAGGTGACACCTTACCATCATCCTTACGCGAAAAGGACAAGGGTGCCCGCTCTCCTGGTCCTCGCTTATCTTATTTGGATTGCTTTTTCTATCCTGCTAGACTGGTTTGAATGCGATTTCTGCTAACAACAGACATTTGAATTTCAGAATTTGAAGCTAGTTTTAAGATGAATACACGCTAACATATGAATGGCAAAGACTAGCAAGCTGTCAAAATTTTACAGGTGAGATTTCAAGATTTCAATAAATGCAGTCAGGCAGTCACGGTCATCAGAAAAGGGAGTGGGGCTAGGGATCCTAATAATGTGTTATCTGCCTATGAAGGAACAGTCGCCTCTTTCAGTCATATGCTATTATTCATCGCTAAAAAAAATAGTTCTTCATTCAATATCCATCAGGATTCAGTGTCAAGTTAGGTTCGGATTTGGTTTTAAAATATTTATTACCCTATCTTTTACTCACAGGGTAAGTTAACTATCAAAAAAACAAAAAATCAATCAGACCGGGGGTAATATCTATTGGGTTCAGGTTAAATTGTCATTCTTATTCAAAACAATATACAGCAAACGATCACATTACAAGCTGATTCACTGCAAATGCATGCATTCAGTTTGCGAAAAAAGTGATCCTAATTAATAGAAATACTTCTAATCGATTAAGTGACAGCAACCTCTGCCATAAATAGCAGATTCTCATTTGTTTTAGACAGCATGAGTACCAAAATACAAACCACTGATGCAGAAACTATTATGAAGCCTCGGATGGTTAGATTGTTTGTCCAACGATCAAGAGTTAGGCGTCACCAATACAATAAAGCCCTATGACCTGCTCCACGCTCCATTTGGAACCAAGCCACCAATTCTATTTTACTCAAAACATAGTAATCTGAAAAGTCATTTGCAGGGACAATGGAATGATGAGATATGGGAGGGACACTATCCTAAGCTTCATTAGACAACACAAAACAGCACCTTCTTGACTTCATAGAATAAAACGCCAAGCAACTCAAGTCAGCAGGACCTCAAAGCCAAATCTCAAACCAACTCAAAAACTGTTTCCTTAATTCATAAAACCAAGTTTTTTTTTTAAAAAAAAAAAAAAAAACTATTAAGCATACCAATGTCCCAGGATATACCACTCAGAAAGGCTCAACTCCAATAACTACCAGTCATCTCCTGCCTGTGATAACTGACCCTCACCTGGTTGCCCAAAATGCGCTAAGCATTCGAAGAATCACTGAAATCCCAGGACAATTAATCACAAACAGAAGTCATATATCCAGAATATTAAATCCTGACCCGGCAACCACACCAACTACTTCAGATAGTCTAGAACCCTAAACCACAAATAATCATAGAAATACTTGAAAGGATACCGTCAAGGAATAAAACGAAAGGTTCATTTACAATTTATTAATTCAAAATCAAATAATTAAAACCCAAAGAAAAATAGAGCAACTCACAGGCAAAATAGACCAAAAATTTCCATTCAATGATCCTCGCCGAAGAGAAGGCGAAGGCGAGAAGCGAAGAGACCAGAGGAATCAAGAGAGGCTTCGTGAAGGAGGCCGCGCTTTATATTCTTCATGCGATCGGTTAAGTTTTTTTGCTCTTCTTTAAGGGCTATAGTGTCTTCCTGGAGGTCGTGGATTTGGTACTTTTGTCCCAGGGATCTGACGCTCAAGAGAAAAATCCCAGTCATCGCAAAGAGCTGGATGAAGCTGTCTTTGCGTTTCATTGCATTTGCCACTAACCCTAACGATTTTCTAGGGTTTTGAGCTGTATTGCCTGCTGAGCTTGATGAAGCCATGGGAGCAACTGCAGGAGTTGGACTGCTAGTGGTGAAGGAGGGCGAAAATGAATTGGAATATCTTTCGGCGAGAAATAAGAGGTTTTTTCTCATGGTCGTAATCATGGGCCCGTCTTCACAGGTCACGACTAAACTTCCGCCCATTCAATGTACAGCCCAGTTATAAAAGTGGTTGCTTGAGCCCATTTAAGCCATGCTGTAGCCCACCAGGATGGCATTTTGACTAATAAAATTTAACAAAAATAACTAAATTACGATTTCATTCCACTATTTGGGTGTAACTAAAAACCAGTATAAATCAGGATTTATTTTTATATTACTTATTTATATATAAGGAATCCTTTGATTCTTAATATAAGGAAAAATAAAATGAAATATCATTCGTTTTAGATGCAGTAAAAAAAATAATCCATCACATGGCTTGCCAAACCCAACAACTTGTGTCTTTTTTTTCAGTTATTTTTTTAATAATAAAATATTTATATTTAAATAAATACTCGTTCTCTCTTATTTTATTCAGAAACTTTTTGTTATGAGCTTAATTTTATAAGATATTTTTTTTTATCAATCTATATTTTTTATCTTTTGTATATATAAATAGTATTTTTTTAAATAAAAGAAAATTATAAAAATATTTTCAATACATGGTATTTCATATCTTTTTTTATTTAACGTGGTTTTAAATATTTATCTATTTTATTATTGTTTGATTGAATAAAAAATAAACACAATTTAACAAACATAACCAACATCTCATCTTGTACGATTAATTTTATTTTTCGATGTAGTTAATGATTTTAATTATTATATATAGTTCAGTTTATTTAATTACAAGTATGCATAATTTTTTATCTGCATTTAAATTTTTTAAACTACATAAATACATTAAAAGCCTATATATACAAAAAGAAATATAAGAAAATAAAAAACATTTAACTCCAAAATACATAACTAGTCTAATATGTTCTGTGCGTCACTGTCCATCTCAATTTACATACCACATTTGTACTTTCTGTGGATTAATGTGGTTCTGACTACTCTTGCGTTGTTGTCAGCGTAATCATGAATAATGTTTCGTTAGTATCTAAAATACCTCAAGGATATAAAAATAAATGTCTCCATTATATAGCCTTCCAAAAAAGGACCTTCGCTGTCAATAGCAACCAAACTCATTCACTTGTACTTAGACCTGAAAATGCTTTTATAAAAATTTGATTTTTTTTAAGTTAAATTATATATATATATATATATATATATATATATATATATATTATCAAAAAATATTTTAATAATATTAAAATATATTATTTTAATAATATTAAAATATATTATTTTAATACATTTCCAACAATTTTTTTTTTTTAAAAAGGAAGTCACAATATCAAACATGCAAAACATTATAGAAAATAAAACACCCACAACCATCAACATCTTAGTAGATAAAAAATTGTAACATGGCATTAGGGGTACCAGGAAACACGACAGATTGAGATGGTCGTAGAGGTTGAGAATCGGAACTGTAGAATTATCAAATGATTCAAATCCAAGACCAATAAAATATACACAGGATTAAGAATCCCCTCCAAAATAACATAAACGAACATTATTCAAGCATGGAATGCTTACTAGCGGCAATTCAAGCCGAAACTGCATCAGGGAAATACAAGGAAGCGTCTCTTAGAACCAATTCTTGAAATTGTTCAGAGCTCAAATGTTATGGTTTAAATTTTTTAAAGTAATAATCCATACACAATTAACCCGAAAAGGTCTTACCTGCCAACAACCTAGAATTTGGAGCACCTCAGGACCCAAAGCTTGATTTTGTACAACATTCTACAGACTGAGAGGAGGTTGAAGGTGACCCAGCAGAGGTGATCGTTTCCCAAAATTTGTTTGGATCTGTAGCACATGAGAAATATCAGGAACATTTTAACACGGAATAGTTAGCACTTGTCCTCCCCAGAGTCTTCCTGAAGTCGTCGCTGAATATCACGCTGCAGCAGCTCTACATAATTCTGCACACGTGAATTGTTGTCTCTGAGCTTTTATGTGCAGCATAAGCAAGAAAAATCACATGCATTAACAGGAGTAAATACACAGGTGTCTTAAATGCCATCATCAGTTTATACAAGCAGGAAAATATTGAAAGTACAACAGCATGAAAGATAAACATAAAAATTACACTGGCTAAATCCTCGTTGTTGTTCAATTCACGCAGAATATCTTCAGCATTGCTTCCATTGCGATTCAACCTTACTGCATTGCCAACAATGGCTTGAAAAACATCTTGAGGTGCAGCGAACTGTTCAATCCTCTGAGCCACTTCGTGGAGGTTGATCTATAAGACAAGATAAAATCAGTCAAAACAGGGGCAATTTTACCAATTCTGTGCGAGGGCCAGAACACAGCAGCACTTTGCTTGTGTACAGGACTTCATTCTATTCACATATATTTGATTTCTTTTTGTGGTTTATGCAAACCTGAGTATTGTTATCATTAGGATTTTCAGCTCCAATATATTCCCTCTCATTGGATCGCATCTGGGGTTCAGATTCTGGGGTAGGAAACAGCTGGGGAGCAGGCAATTCCTGGCCAAGAACCTGGGAAACAACAGGCATCATTTGTCGGACCATTCCTGACAGATCAAATCCGCCGCCTTGGCCACTGCCTAAACCTGAGAACATATTTCCTAAATCTTGGCTGTCAACCTGCTGAGCAATCTGACTGACAGTATTCATAATTTGGGGATTCTGAGTGAGCTGTTGCAACATATTCCTGAAGATGTTGGGAGAACCAGCACCGGTTTGTTCTGAAACCCCTGCAAACAAATTGTTCATAACAGGACTCTGTAGAACCTGAGACATAGCTCTTGCACTGTCAAACTGGCTATCAGAACTTAAATCTCTTGGTGGTCTACCCTCCATGACCTGCCCAGGAAAGGGGGTTACTGGATCTGAAGGTGTGTCATTTGCACCAGCCCTATTTGTACTAGAGCTGATAGATGCAAGAGACTGTAAAAGCTGTTGGCCACTGATTCCAGCATCTGGGTTCCGATTGAGATGGGAATTGGTTGTTCCACTATCAACACTACCAAGCGAATCTGGCTTATTTCGTCTCTAGTCACATTAACAGACAGTGATCAGTTTTTTGTCTCATGAAAAAAGAAAAAATAACCATGTGGACAAGTAAAGAATGCATGACAGATGCAGTAATCAATCCACAAAGTCAAGCCTGGCAAAATGTAGCTGGCACTTAGTTTAATGTTAAAATAGGACAAGCTCACTCCTAGTACAGCATCCCATGCTGCAAACACCTTTCAGTGTTTACACAGTGATGGAAACAAACAAAAATGATGCATCTTGAACCGTCCATTACAGTAAGCATTTCAAAACTCCAACACCACTGCCTATTCCTTGATCTGTCAACAGGTCCTCGTGTATCATTGAATACATCACAAAAAACACAAAAATAAAGAAAGAAAGAGAAATTGTCATACCTTGCGGTCCAAGCTCCCCAAACCCAAACCAAGCGGAACAGATTTAGTGCTGGAACTGGAAGCATTTTGAGAAGTATCTTGAGACTTCTGAGAAGTTTCTACATTAGGACATTCCACGGAGGAAGATAAAACATTCACTGAAGATGATGGTATGTTCACCGAAGAAGACGATATGCCTACTAAAGAAGATGCCGTGTCTTTCAAGCTCAAAGGATCATTGTCATGTGCTTGGGCCTGTTAAGAAGATGGTTTTCTCTCGAGAATTTAGTACTGGCCAGAAAGAAGTAACAAAGAGGATCCCTGTATAATGCAGAAAGCAAACCTTCTGGTCAAAGCAATCTGACATAACCCCAGGTAATGAAACACTAGATTCCCCAGCTCCATTCACCACAGTGCTATTCATCTGTAAGTTTGTTGGATTATTACCTGCAACAGATCCAGCGGAGCCTGCATAATGAAATAGCAATATTATTTGATCCTCAGTAAATAAAAACAACAATATATATATTTGTTTTTTTTTTTACTATTTGACCATTAAACAGTTACCTGATGCAGGCTGATTTCCTCCTTGCCTATTGCCAGCAATTTGTCTCAGTTGCAAGTTTATTCCGCTCATTATAGAGCTTAGTGACATGGAATCAGAAGGTGGCTGTGAAAGTGAAATCCCAAGAACAGGCTGTGCAGCATCTGTAACACCTGCTGAGGATGAAGGGACTGTTGCTGCAACAACATTTCTTGCTGGTAGCGATTGCCCTGGGCCCGAAACACCTAAACCAGCTGCATTACCATGTTCACCCTGTATCCCTGTACCACTTGTCCCAGTACCTATAATTGGAATAACAGGTGCTAAAGAGGTCCCTGGTAATGCGGGAGTGTCAGATAGGCATGAAAGTAGGTAAGCAGCATTTTGAATAAAGAAAGCTTGTTTGGCTTACCAGCATGTATATGAATGTTTACATGTCTTGGAGCATTTCCAGCACCAACAGGACCAAATGCCATGGGATTTGATGGTGGAACCGAACTACCAAAAAGGGAATTGGTTTGAAGAGGAAAAGGCTGCAGGAATTTAATATTAGAAAACAGTGTGCCAAGATGGCTTATAAAAACTCACAGTTGCAAGAAATTAAGCCACAATGCAGAAAATCCATTCAAAGATAATAGTACACAAAAGATTGTGTAAGGAAAGCCTAACAGGTAATTGAAAGAGCCTGTTGCATTTAGTACACACCAAATTCATTTGACCCAGAGAACCACACAACAAATTGTTCTTATGCATAAAGGACAATTACCAATCTGTTATACATGAGATAAAGCGATGTTTCAATTTATATTCTGACACTCAAAATTCCTTCATGATATTAACACCCTACCATTTCAGTTTTCAGCATCAAGTAAATGAGGCCCTATCTATTACTGTTAACGTCACCAATCATTAGAGAGATAAGTTAATGCAAAGGTAAGCAAACTCATAATTTCAAAAATGGATCACAAACCTGGACCATTATGGGATTAGGCCCTGATGGAGAAATATAAACAGCAGGCCCAGCATTTACAGAAGGTTCTGCCTGCAAATTGTAACAAAACAATTATACTGACATTCAGTCATCACTGAAATGCTGAGCAGACTAAGGCTAGAACATACTGGAGGTTGTCCCATACGCAGCGTCAAGATTGTGCGACCAAGCTCCAGAAAAAGAGCGCCTAAATGTTGCATTGCAAGGCCTACTTGCATTGTTTCTGTCTGAATTTGACCCCTTACAGCAGGATCAGTAGAGGAACCATCTTGTTCCAGGCATCCTGCAGTATCCTACGACGTTGCAGCACGTTATAAATAATGCATAATTAGATCACAAACTTATCAACTCCACATAAATTTATCTCTAGCTACAAATAGGACATTGATTTGTCCCCAAAATCTTTATGTAAATTTACACATCAAGTCTAAAAATGAAAAAAAAAAAAATTCATCACATGGAATTCAAAATGGATTCCCTGAATTACCAAGCATCACCTTCACTTGCATAGCGATGTTTACGATTCTCAAACTACAAACATATTGAAGCATGTCCTTGATTTTAATAAAAATAAATGCAAAGCAGTAATGTCTGGTTGATAACTAAAAATAATTAGCATCCTCAAAATAAGTGTCAATAAGATACCTATGGCAATGCCTTACATTTAAATGTCTATATAGACTGTATGTTTCACAAAGTAATTTATGGCAGTGAAATTCACTGAATCCAACATCATCGCATAATCATATCAAGTAAAATGAATCACGAGCATTTAGCAAGTTTGACAAGTTATGGGTAGTCAAGTCCAATTATTGAAATGCTACCATCAAATTAAAATTAAAATGCTGGTCCAACTTCAGACATGTATAGCCACAGATTCAAGAATTCTAACAGTGATATGAGATAAGGAAGGGTAAATCAAAAGAAATTGTTTACAGATAATGCAGTTGTTGCGGGACCGCTGAGAAGCCGTGCTGCATGACGCAAGACAATGCTCAATGCTTCAGGCGTTGGATAGCCTCGTGCATTAGAAGGTAATTCTACGCTTGGTGGGTCTTCCATGCTGGTTGTTGATGTATTTGGCTGATTACCTAGACGAAGCAAATGGGTTATTTCCAGCATCTTCAACTGAGAATACTTAATGAGTATATACTTTTGCTATCATCACCATTATGAGCTAGCACCCGCTCCATGCGTGTAATGAACTCCGAAAGCGTGTTCAAAGAATCAGGAATTGGCTGGAGCAAAAAGGACAAGATTACAAAACAGTATAACCATACACATCACAAATATAAAGCTGAAGGAGATTTTACTACCGTATGAAGTGAAGGAACAGGTATAGCTGCAGACAGAGGAACTTGCACAACTTGAGGTGCTGATTGAAATGGCTGGCCAGACCGTGTTTGATTTCCTGCAGAGCTCTGACCACCAACATTGCCACGTAATCCATCAGTTTCACTTCCCTGAGAAGCTAGACCAGTAAAATTTGGCTGTAAACAGAACACAACTAGCTAATTTAATCTCTCACATTCCTCCCTGATGTCATACATGCACTCTAAATCCTCACACTTGAAACAATATGTATACTAATTTGAGAGACAAAAACTGGAAATCTAAATATAAACCAAAATTTCACTACAGTAAGTGTATCCAAATTGATACTCGTAATAGAACCTTTCTGCTGAGCAGAAAGAGAAAACAATGGAGATTCTACTTGGGCAATTAGTGCTGGCTATGGCCTGATCAGCAATCGTAATTATAGAATTAACACAAGAGAGAAGATTCACAGTCAAGATGTCTTATACATTTTCTTTTTTGTGGGGTCAGTATGGTGACAAAAGTAGGCTTAGAACCCAAGCCTGCCCATCCCATCCTGGTTAGTACCAGGTTAAATTATTAACAACACAAAAAAGGAATGATGGGATACGATGTCGTTGGAGGTCCAGTTTTGATGACATAATTTATTAGGATCGGAGAGGTGTTGCAATGAATGAGAGTTACGAGAGTATACAAAATAATAAGCATTATTCACCATATTTGATGATTGCATGCCACCAATGCTGCTGGTTGCTGCCTGGCCACTGACTCCAAACGAGTTTAGAACAGCCCCAATAACCTGCATGTCAGGCAACAATAAACAACAGTTTCTGTTAATACTAACACAAACACGGTTTCTATATTCTTTCGTTGCCACCAACCTCGACTAAAAATCAAATAAAGATACACATTTTATTCCAGCAGAACTATCAATGAGAGATTAAAAGGAAAATAAAAGAAACACACCCGAAAGAGGTCTGGAACAATGCCTTCCCCTTGGTCCCCAACATTAAATGTCTCAAGAACCACACTGTGAGATACTTGCCCAATGCGATTTCGGGGGGCACCAGCGCTTGCATCATTTACTGTCATTTGAAAAATCACAAGAGAAAACTATAAATCCAAAGAACATCTTCAGATCCAGATTACTCCACAAGCAAAATAATTAAATATCAATACCCTGATTACTATTATTCCCCATTGTATCCCCAGAGCTTGTACCAGCTGAAGGTTGTGGTTGAGTAGGCTGCCTTGCAACTACATGCAGTGTATGCCCATTTTCCACTTCTAAAAAAAGTCAAGTAGTTTACTGAACACGGCCAGTACTGACAAGTAGAGTGATCTGGGATGATAACTAAGAGTAGGATACGATGATGACCAAGTAATCTGAGGTGATGACCATGTGTGGGATATCATAATATCCAACTCATAAGATGAATGTATATGATAATTAACAAGGAGGTGAATAGCCTCCCATAACTCAAGATTAAATGCAAGTGCCAAATTTCAGGTTTAAACACATCTAACAACATATGAGTCTATATTCCTGCAAATCAAGCAAAAGACCTGTAGAACACAATAACTCAGATGAAGTGCAAGTGACTAAATTCCCCAGCAAAAAGAGGGCCTAAGAGTAAGGATAGCAGGTGCAGCCTTTTTAATGTTTGAATGATGGATACGATATACAGAAAGGAGATGTTCATCCTTCAAAACCCTTCCCCTGAAAATCAGCCGTTGCTGACTCACCGGTATACCGATTTCATTTGCTATTTTCTCCTTGAATACGGAAACTGGAATCTGAAGATATTCAAAATTAGATTGTATTAGACTTTTTTATCAAAAACTTTAATGCAACAGACAGCACACACCCTTTAAATGCTCTCTTAATAAACTTTGAAATGCATGGGACTACATTGAATTACTTTTATTGACCCAAAGACATGATCTCTTGGATCAAAACATTCAAAAAGTTTTTCCAGGCTATCATTCAAAACCATCAGAAGACCATCCAAAACACTCCACTTCAACAATTAAATATGAATACAGAAACATAAACAGTACAGATCAAAACAGGAAATGTCAATGGGACACAATACTTACATTTTTGTCAACCTGAAAACTGTAAATCTGAGAATCTAAAGTCTTGATATTGAGCTCTATAGTTGCATCTGAACCTTCTCCAGAAACATGGCTTTTGCCGGAGCCTTCATGAGAACACTCATTTGCCATAGTACCTCAGCAACTAACAAAACTCTAAAACAAGATAATCTTTCAAATAAGATAACTATCCCGGAAGGTAAATTTCTATGTGCCAAAGAAAAAGATGACATTTTTTTCCTGATATGAGAACAATTAATGTCTCAAGCACTTAGGGAATACACAGGTGCCATGAGACATAGCTAGTAAAAGAGCAAAGCAATCAGTCTTTAATATGCATCTTATAAGTTCATGATAGGATGGAAGCCCAAAATGAAAATAAATACACAAAGTATTAGATTAATTAATGAGCATTATTTATTCAAAATCATTCAATCAACAGGAAGGATGCTGAACAGCTCTAGTCTAAACACATTAACCGACTTATTATCTAGCATCCCTTTTTCTGCAAGAAATTACCCCTTATATGAGCATTGTCAACCAGAATTCATCTCTTCCCAGTTCATATTTACATCCTAGTGTATCTGGACTCAGGATTGCCATCAAACCTAAAAAAAACTTTTGAAATTCCCAGATGTAGGATGAAACCGTTTCTGGATCGTGAGGACTACCTAATGGACAACTATTTATTCCATTTATAAAAATAAGATTTTATAATTATTACCACACATCTCTCCTTCCCAGATAAAAGAAAGTTGCTGATGTAACGAGAACATAAACAACAGAATAAAGATACGCCAATAACAGAATAATCTGCTCTCTAGTTCTGTAATTTCCTACCACGCAGCTCTCCTTTAAGTCCTAAATTGCAACAAAACAAAAACAACTCTATTATCCTTTCCCTTTTCCTTTAAAGGGAAATGTGATAAATGATTCTGTCATTTCCGGCATTCATCCAATCTAAGTAAACAAGATTTCTAACATCCTCCTAGCCTTAATAAGCATGTCCAAATCAGGAGTCACATCTGATGATGAATGGCAACATCAAAATCCCAACATTATCATTAAATAAAATCGATCAAAAACACAATTCCAAACTAACCGGAACACTTCAAAATTCCACACGCCCTCTACTTTTCACCAAAACCACTCCCTTTCCGCAATAAATAGAAATCTAGATCAGCTCTAAACTCAGAACAATCAACATAAACTCAGTTTTGGCACAAACACGCCACATTATGCAAGTTTAGCAGCCAAAATATCAAAGACAATCAGATGTCAACATCTGCATAACTAGCTCCTAGGGTTTAAAACAGCAAGCATGCGAAATCAAATTTTGAAAGAAGAAAATATCTGGTGCACCTAAAATAATTAATACACAACCAACTGAGAATCGTAGTATAATTTAATAAATAAATAAAATCCTAACGTAAAAAAACAACCATGTTTTTTAAGTCCTCGTCAACTTTTACGGCAAAACAAATTCCGATGAACCGTAAGCAGAAACTGGTTGTGCTTAGGGTTAGTTTGGAGAAATAAGACGAGCAATCTGGAAAGGAGTTCTGAAGGCAGACCTTTGTTTCAATTTGCGAAGACGGACGAATCGGAGAGAGAGGAGGAGAGGATAGAGTTATTTTCTGGCGCAGAATTTGAATTTGATCGGAGAATAACTTCGAGGTTAAGCGACGGGATTCTAGGAGCACAGGCGGGCACGCGGAGCCGGGTTGATGAATCGGAAACGTTCCAGAAGAATCTAGATTTACAAGGCTACCTCGTCAGCAAAAACCAACTATGGCAACAGTGGGTTGACCCGAGTCAAAGGTCCTGCCACGACGTCGTTTGGGCTATAATGGTGGAGAAGTCTGCCAGTTTGCATGGGTCTTTTATGTTCTGGTTTAGTATAACGAGATTGGATGTTGAAAACCATGTTCATTGGGTTATGTATGGGCTTCATACCGATGCAGGCCCAATATGTGCCGCCCATTAATGAGAGCACCTAGACTGTCTTCCCTCACGTTGCTCTTTCGATTCCTTTGTATTGTTAATGGATACGATAGCCCCTAGCTCCTTCTATGATTAAACTAGTTTTGATGTATCAAAAAGAAAAGTAACACATGTTAAATTTATTAGTTTTGGTTCAGAATATTATGATAAATTAAAAAATATATAAATTAAACACGTTTTTATATTTCTATTTATTTACAATTTTAGTTATATTCTTAAAACGTTTTTCTTTTTTGTTGGGTAAAAATAGTTTATTTAGAAACATAAAAAAAAAGTAAAAAGAATACATTTCATTTTATATTTTTATTTATTTTGTTGATTTAAAAAAATATATTTTTTCAATTCTTGTCACTTATTCTGCTATTCGTTTTCATCATCTGTAGTTTATTTTTAATTATTTTTTAATAATAGAAAAACATGTAAAATAAATAACATGTAAAATTTAATTGAGCATGTAAAGTCAAGACTATCATGAAGAAAATAAAAATAAGTTTTTTTTTAAAAAAAAAACTTTTTATCTCTTCCAAAGGAAAATCAAAAGTAAGTAAAAAAAATGACTGGATTTTATTGATATTTTGCTATTATTTTTTCTATAATTGAATTCGATACATGTCTTATTAATTTGACAAAAAAAGGGGGAGAATTTATTTATCAAACTAATGGAATTTCAAGATCCAATATGTTAGGAATAACATGCTTACTTTCATATATTTAATTTTTAAAAAGTAGAAATAGACTGGAAATGAGGTTTTAAAAATACATTGATATATCATGTATTATTAAAGTGAAACGTGTCAGGCCATTAGTCCACCATCGTGCTAGGGAGAATAATATCACAGATTCACATGCAAGTAGATCTCGTTTGCCCGTGATTATATTCCGGCCTGAATTACAGGATCTCTCTGTGCCCTTTTAATCTCTGTCTGACAGCTATTGATTTATCATCCACGTGTCCCGTGGCGATATTACTAATTACTAAAGAATTACTATTACTAAACTAAAGAAGCTAAAACAGATCGGTAAATCCCTGTACATATACATCTATATCCACTATTCATTAGATATTTGCTCCAGTACTTCACAAGTGCATGTGTTCCTCTTTTTCTGTTTTTTCTGCTCTAAAATGCTTCCACGTTTCCGGACTGGAAGACTTGGCGGCCGCTCTTTTTTTATTTATTTGTTTTATCCATCCCTAGCTTTTATTTGTGCACCATTCTCTTGCCCGATTTTAGTATTTTGCCTCAGGGGAAGAAGAAAGGAGGAGGATACTTGGTTGGGGACAGCAAGGCAACCACAGCAAGTTCATTAGTGACATTTTTCAAATACCTCTTTTTTTCATTTATTATTTTGAAATTCTAGGTGTAAGCCTATTAATCATCATTTTATTTTTAATATTTTTTTCTTTATTATTTAATATTATCACCTAAAAATATATATATATATACTAGATAATTGCCCGCGCGTTGCCGCGGGTATTTTTTTGTATATAATTTAATACAATTAAATCTACAACGATCAATTTATATGATATAAGCAAAAAAAAATTATAGATTAAAAGATAAAATGTTTAAAATTTTGAGTTGAGTTTATCACGTAATTATAGATTACATCTGCTAAAATATAGGAATTGCGTTATAAACGATAACAAAAGAGCGCGCACTAACATTAGAAAAAAGAGCAAAATATTTGAAAAATAAAAAACACATTACTGAAATCATTATTGTGAAGATAAGAAAATTATAAAAATCAATTAATAGAAAGAACAAAGAAAAAAACAACAGGGAAAAGGAAGCAATATTCATTTAAAATATTATAACAATAGCAACATCAGAGTCTTAATATCTAAAATTATTATTGCCGCTAGAATAAAAACAACAAAAATTATTAAATTATACCGAGAGAAAAAAATAAAAAGCATGAACAAAACAGCAAGCAAGAAAAACCAATTAAAAATTATTATTATTATTTTTATTATGAAAGAATAGATAATCACTATTATTATAATAATAGAATACATAAGCACTATTCTTATAATAATAATAATAATAATAATCACTATTATTATTATTATTATTCTTATGATAATTAATATTATTATGTTAATAATAAAAGAAACAAAAGTAAATGAAAGATTAAAAATATCCTAGAAACTTTAACAAAAGATAAAAAAAATATTTACCATGGCTATTACTGGCAAAAAAAAATTATCAAATTATTCGTGAGGGAAAAAAATAACAAAATAGTAAGAATGAAAAATCATTAAATCATTATTATTATTATTATTATTATTATTATTATTATTATTATTATTGTGTTAAATACACTTATATATACATGGACAAAAGTAGGGATAAAAAAAAAATCAAAGTATAAGGGCTGAATTGAAAATGATATATAAAGGGCTTAAATTAAAAAAGTAAAAGTCAAAGAGCTGAAATGCAACTTACATTTATGTTCAATTGAAATCAGAGGACAAAATTGCAAAAATCGGAACTTTTATACCGAATTGATTGAGTTATATACAGCCAACCCGGAAATTGAAAGTTGAAGGACCAAAGTGCAACTTTGACACTCCGGAGAGAGAGAAACGTGGCCGGCGGCTTTAACCGGCATCCTACGCGTCCACGGACTCTTTTCGGTAACACGCGCCACCGCGGGAGGAAGAAAACGCGGAAGCGCATCGTTCTGTCATCCAGTAGACAATTTCCGGACACTGGAGGAAGCCGCACGCGCCGCCCGAAGAGGGTGTGAGGCGAAAAACTATCTGGCGCGTGCGGCGGACGCCCTTCCAGACCCGATTATTTAATTGTAAAAATAGGGACAATTACCGTCCTGTCCCTTGACCGAATGAAGTGTTTTTGTCTTATTAGGGGCTAAAACCGTATTTAGCTATTTCAGAAAATAATAAAAAATGAAAAAGTTGCGGCGGACCGGACCGAGCCGGTCCAACCGCGCGCAATTAAGCCGGTGCCCCTCAGCCGGAAGCCTGATTTTGTCTTATTATCAGGGACTAAATCGTCAATACACTGTTCACAGATGAATATTTAAAAAATAAAAATTAAAAATTAAAAAGGAAAAACCGCATTTATCCCCGCCTGCCAGCCCCTCCTCGCCGCGCGCCCGAGGGCCATTTTCGGGCGTGCACTGCTCGAATCCACAGTGTTTACTGAGAGGGTGTACAGTGGAGAGGCCACGCCTTTTATTTTTCTTGTAATATATATATATATATATATATATATATATATATAGAGAGAGAGAGAGAGAGAGAGAGAGAGAGAGAGAGAAAATGACCAGGATTTTTTGAAGAAAAAAAATAATATCAGTATTCTTAAATACATTTAATATATTAATATGATGAATAGATCTTATAAAATAAAATAAAATTTGTTTTGAATTTTAGTTTTGTGCTCTTTTGTTTAAGTTTATTTCTTAAAAAAAAATTACAATATTTTTATTTATAAAATTTCAGATCTAATATTACTGGGAAAAAAATAACTCAAAAAAAAAGTAGATAAATTTACCTAGGTTATCTACAATTAAATAATATGCGAGTCACTTTCCGTTTCGATTACACTGTTCCTTTTAAACGGCAAATAACTAATTATAACACGCAAAAAAATCAAGTTATTTCTTAAAAAAATTACAATATTTTTATTTATAATGTGTCAGATCTAATATTACTGGGGGGAAATGCAACTCATAAAAAACAAAAATACACAAATTTGCCTAGGTTATCCGCAGTTAAAAAATATACTACTCACTTCTCATTTCGATTACACTATTCCTTTTAGGCAGGAAAAAAATATTTATAATATATTTTATCTATTATAATGTTACTAATTAAATATTAAAATAACTAATTACAACATGTAAAAAATCAATTAGTTTTTCACATAGAAAAAATCTCAGCGCAACTCGCGGGCAATCATACTAATTATAGCACGCAAAAAACTCATTTCTAGCATATTTTATCTATTACAATTTCACTCAATGAACATTAAAATAACTAATTATAGAACATAAAAAAATAAGTTTATTTCTGAAAAAAAATTATAATATTTTTATTTATAATGTGTCAGATCTAATATTACTGGGAAAAAAGACAACTCATAAAAAACAAAAGTCGACAAATTTACCTAGGTTATCTACAATTAAAAAATATACGAATCACTTTCCATTTCGATTATACTATTCCTTTTAGGAGGAAAAAAAATATTTATAGCATATTTTATCTATGATAATTTAACTAGTAAAATATTAAAATAACTAATTACAACATATAAAAAATTATTTTTTTTTCTACATAGAAAAAAGCTCAGCATGGGCAAACATTCTCGTTTTAGCTAAAGTCCTTGTTTTTTAAAGAAAAAAGCATGGCTCTAGAGGTCTGTGAAAGACATGGTGCAGTACTTGGGACTAGAATATAGTTTTTTTATTAGAACAAATAAAAAATCAACTCGACTAAACTAATTTTACTCGATTCAGGATTTAATAATCAATTTGATATAGTCAAATTTAATATAAACCTGTTTATTTTATGTTTTAAAAATGTTTTTGTTTAAAAAAATGTTTTGATATTTTTTATATTTAAAAAATATTTTGATGTATTGATATTATAAATATTTTTTAAGAAAAAATTTGGATATATTTTTTAAGAAAAAAATTGGATATATTTTTAAATAAAAAATATTTTAAAAAAAAAAGTAATCATTACTAGAATGATGATGTTCAACTCATGTTGCTACACAATATAAACATAAAAATCATTTATTTAATGTGTTATGGCTTGTTGTTTCACAATAATTTTAAAAATAAATTAAAGAAAAAATTAAAATGTATTTTAAAAAATAATTATTATTATAATGATGACATGTAGCTGATGTTGCTACACAATATAAACATAAAAATCATTTATTTAATTCGTTGTCGTGTTGTTCCATAATAGTTTTTTTTTTTAATTAAAAATTTAAAGGCATTGATGTTTTATTATGCCCCTAGACACATTATTAGAGATTTCAACATTGAAATTATCTTTTTGCCCGTCATCCTGAAAATTTTAACCCTCTGGTGTCGGGGTATTTTCAATATTTTTGAGATGACCTGTGTGGCATTTACAGATTTTTTGGGGTGTCATGATTTTTTTGTTTTTATTTGCACGATGAAATTACTTATTTACTATTTAGCACCAACAAGAGAATGAAGGTTTGATGAAGGTGTTTTTTCCCCCCTTAAATTGAACAGTATCATTAATCTCTTGTCCTCGAGTAAGGCACAAATTGAGCGTTGGATGTGAGGATAGTATAGGGTTTTCATGTTTTGTGCGCATTGAAAATTACTTAACTACCCTCCAAAATGAAAAATAAAGGTCTGATGTCGGGGGCATGATGGTACTTCCACTCCTCATTTTTTTATGGTTATTGTTTGGTCCAAGGTGTTGAGACAATTATGCTGATGATTTCAGTGAAACTTGTTAAATAATTAAATTTATATTAATTTAAAATTAATATAATTTATTAAAAACTCGTGCTTATAAGAAATTCAGCACAAATTTATTATTTATACCAAATTTACAATATAATAAAAAAAAATCTTGCAATATTAATATTTTTTAACAAAATTTAAAAAAATATAGTAGCAGTCATGAAATGCCGGGGTTAGGTGGCTAGTCTATCCCTTCCTGTTTCAACCAATAGCATAGTTTGATCCTGCAATTGAAAAGGTGATACAGAGATGACGATGATGAAACCTGAATCTCTGAGAATAGTCCAAGCTAAAATTATCAATTCCGTTCCGTTCTACTTTAAAATCCGGGACAAAACGGCGACGTTTTTGTCCCGGTTTGAATTCCGGTCAGATCCGGAAAATCCAGCCCAATTCCGTCAGGAACGCCCCGGTTTCATTCCGGACATGCTGTTCCGGGTTCAAAATCAAAAGTTCAAAACGACACCGAAAGAGAAAGCTCCCTTGCATTCGAGGCTCAGCTCTCTATGTGGGTGGGGAGGCGACGACGCAACCAAAGGGAGGAGGTTCGAGAATGTCCGTAATAAAGTTGGCCTGAATCCTGATTACTTGTTCT
The DNA here is from genome assembly GCA_027405865.1 of Salix purpurea. Taxonomy (NCBI): domain Eukaryota; kingdom Viridiplantae; phylum Streptophyta; class Magnoliopsida; order Malpighiales; family Salicaceae; genus Salix; species Salix purpurea. The sequence continues at coordinate 669,130 of CM050329.1, read as the reverse complement.
CGGATGGATGCATATTTGGTTACTGCTTGGAGAACCTGTGCTGATCTATGTTCATGGAGGCAAGCACAAGGGAAGCAAAAGGGAAAGTGGACGGCGCAAACAAAAGGAAAGCAAAGGAAAAGAGATAGGGTTTTTACTTTTTATACTAGTAATAATAAAGGGGGGGCTGGGAAAGTGGACAGTTTTTACTTTTTATACTACTAATAATAAAGGGGGGCAATAGGGTTTGTGGGTTTTAATAATAATAATAATAATTGGGGTTATAATAATAATATTGTTTGTGGGTTTTTATTATAATAATAATAATAATAATAATAATAGAATAGGATTTTTACGGGGATTTTTATAAATTGCTTAAATTTTAAATTTTAAATATTGCGGGTCTTTTAATTATATATATTTTTAATTTAAATATAATTTAAATAATAATAATTTTATTGTTGAAGGGTTTTTCAAAAGCAATTATTTAATTATATAACTTAATCTAATTAATTGTATGATTAAACTATATACAAATAATTACACTATATTTAAAATAATATAAAAATAAATGAACAGTACAAAACCGGAACGGAACGCCGGAATGCACCGAAACCGGAACGTTCCGTTCCAAACAAAAAACCAGAACGATACCCAGAACGGATTTTACAACTATGGTCCAAGCGGTACATTAAAAAATAATAACTGTTAGCATGGTTCCATCACGCAAGACAATTTATTTTATCTCTCCTGTAATAAAGTTAAAAATAAACAGTAAATTCAGGTGATGTTATCTTGTAGGTCAGTGAACAGGTAAACTATCGATCCAAAATCTAATTGGAATAGATTTTAAATTAAATTAAATTAAATAAGAGATGACATATTTAGCTAAATCAACTTCACTGCTCTAGCTTGTACATGTTGCTTTTTTTTTTTTATCTTGATGTTTTTATTTATTTTATTTTTGAGATTTTATCTACAACTAAGATCATATGGATTTTGTTTTTACAAATATCATGGAAACAAAACTTATTCGTGTAAACTATGAAAAAACAATTACAGAAATATTATCATCGTTTCTTTTATAACTACTGATTAGTAAATATGCACTAGACAACATATAAGAGAAGGCGCTACCTAAAATTTACTTGTTTATTAGATTTTTTTTAATCCAAAAATAGGCAGTGAAAAAAAAAAACTAAACTCGAAAAGAAAAAGAAAAGCAAAACATAAAAGATCGAGAAAAATCACTCGACAATTTTATTAAAAAAATATCTTATTGGAATTTTTTTAAAAAAAAAAATATGCTAAACTTTTTTTTTTTCAAATATTTGAAAAACAAAGGAAAATATAAAAAAATAACGGTTAAAAAAATCCATTTCAATAAACTCAACTAACCAAACCGGTTCATCAAAATGCCTAAAAGAAGACAATCGAACGGTAAGTAAGACTATCTTTTGCTTGCGAAAGACATGGAACTCGCCGAAACAAGTATAAACTAACAACAACATAGGACAAGTTGCGCTGTCCCACCCTGCACCAGCCACCTCTACTTAATAGAGCCGAAGAGATCTACAAATTTTTGGCATCAGGAGAGCAGGTAGCAGAGTCTTTTCTGTATCCTAGTTGCTATTATGGATGGAGAGAAAGTCTCAGTCGAAGCAGGGAAACCGATTGTATGCAAAGGTAAGCAAATTCCCTTTTCAGCTGTCGCACAGATTCTGCTTTTGAAAATACTTGTTCTTAACAAGTGGCCTGAAATTACACAGCTGCGGTGGCTCGCGAGCCGGGAGAGCCTCTCGTAATAGAGGAGATAATGGTGGCTCCACCGGGTCACCATGAAGTCCGCGTCCGAATCATCTGCACCACTCTGTGTCACAGTGATGTCACTTTCTGGAAAATGAAGGTTTTCATCTATCAATCTCAGAATCTCTTTCTGCCTGTATCACAAGATTCACAACTTCTACGCTAGCTAACTGTGCGCTTTTTGTCTGTGTTCAACTCGTTGAAGGATTACCCAGCTGTTTTTCCAAGAATATTGGGTCACGAGGCTATCGGGTAAGTGAAAAAACACCATCCTCTTCCTTTCCTCGGGTTCATCATTCATGGATTCCCCTTTTCTTTTTCGATGATATATTAATTTTTAAATATTTCTATAATATTACGATTACTTGGACGGCAATTCTGATGCGGACTGCATGCAATGAATGTACACATCCCCCCTCTCTAGCTAGTTGTCGTCTAACTACGGTCTAACCCCCGCATGTTTCCATTTTCTTGAGAGGTTAGTTGTAGCTGTCAGGAACTTGGTGTCAAAAATGAAAAGGTCAAACTAAAAATATATTAATCTGATTATTCAGTATTTTTTTTATATACTTTTAGTGCTGAATAAAATATCAAAATATTTTTTTCAAGAAAAAACGGCTATTACTATATTTTTTTATAAAAAAAGAAATTAATAAATTTGAACAAGCAAAAAAATAAACCAATTAAACACAGTAATATGAAAAAAAAACAAGTGACATCAAACATCTTGAAAAAATATAAAGCAATTATTTCCTTGACTCTTCAAAATACCATTTTATCAACTTGATTCTTTAAAATAGCATTCTTTATTAGTGCATGTACCCTTTTATGGGCACAACAAGACTACGTATATATAAATACATGTGTTTTGGTAACCTATCACAATCAATTTTCTTAGCAAAATAACATGTAAAGGGAGTTTAATACTATTCAAATTTGTATTCTTGTAAAAGAATCAAACGGTTGATTTTTCCTTCCGAGTGAGCATTGAATGCTTCACTGATAGCTTGTCCGAACCAACTCTATTGCCAGCATAGAAAAGAAGGGGATTGACTTCTTGTTGGGGATCATTTTTGTTTTCTATTTTTTCTTTCGAAAATGTAAGAGTTTATAATGGGACCTTAAACCCGGATAAAGCGGCTTCCAAAACTTACTGTAAATTAAATAAAATCATTTGTTGTTAAGCGTTGTATATAACAGCTTTGAGCTTATAATGTTCAGATTATAATCTTTGATGGTTCAGATGTGATTTTTTTTATAACTCATGGAGTATTGGGTGCTCTAAATCTTTTTCTTATATCACTATCCTACACATGAAGATGAATGAACTCCAGCTGCTCGAGTACTTTTCCTTGCATGGTTAGGTGCTAGGTTATAATTTGGTGCTTTTGAGCATGCTTCTGATCATATTCATGTTTGGTCAACATGTTCATACAGTACAACATGAGCTAACACAAGTTCCAATTAATTATTTTTATGTTAATGTAGAGTAGTGGAGAGTGTAGGGGAGGATGTGGATGAGGTCGTCGAGGGAGATGTTGTGATTCCTGTATTCTTGCCAGAATGTGGAGATTGCGCAGACTGCAAATCAAAAAAGAGTAACCTCTGTTCGAAGTTTCCCTTCGAGCCCACTCCTTGGATGCCTGGAGACGAGACTAGTAGATTCACTGACCTAAAAGGAGAGGTTTTATACCATTTCCTAAATGTATCAAGTTTTAGTGAGTATACAGTGCTGAACATTGCCAATATTGTAAAGATTGACCCTTCAATCCCACCAAGCAGAGCATGCCTACTCAGCTGTGGAGTATCAACAGGTTTGGTTGACTTTTCTTGAACTCTTACAAATCTCCAAACTCCCCGCTCATGAATTCTTGACTGTTTTGCTTACACTGTGTTCAACTATTTCCTATGCATGTGTTGTTTAGAGAAACATATCTGGTTTTAAGTGATGCATTTGGATAAAATAGTTGAACCTAAATGTTTATCTTCACCTGGAGTTATTGATATGTTTTTGCCTTAGAATGCATGTGTATTGCAATATTGACCACAAATTGGTTTTCAGGGGTTGGAGCTGCATGGAAAACTGCAAATGTTGAGGCAGGGTCAACTGTTGCCATATTTGGCCTGGGGTCAATTGGCTTGGCAGTATGATCTCTTGAGAATATATATACATAAATGTTGCTTTACTCCTCTCTCTCCTATTGATTTATATGATAGGCTTCTGGGATAACGTCATGGCTATTTGGTTGTTCTCTAGGTCGCAGAGGGTTCCAGAATATGCGGCGCTACAAAAATTATAGGGGTGGATGTGAATCAAGAAAAGTTTGAATTAGGTGGGTACCTTTTATGGGCTAACGATGCTGATTTTCTTAGAAATTTCATAGATTGAAATCCCAGGACGCGAATCACTTCCTTAAATGAGTACTTGTATGCTTGTGATGTTAGAGAATAATATAAAACTATTACTGAAACCTCATCCAATAACTTGAGCTTCTAGATGACATGTTATCGGATCTTTAATAACCAAACTGTGTTGCATCTGTATTTGTTGATAATCATGGGAACGAGGGTTGACTAGGATGGATTATAAGCTATTTATATCTTCAAATTAATGTCAGAGTGTATTGCAATGATTTACATTCGATGCTTTATTTTCATTTCCAAACAGGAAAAAAGTTTGGAATCACAGATTTTGTCAATGTTGGAGAATGTGGGGATAAACCTGTGAGCCAGGTTTTCCTCTCAATCCTTTTATCTTATTGTTTACTTTCTCTTCTAAAAAGCATTTATATCTAAAGAATTAGAGGGATGGAAATCTATTTGGTAAAATTAGGATCGCAGTTTTTTAGATATAAATACTTCACTCTTCAATCACTGAGCAATTCGTTCTGAAGTGTTTTCTTTTTACCACGTTGAACAGGTGATCAATGAGATGACTGGTGGGGGAGCAGACTTTTGCTTTGAATGTGTTGGTTTGGCGTCCTTGATGGAGCAAGCATATGCTTCTTGTCGAAAGGTCTCTCTTCCAAAATGTCGTTTCATTTACGTCAATGTTCTAGTCTTCCCCTAGGCTTCCGAGGATTTATTCCACGCAGTAGCTTAACATAGTTGCATAGGAAACAAAGATAGTTTGTTTGTTTATATGATTGTTTATGGTGGATAATCTTGTTATTTGTAAATCTGTGTAATCCAGGGATGGGGAAAGACAATCATCTTAGGAGTGGAAAAACCAGGGTCACAGATCACCTTTCAATGTTCGGATGTCATTTTGGGTGGGAGAACCCTCATTGGATCCTTGTTTGGTGGTCTCAAAGCTAAATCTGATATTCCAATTCTCTTAAAGCGTTACATGGACAAGGTGAGCTATTCTTTTCTTGCCTATCATGGCTTAAGCAAGACTATTATCCCACAATACAACTGGTTTGATTATGTAGCCTCCCTTTTGTTTTTGCTATTAGAGGCACAATATTGTGTGTACATGTTGTTGTTTGCTAGGATTGTCCTCGTCTTAGATGGTCATATAAAGCATTTAAGTAGTTATTTTCCACTAGGTGATTTATGCTTTGGCATGTTAATTCTAAGTGTCCTCGAGGGGAGTGGTGTGATGCCAAAAAGTTTGAGATTTGCACAGCAGGTCTCGAGTTCGAGTCAAAGCGAGCATCTCTTGTAAAAGCCTGGGACAACCGAGATTTTACTCGCTCACTTGGGCCTATAAAATACGCTTTCCAGGGGATAGGGTTTTATCGAATAATTTTTTTTTTTATTAATTCTGAGTGGTTTTGCAGATGTGTGCTTAGTTACAAAGTGTTCGTCTTTCAGGAACTGGAGTTGGATAAGTTTGTGACCCATGAGGTCAGTTTTGAAGACATTAACAAAGCCTTTGATTTATTACTTGAAGGAAAGAGTATCCGGTGTGTAATTTGGATGGACAAGTAAGCAAGCTACTGCAAAGGTGCTTGTATATCACGACCCTTGAAAGTTCTCATTTAAGCGTCTGCCCTCCTATATCTGCACGATGTTTGTGGGGCTTGATCTTCAGACAAATAAAGGCAGGGGCTATTGGAATATCAATAAAAGCATATTTTGGATTCAGGGAAGCTCTTTTTTGTTTTTTATAAAAACTAATATTTAATACAAATCTCCTCGGTTATGACACTGTAAATGCACCAGATGCTCCGGTGAAGTATTCAGCTTTGCCAGCCCAGGTATTTGAACAGGAAGAATTTCTGGCCGCATGAGATTGAAGCCACTAGGCAACTCACGCGGACACTCTTAGCCACACCAGTCACAGTCCTTGATGCCTTGCCGTCCACGCATAAGGTTCAAACATTTCTCCTGAGGATAGTAATTGGCTTGGTTCTTTTAAAAGGTCCCTTATATTTTAGGTGAAATTTAAATTATGATACGACGTGTCAATTTAAATTATGATTTAGATTAATTTTTTTAATATAAAAAAGTAAAATATAAATAGTAATTTTATAATTATGCTTTTTCCAAAATCACATTCCAAACCCGTCTGTATGTCCGATCATTTAATGAATACATTGTTTTCCAAAAATATTTTTCTGATTTTGTTTTTGGTTAAAATCATCATACATTGTTCAATGAAGCCTCGAATAGCCGGTGAACATTTTTAAGAATGAGACTAAGGTACGGACCTCTGTATCATCCTGCTGAAAACCTAACATGCCAGGCCCATCTGTGGTTCCAGCGGCAAAACCTGGACCAAGGGCTGCAGGACAAGTCCTAACCTTGGTCTTTCCACTTATATCCACTTCAATTTCACTAAAGTTCTGGTACACGTGGCGATAGTTGACCTTTCCAGTCATTCCTTGGTGGCACACATGGACAAATCAACGGCCTTGTTTATTTGCCTCTCTCCAATGATCTTCGTGCTCAATATATCATCTGGGTATCTATTAAGAAAATCCATGGAGTCAAGTCTAAGCTTATTGATATTTAAGGACTCATTTGATTTAAGTCTAGCTAGTTGAAAGCTTTGGTACCCAGGTCCTCGACCCATGCAGAGGGTGACATCGCCATGTAGTGTTTGTTATAAAAAAAATATTTTTTATTTGAAATTAAAAAAAATATATATTTTTAAATTATTTTGATATGCTAATTCCAAATATTACTTGGGCTTACGTCTCCAGCATTTGATTGACAAAATGCCCCTACAAATTGTGACCCATCACTTTTCCTCACCTTGAAGCTCTGGCTAGTTGAATTACCCGCATGGTTTTCCTTCCGTGGCCTTAATGTGTCGCACTTTCTTGATTAATTTGCTTATTATATCTATCACCTTGTTGGTTTTTCATAGGATATTAGCCTAACATTTGATCGCACTTTTCTATCAACTTGTTGTTTTTTCATAATAATTTAATTGTTTTTTTTCTCTAAAATAACTTCCATCTCTACAAACCCTCAAATCTCATTAAAAAATGACTAAAATAAAAATGCATTGAGAAAAAAAAGTGATTTAGAAATCCCAAAAGAGTTAAAAGTCGAGCTAATAGGATACACCGAGTACATACTCAATGCTCAGAGCAACATGAAATGCTGGCCCGATGCATGTCACTTTTCCCCTCGAGACTATTACCATTTTTTTTCTTATTATTACTGCCCATGATCGTTAATCCTCGGTGTAGCATAGCTTGCCATCAATATTCAAGGTGTCTAAATTGCATAGAAACCTTTTAAATCACAGTACTAAGCTGTGTGAAGTTTGTCATATGCCCTCAAAATATTCAATCAAAGGGCCCACTAAAATCTATTCTAAAATAAATATCTTTCCCCACTTCAGTTTTTCTTCAAAATCACAATTTTTCCACCTCGAACAGCTATTATTTTTTCCCCATCCTTGATCCCACCATTTGTCTCTAGTGCTGACCGAAAGAAAAAGGAAAAGTGATACGATCTAGACTAGCGCCAGCCAGTGATAATTAACACCTACAAACCTAATATATACAGATGGAGAGAAATGCTATCGTGGAGGTAACATACAGGTGGCACGTAGGATCAAAGAGATGTCACTCGCTGTTTTTCCTTTCCTCATCCGTACGTCCATGGCCACCGAGAAGTCCTAGGATTTCTGCAACTGCATGCATCGCTCCTTCTCTGGTCTTAGTCAAGCCCCACCACTTGGACACCATCAGCATTTCAATTCGAAGCAAGATTAAGTGCCCGTTTAATTATTTGTTTATCTGTGCGGTGTACGTACACGAAACATGAATTTTGATCTCGAGGGCTATCATGGAGATTGGAATTGCCCATATCCTTAAGACACTCCCCCCACCACGCAACATTTCTCCGAGAGCACTACCCCACTAATTAACTATCGAATTTTATAGAGACTAGAATTAAACTACAGCTGTACGTGGATTAGGAGCCAGCCCTTGTTTAGATTCTTTCACTATCTAGATTTGTGAAACCTCCCACCACAAGAATGTGGTGTGATATCATGAACTTATCCGGATTAAGCTAGCTAAGCTTTAATTTGATTAATTCTTCATGAACTAACTAGATCTAGTGATGAACTCTTCAAGTGATCAGGGCAGAGAAGCACGATCACTGCCACCACATTCAACACATCAAAAATTAGAGCATGATTCATTAGGTTAATTATCAAAATCATTTAATGAAGACCATGCTCTTGCCTTTAGTTTCTTTTGCTTTGTACTGTAACTATCAGGATAAATAATTTTTCATTGATATGGTCTCCAAACAAAAAGTACCAGGATAAATAAACAAGGGAAATGATCCTGAAAACATTAAATTTAAAACCTTAAACAAACACGTACAAAGCAAATATGGTACTCCTTTTGACAGCATGCGAAACCATAAACAAACCACACATTCAAGCAAACATCATAATCATTCCTGAGATTTGGAGTGGTACCCAGGAAGCTTACCCTTGATCTTATCCATTATTCCCTTCTTCTCCTTGGGCTCACCTTCATGGGAGGCCGCAGTTTCAGCAGGACCAAAATCAGTTGGAGAAGTAGCCTCTTCAGTTTTCTTATGTCCGGGTATTTTATCTTTGATTTTGTTAAGAAGACTCCTTTTCTCCTCGGGTTCAAGGGGTGCCTCTGTGTTTGAAAATGCAGGTTCAGTATAAGTAGATCCAGCTGGAGGAGAGACCTCTTCAGGTTTTTTATGTGCTGGCACTCTCTCTTTAGCCTTTTCAAGGAAACCCTTCTTCCCTTCTGGTTCAAGAGGTGTTTCTGTGTGAGGAAATGCAGCTCCAGTATGAGCAGATTTAGCTGGAGGAAGAGGGACCTCTTCGGGTTTTTGATGTGCTGGTATTCTTTCCTTCACTTGGTTCATGAAACCCTTTTTCTCCTCTGGTTCAAGGGGTGTCTTGTTGGGATTAACTGGAGCTACAGCTGGAGGAGCAGGAGGGGCATCTTCGGTTTTCTTGTATGCTGATATTTTGTCCTTGGTTTGGTCAATAAAACCCTTATTATCGCCTGGTTCAAGAGGCGTCTCTGTGTTACGAACTGCATATCCAGAATGAGCAGATTCAGCTGGAGGAGGAGGGACCTCTTCAGTTTTTTTAGGTGTCGGTATTCTTTCTTTGGCTCTGTCAATAAAACCCTTTTTCTCCTCCGGCTCAAGGGGTGCCTCTGTGTCATAAACTGCAGCTTTAGCTGGATAGGGAGAGGCATCATCAATTCTTCTGTTTGATGGTATTCCTTCCCTGTCTTGTTCGAAGAAACCTTTTTTCTCCTCTGGCTCAAGAGGTGTCTCTGTGCGATTAACTGCAGCTTCGACTGGAGGAGGAGAGGCATCTTCTGTTTTCTTGTATGGAGAAGGGGTTTCTTCAGCTTTTTTATATGTTGGCATTCTTTCCTTGATTTGGTCGAGGTAACCCTTCTTTTCCTCTGGTTCAAGAGGTTTCTCCGTGACAGTTCCAGCCGGAGAAGAAGGGGCGTCTTCAGCTTTTCTATATGATGGCATTCTTTCCTTGATTTGGTCGAGGTAACCCTTCTTTTCCTCTGGTTCAAGAGGTTTCTCCGTGACAGTTCCAGCCGGAGAAGAAGGGGCGTCTTCAGCTTTTTTATATGCTGGCATTCTTTCCTTGATCTGGTCGAGGTAACCCTTCTTTTCCTCTGCAGGTTCAAGAGGTTTCTCCGTGACAGTTTCAGTCGGAGAAGAAGGAGCGTCTTCAGCTTTTCCATATGATGGCAATCTTTCCTTGATCTGGTCGAGGTAACTCTTCTTTTCCTCTGCAGGTTCAAGAGGTTTCTCCGCGACAGTTTCAGTCGGAGAAGAAGGAGCGTCTTCAGCTTTTTTATATGCTGGCATTCTTTCCCTGATCTGGTCGAGGTAACCCTTCTTTTCAGGTTCAAGAGGTTTCTCCGCGACAGTTTCAGTCGGAGAAGAAGGGGCGTCTTCAGCTTTTTTATATGCTGGCATTCTTTCCCTGATCTGGTCGAGGTAACCCTTCTTTTCCTCTGCAGGTTCAAGAGGTTTCTCCGTGACAGTTTTAGCCGGAGAAGAAGGGGCATCTCCAGTATTGTTATATGCTGGCATTATTCCCTTGATTTGTTCAAGGAAACTCTTCTTCTCTTCTGGTTTAATATCCTCATCTTTGTTCACCTCATCAACAGGCTAAGTTATTTTTTAACGAGAAAAAAACTATCAGGCTCAAGAAAAACTCAAACAAAGAAGATAACTCAAATAAACAATGAGATTAATATACATGAATCGAAATTAATCAGAAATAAACAAGAGATTAATATATATGAATCGAAATTAATCAGAAATAAACAATGAGATTAATATATATGAATCGAAATTAATCAGAAACTTACAGAGCTGTTGTCTGATCGATGAATCTTCTCTTCATACTCAGTGGCAGCAGAAGGCTTCTCTTCTTTTTTCTTCCCCATGAAACCAAACAACCCACCACCACTCTCTTCACCAGCTTGGGTCTTGGTCTCATACTCGTGGCTCTTGCTTTCCGCGGCCATACTGATCAGATTCACAGTCCGAGCTTGAGCAAGAAAATTTGTAAACTAAAGGCAGTGTGAAATGAGTAAGCTTCTGTGGCAAGTAATTTGCGTTTGTGACTGGGTTTTAGCTTAGCAGGGGTGACGGGGTTTTATAGCCGAAGGAGCTTGGCCAATCAAGTCTCACTTCTGTAACCGACGTGTTCATCTAACGAAAATAAAAATAAAACCAGCAGCACCTTCAGAACTATACGCGCTTTGATATTCTGCCAGGTGTCCGTTAATCAGAGACTAACATGGTTACCCCACCAGGTTTATTTGAGCCAGCAAGTCAATTCAAAACTCATGTTTTGGATGAAATTTTAAAAAATGAAATTATTTTTTATTTGACTAAAAGCAGATTCTCTGGAATTGATTGGACCAATAATGGATGATCCACAAGGTTATCTGGGTTTGGCCATATTAATATTTATTTTGGTTAACGGTTTAACCTGTTTTTTAATAATGTATTGATTTAATATTTTTTAAATATTTTTAGTTCTTAACACAAAAAATACAAAAAATAAAAATATTTTTTTAATTAAAAAAACTTGAAAAAATATCTTCAACCACCTCACCAGCATTTTAAACAATTTAGCCAACGCTAGATTTTAAGTCGGCAGATATTTTTGTGATGGCTGTAGAAGCGTGTTGGATACGCGGGGAATGTGTAGAGTGACAGTGTAGTGGAAATGAAAGGAGAGGAGCGAGTGGAAAAGTTGAGAAAGACGAAGTTGTGAGATATTTTGTGACACGTGTAAGGAGAGCTCGAGGAGTTGTCCCCTGAGTGGGACCCGGAACTGAAGTGTCGGCCTCGACTGGATGAATATGGAAGGGGCGGTGCATGTCGGTGTGAGTTCCCGGACGGGCAAAACTCCATTGGGATTTTGCTTGCTTTTTATCATTAATATTGAGTTTTATTATTTATTGCTTTTTATTTTTTTAAAGATTATTCTAGTCTCAGAACATGTATTATAAATTTGACAAGTTAACTTGGTTAATTCATATTTATTTTTTTAGTTTGATCATTCAACACTTGATTAATTAAAAAATAAATTTTACGATTTATTTTTAGTATGTTTTCTATGATATTATATGAATCTTATTATCTAAGTCACAAGTTTTTCTATGTTATCATGGTTCTGTTCGAGTTGTTTTACCATGTTTTTTTATATTCAATTTCTTATTAATTTCACTTTTTATCAAAATTTTAATTCAAATTTGAGTTTATAATTTGTTTTTATTAAGTTACTTGTAAATCTGATTATTTGTTTGACAAGCCGATTCTTATTATTTTTTTTCCTTATTTTAAAAATTGAGTTTCATATATATTTTCTTTATTTATCATTCAGCTGGTTTTAAATTATGCTTCATGATTTGTACTGATATACTTTTTGTGAAATGATTTTGATAGCTTAATCCGGTCAATGGATTTTGTAAATTAGTCTAAGTTGATTTTTTTTGTTATATTTTAAATTGATTTTCTTAAAATTCTATCTTCAATATCGAGTTACTTAATAACTAAGTTTCAAATTTGCTTTAATTTACTTTATATATATCTCGACTCATGATTTGGATCGACCCAAATCGAGTTAATATACTACAATATCAATATTTTTTAAAAAAGTAAGATTGTTTTGAATGTTTAAAAACAAATCATATTTTTATTAATTGTAAATAATATTTTTAGAGGCATCAAATTTATCAAATCAAATCAGCTTTACCTCCACGTTACTATGTGGATTTTTCTTATGTTCAGAAAAAATAGACCTGACCTTTCACATATCAATAATTTAGTTTGCTTTAGGATTAAAAGATTAAGGACAAAAATGTATATTTCTATATAATATCTGAATTCAACTAGGTTCTAGTTGACACAGAACATATTCAATTCAGTTATCAACAGCCATTTAAATGATTCAGTTATTAGATTTGCCTGGATAAAAATAAAAACATTTCGATAAACTATATCTGAAAACAATTAATTAAATCAAGGATTTATTTGTGCTTGTTAAATTACCGTTTTAAAAACATTTATTTAATGATTTAACTTATTGTATCAAAGAAAATATTTTATTGAAAACTCACTGCCAAGTCAAGAATTTAATAATGTTTTTTAAGAAATGAACTGAAATTAGTTTTATAAACCGTGGATATTTTCCAAGGCTGGCCTAAAAAAGCAACAAATCAGGTGTAAGAGATATTATATTAATTTAAGGTGACCAGTGTACTCTGGTGCTGTAAGATGCGTTGCTTAGGTGTCCAGCTCGTCGTTTAGGGTAGCAGATATTTATATTTTCAAGATATTGATTCATGAATTACACACTAATCCACTTTTCGTGCTGCTAGCACGGCGGACTGTGTGAGTGCAAGCGACGGCTTCCAACCGTTCCCACTTCTTCACTTGTAATTCCACGTTACGAAAACGGTGTCGTGTGATGATCCGAGAGGAATCCGTTGATGCCGAGGATGGCCTGTATCTTATAGATATGATATTTATTATGTTCTGTTATTATTATTCCATATATTTGGACCAGGATTAATTACAAAAAATTAATGATGAGAGAACGACGACAGAAATAAATATCAATTATTTAATTAATTCTGTACTTCATTTTAAAACTATGATCCAACTATTCATGTTTACTTTTTTTTGTTGTCAATTTATGTTAAACATTTAATGCTCAGGGTATAAAATTCTTAGTTATTTGTTGTGATAAATTTTGTATTAGGTTGTACAGGATCATGAAAATATGCTTGCTATGAATTTTATATTTAGTGACTGTTAGAGAGTCTGATAGGTTGTTTTTTAAAATATTTTTTATTTAAAAATATATTAATAAAAATATTTTTTATTTATTTTAAAATTATTATTTACATTAATAAAACATACAAAAAATAATAATTTAAAATAAAAAATAAAAAAAATATTTTTTTTCAAAAAAACTTTGAAAATATAAGATCGGGGGAGTTCCAACAGAAATTATATATATAAATGGTCTGACCAGGTTGGGAAAGAAAGCTCCAATGACATCCGAACAAACTAAAAGGTGTTTGGTTTTAAATTTTAAAAATTTTTTTGAAAAAAATTAAACATATTTTATTTTTTATTTTAAATTAAAATTTTTTAGTATTATTAGATTATTTTTATGTATTGGTATTAAAAATAATTATTTAAAAAAACATTATTTTAATATATTTTAAAAAAATACTTTAAAAAAATCTAAAACAACCGTTTTTTAAAAAAAATTATTGAAACAAATGATGTGATGCACCAAAAGTGTTCTAATTCAAAATAATTTTAAAAAATCAAGAACCATTCACATTTTTTTACACGTTAAAAATTTGGTTTTGTTTGCGGCGAAGCGCAAGGCAAATGACTTATATATTTTTTATTTGTAGATAATTTGATCCAATTTTTCCACATGTGTTGTCTATGTGTAGCTTCGTATATTTTCTATTAACGTGATATTAGATCTAAAATATTATACATAAAAAACTGCATAAATTAATTTTTAACAAAAACAACATCGATTAATGAATTATCTTGATTATAATTCTCATTGTTATTATCATGATTGTTAAATTATCAAAATTATTATAGTTGTTGTTATAACAAAAGCAACATCGACTAGTTAATTAGCTTATGAGATTTTTTTCCTTACTGTTCTATTATTAATTTTTGGGTTTAATAAAAACCTTTTATTTTTATTATTTGTTAAAAATAATTCTCTTTAATAAAACACAAAAAACTTAATTCAATTAAAATTTTAATTTTGTCTATTTAATGGCAGGGAAACATGATAGAGTGTAGCTTTTGGGCAACGCTGTTCATCACTACATTTCAAAAACAAATTTGTTTTTAATTTTTTATTACTATTTATTTTAAATTAAACATTTATATTTTTTTTAGATATTTTTTTATGAAAGTGACGTTAAAAATTCCTTTTTTGTATAAATAAATAAATTATTTTAATATATTTTTAAATAAAAATCTGAGAATTAAAATAGTGGTACCAGAAGAAGAAGACGGGCGTGGAAACACGCGCTGGTTTTCTTTGTAATATTGTTTTCGGGAGAAAATAGGGTGACACGTCGGTGGCTTCTCTGAATACCATGTCTACATTTTGATCTGACCCTAGTTAGAGAAAAAGAGGGCTTCTTGCATTGCATGGTTTCAAGTTTCACCCTTCCCCCCCTCCCTCCATTTATTTTGTTATTTTTAACTGAAATTCTTCTTAATTAATTAGCTTATGGGATTTTATTTTCCTTACTGTCTATTATTATTTTTTGGGTCTAATAAAAAACTTTTATTTTTATCTTTGGTTAAAATAATTCTCTTTAATAGAACACAAAAAAAACTTAATTTAATTAAAATTTTACAAAAGTAAATAATACTATTAGTATTTATTACCCATACTTGCTACTATTCATTCCGTCTTTCCTAATGAAGGGAAAATAGTACACTAATTTGGGCCATTTTTTTATAGGGGAGGGGGACTGATTTATTAGGAGGTAACGAAGAAGATGAAGAGGGTGTTTGGTAATGTGGCCACACCGGAGGTTTAAAAAAAATAGACAATTTTAGTATATGGTAATGTTGAAAAGTTGAAAAAGTGATGTGGACCCATGTTTAAAAAGTATTGAAACTTAGCTCTATGAAAAGCAGTATTTTGGTGCTTTTCACTTTGTTGTGTTTGGGGGAGGGGGGGGCTGGGGCATTAATTATTTATGTTTATTATTTGGGGTGTGTGTGTTATTTTTAGGGGTTTATTATATATATATATATATATATTTTTTTTTTTTGGAGGGGGGTATTAGTTATTATATTTTGCAGGATTATACTTTGTAGGGAGGGGATTTTGCAGAGAAGGAAATGCTTTATTATTTTTTATATTTTCTTATAAAAAATATATTTTCAATATTAAAATAATGTAAAAATTAATTAAAATATAAATAAATGTAATTGAAGAAGATCATAAAATAATTTTTGTCTCGTAATTCTAATTTTGTTTCAGATGATATTTTACTATATGTTATTCCGGGATCTCAGACGCCTTCACGTATGAATTTATAGTTTGTGATGAAATTACAAGTAGTTTGGCGGGAGAATAAAAACAAGTGTCTAATTTACTTAAATTATTGATTATATTTTATTATTATAATAATTAAATATTTAAAGAACAATATATATACACACACCTTTTTGTATAGATATAATTCGTGATAACATTGCAAATAATTTGACGAGAGAATAAAAAAAGTATCAAATTTATTTGAATTATTAATTATATTATATTATTACAATTATTAAATCTATATATATATATATATATATATCATTTAAAGTAATTTCACAAGTTAAAAGCAATATGAAAAGCTTCGTAATCAAACACATAAAATTACTTTTCATTAATCTCAAATTTAAAAGCAATTTTAACCAAACACTTCAAAACTTATTTTGAACCGTAGCTAAAATACTTTTTATAAAACTACTTTTTTAAAACCTTAACTAAAAAATCAAAAACAATACCAAATGCACCCAAAAAGATCACTTGCGTCGATTTGAATATCTACTATGTGGCGTCCTCCCATCAAATACCTCCTTCACTGGTCGTTCTCGTTCCTAAAAATGTGTTTGCTAAACTATATATTATACAATTTTTTTTTATGTTTTTTAATTATTTTAATGTATCCATATCAAAAATAAATTTTAAAAAATAAATTATATTATTATAATACATTATTAAGAAAAAATATTTTAAAAAACAATCAGGTTTACAGATCAGGTTTACCGTGTATGCATTATTAGCGACAAATAAATAAAATGAGATGTTTTCTTAAAATAGCACAGAAAATACCTATTAAATTTAGTTTCCACAAATAAAACACTTGCTCCCCATTATATGATGCGGAAATTAAAGTAATTAAAGCACAATAACAATAAATAATAAAATAAAATATTTGCTCACTCATGTCTCCCTCTCATTCCTTAGATCTGCTCCAGGCAATCATATTGTAATCTGCTACTGCAAGAAAAACCTCAGCAAAAAAAAAATTATTTAACGCTACAGTGGCTGTAGGATTTGATTCTCAAAACAGTTTTCGAGGAAATGGTCTCCCACCCTGTATCTCCCGCATGCATGCGTTCTACCATTTGAGCTACATCTCCGCTTACGTTCAGTTTCCTTAAAACATTAGCTAAATAGTAATTTAACTAATTTAACTATCACAATCCATAATCTTAGTCTAGAGTTATAGTAATTTAGATTACAGTAAAACAACGACCTCATTTAGCTTTTAGTGTAATGTAATACTGATGATGAGTGTGGCTGTAAATTCCAGGGAAGAAGCGAAATTGACTAGCAAATTGCAACGATCTGCAGCTTCAATTGCAGCTGCTAAATCAATATTCCAACTAATGTATATGTAGCAATCAATGAGTGTTCACCAGCTCACGATAGAAACAACACAGGCATATGATAATTTCCAGATAGAATTGAGAGACTGCTAAGAAAGCTGCAGAAAAATGGAAACTGCAACACAGGCACGCACAATTACACTCTTCACAAGCATCAATGAATGACCAACTCAAGTTGGAACAAATCTTCAAATGACAAAGTTATTATCTTGATTATAATTCTCATTGTTATTATCATGATTGTTAAATTATCAAAATTATTATAGTTGTTGTTATAACAAAAGCAACATCGACTAGTTAATTAGCTTATGAGATTTTTTTCCTTACTGTTCTATTATTAATTTTTGGGTTTAATAAAAACCTTTTATTTTTATTATTTGTTAAAAATAATTCTCTTTAATAAAACACAAAAAACTTAATTCAATTAAAATTTTAATTTTGTCTATTTAATGGCAGGGAAACATGATAGAGTGTAGCTTTTGGGCAACGCTGTTCATCACTACATTTCAAAAACAAATTTGTTTTTAATTTTTTATTACTATTTATTTTAAATTAAACATTTATATTTTTTTTAGATATTTTTTTATGAAAGTGACGTTAAAAATTCCTTTTTTGTATAAATAAATAAATTATTTTAATATATTTTTAAATAAAAATCTGAGAATTAAAATAGTGGTACCAGAAGAAGAAGACGGGCGTGGAAACACGCGCTGGTTTTCTTTGTAATATTGTTTTCGGGAGAAAATAGGGTGACACGTCGGTGGCTTCTCTGAATACCATGTCTACATTTTGATCTGACCCTAGTTAGAGAAAAAGAGGGCTTCTTGCATTGCATGGTTTCAAGTTTCACCCTTCCCCCCCTCCCTCCATTTATTTTGTTATTTTTAACTGAAATTCTTCTTAATTAATTAGCTTATGGGATTTTATTTTCCTTACTGTCTATTATTATTTTTTGGGTCTAATAAAAAACTTTTATTTTTATCTTTGGTTAAAATAATTCTCTTTAATAGAACACAAAAAAACTTAATTTAATTAAAATTTTACAAAAGTAAATAATACTATTAGTATTTATTACCCATACTTGCTACTATTCATTCCCTCTTTCCTAATGAAGGGAAAATAGTACACTAATTTGGGCCATTTTTTATAGGGAAGGGGGACTGATTTATTAGGAGGTAACGAAGAAGATGAAGAGGGTGTTTGGTAATGTGGCCACACCGGAGGTTTAAAAAAAATAAACAATTTTAGTGTATGGTAATGTTGAAAAGTTGAAAAAGTGATGTTGACCCATGTTTAAAAAGTATTGAAACTTAGCTCTATGAAAAACAGTAATTTGGTGCTTTTCACTTTGCTGTGTTTGGGGAGGGGGGGCTGGGGCATTAATTATTTATGTTTATTATTTTGGGGTGTGTGTGTTATTTTTAGGGGTTTATTATATATATATATATATATATATATATATATATATATATATATATATATATATATATATATATATATATAATTTTTTTTTTTTTGGGGGGGGGGGGGGAGGGGGGTATTAGTTATTATATTTTGCAGGATTATACTTTGTAGGGAGGGGATTTTGCAGAGAAGGAAATGCTTTATTATTTTTTATATTTTCTTATAAAAAATATATTTTCAATATTAAAATAATGTAAAAATTAATTAAAATATAAATAAATGTAATTGAAGAAGATAATAATATAATTTTTGTCTCGTAATTCTAATTTTGTTTCGAATGATATTTTACTGTATATTGTTTTGGGATCGCAGATGCCTTCACGTATGAATTTATAGTTTGTGATGAAATTACAAGTAGTTTGGTGGGAGAATAAAAACAAGTGTCTAATTTACTTAAATTATTGATTATAATTTATTATTATAATAATTAAATATTTAAAGAACAATACACACACACACACACACACACACACACACACACACACACACCTTTTTGTATAGATATTATTCGTGATAACATTGCAAGTAATTTGGCGAGAGAATAAAAAAAATATCAAATTTACTTGAATTATTAATTATATTATATTATTATAATTATTAAATCTACAATATTTATATATATATATATATATATATATATATATATATATATATATATATATATATATATATATATATATATATATATCCTTTAAAATAATTTTACAAGTTAAAAGCAATATGAAAAGCTTGGTAACCAAACACATGAAACTGTTTTTCATCAATCTTAAACTTAAAAGCAATTTTAACCAAACACTTCAAAACTTATTTTAAACCGCAGCTAAAATACTTTTTATGAAACTACTTTTTTAAAACCTTAACTAAAAAATCAAGCACCCAAAAAGATCACTTCCGTCGATTTGAATATCTACCATGTGGCGTCCTCCCATCAAATATCTCCCTCACTGGTCGTTCTCGTTCTAAAAATGTGTTTGCTAAACTATATATTATACAATTTTTTTTTATGTTTTTCAATTATTTTAATGTATTCATATCAAAAATAAATTTTAAAAAATAAATTATATTATTATAATATATTATTAAAAAAAAATATTTTAAAAAACAATCAGGTTTACAGATCAGGTTTACCGTGTATGCATTATTAGCGACAAATAAATAAAATGAGATGTTTTCTTAAAATAGCACAGAAAATACCTATTAAATTTAGTTTCCACAAATAAAACACTTGCTCCCCATTATATGATGCGGAAATTAAAGTAATTAAAGCACAATAACAATAAATAATAAAATAAAATATTTGCTCACTCATGTCTCCCTCTCATTCCTTAGATCTGCTCCAGGCAATCATATTGTAATCTGCTACTGCAAGAAAAACCTCAGCAAAAAAAAAATTATTTAACGCTACAGTGGCTGTAGGATTTGATTCTCAAAACAGTTTTCGAGGAAATGGTCTCCCACCCTGTATCTCCCGCATGCATGCGTTCTACCATTTGAGCTACATCTCCGCTTACGTTCAGTTTCCTTAAAACATTAGCTAAATAGTAATTTAACTAATTTAACTATCACAATCCATAATCTTAGTCTAGAGTTATAGTAATTTAGATTACAGTAAAACAACGACCTCATTTAGCTTTTAGTGTAATGTAATACTGATGATGAGTGTGGCTGTAAATTCCAGGGAAGAAGCGAAATTGACTAGCAAATTGCAACGATCTGCAGCTTCAATTGCAGCTGCTAAATCAATATTCCAACTAATGTATATGTAGCAATCAATGAGTGTTCACCAGCTCACGATAGAAACAACACAGGCATATGATAATTTCCAGATAGAATTGAGAGACTGCTAAGAAAGCTGCAGAAAAATGGAAACTGCAACACAGGCACGCACAATTACACTCTTCACAAGCATCAATGAATGGCCAACTCAAGTTGGAACAAATCTTCAAATGACAAAGTTGCCGAGTTTGTGAAGGCAAGTCATATACAACAAAAGCTGACTACATATACAATCAGAGCTGACCATCAGATTTTCCACATCCATGAAAGTTCACTAACTTCGGAAGATGGGCATAAAATAGACCAGGGTGTAAAAGACAATATTATTTTGATTTTGCCATTCATAAATATACAACCACGTGAGCACAGTTGGATTAGATCAGGTATTAACACAACGGTGTTCATTTCCTCGAAGGATTTCATAATAAATCAAGAGCAACAAATAATCTGATTGCATACTAAATCCAAACCCACTAATCAAGTCCTAAAATCAGGCAAGCACCCGAGCAATCATCCACATAACTGAACTCTATCAATCCAATTTAAAATGGATAGAAAGTCTAATACCAGTTGAAACAATGAGTTAGCAACTGACCTATGGGACAGCACATGGGAGGATTTTCAATTCCAAGTCCAGTATTAATCTCAATTCCCCAAATTTAGTTTGGATCTAGCCTCTTTGATGTATGTGAGAAGAGATTCCCCAGCATTAGGCAAACCTTTCCTTCCAACTAACCTTATCTGAAAGTTATTATACAGCATTTCCATCCTCTTTCCATCGTCTTGTAGCTCACTAAGTTCAACAGCCTGCTTCCTAGAAATCAAACCATAAAGACATAGAACACAAGAATCTGATTCCCCTCCTTGGAATTTGACCCTCAACAATGAAAAAGATTCCCCATCATTTGACCTGGGATCAAACAAAATAGAGAAGCTTCCGAATTTCAAATTAGGGGTGTCATATAATTCATTAAGATCGTCATTTTCCTCAAGGCCATTATTTCCTTTGTCAGTCACAGATAATGACCTTCTGTTGGCCACTCTCAATATATTAGCAGCCTCTCTCATCCCACTAAGAAAAGCTCCATGCATTGTTGCTGGATACTGTTTGTTTGTTGCCTCTCCTGCAAAGAAAACCCTTCCATCCCCCACGCTCTCCGCAAGAATATCATAATCGTCTCCTGAAGACCCCACTGCAACATATGAATACGATCCATACGTGAAGCAATCTTTTCCCCAACGTGTGCAAACTGATTGAACTGGATCTGGAACAACAATCCCTTTTGGATGGAAAATACCTCGCAATATGCTGAGGACCCTTTTAACAGACTCCACTGGAGACATTCTCTCAAACTTGACCGCGGCATCCCCAGCAACAAGAGCAATTAGAAGAGCACCCCCTGAAACAGAAGAGTAGCTATAAAACAGAAAAAACTCGCCTCTCATGCTCGGATCTTCTTTCAAATGACCAAATGTATCAATTTCTCCACCCCAAAAATTATAGGGAAACAATAACGCCACCTTATTTAGCAACCCATATCCTAGTCTTTGAATTGCATCTTTCTTTCTTTGTGGAAGCTCAGGGACAAATTCAATCGATCCCTTCTTAAGCACACCTAAAGGGACGGTGCAAAGCACCATATCCCCACGGAACCCCTGTCCACCCGCATAAACAATAACCCCATCAACCCCATACCTTATACTCTCCACTGTCTTCTCATAGAAAATCGGAAGGTCCTTTGCAAGTTCTCTAACAAAATTATCATTACCTCCAGGAATAAAACAATGATCACCCCCCATTTCATAAGGATCGTCCTGATCCCAATATGCCATAGACAAATTAGACATTAATGAAGCATTCGCATATTCCAAATTCGCAAGATGCCAATTTAATAACATTAGCTCTTGTGGGTCCTCAGCCACCTTATAAACATGCCTAAATGCCTCAAGAGCAGTCCCTAGATTAACATCTACAGATTTAACTTCCTCAATCATAGCATGTCTAAGCTTACAAACTCTATCTAATAACTTATTAAAAGAAGCCTCTATCCTAGAATCAATCTCAGAATCAACAGCCTTCCCATCCGGCAAATACAAAGGGCAAATATCTCTCACCTTATGCAATGGCAACCCCATTTGCCTCGCTAGAACTCCAAGTGGATTTCCATTTATTCCAGTAAGAACACTCCCACCAAGATCCGCCGCAGCCACCACTCCCTCCCCCTTCATTTTCATTGTCTTCACACGCCCACCCGGCCGCGCCCTCCCTTCCAAAACAACAACCTTAAAACCCATAGCCATTAACTGTCTCGCCGCAACCAACCCCGCAAGTCCTGCACCCACAACAACAACATTGGCTCTCTCCGCTCCCTCATTTAATTTCAACTGAGCTTCTTTAATAGACAGCGCCACGCCAAAGTTAATGTAGCCATGTTGCAGCAGAAATTTATAAGCAGAATCAACCAAGGCTTTGTGCTCGGCCCGAATCGACTCGAGCGCATGAGCACCCGTTAACCATACAGAGACATTGGATCTCCAGCGACTAAGAATATGATTTCTCACGACAATATAATTAGCCTGCTCCGTGCCACCAATGGTAGTCACCACGTTAGCTTCAATTTCTTCTTCAGTTAACGAATCGACAGGAAACCCGACGGAGATCGCGATTAATGCTTCGACATCGACTTCTTTTGAGATGCCACCGCCAATTCTGTGGCGGCGGAAGGGAGGATTGCCGTTGATTTCGGTGAAGAAGCGTTTTCTACGGCGTCGTTTTTTGGGAGGTGGAGCAGGGAATGTGGAGTTAGGGTTTTGGGGTGGCTGTATGGGGTCAGAAGAGTCGTCTTGGGAGTCGGAAACTGGAGCGTCGAGTGTTGTGTTTGGAAGTGGAGACTGGGTTTCTGATGAAGGTGGGAGGTTGGTTTCCGGCGAGTTTTGGTGGTCGTTGAGGTCGGTTTCTGGTGACGAGTCCTCGGAAACGACATCGTTTGCATTATCGGAGGGCTCTTGAGGAGGCTCAGCGGTTGTTTCCATTTAGTTCAAGGTGTAAATTTATTTTGTTAGTGCATTGCTACTTTTTATGCCATGCCAGGAAGCTCAAATCGATTTTATTCTGGCCCGGGCTGCTTGAGAGAACAGGCCCATCGAAGTTTGTTTATCGGCACAATAAAAACATCGATAACATGTTTCTCTCTCTCTATTTTAAAAATATAAGAATTTATTTTAAAATTATTTTTTTAACTTCAATCAATTTTTTATATATTTTATCTCGAAACAGTAGCAAAAAAAATATAATATTTATATTAAACACAAAAAAATACACAATATTAAAGTTAGTGGAGTTGATTATTGGGTCTATATAAATTAAGATAAAATATATATAAAAAGAACAATCAGGGTGAATAATTATTTTTTTGAAGTGTTTTATTGTTTAAATTAAATAATATGGAATAAAATTAATTAAATAAACTCTTATAATTGAATTTAAGACTATTTTAGTTATTTTATTGATAAAATATGTTTTTGTTTTCTAATTAATTGTGCTTGTTGACTCAAATCAAAGCATCGAGTATTAATATATAAAATAAAACTTAATCCACACTGGCAACCCACGAGCTGAGGCCTATTTTAACATATTTGGCCCAAACAAGACATAAGTTTTATAGGAGGGAGGCGAGGGTCCAGGCCAACGAACCCAAGCCAGACCGAAACTCTTTCTGTTCATTCAATCTGTAAAAATCACCATTTCTGTCCCCTCCTAGAGCTCAAGAAAGGAGGAATTAAAACAGCGGAAGACGGAGGCGAAGAGACAGATGATAACGCGATCGAATTTGGTAGACCAATTAAGAGAGTATCAGATTCGATCTAAGCATGACTGGGCCTCTGTCTCCTTCTTCTCTTCCACTTCCAATTTCACTTCAACCAGGTAACGCACCTTTAGTGACTCCCTTTTTTTATTTTTTTTCTTTATTTCCTTCAGGTTTTACATTTCTTGATTGTTGCTTTGACCGGCTCTACTCTCAGATCTCCGTTTTTAAAATTATATGATTGCAGAGAAATTGTGTTTTGGGTTTGGGTTCTTTTTTATGGATTGTGGATTTTGTGTGAGGGATTGTGAATACAGAAGCTGAAAATTGAAGCTTTAGAAGATTGGTTGGTTAACTGGCTCGGTATTTTGGGCTATTGATTTGGTCTGGCAGGATAAGGAAATGAATCTCTTCGTTTCTCTCTTTTTATGGTATTATTGAATGTGGAAATATGTAGGTTTTCTCTCTCTTTTTAATCAATTTTAATGTTAAGGAATTTTATTACTAGATGAGCATGCATGGGAAAATTTGAGGTGATTAAGAAAGGAGACTTGCTGTTTAGATTTCGATATTGAAATGGGTTCCTGAAAGGTGGGGTTTGGAAATGATCGGCTCTTTTTTGTATGAAATAGGTTGAGCTCTGAGGTGTGAATGTAGTTGTGGTAGGTTCAAGCTTTGATTACATCAACAAATTCATTATGGATGTTTATGCAAAATGTGCAGAAGCTTGAACACTTGGAACTCTTGAGGAATTGATGATAACATTTTGCTAGAAGGTATTTAAAGTTTTATGGACAAGCTGTATTTCAAGCGCTGGTGTTGTATCACTTGCTGGACCAAGATACACCTTTTACTGGTTACTGTATAGTTTCAATCACAAGCAAGCCAATTACCACATGTTATGAGCTTGTTTAGATGTGTGAAATCTGATCGATCCTTTTGGTTGGAGTAGCATTTTACGAATAGATCCTCTTTCATGGTAAAAAAATTCATACTCTGAATTGGTGCGGAACATATCCATGGTGCTAAAAACTGTTTTTGGTAGTGTTTCATGTCATCCCACTTTATTAGGCTTGGTAGTGATTAATTTCCCTAGATGGTCCCATTCAAGAGGATAGGATCTTATCTTAAGGTCATAAAAGTTACAGTCATCTAAGATATCTTTTCCAATTGCACTGCTTCCCATATGTGAAGCAGAGATGCAAAAGGGGGAGATCATAAAATGCTGTCAATATGATATCCTTGCTAATTTCTTGTAGACAACACTATGACGTTAATCCACTAAGAACATGGATGTCCACAAAGGACAAGAAAAATAAAGTTTGAATGGGAACATCTAGTGAGCAGAGGAATAATTTATGAAGGTTATAAATAAGTGATCAAATAAGGCAGGATATGGTTCATTTTCTTAGGAAATATGTTGTTTGTTGCTAGGGTACTTTTGACATTTGCCTGCAGTTCCATGCGCATGAGATCTGGGATGACATGCTGGGCTCTAAAGTTAGATTCAGGTGTTGTTGTGCATGGAAGATAGGGGAATGCAGCTCTGTAGCTGATCATTGATACTCAATTTGATAGGATGCAGTGTTGAAGGGGACTTGGGGGATTGAAAAGGTAGTGTGTGGTGTTACCTTTAACATAGGATACAGTTTTGCCATGTTTGTTTGATTTAAATAGTTTCCTTTTGGGGATTTGGAAAAGAAGAAAGCAGTCTGATTCCTGATTGATTCAAAGAAACATGTCTAGTAAATGATGCATTTGTCGGAGATAATAATTCAACTGATAACTGTTTGGAACATCTGTCTCGTAAATGTGATCCAGTTATTTTTACTTTTGTATACAGCAGTAGAGTGATTGCAGAGCTAAATTAACAGAGTGGATTTATTTTCCTGCCCAGCAGAGATTTGGATATTTCATGTTACTGGTGTCATTTAATGGAAATCTGTTTTTAAAAAATTTACTTTTGACAAGTGAATGTTTCTTTTGCTTGATTATCATTATTCTGTGAATGTCAATACACAACTCATCTAAGATGTGGCATCGATCCTGACTTTGTTTCTTCTCTTTGTCCTGTGTTTTCTTGCAGGATGGACGTTGTGGTGTTTGTATTATGGGAACTTGTTATCATAGCGTTCTTGGTTTTCTCTGCAGTTTCTTTATATTTTAGGCATACACGACTTGCGTTCATCTTAGTATGCATCACTATGCTATTACTTTTATGCATGAAAATTACAAAGCAAGTTCGATTAGCTAGGAAAAAGAAGCGGAGGATGCTTCTTCCTTTATCTATGTAAAGCTTACAAGTAGGGAACCTTTTCCTAAACCAACGCCACTTTGTTGTGTAGATTGACATAATTTCTGACTTTTGCATTGGGCCCCACATTCCTTGGTTTATTGCAATATGTAATTGTATACCTAAAGCAAGTTGATTAAGGAATATGATTGAGGTGATCATTAAAATACATGCTGTTTGAATTGGAGATTTCTCATCACCCGGGATGGAAGATTGAGATGTTTTCTTCCAACACGGTGATGGTCATCGAATGTGGGTCGGGTGGGTGCAGGTGTTTGAAGTAAAACCGACCAACCGATTAAACCTAGAAAACCAAGAAAAAAATAACCGAGAAAACCGAATCGATAAAAAAAACTAATTGAACTGATTATAAAATTTTGAAAAATGTCCGGTTCGGTATTGGTTTTGTACGGACAAAACTGATTAACCCAAACCGAACCGGTTTGGTCAGTTAAAATACATAATATAAATAGAAACTTAAAAAATCCTAGATGATATCGCCTTCCTCTGCAACTAACCCTTTACCAGCCTCTCGCATCCCTTTGAATCTTAAATC
The DNA here is from genome assembly GCA_027405865.1 of Salix purpurea. Classification (NCBI taxonomy): domain Eukaryota; kingdom Viridiplantae; phylum Streptophyta; class Magnoliopsida; order Malpighiales; family Salicaceae; genus Salix; species Salix purpurea. The sequence goes on along the minus strand of CM050329.1, from coordinate 642,036 downwards.
TCCCTCCCTCTCGTCTCACGCCTCTCTCTACAACTAACACTTTAGCAATAGGAGCTTCTTGCCTTCCTCTGCAACTTAAATCTCCATCCCTCTCGGTTCTCGCCTCTCGGATTCCCAATTGAGAATCGATCTTTACCTAGCCAATTGCAAATAAAATGACTTATTTATTCCCATGGCTTCACTTAACGCTCTTAACTTCCACGCTCCGCTTTCACAGCTTATAAAGATTTCCACCTATCGGCTCTAAACTTTGTTACCTTGTTTTAGAAGGAGAGTGAAAGCCTTTAAAGATTCTTTATCATAGAAGATGATTCCCAATTGCAGCCTGTTTGTTGATTTTGGATTATGCCTCCACGAACCTCACGTGTGTGACTCTTTCCCTCTAAGTTTGTTAGTCTATCCATATGGAAGAGTTTCTCCCATCTGCAATTTCGGTTTTTTTATTTTTTTAATCATAAGAACTGAACCGAACCGAAAACTGTCGGTTTTTAATAGGTTCAGTTCGGTTTTGGTTTTTTTAAATAAAAATTGCAATTTTTGGTTTAATTATTTTTTTTAATAAAAACCAAACCGAATCGAACTGAATATACTCACCCTAGTTTGAAGTTATAGTTTCTTGGCTACATGCTTGTAGCATGCATCGCCACCTGAACATACTCTAGCCAGGCTTGATTTACGAGACAAATGTTTGTAATACTATTAAGTGTTGGACACGATTTTTATTTTTGTCGGTATACATCGCTAATGTAAAGAAATGAATTGGTGCCGTGATTTTCGGAGACTGTCTTTCTTACAATTCCAGTAAACATTAAGGACCTGGTTGAAAGTATGGTTGCGGTAGTTTTTTAAAGTGTTTATTGTGCTGAAATACATTAAAATGATTTTTTTTATTTTTTAAAAATCATTTTTGAAATCAGCACATCAAAATAATATAAAACACACAAAAACATATTCATTTAAAATTAAAAAAAAAATTAATTTCAGCCAAAAACCAGTGGGATCACAATGCCAAACGGGCAGTAACTCTCTGCATGCACTATCTTTGCACAAGCCTTAGCAGAGTTAATTTTTTCTGGAATTTGGAGCCGAAGATTTTCTGGAATTTCGAGGCGAAGGACTTACAGTTGAAAATATGGTTATAAACTTGTCAACCACATGATATGATACAGGTCGATATCAAGATTCAATAGTAAAGTTTTAGAAACTACAAATTAAGCTGGTGCGTGGGGAGATTCTTCAAGCAGAGTGGCTGTGCTTGCCCCTCCAGAAGGCATTTCATCCATCCGAGATCGGACCAGCGGCTTAGTTTTAGATCCACTCGAGATGCAGTTTCGAATGATTGTTAAGGCCCTGCTTACTGGGGCTTGAAGAAGTGAATTTCGATACCCATGGTCACAATAGTCCATATTGCTCCGGCTGTAACTAGCATGCTAAGCACCATCCCCGACACTCCCAGTATCCAATTCAGGCACCAGATTGCACTATATTTTGTGGGTTTTTTAATCTGTATCCACATGAAACATGGATATGCTAGGGTAACTGGAAGCGCAATCCCTCCAATCAATCCTGCCAAACTCATCAAGAAAGGAAGTGCCACGGATATAAAAAATGCCAAGCATCCGAAGAAGATCCTGAACACTATGCGCAACCACCTGGGACATGGTTTCTTTTTTTTGCTAGTGAATCTGAGCTCCAAATTGTCAAACACCGGCATTGCATATATCTGAAATGAGCTGAGGCAGTTAAGCACAACGAACAGGCTTGTTAATCCCAGCAGCAGCTTAGATGTGTCGTGTCCGTGATATTTGTGCAGAGCATTGAGCATCCCTCCGTTTGGCATCTGGCCATCAGAAGTAGAACACAACCTGGTATTAGTTCGGACAAGAGGCAAAAATTCTGTCCTCTTGTTGTTGAGGCCATAGTTTCAACCACAATACCTAAATATCTGTGCTTACCAAGTCACCATAAGCCCAATAGCCTCCTATTGCAAGAGGAAACAAACACGTCGCTATGATCAGATATGCCAACTTTACTCCTCTCCACATTGGCTTACGGGATGGTTTCTTTGCACTCGAAGGCATGGTCCCCTAAAACATCCATGATTAGCTCACAAATCATATGATCAGATCGAATGCAAGATGAAATCGATGTGAGATTGTCATCGTACCTGTATTTCGAGCACAAGATTGTGGCCTCTGAAAGCGAAGGCGATTATCCCAAGTGCATTTAGAACGTCACAAATTCTAGCCATGTCGGATTTTGCCTCCGGAGGATCATAGGATACAGCCTCAGGTCTACCTTGAACAATGGACACTACCCATATCAGTGTGCAGTAGCCAATGGCTGTGATTGCTCCAATCAGGGAAACTCCAGCTATAGAATTTAAATTGGGGAGCTGAGCTAGGATGATTGCCAAACAAACGAACAGGAAGTACCACTCTATTGCAGCTAATGGCCTCATGCTGCATGTTTCTCCACAGACAATTTGGAAAAATATTTTCATGGTTCCACCACCTATCATAATCAAGGTCACACAGGTTCCACCTGATAGATACATGATTGGGAAGAGAGCAAGAAGCTTCCCCTGCTTTTCACCTGATAAATTACACCATATATTTTAATCTTCTGAAAATCCACACGTTTCTAATGTTCTGTGCTTCTATCTAGCATGGAATTCTTTATGATCAGAAAATTTAATCGAGCTGAATAGATGAGGCACCGGTTAATAAGGTTGAAAATTCTAGAGCATATGTGATTTTGATCGACAAATAATTGGCATGAAGAAGATCAAGGCATGGCGCTCACCGAAGGCAGCCATAGATAATCGGAGATATCTGCTATAACGTATCCCGGACTCGGATTCATGTAACTGAACCAGTAGCCATAGAGTGTATAGTTGCCACATGAACACTAGAGATAGACATAGAATTCCCCAAGTCCTGCAGACAAATTTAAAAAGAAAAAAAACGAAGAATTTGATTTGAAAAGGCCAAATTGCACGATGTAATATAAGTTTTTTCTTGCTGAAAAAAAAGTTAAGAGAGATTTAATGGGAGGGGTTGAGGCTAATCATGCTCAATTACCAGCTAAGAGTGGTGAAAGCAAGAGGAAGAACGAGGGCTTGAGCTCCAAGTCCTGAGCTCAAGGTGTGAAATGCCGAGTAGTACGCGTTACCATTTCTAGACTCGGTTATGGGAAGCCATGCATCCTGGGGATCAAGCTTGGTGAAGTGGCCAACTTCTTCAAAGTAACATTGCATGCTTTCAATCGCCTTCTTCATGGGGCTGGCTATGGGAGTACTCAACAGAAGCGAAGCTAAGGTACTTTTGGGAGCTATGTCTAGCGATGGTGACCTTGTCATTGAAGGACAGTGGAGCTGAAATGGAGGTGCAGAAATTGCATGATCAATTTCTGCCCTCGGACTCAAACTTTCAGGTCTCAAGAACTTCGTTTCCTTTTTCTCTCCCATCACAGTAGCAACCAAGCTTAATTAACCCTCACAAACAAATCCCACTTCCTCTTAAGGGTGATCAGTGATTGCTGTGTAGTATCTGCGTAGGTGAACGATTGATTTATACTGTGCCAATCAGTGAAGAAATTAGGTCCCGAGATAACATAGTATAAACAGCACAACTTTATGATGGAGTACTTTTAGGTTGCTGAGTAGGTGAGAATTTTATCTGAAAACTTAAGCTTTTAGATAAAAATAATATAATTTATATTATTTCTTAGAATGAGATGGTGAGATTCGAGAACTCATGACCGCTAGGTCAACAAGACTCTAGTACCATTAAAGAACCATTTTACCTAATAACTAATAATTTAAATTTTTAGGTTACAGATTAATGAAAGTTTACATGCATACAAGGGCCGACATTATTCAAAGTTTGAATCTTGACTGAATATCCCAGTGTGTGGCTGCTGTCTTCTCTGCTAAAGATAGCACAACGAATCACGTTCTAATGCTTTAGGACCTCTCTTTTGATGCTAGCTGATGCTGCCGCCATTATTCAAGGTTTGCCTCGTTTCTTTAAGCATTGATTTAATTGCCCACTCTAGTAAAAATCAAAATAGTTTCGGAAGATGTACTGTGTGCTTGCTGGTAATTTAAATAGATCAACCTGAAGGTGGTGAAAGCTCTGAAAGAGATAATTGCCATCCCATCAGACATCTCTGTAATGTTTGATGAAAGTTTTCACTGATATTTGGCTTTAACTAGTCATATAACTTTTAACGTAAGGAGTTCTTCTGTTTATTTTTTTTGTGTTGGTTTTATGATTACCATTTTTAACGTAAAAATTAATTTGGAACCATACCCATGACACAACTCGGATCAGAAGAAAACAAATCGTGATCATTTGAACATGAGAACTGCCTATGTTGCTTGATCGAGCAGAAATCAAAGGAAATTTTGTGAGATTCTTGATTGACCTGCCATTCATTTTTCTTTCAGTAAAGTAGAAAAATTAGAAGCGATTTCAAGATCATTAGAAGAACGATGAAGTTTTAATATTTCCTTTAATGTTCCCAGCAGAATCATCCATGGATACTGCAGGTAATTATCTGAGCAGAAGCCATGATCAAGAAGATGACGATTTGAAGTCCTCGGCAGCTGAGCTCACCTCGGCAACATATATAATCTCGCACTATACATAAAGTCTCACAGGCTTTCTTTTTTTCTATAACCTTCCTCCTTCCTTCCTTCTTCTGTTCAAAGTGCTTCTGCTGCAATAATGTTTCTATATTGTGTGGTGGGATAGTTTAAAAACATGTTCATTAACGTGAAGCTTCTTCCTCTTTCGCGAGGAAGCCACCCAGAAGGCCCATGCATGTTAATTCTCTTACATTAATTATCATATGCTCTTGTTTTAACAGGACAGATCATCCTGGATCGAGGATATTCATGATTCCTTTTATCCTTTCACTAGAATATATTATTTTACCTTTTATATATATATATATATATATATATATATTGTCTCTTTTGATTCTAAAATCAATACCCACTTGCTTTAAACGTATCGGTTGATAACAAAATTAAAAAATAAAGAATAAAAGGCACTGAAAATGAATAGTCTTTTAAAAGTTATGTTCACAATACATTTTAATCCTCCAATTTATAAAATTAGATTTTTTCGGTACCCTGTGTTTTTCAAATTTAGTTATTGGAAGGAGAGAGATTTTAATCAAATTGCGTCATAGAGAGATAAAGTTATAATTGCTGTATATTTCACCTGTAAAGTTTTTTTGATGAAAAAAGTTAAATGGTGTTTATTTCAAACCTTGATATTATCTAAAAAAGAAAATCAAGGCTGAGGAGAAGTAGTCTAACCTTGTTTGATTTCATATTTTGGCTTAAATTCTTTTATATTTGTTTTTATATTTAATATGATGAGTTAAAATTTAATATAAGCCCAACAACAATAAAAAAAGAAAGATAAATGATCCAATCAATTGAACTCATTATGATTGTAGGCTATATATCCTGTTTTATATTATATTTCAAAAGTGTTTGAAAAAAAATATAAATTGTTTTTATTTTGAATTAAATAATTTATATTTTTATACCGATATCAAAAATAATTTTTAAAAAATAAAAAAATATAATTTTAATGCATTTATATCCTAAAATACTTTTAAACACAATTTTAAATAATCACGTTTAAATTAATATCAATATAATTCGCGGTAATCAAATCAAATCAAATCAAATCAAATGATTTGGATTCAATGGACAATGGTATATTCTCAGAGATGCAGTGTCAACCACATGCGCGGCCTGTCCTGTGTTTATGCTTTTCTCGGCTGTAAATGCGGTTGCAAAAGGCAACAGTGATGTGATCAAAACCAAGTCTCAGAGTGTGCCAGCCAGTGATGTTCAGTGCCTGCAGAGGAAGCTTACATCAACTTTATTATTTGCAAAATCAATTGGCGACAGACACGTGTAAACCTAGTGCCTGCATGGGGCTACGGGGTTTTGGATCTGTTACATGGACGTTGGCTTTCTCGAAACACTCTGTTGCCTGCCTCCATTAGATTCTTTCTGTGTCGAATTCTTGGATGTGAAGCTCGCTCAATTATTTTTATTTACTCAATCATTGCATAATGAGTTGGCTCCTCATTGTTAAGGTCTTTCCGAGGCCTGGCTACAGTGTTTGACATTACCTATTAAATTATTATTTAAAAAAAAATAGATTATTTTCATACGCTAATGTTAAAAATATTTTAATATCTTTCTAAACGAGAAATATTTTAAAAAATAAATTCAACCACATTTACAAATAGACCTCGTCACTTTCAGTCTTGAGAAAGGGGGATTTTGAATCATATTTTAATAATATTTATTTAAGAGCAGGGATAAACCCTGAAAAAATAATTTATTTAAGATAGTGTTTGATTATTATTTTATAATAAAAAGGATAAGATAATAAAAATAACAACACGTTTGGTTGAGAAGATAAGAATACAAATAAAAGTGTTTTTATGATAATTTTAAAAAGATTTTTTATTTAAAAAAAAGTAAAAAAAAAAAGGCATTTCAATTAATATTCAAGAAAGGATGGGATTAAAAAGACACTTCAAGAAAAGAAAGGGATTTTTTTTTCAAAGCTACTTTTGAGAAAAGAAACCCTGCAAGTGAGAGAGAACCAATAAGGTAGCTGTTGGGTCCACTAGCGCTACATTAAGGAAACTCACCTTATAGTTTTTGGCAACTAAGGTAGCTGTTGGGTCATTGGTCATATTTTTAGTGTTTATTTAATAATTGTTTTTTTGGATAAAAATAAATCTATATTCTGGAATATGTATTTTGCCAGTCTCAATAAATGAGTAAAATTTAGTTATTTTAGATTTTTATAAAGAATATATATCCTAACTCGAAAGACCTGTTGTAAATATTATAAATTTTCTACCATCACACCATATTTATTTAACAATATATTTGAGATTACTTTTTAAATGTTTTTACTTGAAAGTAATTAATTTTTTTATATATATAGTTAAAATAGAAAAATAAAAGAAGAAGATATAATCAACTGTTTGAACCGGAATAATAAAATAAACAGAGGCATAATCTATCACCACATCAAGATGCAATGTATCGACTCTTAAAAGTGCATGATAATAGAAGCAAAGTGTCACAAGTTACAATTTTTCTTGTTAATCCTGACTAATTTTGTGCCGAATTCATTTTGGATGGAGAACATGGGAACATTGAAACTGAAAAGTCAGTGCCTTGATGACGAAGCTGTCTCACATGGGGTTAAAAAAGGTGAAGAAGAAGAAGATGACTACAAGTTCTCCCCAGGGAGGAGGCGTCTTTCTTGAATATCACAATTTTTTTTGCTATACGAGCAAACTCAGATATGGTGGCTGCCTTCCTGCTGCCTTTTGCTCTGAAAGCCGATGGCCTCTGGCCTCGGGGGATTACTGTTTCGGCTGTTTGATATGTTTCGGCTGTTAAGGGACATATTGTGAGAGAGCACACACATCCCTCCATGCTTGATTGATTGACGGATTCATAAGACAACGTTGTCTAATGCGCTATCTACAGTAAAAATAATAGATAATGCTGAAATCTTAAAATTGAGAAATCTGGTTTTTTATCAGCAATACAATGTTGCGCCATCAAAACGAGAGAAAAAAACGGATCGTAATTCTTAATAAAATAAGTTATAGAGAGGTTCTGTAAGCTATAAAAACATGAACATTGTAGTTGACCTGCTCTACTTATTCTGATCTTGCATGAGCCTCTACTTATTATGATCTTGCGTATGCCTGAAGCATTCATAGCTTGGAGGTTGCGAGCTTGATAAGATCCTTTCGGAGAATCTTGCCTGACGGATTCTTAGGTATTGCAGCAATAAATGCAACTCTCCGAATTCTCTTGTATGGAGCCACCTGGAAATAGCAGCTTCGTAATTTGAGAACAGAAGGAGATGATTTGTGCAGAATCATTTGATTAAAAGAATCGATAGGAAAACACAACACACCTGTCCTGCTATGAAATCCTGGACAGCTTTCTCAGACAAATTACTTCCTGCTTTTCTTACCACATAAGCCATGGGGAACTGCCCAACATTCTTGTCAGGAAATCTGCCATGATATTTCAGCATATAATACAAGGTTAGATTGAATTCCCAAGTTCATTTGTACCAAGAGATAATAAATACTTACGGTATTACAGCAGCGTCAGAAATCTCAGGGTGAGCAAGTAGCAAGGCCTCTAGTTCCGCAGGAGGGACCTGCGGTGTCGCCGGACAAGACCATTAGAGCATGCCCCATCAAGTCGAAGTTTTGAAACCAGAAAGATATAAGAAAAAAAAATGAAGCCAGCACTAACCTGATATCCCTTGTATTTAATCAGCTCCTTCAACCGATCAACCACAAAAATGAAGCCATCATCATCAATGTAGCAGAGATCTCCTGTTCTTAACCATCCCTCTGAATCAATAGCTGATGATGTAGCTTCAGCATTACTGAAGTAACCTGAAAAACAGCTCCCGCCCACAAGTGTCAATCAAACAAATTACATGGATTCGACGAGGGAAACATGCAAGACATCTGAAATCTATTCAAAATCAACATCAAAATCAGCTCACGTTGTCATTCAATCGTGCAGGACAGCAAACATCGGAAACTAAGCTAGTAGAGCAATACGGAAAAAGCTTCTAATCAGCGATCATATCACCATCTAACAACAGGCCTTTACGAACTATTGATTTTGAGGTGGCACATCAACTTTTAGGTCCACACAAGCTTTAAAAAGAGGGATGATTGGCCATGATGCAGCTAAAAGATAAGAAATTAAGAAACTGGTGGAGCAAAGGTGGAGCAGACCACAAGTAACCACAACTTTCCCTGTCCTTTCGATATAAAGGGTATCAAATAATCAACATCATCAAGAACAATAATTCATTTCCGTGTTCAGAACATGAACACCTATTTCCTTCACCACTACTTAATTCTGTTTCTTCCACACCAACGGTGTTGTAGAAAGCATAAATGCATGGAGAGGACTAGCGAGTAGCGAAACAACTTCTTTCTATACCATAAAACCATGGGTCCATTCATATTTGAGTGGATACAAACTCCATAAACTTTGGTTCCCTGCAACCCCAGGATGCTATAATTTGTGACCCCTCCATCTAATGCCTTGCTAGAATTTGTTCAAATCGTAAATATCCATCCCACTAGTCCACTACCCTAGCTTTCTGCAAATCCTGTAACATCCATGTCTTTCCTTGTTGATAGCTAGGACATGGTCTAAAATACTTAGCAGCAAACTGACTCCAAGATAAACAGTCAAGAAATGGAAAAAAAGTTGAGGTTCTCTCAATTAATTAAGAAAACTTATGGTGTTTGAGGCTATAACTACCAATACTGATTCAACAACAGGAAAGAGATTGGCACAAATAAAAGATAGCAAAGACGGTTGGAAATTAAAAAATTAATAAATTAATAAGTGAAAATTTTTTTTCTCATTTTTTATTGACCGGATGTGATTTTCTCTCTCTGTCCCTTCTTGTATCCATCTCTCTCTCTTAGATATAGTTGTAACTTGAACGACATAAAGTGATTTCTCTATAAATCAAATCAGCACATCAAATCCGTTAAATAACATTAATTTTTGATATATTTTCAGGAAAATTACTCTGGAAAGCAAGAGCGATGGGGATACTAAGAATCTAGTAAAGTTGAAGCATAATCCAGATCCACCCACGCTGTTCCTTCGTAACAGATTAATTGGATGTCGGAGTAACATCTAATCTAGTGGCCCAACAAAACTTAAAAGGCTTGTGTTCTGAAATTGAACAAAGTGCTCATCTGTGTGTAAGAATCTCAGTTATAGCTCTGTCCCAGAAAGACACTACTGATGTAATAATATTTAATTAGATGTTAAGAAGTATATCCGAAAACGGTTTATGCATATATCATTGCTTAATATTTTTTTAAATAATATTTTCCAGAATTAAGATTTAAATTAAAAGATTCTTTGGCCTACGGCCAATTATAATATTTCAGCACCACAAAAACAACCAGAGAACTGAAAGAACAGGAAAGAAAGTACTGCGGCTAACCTTTCATGACAGAAGGAGCTCGAAGCCAAAGCTCACCGGTCTGGTTCACCGGCAAAGCTTTACCACTCTCCGGGTCCACAATCTTAGCCTCCGTATTCGGCGACAAAAGCCCTGCCGTACCATACCTCCTACTCTCCTCCAACGTGTCCGTCGAGGCACCGATCCCCGTCGACTCAGTCAGACCATAACCTTGCAAAATCGTGACCCCTGGATACTTATTGGAAAACCCTTCAATCACTTCCTTACTCAATGGAGCCCCGCCAGATAAAACCGATTGCAACGAGCTCAAATCATACTTCGCCCTTATCTGGTCAGCCCCGTTAATCATCGCTACAAGAATCGGCGGCACGAGTGGTAAATAAGTGGCCTGGTATTTTTCAATTGTTGACAACATCTCACCCATTTCGAATTTCGAGAGAACGATGATCGTTGATCCTGATGCCAGAATTCCTGTGGCAAACGCTGCTAAACCGTAGATGTGAAACATCGGGACCGTGCAAACAAATTTGTGACTTCCTTCGTTTAATCTGAACCGTTCAACAATTGTTTGTACCATCGCGATTAAGTTCTTGTGTGACGACACCACGCCTTTGCTTTCTCCAGTTGTGCCTGAAGAGTAGAGAAGTGTAGCTGTGTCGTTCTGGTTAACTCGCTCTCTAACTCGGCTCTCCCTCGGTTCCCTTTTTACCATCTCGCTTAATGTTGACACGATTTTGGCTTTTGTTTTTATGGAGGTACCGATCTCGTCGTCTATTAGAACGATGGGTAGGCTTGAGCTAGACTCGGTGAGTTTGGAAACGAGTTCGGGAGTAGTGAAAGCCAGTGAAGGTTTCGAGTCGGCGATTTGTTTAGCGATTTCACGAGGAGTGTTGAGAGGGTTAGTGGTGGTAATTATGGCGCCTAACCACATGACGGAGAGGCAAACGATGGGGAAGAAAATGGAGTTCGGAGAAAGCAAGAGGATAACTTGACCTTTGCGGATTCCCATGTCGTGGAGACACATGGAAACGGAATCTACTGCTCTCCATAGGTCTTTGAATGAGAGTTGGCGGCCGGTTGCCGCGTCGATGAAGGCTGTTTTGCCGTGGTGAGGACGGGATAAGATGAAGGTGGTGACGTCTAGGAAGTCAGTTTGTGGGAGTGGGATTGGCTTGCGTTTGCTGTAGAAAACAGAGTTTGATTTGCAAAAGCCGCTTCTTGGGTTGACTGTGAGGTTGCTGCTGTTGTCTGCCATGGATGCTAAGTTCTTCGTCTTGCTCGCATCTCAGTGCACTAATCAAGCTTTTCATGCTCATGTCGATGGACCCCATTTTTAGCCATTTGATTATAACTAGGTCCTTATAGTTTGTCAAAACTATGCATCAGTCCTTATAGTATCAGAAATAGTTAAAGTAATCCTTAGTAGATATTGATTTTCCTCGATTTAGAAATTTTCTCTTAAGAAAAAAAAAACTTATTTAGTGATAAATTTTCCCATCTTATCCACTAGTTTTTTATTGAGTAAGAACCTAAATTTCGAAAATAGAAATTGATGAAAACACTTCAAAACAATTTTGTATATACTTTGTGAAAATACAAGTACTAATTGATTAATTTGGTTATATTATAGGAATTAAGTTATCATTGACAGCATATTTAACACGTTTGTTTCAAGTCCTCTCGGAATCTTTAGGACGATTTTATTTTCTGATACAGAAACGAGTTTGACTCTTTTTGGTTGACCTCGTGGAATTCTGGACGGGAATGCAACCTCAAGAAAAGTATGTCCACGTGCCATGGATCGTAAATGCTGGTGAATTTAAAATTTGAGATTAGTAACCAATTCAATTAAATAAAAAAATAAGGGGAAGGGAGATTATCATGATTGTCAAAATCACGAGTTGATGATTTTGTAAGTCAATTCATCAAACTTTGTCAACTCGGGTAAAAAAATCGATTTAGTCAAACTCGATCAAAATCGTAAATCCCACCGAATCGATCCGATTTTATGATCCTACTAATTTTAAGCCTGCCGCGTCGCCGCTTCAAAATTTTACGATTTCATTCGTAGCCCCCACTCTCTCTCTCTCTCTCTCTCTCTTGAAAATCAGTAATATTATACTTATTTTTTTTGAAAAATAGTAATTTTTTTTTTTATTTTAAATTAAAAAAAAATAATGTTTTTAAATCATTTTCATATCCTAATGTCGAAATAATTTGTTGGTGTTGGAGCTAGTACTAGCAATATCGATGTTGATACCAATATTAGTACTGATAATCCTTTCAATAATAATGCTTTTGATGAATGTATTAAAAATAATGAGAAAAATAACGGTCATGAGACTAATTTTAATTTATATGACACATTAGCAAAATATTTATATTAAATTTGTTAGTTTTACCTGATGAAATTCTATGGACATAATTGTTTTGTAATGTATTTTTAAGTTATTTTGAATCATGTATAAACCTTAACTAATGAAGTTTTATGGCCATAATTATATTGTATTGTATTCAAAAATAGTTTACTTACGATTTTACGATTTTTGCGCCTGCACGATTTTAGCTGTGATTTTATGATTTTTATACAGAAAAATTCAAGTACGATTTCATGATCCAAGTTTCTGAAACCCCTTACATATTGTGTTAAAATCGTGATTTTGACAACGATGAAGATTATTGTGCCTGTGATATAAAACTGTAATAATGTAATTACCAGGTTAGATCTTGGTCATTAAACATTTGGTTATTTTACTGGGGCAAGGAAGTTTTTAAAACATGACACGAATGTTTTTTTTATATTATATAAAGTTAAATTAATTATTTTATTTTTTTGTTGCACGATAAAATTATTAATTTAATCATATTTTTTTAATAGTGCCTATAACTTAGAAGCGTTTTGGTCTTCCCGGGTTTTCTTTTCAAAAAGATAAAATCAATATAATTATCTCATTGATAGCTTGTTTTTGTTATTTTACATTGATTTTATTTAAAATTTAAATGTTGATTATGGATATTATTGTAATTAACACACACACATATATAGAATTATTAAAAAAAAAAAAAAAACAACCTTGTAGGCTCATGCATAACACGTGCCAAAATATAAAAGGCCTTCACACTGTTTTGAACAGATTGTTTGAAACTGTTTAGCCATTAAGCATACATAATGAGATGGACTGTGTACTAAAATATCTACGGTATAGCACTGACTATCATTTTCTCTCTCTCCTCCTTGAAATAAGCATTAGCCACTTTAAAATAATCAAGTCAACCCCTTAATTTCTATTTCCTTTACATTTTAACTCTATCATTTTGATTGTTATTTTTACAATTTTGAATAAGTATTGAAATTGCATATATTTTTTTTTATTTTATCCCTTTTTATTTTTTAGCATTTAAGATATGATATTTATTCTTTTTATTGTATATTTTTCATTTTGAATGAACTATAATATTACAAAAAAATATTCAATTTCACCCCTCTCATTTTTTTATCTTTCAAACTTTACCGCTATTATTTTCAATGCTATTTGCTTGATTTAGGATAATTTCTAGGTTTTTTGTTTTTCATTTTCATCCTTCATGTTTTTTATCTATTAAATCTGGTCCTTATTTTTTTTGTTGATACTTGTTTTCCTCTAACAAGTTTTTAAATTAATAGTTTTTAATGATTTCACCTTTTAAAATTAATTTTGTTGTGAATTTGGCTCATTGATTAAACGTGTGTTAAAAATCTCGTAATTTGTGATTCTTAGAGGTTAGATTGCATATAAAGGATTTATATGATTTTTGTTGTTGTTGTATTATTTCTTACAAATTGTCTTCCATATGTCTAGTCTGGGGTTCACAATTTAAATCACGTGTTTTCAAGGTTAACATGAGTTAATTTCTTTTGTTAGATTAGTTTATTTCAAATTTATTTTTTAGCATTTAATTATTTAGAATTTATTTTCCTGATTTATTTTCCTCTTTACCTTTTTTATATTCTTTTTTTAAATTGAAAAGGCTTTTTTTTGGGTTTTTTTCCAATGCATTACCTCTATACTGAGAAAATCCGTGTTATTCACAGTGTGATTATAAAATACTTATAACATAATAATATAGAAGAGATGGATAAATAAAAATTGGAATTAAAATTAAAAACTATTTTTCTAACAAAAGAGAGTTATTTATCACTTTCTACTTAAACCAAATAAATGTTTTTATTTCTATTTTTATATTATAAATATCCAGTAATCATAACCCGAGCATCCGTTATTCTTTCGGCCGGACTGGTGAATGCGAGCTAATACACGAGGTAGGATACTGGGCTTAATTATGAAAACTGAAAGCTGTAGACAAGGTTCATCCTCTCAGTTGTTCCGAGAATTTCTTGATTTCTATTAATGAATGCAGCACAAACACGTGGATTTCTGTTGAATCTGCACCGTCCTTGCAAAGAAAAGGTTGCCGGGCAGGAAATCTTCAACAGGCAATAAAAAAACCTAATCTTTGCGTGCATGCATCCTTTAATAATATTTATATATAAAATAAATTAATTATCTATAAAAACTAGCCATTCGAGTCGAACAACCGTCCACACGACTAAAGTGGTCCAAGCGTTGACTTTTATATATATATAAAAAAACCCTTAAAAAAACACGAGGGAATAATTTTCATCCACGTGACAGCTTAAGTGACAAAAATTCTTTACAAAAAATGTTCTCATCCTGTTGTGTTTGTTTGCGACTGACCTCGTATATTCCTTTTCTTTTTAATTTATGTTGGTCCTCGTCTCAGATTTTGTCTCGATATTGCCCCTCCTATGCTAATATGGTGTCTTCCATCAACGATCAACAAAAAAAGGTAGATTGCTTTTTAAATCTCACTAGTACTCTCCGATTGAATAATCTAGATTATCTGGAAAAAGATATTATTATTACTTGTAATGATGTTGGTGAGATGATGTTTGAAATCAAATCGATGATTTAGACTCCATAAACAATTTAATATTTCAAGTGTAGATTTATTGAATAGGATGGTTATTTAAATAAAATAAACCATTCCTTTAGCCCCTATTTATCAATTTATTTGTTGAGAAGTAATTTCTTTAAAGTTATTTTCATGAAAAATGAATTCCTCAAAAGTAAATTAGTTTTTAATGTTTGGTAGTTTTATGAAAAATAGGTTGGAAAATAAATTATTATTTTCAGGTTTATTAAAAAGAAAAGGAATTGAGTATGGCAGGTATAAAAGTTGATTGAGAATAAAATAAAAAAAATCAATTTCATAAACTATTTCAAAGAAAATAAATAGCAATAAAAAATCTACACCAGATACCACTGAAACAATGATGAAAATGATGAAATTAAAAAAATAATCAAATTTTAGAAATAATTTTAAATAAAATAAATAATGATCAAAATAAAAAGAACCTGATATGATAGATAAAAAGTTTTAATTAAGTCAACTACAGGAGAAAAATAAATAGTAATATAAAGAATAAGATTTTTATGTTGGTATAAAATTAAATTAAAATAAAATTACACTGGATAAAATTGAAAATAAAAACACATTTAATCAATTAAAATATAATTTTGTATTTATCACAACTCCTAGAAAGTGTTTTCAACCCCAGAATAATAATAATAAAAATTATGAAAATCAAGCTAAACTTTTCCTTGACTGAAAAATATTGAACAATTTTTCTAATAATAAACATAAAAAATAAAAATAATAAAATAATATTTATTATACAATATAATTCTTTAAATAGAAAACCTATTCATTTAAATCGGTTTGGTATTTTCATTACGTTTGGATTAAATTAAATTGGAATAGACAATCAATATTTTGCTGAGAGGGGTCGAAATCATGAGTGGAGGCCCAGAGAGTAAGGTTTGGCCTAATCGTATGCTATAAATATAATGCAGATTCTAGCCCATTACTAGTCTCGACTATCTTTCACCACTGCTACTCGACCCAACACCCACATGGACAAATCCTGTGACAAAATCAGTCCTGCAATCAATCAATTGAGAGGGGGAGGAGAGTGGAAGAGATGGCAGGAGAGTACGGTGAGGGCATTGCTTACAAGGGCTTGACTATGCATAAGGCAAAGCGATGGCATACAGTAACTGGAAAGGGATTGTGTGCTGTCACGTGGTTAGTCGTTATACTTCATTTTCCCCCCTTTGCAGCTTCAATCACTAGATTTTTTCATGTCATTTCCCGATCTGTTTCGTGATAATTTACGCTGAAATAATGGGATTTCTGTGCACTTGATCTGAAGTAAGAAGGAAGTTGACTGCTGGTGTAATTTGTGTTTTCAGGTTTTGGGTCTTGTACAGGGCTAAGCAAGATGGTCCTGTAGTATTGGTAGGACTAGTTTCTTTATCGAGCTTTAAGGAATTACTTACGTTCAGCATTTATTCACTTTCGTGGTATTATTTCGTGTTCTGCAGGGCTGGCGACATCCGTGGGAGGGCCATGATGATCATGGCCATGGACATGGGCACTTGGTAATTTCTCTACTTCTATAGATGTGAATGTAGTATAAGGAAACCATTTGTTCGGCCGGTTCAAGGAGCGAACGGTGAAGCTATTGTTCTCTTGTTATTACTTGTACGCACAAGTTTCTTCTTCTTTTTCCTTACAAAAGAACGGATTATAAAGCAACCCTATTGTGTGTAGCATTTACAAACCGGAGGTTGTCTTCACTGACGCTGTGGTCATACTCTTTTTGCTTCAAACTAATGATAGATATCCCTGGTATTCTCCAAGTTTTCATTTTAATTTTGTCATGGATTGGCCAGCCCATTGCGAGTGTATCCATTTATATTGAGTGAGACATGCCACTGATCGAAATAAAAATGTAGAACTGTTCTTGTCTTGGAAAGTTGTATTATGTGATATCAAAATGAGATGGATGGGGTGTCGATTTTTCTATCATGAGGAGTTCGAAAGGATCCATGCGCTTGCACCAATGCCATCATAGGAATAGTACTGTTGACTGATAATAATGAGGAGATAAGAAAAGCCTTCAATGATTAGCTCTTAGTTATGGAGTTATTTCCATTGTAAAAAATCTCTTCCTGAAATTGATAATCCTAGGAAAATCTTGCACTTCTTGCTGAGATTAAATCAGGTTACTTAAGAAAAGAGTACTCATTCAAAGCGTCTTTTCGATCTCCTGCAAAGGTTTTGAGCCAAAGACTCCTTCAAAAAGCCTGCAACCTTTCTGAAAGAAGAACTTGGCAACTTTTTTAACTGAGCTGGCAGCAAATGGTTGTGGTTTTTATGATGAGGATCAAGATATCTTATGGCATTAGTTAGAGAAGAAAAGCATTATTATGGACCTCTTTTATTCTATGCAAATGAAAGTTGTTTACTGAACCTGAAGGCGGCCCAAGGGTATGCTTTCTATTTATTCATGCAAATTTCATAATGGACAGGACGACAGAATATGGTAGATGTACTACTCATTTTCATTGTGCTGCCCAATTCAAGAGGTGGATGGCATCATGGTTGATTAAGTGAGAATACCTTGAAGGTGTTTACTGGTGTGGCTATTTATGGAAGTGGCATGCTGCAACATCTTAAGTTCTAAATGTCAAGCACATAGTTGTCATTTATTTTTTCCTCTCACTTAACCATTACATGCTTAACGTTGGTTCTTCGGTAGAAAGTGAAGAATCAGTTTAGTTTGCTGGTCCCTGGTTATGCATGTCATAGCTATTTCTTGTTGGCACCTGGCATTCTCGACAAACATATCGTCTTCAACATCCTAAGATTTTTTGTCAGTAATTTATTTTTCCATTATTGGAATGTATAAGGAAATGGGACAACCATACTTTTATTTTGCTGATTGCAGGCATTCCATTGAAGAATGAAGATGAATGGCCAGGCATGAAAGTTTTTGTTGACGAGCTGTTGGTGACGTCGTCTGGAATAGCTCTGGTTTTTGTTCATTTCAGTAAATTGCTGGCAGAAAAAGATTCTCAAGAACATCGAACATTCTTGTCTGTGAGCAACTTTTAGTGTGCATGTGCTCATCTCCAGACATGGGTGCTTTTTGTGACTTTCATTATCAAGCTGAAGCTAAACAGAAGACTTTTCATTTGCTCTTCTCAGCTTGTCATCAGTAAAATCAGTAGCAGAATCATAGCAGATCATGGTAAAATCACTACCCTTTGTGCTCGCATTATCTTTCTATAATCAAAACTGTGAACCATCTCCCATTGTTACAAATACTGATGCCTCGGGCCACGGTATTCATGGTAATTAAATCATGATCAACAACACCTCATTTACGAACCATGCCTACAATTTCTCGTGGCTAAGAGGATTAATTAAAACAAAAGAAATCAGCCGGGGCTCGCAATTTTATTAGATAGTAAAAGAATCCCTTATGAAAAAGCAAATAGTTGATGCCATTTCTATCTGTTTCTTCTATTATGAAAAATTAACTAAACAAAACCTAATGTGCCTATCCTAAACGATGATTTTGCTTAGTAGAATTTGTGTGATTTTTGGTTGAAAATATATTAAAATAATATATATATTTTTAATTTATAATGTCAAATATAAGTACATTAAAACGATACAAAAAAAAAAAAAACCGAAGCAAAAAAATCAAAATTTAACAAAAAGTTGGTTTAATAGCAGCTCTAAATAGGGTTTAAGAAAGATAAACAGGACTATTTATTTTTATTCGAAAAGAATCAAAAGAATACATTAATGGAACGAATTTGTGTTACGCATGGTACATCCGTAAAAAAAATATGATAGAGTTACATCAGATTTTCCTCCAGCAAGTAATTAATTAGTGGTGATCACCATGGCCAAGCAAGCTGCAATCCCTTGAATATTGGGTTTACAGATTAAGAAAGGTTGCCAAGTGGGGGTTAAGGATAGGCTATGCTTCCCAAGTAGTAAGAATGTTAAGAAGCAAAACCCTAGTCTGGATCAAACGTCTGAACATGCACTCTAATTCAACCTCAAGATCTTCAAGAGCAATCTCCACCGCCTCCATCCTTTTATCTGCACTATGAAGTGCCGTTTCATCAAAAAAACCATACAAACTCTGCCCAGTCGATCGCAAAAACGTGGATCTTATAAAAGACCCTTTACTCGATCCTTGATCCAGCCATGGAATTGCAACGAGAGATAATAAAGATTCAACAATGGTGATGGCCGTCACTCTTACTTCTCTTAGTACTTCAGCAACCACCATAATGCTGTGGTCTACATGCGAGGCATCTGGCGTTACAGATTTGCCTGTCGTTCCCTTCAGTGATTTCAGGCATTTCAATGTCTCTTTCTTTAGCTTCTTTCTGTAGCGATCATAGGCTACAATTTCGGTGCTAACACCTTGCTTGCAAACCCTCTTTCTACGTAGTTTCAATTGTAATTCTAGAAGATGTTCTTTGACCAGCAAAAGAACATCTTTAGATATACCACACACGTCCAGCATTCTCAGAGATGCCTCTGAGACTTCGTGAAGCCATTTTTCTTGTTTCTGGCTGACAAGAACTTGTTGGATTTCTGGGGAATGGAGGAGGTCATTGGCAGAAGTGTGCAAGTCTCTGAGAGCATTGAAATCAGGCAGCGCCATTTTCAACAAAGATGCAAGAATTTTGCAGTCCTTCTCGAGGGGATTAAGGTTCAGACAGAGGGTTCAATTTTCAGGTGATTGGTACCAGTGATCAGACTAAAACATCGTCCTGGTTTTTATACAGAACCTTGAGAGACAGGCTATCCTGATCAAGATCTCAGATCTCGAGGAAAAGGACAACGAAGTGTCCTTTGTAGCACGAACCCAGCTAGGATTACTGGCAACAGCTATGGAGACCAGATATGTCACAGAGGAAGCTTCCATTTCAGATAGAGGTAGGTGCCAGTGGCTGTTCAATTCTTGAAAATTGCAAACCAGACACACTGTCGAGCTTAATTAAAGCCGAACAGGCCATCTCTCTGCAAGACAGGAATACTAACAACTGTACGTGTCTCTGTTTTCTATGGACACGATCCTAGATTTAGATTCATGGTTTAAGTTACTGGGCAGGGAACTTCCGAGAAATTCTTCTGAAGGTTCCTTGCTCATGCCAGCTGCTTGATAGAGGATAAATGTTACATTTTTATACGCAAAACAGTGATTTATTTCCATTAGAGAATTGCGAGTTGATTTTTATATAACAATGTTAATGGAAGATGTCCCCGAGGGTGGGGTGCAGCGGCAAAGGCCTGGGGTTGCTTAAAACTCATCACCCAGGTTCGAGTCCTGCGTTCAGCCCCCCCTCGTAACCGCCTGGGACAGCCGAGGGGTTTACACGTGCCCTGGGCCCACAAAGTGCGCTTTCCGGGTCACGTGGTTCCCCCCGTTTCCAAAAAATAAAAAATGTTAATGGAAGATCCTAGGTTTAATTAGATGAGATGAATAATTTGTATCCATATGTAATATGGTACATGTGCTTTTTAAAAGTGATTTTCAATTAAAAATATATTAATATATATATATATATATATATATATATATATATATATATATATATATATATCAACACATCAAACCAATTTAAAAATACCTAAGAATAATTAATTTAATATATTTTTAAATGAAAAACAATTTAAAAAACACACTATAAGACAAAAGTTAGCATGACAAACAAAAAATAAGTTTTGTATGGTCAATACTAGCTTCAAATACCACTAAGATAAGTCCAAGTAAAGTTTAATCGGTCAAACTAATGTTGTCTTATAATATTGGAAACACCTACCTGACCTTCATTTAATAATTTAATTTCTCTATTAACTCTATGGTTATGTAATATAGTATTAAGAGCTCTCTCGCCTTGAACAAAACCTTGAAATGGAAGGAAGAAATTAACTCGGTGAAGAATCCAAGGTAACTAGTGACCCACTCAACTCAAAAAAAATTGGTCTTTTGGGAATCGAAATTAACTAATGGAAGGAGAAAATTAACTCGGTAAAGAATCCAAGTTGGACGATCCAAGATTTATAACTAGAAGAAGAAACACACGATTATCTTTTAATCTAAAAGTTTCTAAAGAGCATGATGCCATGATAACAGACTTGTGAAGTGCACAACAGATCTCGAGTTCGAGTCAAGACGTGCATCTCTTGTAAAAAATTGAGATAGCTTAGGTTTTACCTGCTCACCTAAATCCATAAAATATGAAAAAAAATACTTGTAACCTAAGGTATCCCACTATTATGTCCTACAAGTAAAAACATCCATGGAAGTTGTCACTTTATTGCTGCCCATTGAAATTTTGGGAATCATATGGGAAGGTGGAGGTGGGAATGTCTGCCTACATAGAAGAAACATGCATGATGTCATTGTAAGGATTTAGGTGGAAAACCCTCCGCCTCCGAAAAAGCTTCACTCAAAGTCTAAGTCCACGCTATGTGCATAATTGAAAACTTCAAAGAACTTTGAGGCGCCTACCCTTCGGTGGACCTTTTGCCTCTATACTCCATCCATAGTCAACCCACCTTCACTAGATTTTTGTCTTCGAACCTATCATCATTCTCCTCCTTCTGCCAAGGAGAATGATCTGAATGTGGTGAAAATGATTAGCGAGCACCTGAGAAAAATCTCTATAACATTTGCTGTTGCCTGTGTAAATTATGATTCCATCAGCGGAGATGATGTTTCAAGTCTTATCCATACAATAAATTCTTCGTTTCATACGAGGTTTGATGAAAGAATCATATCAGCACACTGGTCATTATTCTAACCCTTGACTAAATCAAGAACGGGTTTGTTGAAAAGGAAGAACCAGAGCAGAGTAGAAGACGAAAGATTTCCTTCTTTTATGATAGTGGCTAGGGAGAAGGTCGCAGCTTGTGTTTGAATCTCAGAAAGAGGAGGGCTTGAGCAGGTTTTAGGAGAAAATCCCCGATTTCTTTTTTTATTTTATTATTATTGTATAGTAATTAAATAAATTATAGTAATTAAGACCCAGCTCGAATGTATTTCACTGAGAGAAATTATTTGATACACAACTGCAGTTACCTGTAAAAAAGAAAAGAAAAAATAATAATTGTTTTTTTAACATGGTGTTGAAAACTTGGAAGTACTTCTTAATATAATAGTAGATGCTTGAATGGAATGAGAGTCTTGAAAACTAAAAGATCATGTTTTTTTAAACCAATTTAGTTGTTTTGGAATAAAAATTAAAAATAGTAATAAAGTGTAATGTAGCAGGTTAATCAAGTCATTTGCAGATTTACTAGATCAACTTTTTTAAAAATAAAATAAAAGTTTAGAGCAGCATGTTAACGAATCCAACTAGCAGAGGAAAGGTCCAATTTTTTTTAAATTGTGAGATGTTTAGTCAAACAAGGAGGGGACCCAGTAAAATCTCTCATGGGTTGCTATTGCGTCTGTGAGTGTAATTTGATGTAGGAAAAACTCCAAAGCGATTACCAGTTACTAGGGATATTACGCCGGGCAAGTCGCCATATGTGAACCAACAGTTATTAAATATCATATTTACAGATGCTTTTTTTACATATTAAATAAATAAATATTAAAGCAATTTATATTTATATATATTTACCCCTCACAATGAAATAATAAACAAATTAAAAATACTGATTAAGGGGTGTTTGGAGAGCACTCCAAAAGTACTCTTCGAAAAAACTTGAATTTTCTTTGTTTTAAATGAATTTTTTTAGTGTTTTTAGATCATTTTCATACTATGATGTCAAAAACAATATTTTTTTTTAAAAAATATTATTTTAATATATTTTTATTAAAAAACAGATGCAACCACACCTCATAATAACATCAAAATTTTTTTTTTTTTTTTAAAAAAAACAATACAATCCAACAACATCTCGGAAGAAAGCGGTGCCTTCATACCTTAAATTGCTCTCACATAATTAGATTGACATCATGGTTAGGAGTGAGATACTTTTCAAAATGTTTTTAATTCAAAAAAAATATCACAATAATATTTTTTTTATCTTTTTAAAATTATTTTTAACATCAACACATCAAAAAAAAAATTAAAAATTAAAAAAAAATCTTTTTTTTTCAAATTTATTTTTGAAACAAAGTCATACACTGAATAGTTGAGATAAGCTAAGCAGACAGTTAAACTAGGTTCTAATCCGAATCTGACCCCATCTGTCTACTAAAACAAAAACATCAATCATCAATCAAGTGTTTGCTCTTTAATTTTCAAATTTTATCCTTCAATTTTAGAAACAATACTTATTTAATCCCAAGCAGACGTTTTTCTTCTTCCTCTGATTTCAATTTAATCTTTATATCTTTAAAATTAAAAAAAAATAATCGTAATTCGCACTCATATTAACTCAAAATTACCCCTTCTATTGCTATTAATAAAGACAACTATTCTGAGCCGTGAGATCATATTATCACCATTATCATAGCAAATTCATAACAATTTGATATAAATGTGTTATGAGACATGATGCATCAAACTTGGTAAATCCAACTTGGTCTATAATGGCTTAACACAGGCGGACCAGATTAATTTAAAATTAAAATGATATTTCTTTTTTTTAAAATAAATTAAATTACAAGTTTACATACTAAATCGCCTGAGTTTAACCCCCTCGAGTCTAACAAGTTGAAATTTCGAATAATTTCGCAAGGCCTTGTTCTTGCTAAGCGCTACGTGATTGACTGTTAGACTGGCAATAGAGTGCACGTGGGCTTAGATTAGTGGACTATAGAATCTAACGGAACCCGTGTATGGTGTGGGCGTTTTTGGCAAAGGAAATGTTTTTTTCCCGTTATGTACACGTGGCATAACAGGACTCCAAGGGTGCCCAGAATTATCCTGCTATCTTTCCCCCCTTGGACACGTCTATATATGGAGCTGATCCGTCTATCTCACTTCGCAGTTCGCATAGTTGTGCCCTCTATTTTCGGTGAAAGATCTCTCGTAAGGAATAAATACAAGAGAGCCGAGAGATGGAGGATGGTAAAGTAGAGGCGAGGCCATCGAAATTTAAAAGGGTTTGCGTGTTTTGTGGTAGCAGTACTGGCAAAAGAGATTGCTACCGTGATGCTGCTCTTGAACTTGGCCGAGAATTGGTATAGCCATTCAAAACCTTAGCTTCTAAATCCAAAAATGTCGAGTTTCTTTTGAATTTTGATTCTATGTGAAGGTCTCAAGGAGGCTGGATCTTGTTTACGGTGGAGGAAGTGTTGGGCTAATGGGATTAGTTTCTCAGGAGGTTCATCGAGGTGGAGGACATGTCATAGGGTATGCGTGTAGATGAATTATAGCTCTCCGGAGCAAGCTTTCTTGCCCTCTCATGGTCTCATTTTCTTGTTCAAGAGCTAATTTTTGTGCTTCTTTTTTTTGTTACTTTCTCTCTCACAGAGTCATCCCGAAAACTCTGATGAGAAAAGAGGTATGTGTATATGCAAATTAGGATTCTTCCATAGAATTATTGATTTTATTTTGTTTGGCCATCTCAGCTTCTTCTTCTTCTTCTTCTTCTTCTTCTTTGTTATGTGCAGCTGACCGGAGAAACAGTAGGGGAGGTCAGGCCAGTAGCGGACATGCATCAAAGAAAAGCCGAGATGGCCCGCCATTCCGACTGTTTTATTGCCTTGCCAGGTACCCTCTTCTCCTTCTTTATTTTTCCTCCACCCCCTCTCTTAAATTGTCTGATGGTTTGATATTTTATTGATTAAACTAGGTGGGTATGGAACCTTGGAGGAGTTATTGGAAGTCATCACATGGGCCCAGCTTGGCATCCACGACAAGCCCGTAAAGCTACTTTGTGTTTTAAGCTTCATTTGGTAACGCGGGCGCGACTACAATTACCACTCGTGTTCCTGAATGAAAAAGCATAAGGAAACACGAGCACTGCTGTGGTTACACCCGCGTTCTTAGATGAAAAGCACCATTAAAAAAAAACTAAGTTCGATTCTTAACTCAGTTCTTGATATTACAGGTGGGTTTGCTTAATGTGGATGGCTACTACAATTATCTGCTGACTTTTATAGACAAGGCAGTGGATGATGGCTTCATCATGCCCTCTCAGCGCAGTATTATCGTCTCTGCCCCAGATGCTAAGGAGCTTGTCCAGAAACTCGAGGTAGGTTCTTGTAATCACATCGTTTTGCTCCATTACAGTTTTTGTTTGAGATAGTTTTGTTTTTTTCTTTTCATTTTGGCAGGAATATGTGCCTGTTCATGATGGGGTTGTAGCCCAGGCCAAGTGGGAGGCAGAACAAATGGAGTTTAACGCGTCTTTGCAGACTGAAATCGGTCGTTAATTATCAGAAACCATATGATAATTAAGGTTTATCTTTTTTTCCTCTCGGGATTTCATTAAAGCCATCTGGGGTTTTCTCCTCTTCAATTTTGAATGTCTTGGTCTAGAAAGGAAGAGGATAATCTCCATGAAGAAAAAAAAAACAAAAAGAAGAAAATTTCGGAGGTGGTGGTGAGCTTTTATTATTGAAAGAAAATGGCAAATGATGTATTCTTTCGGAAAATTGCAAAGAAAAAAAGAAGGTATAAAAAAGAAAAGAACTGCTACTCCATTCCCTGCCTGCCTGTCTCCCTCGACACATTCAAAACATGTGCCTTTCCTTCTTCCATCACTTGGGTCAAATGCATTTTATGTTCGATAGCTGAACTGGGTAAACTTCTCTGTAATTAAAAAGTGATCCATCTCGATTGATTGATGGGCTGATTCAGAAATTCAATGCCATAAAAAAAAACTTAACTCGAATCAAGCTCAACATGAATCCAACTACAAAATCGACCTCTTTTTCTAAATTCTAGTCCATCTTAATTGGATTTGAATTCGGCCGTGTTGATTTCTTAACATTAAAAAAAAAAGATTATTCCTTTTTAGAAGGGTGGAATAATTTCTTAACTTCTTCTAAAATCACACAGGAGGCTGGATTTGACAACTATGATAGCAATGATGATAGTTAGGCATGCGCATCCTGGCGCTGATTAAAGCTTACTTGACATGTGACTGTTCATGAGGCCGTAAGAATGGTGGACGCATCAAAACCCATGATGAACGAGACTAGCTAGTGCTGCTTGGACAGAGAGAGTAAGGAACAAAGGGTAGCAGTAGCAGCTAGCGATCAGTGTTTGTATAGCTTTCGAGTGAGTTCTTGTTTGATATAGATTGTAGCAAATTGTTCGATGAATCTGATTTCGCAGAATGGATCGTTAATTGCCCCCTCTGAAGCCTTTGATTTAGCCATCTGTTTCAAGAAATGTCAATTACCTCTTTTGCTGGGAAGAAACATTTCTCGAAATGGGTTCCACGTCCATTCTTATCCACATGGGTGCGCCGCCCTATCCATAATCCATTGATCATGCAAGCTACCACGATAGCTTCTTCTTCTTCTTCTTCTTTATCCTCCAGCGACTCCAATTTGCCACGTGATATTTTAGCATTCTCGTCTCATTTATATATATTTTTTATTTGCTCATGCATGCCTTCATCTGTGAGGCAATACCATGTCACCATTAATAAAATAAAAATCTTAATTAACCTAGTATCATGCAAATTGTTGTAATAATCCAAACCTTTTGCCATCCCAAATCAAGTCCACCAATTATATTTCACCACCTCCAATGTCCATCCATCTAAATCTCTCTTTCAGAAGGGGTGAGAAAACAGCCCGGCTAATCATGGGCAGTCTACAGCTCTTACCGTTGTTTGCTACTGTGTTTTAAAATATATTTTTTTTAAAATTATTTATTATTTATTTTAAATTATTATATATATATTTTTGATTAAAAAAATAATTTTTAATAAATAAATAAAATATTATTTTAAACAAAAAAATATTTTTAAAAACAATTTTTTATACCGCTCCAAATCACTTACATTAGGTGGGCTCACACGCCCGTCCGTCCATCACCGCCAGTCTACACCATGGATCGGCTAGCTAGTAATGCACTTGCTAAGGATGCCAGCTAGAAATTTGTGTCCTCGTGGCCTTTCATGTGGATGGTGGTGCTCCTTGCTGTTAATAGCTTTATTAAATTCGTGACTGAATAATGGTTCCTGTAGCATGCCCAAATGACATTTTTTTTTAATGTCGGTGCTCGTGCAGTTTATATGGACTTTAATTAATTTTATAGTTTTTAAAATTAATACTCAAATAAAATCTTTATTAACTTTAGCTGTTATGAAATTCAAATTGGTGAATTTTAGGGAACAAACTCAAAACCTATCCAGCTAGCCACATCCCTCGGGATTCAAATGAACAGTTTTAATGCTAGGAGTACTAACCATAGCGTGGACCATGGTCCCCTAACCTTTTTTACTAGCATTGTATGATACGACAGCGTCTTGTGACCCTGGCATGGCTTCCATTGATCCTTGTAGGCTCGATGATAAAGGCTCTAAAGCTACACCGACCATGACTCATCGAACCAAAAGGGTACAGTGCGCCATGGTGCTAATCATGGAAGACAAAACAAAATTGCTCATGTACTAGGGAATGTGGACCGATCTATAGTAGGCAATGTCTAGGGTGAAATCGTAGGACTCCAAGGCTAATAATTCCGACAAGGACGACCACCATTTTTTCCACTCATCTTTCTCATTTGTTGAAATAATTCCCTACTTCGAATCTGACGAGGTAAAGGTTGTTAGAGCATCTCCAGCGGAGATGGCAAATGGAGTGTTAAAATTAAAATATTAATTATATCAAAAATATTTATTTTTATTTACAAATACCTTAACAAGAGAGTACAAATTTATATATAAAATTAATAATTATATAACTTACTCCTATTAATTATATAATCAATGTTGGAGGGTTTTTTAAAAGCATTTATTTAATTATATAACTTACTCTTATTAATTGTATAATTAATTGCATAATTAAACTACATACAAAATAATTATACTATATTTAAAATAATATAAAAATAAATGGCTCTCCAAAATGACTTTTACCACTGGAGCACACATCAATAAAAATGTTATTTTTACACTATTCAAAGTGCTATTTTAGAGATTTGGCACTCCAAAATAACACTCCCCACTGGAGATGCTCTTAGAATCCTATCCTTTCCTTCGTAGAAACCAGGAAGTGTGCATATGATAAAGATACGGTGAGTTTTATGGAATATTCTTTACAAATTCGATTCCTAATTTTTTTAATTTTATATCCACGGAGGAATATAAAATGTTTGGTTAGACATAATTTTTTATTTAAATAAGTTTTTTTCTTATGATAAGATCAAGTCTAAATTTTGAGGTTAATACAGCCCCAAATTAGGAATATAAGTTAATGCTCGAGATTATTCATATTTTCCCAGTTAATTTAATATTTTTTCAGCTCTGTTTATAATGTTTTTCTAGTATATAAACAGTTTAAAAGTGCTGTGAATTTTAATTTGGATTAGAAGATAAATTTTTCGGTAGAATTAAAGTTTTATGCGATCCCTTCTTCTAAAAATTATGCCTTCCTTCTTCTTTTCTATTCCTATCTCTTAGGTTCTGCTTCAGTTAGTATAAGAATTGCACGGAGAATTTATACGCTTCATCATACCTGTGAAGAAATGAAAAATCGTGATGAACTATAAAATTATGAAGACTGGAATATTAGAGAAGACGAGCAATTTGGATATTGAACGATGTCGTATATTCATATTGATACTAATATATACTTGTCTATTTACAGATATGGCAAGATTGTTTTGAAGGACAGTGAAGGCAAAACTGCCCCATCTTGAGAAGATCATCGGCTAGTGGCTGAGAGTGTTGAGAATGGAGACTCTGGTTTTCACCAACTTCCTGTAAACTCCCTCCAACTCCTCTTCTGCTTCCTGGATGCTGGACTCCAATGCCTCGAGTCCTTTCAATACATTTTGCACTTGTACAGGATTGATGTCTTTGCTTGACTTCAGGACAAGCAATTCAGCATCTATCTTTTCCAATTCTGTGGCTTCGCCTTCGCATGATACTCGTTTGGATTGAAATAGTTTTGAAACGACAGACCAGCCATGGGAGCTTGATCTTGCCTTTGGCTGAGAAGCCAAGGACAGGAGAGATTGGAAAATTTCAAGGCTTATTTCTTCGACGTCTCTTAGCATACCGACAGCGTCTACTGCTGAAGGGTTTTTCTTTTCCACGCTCTTCATATTTCTGAAGAATTTGCGTGTTGTTTTATTAATTTGTTTCCTAGAAACCATATAAGCTTCAACTTCAGTTGCCAAGCCAGATTCTCCTCCTTTTCTTCTTCTGAGAGATGATTCAAGTTGCTGCAAGCACTCCCTCATCGATGAAAAAACATCTCTGGTGGTGCTGCACACATCCAGCATGAGAAAAGATCCATTCAGCACCTCTTCTGCCCCTTCTCTGTGTTGTTCGTTGGAGAGGGTTTGCTGGGATAGAGGCAGTTGAAGAAAATCATCAACACACTCGTACAAAACTTTGAGGCCACTCAATTTGTGGTAAGCAGAAGTGGAAGTTGTTTGTGATGATCTCAACCTTTCCAATTGATCTTCAACACTAACATTCAGAGGATGGGATCTGGAGGGCAAGCTGATAGATCGAACATGACAGGTAGTAGCCATCTTATTCTTTAGCAGATGAAACTTAGATGCTGATACAACTGATCTTGGGAGTTGCTGTTCAAGAAAACTCCTTTGGGCCTCTTATATATAGAATAGGAAACAACAATAGGGAATGCAATGAATCCAGACCTGCATTTGCTGTCATGTGGCAAGTTTTCTGACAATACCAACCTTCTCTCACCATTGTTGCCGTTCAGGAAGCATGATGCTAATAATATAATCTCAAATGATTAAATTTTTTCAAACAATTCCTTGTAACCCACGCAGAAATATGGTCATCACACCATATGAATAATTTAGCCGGAATCTCATCATGTGAAACGCTCAGATCTCAACTTCGCAATAATTTATTTGGAGCTGTTCATAATGATGATATTAAAATGTCATGGCAATCAAATTATTGATAACATAATACAAGTCTGACAAAGTTGTTTCCTGCTTCCTTGACATGCTGCTCCATAACAGGGTTTCAACTTGAATAATTAACCTGTACAAACTTGATGGAAGAAGAACACGTAGAGCAAATAGGTGGATCTTGCTTGACCACTGGCCAACCATCTCGTAGCTATCACATACGTGCATCATAACAAAAATACATTTTATGGTTTATTGAGCCATATCACATGCACCACTGTGTCAATTATTCAGATGCAAATAATAGGTTGTCAAGATTCCAGTTGCTCCTCAGCAGTATATCAACAGGAGCTATTTCCGAGCCTCATGTGTGGAAGTTCGAGCACAATAACTATGTGTGTGTAGACAAGGGTGCAATCCACTTGTGTGCACATATATTTTATTTGATTGATATCCTCATCAAGGGTGTCATGGCAATGGAGCAGGAAACAGTTTTGTCAGAGATTTCAATAAATGATTTATTTTTATTTATTTATTGCATATCGTCATTAAAAAGCAGTGCTGGAAGGAATGGCTAATCAAATTGCCTCTGGAACAGCACTCCATTTTGAGACAATCTCTGAATTTCACAATATTCAATCACAAAGTCAAATGTATTCTGGTGTGATGATGATTCCTGTCTGGGATTCACCGGCACATAAGCTAATTTATTAGGATTACCTGATTGGCAGTACAAAACTTGAACTCTAGCGATGCGGGTAGAGAGCCGGCTGCTGCTGTAAAATGCAACACACATGACAGCAATGCAAGCATGGAAGGAGTGGACTTTGAATGTCTACTCTGTGTTATATATATAATGGGTGCATGTGGGGTTAGCTGGAAGAACTTGAAGTTCGAACTTATATCCCATCGGTGGAGGCTTTCTTCTGCTAGTTAAAGTGGAAGATGGATGTCTTTATTGGATCCTCTAAAGCTATTTGCCATGCTCGCTCCATCAGCTTGCCTTCAGAATCCCATCCCTAGCTCCGAGTGTGAAGTTGCAGCTGGAAAGGTTGAGATCTTCATCAACCTGTCAAAAATTGAGTGGCCTCAAAATCTTGTCCGAGTATGTCGACGGTTTGCTTCAATTTCCACTCACTCATCAAGCTCTCTCAAATGAACAGCTTCAAGAGCTGGCAGATGAGGTTTTGGATTGATCTCTCAGGTTGTTAGATGCTTGTGGAGCAACAAAGAGAATGTTTTCACAGATGAAACAATGCTTAAAGGAGCTTGAATCATCTATTCTGAGAAAAAGAGGAGAATCTGGTTTTGCAAGTGACGTTGAAGAATATATGATCTGTAGAAAATAACTGGAGCCACTGATCTCAAAGTCCTTAAGAAACTTGAAGATAATGGAGACGAAGGGCACATCAGCAACCTTGGACAAAGACACCACCTTGGAAGCTCTGGCAAGAGAAGCGGAAGAAATGAGTGTCGCTGTGTTCGCATCCCTCTTATCTTCTATTTCTCTGACAACAAAATCAAAGGGGAGTGGCAGCTGGTCTATTTTTTCAAAACTACTAAAGTTCAAACGTGTGGTTGATGCCATTGAAGTTGAGAGGACAGATGCTGAATTATTTTCCTTGAAGTAAGGCAATGACATTACTCCTGCACAAGTCCAAAATGTATCGAAAAGTTTGGAGGCATTAAACTGGAGTATTCAAGAAGCAGAAGAGGAGCTGGAATGTGTCTACAGACTATCAGTGAAAACCAGAGTTTCTTTGCTGAACATTCTCATTCACTATTACACAATTAACTTCCTCGTAGTGGGCACTGATTTGTTCTATCAGCTGTCCATTTGTACAATTTTTCTTACACAAATTCGCTAACTGTATATGTAATACACAGAATAATTGGATTGGTTTATCTCAAACAAAGCCTTCCCTCTCGTTCATATTCTAGCAGTCTCTGACACGTGAACTCCTGGCTAACATCAGTTAGTCTCTGTATGTGTGCGTGTGGCAGAAGAATGATGACAAGAGGTATTCCATCCTCCTCTAGAGCTTTGAACTTTTTTATCATGCGGTGAGTTGGCAGTTCTGCCAGTTTTGTGTCCCGGTCGGATCTCGAGAAGAGAAATCCCATAAAAGAAACACGTACTGAAAGAATATTTAAAGACTTGCACGAGCATGCACTTTGCCACCATGGCTCTCCGACAGTAGTTGACCATCACGGTATTAATCTCTGATTTGAATCTTACGGTGCAGATTGCGCTGATCTTATGTCAAGATGATATGTTATATATATAGGGTCATATTTAAAATACATGCAGGCCGTGCGTGTGATCTTGATGAATAGTAATATCAAACCATCTGCGGAAAGAGAATTCATCACGTCATTGATTTAACTATATGCCACCAGAAATTCAAAACTCTGATGAAATAAAAAATTGAAAATATTAAAAGAAGATGGAGATGTACTACTGATTATAAAATATTACAGAAATTAAATAACATCTGGCCCATAAACCAAACGGGCTAATATTATTTCTTCTGTGTACCCAATTGGGCTTGCAAAACTAGCCGAACGGGTGAATATTATTTCTTCTGTGTACCCAAATGGGCTTGCTATAAATAAATAAATAGGTCTCTTTTTTTTTTCATTTCATTTTATTTATGATAACTATGCATCATTTCCCCTCCACGTCTTATAATATCTCATAAGAACATAAAAAATCATATTAAGAAAATAAAAATTTAATTTAAAAAGTAAAATATATGTTATTTGATATTGTTGTTAGACGTGATCAAAGTAGTAATTTTAAAAAATATATTATAAATCACTTAGTCACCAATTCAATCGATTTTATTAAAATGATATCATTTCGTTCTAATTTCTTCTCGATTTTTGAGGTTCATTAAGTCAACTCAAATAATAAAAACATGACCGGGCCAATCAAATGAATATCTTAATCAAATCAAGTGATGGTGAAACTTTTCAAAACCAAAAGGGGTAGTATTGAAATCTTGAAGCTATAGGGGGGCAACAGTGAAGTATACCCTGAAATGTCGATTTTCGCTGCATATAAAGCTGGAGGAAACTTGAAGCAAGTGGATATTGTATTGAACACGTAAATACTTCTCGGACAACACCAAATTTATGGCTCTTTTTCAATCCACTTAGCTCCCAAATCAAAATTGAACAAAACTATCAAAATCAAATCAACATCTCCGTAGAACTCACACCACAATATGGAATTTTTTTTTTTTTTCCTATGGCCTGAAGGGCTAAAGGCCTGAAACCCACAGCTCCACTAGAAAATTCCAAGAGATAAATAAAAGGCAAAGACACACCACAAAACATCGCAGAAAACCAGAGCATGGCATCGTCAACTACAAACCCTTTACTCACATCGAACTTCCTTGGCTCCCGAAGCTTGCCTTGTCCTAAAACAACCAGACCCTCCTTGTCCTTCCTTCTGCCCAAAAAGTTTCAGAAAATTGTGAATGAAAAGAATTATGAGTCTTTAAAATCCCTTCAATCACAAGCAACCATAGCAACTGCCTTAATCTTCTCTTCTTTAACCCCTCAAGCGCTAGCAATTGACAACCCCACACCGCCACCTACTGCTCCTCCTGTTATTGAAGCCCAGCCCACCCGACCATCCCCTACTTTCGCTCAAAATCTTCTCTTAACAGCTCCGAAACCCCAGTCTCAGTCAACCTCTGACCTTCCTGAAGGTACTCAATGGCGATACAGCGAGTTTCTGAATGCGGTCAAGAAAGGGAAAGTGGAAAGAGTTCGTTTCAGCAAAGATGGTTCTGCCCTACAACTCACCGCCGTAGATGGTCGTCGTGCCGCCGTTGTTGTCCCTAATGACCCTGATCTGATCGACATTTTAGCGATGAACGGCGTTGATATTTCGGTGGCCGAGGGGGATTCAGGTAATGGGCTCTTCAATTTCATTGGAAACCTTCTGTTCCCTTTTCTTGCATTTGCTGGTTTGTTTCTCTTGTTTCGACGGGCTCAAGGTGGGCCAGGTGGACCCGGTGGGTTGGGTGGACCGATGGATTTTGGCCGGTCGAAGTCGAAGTTTCAGGAAGTGCCGGAAACCGGTGTGACGTTTGCCGAAGTGGCCGGAGCTGATCAGGCTAAATTGGAGTTACAAGAGGTGGTTGATTTCTTGAAAAATCCTGACAAGTACACAGCTTTAGGAGCTAAAATTCCTAAAGGGTGTTTATTAGTTGGGCCGCCAGGGACTGGGAAGACATTGTTGGCTAGAGCTGTGGCAGGAGAGGCGGGGGTGCCGTTCTTTTCGTGCGCAGCCTCGGAGTTTGTTGAGTTGTTTGTTGGAGTGGGTGCGTCGAGAGTGAGAGATTTGTTTGAGAAAGCAAAGTCAAAAGCGCCTTGCATTGTCTTTATTG
Organism: Salix purpurea; assembly: GCA_027405865.1. Classification (NCBI taxonomy): domain Eukaryota; kingdom Viridiplantae; phylum Streptophyta; class Magnoliopsida; order Malpighiales; family Salicaceae; genus Salix; species Salix purpurea. Next base: position 607,656 of record CM050329.1, on the reverse strand, counting down.
ATGAGATTGATGCGGTTGGGAGGCAGAGAGGGGCTGGACTTGGAGGTGGGAATGATGAGAGAGAGCAGACTATTAATCAGTTGTTGACTGAAATGGATGGATTTTCGGGTAATTCAGGTGTTATTGTGTTGGCTGCTACAAATAGACCTGATGTTCTTGATTCGGCTTTGTTGCGACCGGGAAGGTTTGATAGGCAGGTTACAGTCGATAGGCCTGATGTCGCTGGTAGAGTCAAGATTCTTCAGGTAAGTTCAACATTGTCAACCAAGTTGTTATATTCCTGGTATGGATGTATTGAGTACACGGATTAGGAAAAGGAAGCAAACAGTTGAAGCAGAATGTGTTTGGGTGCATGTGTGTGTCCTGTCGTGTCTATTAAGAGGCAGTTCAGGGCAGCTAAACTCTGAATGTTAATATTGGGGTTATAAGATAAATTCTCTGCAAAATGATGGTTTTCTGTTCTAGTTATTAATTGGTCCGATACTGCATACTAAATAAATTTGCCGTATTTGATATGTCTATTTGTAGAGAAAAATGGACTGTTCTGAATTGTTTTGATTATGGATACTAGATTGATTTGTCTGATGATGCATCCTATAATCAGGTTGTTTTGTAAGCCTGCCCCATTGTCTACAAATTCTGTTCTTGCTGACCTTAGAATAGTGAACAATTTTACTTTTATGAACTATAGGTGCATTCTAGAGGGAAGGCACTTGCAAAGGATGTGGATTTTGAAAAGATTGCACGGAGGACCCCAGGATTTACTGGAGCTGATTTGCAGAACCTGATGAATGAAGCAGCCATTCTTGCAGCTCGGCGTGAACTTAAGGAAATAAGCAAAGATGAGATTTCCGATGCTCTGGAGAGGATCATTGCAGGACCAGAAAAGAAAAATGCCGTTGTCTCAGATGAAAAGAAAAAATTAGTTGCCTATCACGGTAAAATTCATGATAACCTTTGGCTTCTCCTCTAGTCTCTTGTTATATCCCAGGATTCAATATTGTGAGGTTAGTTATGGGTGTTATTCTCCATTTGCAGAGGCGGGGCATGCTTTGGTTGGTGCACTTATGCCTGAATATGATCCAGTAGCCAAGATATCCATCATTCCCCGTGGCCAAGCTGGTGGTCTAACATTTTTTGCTCCAAGTGAGGAAAGGCTCGAGTCTGGATTGTACAGTAGAAGCTACCTGGAGAATCAGATGGCTGTTGCACTTGGTGGAAGGTTAGTTCTACTCGTATTGATTGGCCTAATTCCTGGGAAAAAAATGTAGCAATGGCATATGAGTACTTTCCTGCTCTTCAAGTTGCTATTTGAGAGTGAGCAAGCATCATCAAATCTCCCTTTATTTTGGACCTTAGTTTAACTGCGAGCTTCAGTTTTTGAGTTAAAAGAGATTTTATGCACATAAGGGAATTGCCAGTATTTTACCAAACCTACGATTTTTACTACCGTCACATCTCAAATGCAGGGTTGCCGAGGAAGTGATTTTTGGTCAGGAAAATGTGACTACTGGAGCATCCAATGATTTCATGCAAGTTTCACGTGTGGCAAGGCAGATGGTTGAGAGATTTGGGTTCAGCAAAAAGATTGGTCAGATTGCCATTGGTGGACCTGGTGGAAATCCTTTCTTGGGTCAACAGGTAGGGTTTGTGCTTGAAGTTTTATTGCCTTCTCCATTCACTAGCTTTCTCGTATTACCATTTCCAAGTCTTCTACAACAAGAATATTGGATTAAGACCCCTCTTGTATTCCTATCACAGATGTCATCTCAGAAAGACTACTCCATGGCGACAGCTGATGTGGTGGATGCAGAGGTAAGAGATTTGGTGGAAACAGCTTATACAAGGGCCAAGCAAATCATCACAACTCACATCGACATCCTCCACAAGCTTGCTCAACTCCTCATAGAAAAAGAATCTGTTGATGGAGAAGAGTTCATGAGCCTCTTCATTGATGGAAAAGCTGAATTATATGTTTCCTGATTGCAATTTGAAGTATCTAAACCATGTTGTATTATAAGTTCAACATACACACATACACAAAAATCAATTATTCTTCATCTAAGAATTTGTAATATGAAGGCCAAGAATTTGCGTAGGCAAGATTCTGCTACTAAGTTTTCAAATCATTGCTTCTCTCGTCAAGCTGAGACGTTAAAGCTAGAGGACTACCATGTTGCCTAAAGTGTGCCAACGTCCTCGAAATCACCATATATCTGATCATATCCTAAGAGCGTTCATTGTTTCTCGCCAAACATCCTGTCGGTTTTTCCCTTCAGATTCTGATCTCTCTTGGCAAACTTTCAGCCAGCATTTTCTTTCAGATTCTGTTAGTGAAACATTTTTGTTCTTGATTGCTGCTGCATTCTCTCTTGGAAAGCTTAATAGTAACAGCCATCAATGGCCTCCAAAAGAATATATGATTAATCAAACCCCGTGCATTTCTTTCAGGTTCTGTTCGTACAGCTTAGCTGTTCTTGATTTTTGTTGCATTCTCTCTTCTTAGAAAGCTTAATATTAACATACATCAATGGCCTTACAAAAAAACATATGATTAACCGAACCTCTGGACTCTGTCCTCATTGCATTATTGGTTCATCTTAGATGTTTACCTTCATGAACAAAAACAACAATGTTGAATGTCTCTCTTTTATACGAAACAACAATATCAATTATTTCATTTAATTTCTGAAAAAAAATAGTGCAATGGCCAGTGCAGTAGTATTCTTCTCCACCAAACTGAGAACCCCGCCACCACGCTATTGTACATTTGGGCAAAAATAACATTTCCAATTCCCTCTCCACATCAAACCCGCATTTTTTATACAAGAACTGCAACAATCGATCTGGTTACAAAAGAATAACACGGTGTTCTCGAGATCATCTTCCACCACGTTGCTTTTTTTCTTCTAGTGCAGCAGCCTCGTTCAACATGTCAGCCGCATCCTTGTGCATGTCAAGCTTGGCAAGGGCAACGGCTTGCATGTAAAATGCTGTAGACCAATCGGGGTAGACACATTGTGCTTGCATCGCATCTCGAAGAGCAGCATCTGGTTGATCAGATAGGAGATGGCAAAGACTACGCCGTGCATAAACAGTTGGAGATACCATTGTTCCCACATCTATAAACTGCACAAATATGGTATTAGCCCAGTCGACAGGGAAAATCTCAAATCCTAATGGATGAAGCACAACAATTTATAATTAATAGCAAATTTCATGGTTAAGACATCAGAACTCCGAAACCAAAGATATAAATCAACTTGCTCAGGTTTTACCATCCTAGGCGAAACCATCACAGCCTAATTATAGTAAGAATATTGAGGCATAAGTATCCAAGTAACTAGTAGCATTAAAAAACTAGTAGCATTAAAGTCTTGTATGCAACATAAAGCCTATTACATCCTGAATATTACTACTATACAGGAAAAGGCCATTATCTCATCCACAGATAAAAGAGAGAACACACCTGAGAATAACATTCTACAGCAGTTTTAAAATCTTTGTCCCGAAATGCTACATCTCCACGCTTTCTAGCCTCCAACATATCTCTCATTAGTTGTGTCCACTCTTGGAAAGATAACTGAGCATAGCCATTTAAAATGGAAGATTTCAGCAGAGAATTACAAATGAATATCTTGAAAAATACTTTTTTATAAAATAGATATCACAGAAATTGATATCATGAATAATAATATTTGTACAATTCAATTACCTCGTTGGTTCCTTCGTCATCTTTGTACTGTGTCATTACCAATATCTGATGGATAGCTGTGAGGTCCATCCGTGTACAAGCATCACCCATTGGAGAGAGCGGGTGCTGTGGGGTAGGTGGTGCTGTTTCTTCATGCTTAGAAATTCCCAGCATCACATAGGATGGAACCTGGAAGCGAAGATTTATGATCCTAAAATTTTACCAGTCTTACATGAATACAACCCATCTACAATGTGAAGCTACTCAAAGCTGCCATAAATGCATTGTATTCGAAGAACAACAAACTTATAAATAGCAACAAAAAACCAACCCCTTCCTAGTGATAGAGTGAGAGAGAGAGAGAGAGGAAAATCTGTCGAGGAAGATAATAACTAAGGCAAAAAATACTTTATTAAAGGCAAGATATCAAGCAATAAGAAGGGCTCTGTTGTGGCAAGCAATCGAAGGTTTTAACTAGCACATGTAGTATGATCCCATGTATTATCAAATTCAAAAAATCAAAATAATTGTATGACACTGAAGGAATGAAGCAAAGTCAGCAGCTTACATCAGGTTTGTTTTGCAGAGGTGAAAGTGTTGTAACAAGATCCATGGTATTTGGTCGCTCCCTTGGTTCATATTGCAAGCATCGTGAGGCAAGATCAAAAACCACAGTCGCCTCTTCGGTTGAAAAGTTTCCCTCCAAATGAGAATCCATTAAGAGAAGAATGTTCTTCCCTCGAATCATATCAAGAGCCTGCATGGAGAACAAGTCAAACTTCCAACAAAATATCTAACATTCACCAACTGCAGCTTAGTCTGCCATGCAGGCTACTGCTTTACAGATAATCGATAATATAGCATTAAGTTTTAGCATAGCAATGAAAAGGTGTCATCATGATCAGGGATCTTAAGCATAATATTAGCAGAAACAGGTTCAAAGCTCAAACAATGGAGTATTGACATGGGCTAGATATACACTCCTAGTCATCCATCTTCCATAAAATAATATCGACTAGTACACCTCATGCAACTCAATCTCACACTGCTTGTTTTCATAGGCGAGAGAGAAGCTTATGTAATGAAAAAAAGCAGTTGAGCATTGAGAACATAAATGTATTCTTAATTTCAAGATTGTGATAATAGACAGCAAGCAATCAAATCCAAAGCTCCAGCTAGAATTCAGTCAAAATTATACAAACACGATGAGCAATGATTTTGACTCCAGCTTCTACTAGACCAATCATGTATAAAACTTGAGAGTAAGCACTGTCAAAATGGCCTCTCATTAAGAATCTCCATATAGGACTCCATTGTCCACCAAAAAAGAAAGATCATTTTGCTGACCCACTAAATCTAAACTGTGCAGTCTAATGTTCAGCACAGAATGATCGTTTGAATTACTTACATGACCAGGAGGGATGTGCTTTCCGCTAAGAAGATCCAAAAGGACAGTCCCAAAGCTGAAGATGACACTTTCTGGAGTGACCCTTCCTAGACATAAGAGTTAGTTATTTTTATGAAGTAATGATCAAGATAGTAGTCACTAAATACAAGCAAAAATGATGGTGGTTAAGCAATAAAAAGAAATTGAGCAAGGCACTTCTTTGGAAATGAAAATGCAAGATTGTTAACAGTATGCACCAGGCATAAATCATTATATTGGTTTGTAAATTTCGAAGTTTTGTACTTGCTAGATTTGGTTACACTGTGATATACAGGGTTACTGCCAACCACTTAAGTATTCACATTAGAAAATGAAATTTTAATCAACATAAAAAGCAATGCCTCAAGTATGTGAACTCGGAACATTTTATTGTATTCTAAAGGGTACTCAAAAAACAGAACAAAAGATTTGAGGCATCAGTCCTGCATGCTTGGATGATTGATTAATGAGAATAGGCGCATTATCTGAGAATGTCCTTATCTCAATAAATACTGATATTGGGCAATGCTAAGGCATAATATTTGTTTTTCAATTAGATAAAAAAAAATCACTACCTTTATGAGATAAAGTAAGCTGTTTAGTAAGTATATTCTCTTATTTTCTCTTTCGGAGGGTTGTACAAATATGATTATGTTGGACCAGGTTTTTTATCGCTCTTCGTGTAAATTCTTTTTCTGTGCTGGAAGCAGCTCCTCTGTATCTTATTTAAGAACAAACTAAATTCTTTTTCTCCTCTTTGGTACATGCATTCTCTTTGATTTTTCTTGTTTTTTTCAGAGAAACACTACATGTCCTATAAAATTCACAATAAGATTATCCTCATGATACTCACAGCTTTTTTGTTTTTTCCAAGGTGTAGCTAGGAGGATACTTTCAAACAAAATATTGTCATCACGCATTTTAAACCATTGTTTTCAAGGATTTTCAACAGCTGAGAAGACACAAATGACTTGTTGCAGCACAAAGGTGAATGAACTGACTACCGAAAAGTCACATCATCAGCAGTCAAAGTAAATTTATAACAAAGCAAAAGCATTTACCATTTCGTAGGTACTCAGGAGGCGTATAAGCAAGATTTGTACTGTAACTCTTTCCATCGCTGCTATTTTTCATCAATCCAAAACATGAAAGCCGGGGATCTCCATTCTGCCAAAACCATCCACTAGATTACCACTCTCCTCTTAAAAATCCCAATAGATCCTCCAGATGACAATATCTTAAAACAACAAAGGATGTTAAACTAATCAACCAAAATGGAGATCATAGATAGAAAAAATTTATGGAAATGTTAGACAGACAGGCTAGATTATGATAGATCATCAAGCTTACAAAAAAAGATAAACTTACTATACCTCGTCAAAAAGCACCCTGTAAGCATTCAAGTCATGATACAGAGGACGACCTTCAGAACTACAATAGTCTAAAGCTTCAGAAATATATAATGCAACTCTCAAACGCATTGCCCACTCAATAGTTTGGTTTTCCCCTGTTAATATAGCACAGGAAAATTATATTCATGGACGGAAAATATGTTAATATTCTGGTAGAAAAAATTACTGATGACTATTTAATAATCGTTCAATTCAACATACAAGATACCAATACGTCTGCAAGCTTAATAGCAAGAAACATTGTTACAGGCTGATATTAAACTTTGCAACCCTCCCAGCTCATACCTTCAAGTCAGAGTAAAAACCAATTCCATCTTTTCTCTTCTACTTGTTTTTAAACAAATTCCTTTTACACATCACGATCAATTTGAGGCATCCATACATAAAAATCATCTGTATGATCAGAATGCCATCAGCCCCGTCTTTGCTTAATATACCCGTACCAGTGATAGGAATACAACATAGTCACCGGTAACACACGAAAAAGCTCAAGCACTTGGCAAAACCAAGAATGAAATCCCATTATTATTACAACAAATTGCAGCTTATACTAAAAGTATCCAAGTTTCTTACTTAACACATTATCCTACTCACTTCATTGTAAGAGCATAGGAATAGCTAATAGATAAAATTCTAAATTGCATTAAAATTTCAAGCAAATTCAATAGACATCGATTAAAAAAACTAAAGCTGAATCAAATTCAACATAGAAAAAAAAAAGCATATAAATACATAATGCAAGACGGTACATACAGTGAAATAAATGCTTTGCAAGGGTATCGTTTGGCAGATACTCAGCCACCAACAGCCTCTCGTCTCCGACGCAACAATAACCAATCAAATTCGCCAACCTTTTGTGCCTCAATTTCCCAACACCCCACGCTTCATCCTTCAAAAACACACAAAAAAGAAAAAGAAAAAGGAAAAGCCCATCAACAAAATCAAAACCCCAGAACGAATTTAGAAGTGAGAACAAGAAACAAAAATATATGTACGTACAGCGAACTGTTTGGGATCAGGCCAGGCAAATTTGGTAAATTTCTTGACAGCGATCCAACTTCTATTATTATTGTTATCATGATTCTGTAACCGTCCTTTGTACACAACATTGGGCGCTTTTTCACCGCTTTCAGACACGATAAACTCGGGACTAAAGTTGTTCGTCGCAGCTCTCAGGTCAGCCAATGAGAACTCCGTGAAAGACAGCACCGCACCATCACCACCACCTCCAAGACCACCGCTTGTTTCCGTTCCATTTGTTGGCCGTGAAGCATTATTATTTCGTACATGCTGTGGTAGTTGCTGATGATTTTGCTGTTGATTTTTTTTACTGTCATCGGATATCGGTGCTCTAAACAAAGAAGATTGGCAACAACCCATAATATCTCACCCAGAGTTGACTCAGCACCATAAAGAAGGAGAAGGAGAAGGAATGGAAGCACTGGTTGGCTGGCTATCCGCTCGTGTGACTGAGTGAGAAAGAGAGATCTACTGAGTGAAGAGGAAGAGGAAGAAGAGCAGATGCAACAGCAGCAGCTTTCGTTTCATCTTCATTTTTTTTTCAATATATCAAAAAACAAATAAAAATTATCATTGGGTTTCTGTACTGACAAAACTTCTGTCTCTGTCCCTCTCTGTCTTGCTTTCTACTATTGAGTTGTCCTTTTTACGTGACGTAGGGGTATATCTGTCTTTATGAAAACGAAAAAACAATATCGTTTGTAATTTATCGCGATATTTTTTTTTATTGCTGTAAATATAAAATCCTTTGAATGTTTCCATGCTTATTCTCGAGTTAGGATGGGTTTGAGTTGTCAATATTTATAATTACCCATGCCTAAATTTAATTATTCATAAATAGCAAAGGAATCTATCTGTTCGCCTTGAATGAATCCTCGAGCAATACCCATTCACTCTTTTCCTTTTTATAGCGATAACATGGTATGAATTTGATAAATTAATATTATTAAATAAATAATATTTCTATTTGATCCCAATTAAAATTTAAAGTTTTAAGTAATATCTTGATTAAATAATATTTTTTTATAATCCCAGTGATATTTATTTTTATAAAATTTTACTAATTTTAGGTGTTATTAAATTTGCTTCTTAGATGGCAATGAAGAACACACTGAATTTAATCACTTATATTTAAGTTTTTCTATCATGATCATTAAAAATAAGCTTATATATATATATATATACATGTGTGTGTGTGTGTGTGTGTGTGTGTGTGTTTATGTTATGAAGGTTTATTTTTTGAAAAATATATTTTATGAGCTTGGGTAAATAAATAAAACTCTAGTTGTTCCGCGCTCTTATAAAGAATGACTCGAGACCTGTTATGTAGATTATAAAATATATGTTATCATGTCATGTATTTTAGTATTATATATGGTTTTTTTGTGAATATGAAATATTGAATTATGATTTAAAAAAAATAAGAAAAAAAATAAACTTAATATTGTAGGATGGATATGTTTTATTTTCATTGTAAATATTTCCACTTAATATGTGTGTGTATTTTATCCAGGCTTGTAAATTAGCATTGGGGGAATCACATGGTTTTGATCTTGCATTACTTCACCATATTTTATATAATATTTGTTAATTGCTCAATCAACATATTCGTTAGCAAGATTTACATGCTAATTAATATATTAGAATAAATCATGCTAATTAATATATTAGAATTTTTCATATTAGGTCAAGTATAGATTGAGAATTATTTAAAAATCCTGTGTGTGGTAAGAAAATAATTTCAGTTAGAATAATCTACAAATACAAAAAAAAAAATTAAAATATTAAAATTAAAATATTAAAAAAAAATGTATGAAAAACAGCCACGATATATCCTAAAGCAATCTGTCAGGCACTTGCTCCGTGTGTGGAGAGAGATTGATTTGATGCCTCACCAGTGGCTGCTTCATCATCATAATCAGCTGCCGTGGGGTAGAGGAATATTCCCATCTCTCAAAATCATTATATATATATATATATATACTAGACAATGCCCCCGCGCTTCGCCGCGGGCGGCACAATATTTTTTTAATATAAAAAATATTAATTATATGTATTTTTTATTATAATATAAATTTAGTTAAAATAATAAATATGTGCAGAATTCATGTCAAGTGCAAGTTTTTTATAAAATATATGAATTTAAAATGATATAAATTTATCTGTTTAGTAGTTTCAAACGAAATAACCAGCATAAATTTATCATCATCATTAAAAAAACAAGAAAACTCGGATATCTGAATTATTAAGTTCACTGTATTAAGATTAGTTCATTTTATAATTCAATTTAAATCAAACAAAAATAAAATATAAATTGTGAAAATACCTACAATAATCAAATAAAAAAAATAAGTTGTTCATTTTCTATCAACAAAAAGATAAAAACATAGATTGAAAATTCATTCTGACGTTATTGACATTATCATTGCTATTAAAGCTAAAATTATTGCTAACATTACTTTCAAAACAATTAAAATAATTAAATTTCCATGAAAAAAAAAGCAAAAGATTTTTTATAAAAAAACAATAAAAAACAATGACTAAAATATCATTATTATTGCATAAATAATAAAATCATATAATCTAAAGAACAAATAAAGAAACAGAAAAAACAAAAAAAAACGAATAAAAGAAAAAATAGAGTAATATTACTTTTAAAATGATCACCGATATAAATTAAAATTTCAAGAAAATCTTTAAAAAAAATCAAAAGATTTTTATAAAAAAATAATCACTAAAATTATCATTATTATTGGTTCGGAGATTAGTGAACAAAAAAACGTATAAGGAAAAAAATAAAAAATAATAATAAATTGGTTCGGAGATTAGTCATGGTGTGTCCACGCTAGCCTGGATACCCCGATTATCAAAAAACATATTTGGTCCGAGGAGTGGTGGTGATGCACTTGAGCTGACCCGGAGATCGTGGTTATAAAAAAAATATATAAGTGAAAAAAAGAGCTTAAGCTGGCTGACCATGGTTACAAAAAAATGTATAAGCGAAAGAAAACAAAAAAAAATATAAGCGTGAAAGCACTGTAGCAATTCATATTGTTTTTAAAAAAATTCGGGTCAAGAATTAGTCGTGCTGTGCCTAAGCTGGTCGGAGATCCCGGTTATAAAAAAAATGTATAAGTGAATAAAAAAATTATAAAAAAAGAAAAAAAATGTACCAGCAGGAAAGCAATTTATAAAAAAAATGTGGGTCCGGGGATTGTCGTGGTATGCATAAGTTGGTCTGGACACCCTGGTTATGAAAAAAATTTGAATATGGAGATTAATCGTGGTGCATTTAAGCGAGTTTGGACACCCCCGATTATTAAAAAACAAAATACCAAAAAAATATATAAGTAGAAAAAATATATATATATAATAAGAAAAAATGAAAAAAATAATAAGTAAAAAATACAAAAAAAAAGGCAAAAAAAAAAAGAAGCAAAAACAGAGGAAAAAAAGAAGAAAAAAAATAATTAGAAAAAAAAAGTAGAAATGAAAAAAAAAAGCAAAAAAAGCAAAAGAAAAAAAAAACTACTGATGCAATCCACGGTGCACTGTGTCTGTATGCACAGTGCACTGGTGCACAGTAACTGTTTGGGAGGATGGAAGTATTTTTTGTTTAAAAATATATCAGAATAATATTTTTATTATTTTTTAAAAATTATTTTTGACATCAATAAATTTAAAAACACTAAAAAATTTAATTAAAAATAAAAAAAATATTTCCCAATGTCGTTCCGAAACACCCCATATTATTTAACTGCTGGTAGTAGTATGTCTTCAAGGAAAAACAAAACATGTTATTACTGTTTCCGAGGGAGACAGGCCTTGCCAATAGGCTAGCCAGTATTCGTGAAAAGAGACTTTAGAAAGAGAGGACAGGTTCCTCTCACGTGTGCCTGCTCGAGATTGGTGTGTTGATGGAACCAAGATTGTCTCTTTTCTTTTTAATTACTGTTTTTGTATATAAATTAAGTTAATTTAAAGACAACCCATCCGCTTCTAGTCGAACAGTAGATCCAACGAAAATTGAATTATAAAGCAAGTGCGGAGCCAATATATCTCGTTTTGGGGCAAATTAAAATTTATTAATTTTAGATTTTTAATTAACATTATTCAAGGAAAAGACGTGGAAAAAAAAATATATTCCACGGGGGTCAGTACCCTCACTAGAACCCTCACTGTAGAATGTGTTATGTCATGTGTGAATCTATATATTGGAATTATTTTTTTAGAAAAAAAGAGAGTAAATTTATATTGTTACAATGCAATGAGACTCCTGAAAACCAAGTAAAATAAATATTTTAACATACTTTTAAATAAAAAAATAACTTAAACCAGACCCAATGCTTCTCTTATATTAGGTAACGGTAATATATCTAGCGCTATCTTATAAGCGAAAAATCATAAATCGTGTCATTAGTGTGAAAGATGGATGGAAAAAATAATGATGGGCTCTAGAAGAAAACTCGGCGTGAAACATGACACGCGGTTCAAGTTCGGCGAGAAAATGCGGGGGCGTAGTTTCGTGAGATATTCGCCGAGGCCTGGATTCACACCTTGACGTTTACGCCGGTCGAGAATGGAATCTTGCCCGCCCGCGAGCCTCAGGTTAGCTAGCCTGATAAGCCTGTTTGGGAGTGTGGTTAAGGTAATTTTTTAAAATGTTTATTGTACCGAAATATATTAAAATAATGTTTTTTTATTTTTTAAAAATTATTTTTGAAATCAGCACATCAAAATGATCTAAAATACACAAAAACATATTCATTTAAACTAAAAAAAATAAATCAAATTTCAGCAAAAAAACGGTGAAATAACAATGCCAAAAGGGCACATCGTAAAGGACAGGACACTGGTTTAGCATGCTTGCTGTAAGCCTTTTAAGTGTTATAAAATATTATTTAACATGAAAAGAACATCTCAGTGTGGTTATAATATAATTTTTGAGGTTGATTTGTTAAAGATCTGGTCATGGATTATTTGTTTTTTTTTGGTGTATTTTAAACGGGTATTTGATTTGAAAACAATATTAAATTAATATTTTCTAGTGAATATGAGTAATGATGTGGAAAAATATATTTTTAGCAGATGATTGTTTATTTTTAGGATGCGGCTTGTCGTTACACATAAAAAAAAAATGATTTTTTAATGAAGTAAGACTATCAATAAACATAACATAAGTCAATCTTATTTGGTAATTAAATGATTTTCTTTACTCGGCTCAATCCTATACTTGTGAGCCGTTATCTTTTTTTTATTGGTTATTATCTCATATCAAGATTTTTTTTATATAAACACTTGTTCACGATAAAAAGCTTTATAAATATGCCATATGTTCACAACAAAAAAAGTTAATTCTTTTTTCCAATATATAATAGAAATCTTTTGAAATAATTTATTTTCTTACAATAACCCCCACATATTTTAAAAGATTTTTGAAATGATAAGAATATACTTGTTGGATTTCTATCAATTAAGTGTAATACTTCTAATCTGGTGTCATTTGAACTATGAATCATATTATAAAAGAGTAAGATTTAACTTGCAAAATCATTTGTGAAATCTTCAATTTATATAGACCAGCTTATTTTTTTTATTTTAAGTTAGGTATGTCACCAATCACATTATACCCTCATAATTTATTGTTGCTTGACTCAGTTCTGTACTTAATAGGTCATGCATGTGCCTGATTGGTCATGAGTGCTTTAAAAATCTTATTGGTATCTTATAGAAGCGGCCCACTCCACACTTGTACAAGTAATCTCATTAAGTGTTAATTGTAATTTGAACACTATCTATAAAAAATATAGAGCTCATTGAGAACTTGCAGTGAATCATTTCTTTTATTGCAGACTAACATTATTCTCGTATCATAAAAAATGACTTGTTACCGTAATAATATTTTATTATTACCCATATAAACTTAATTCATGATATCTCCAATCACATAGCAATCCTGACTATTTTTTTCTAACAAAGACGGTTGATAACTTGTACTTGGTGTTTGGTAGGTCGATGCAATTTTTAGCTAGCACATGCAAAGAGTCCTATTTGGTGGACATGTGAGCTCTCAAAAGCTTAAATAAGTATTATATTTTTCAGAGAAAGAAAGAATAATAGTAACAGTTAACTAATTCTAATACATGCCTTTATTGATTAAGCAACATCTTTAGATTTTTTTTTCCCAGGAAGAAATTAATTAAAAAAATAATAATGATTGGCCTGGAACCACATGAAACTACAAGAAATAAAGGAGAAGTACAAAGTTCAAAACCCAAAAAACATGCAAACAGGAATTGAGTCGAATTAATTAATTAATAAATAAATAACAAAAGCAAACTCGATTTTAAACCAGGAAAGCAGGCGCTCTATGGATAGCTTGACAAACAAAAAGGTTTTATTGACCCTCGAAACAAATTTACAACAGGATTCCTCTGTACTGGTAAAAGGAACAGCTAGTATAATACCTAACGAGAAAGCTGAGAGTGATCCTGACAGGTTAAGCTTCAAAATTATGATGATACTGATAGAACTGCAAAGTGTCAAACACGGCAGGGTATATATTTCCCCAGAACACATAAACAATCAAGGATACCTCAGTGGATGTACAGAAAAAATGCAATATTACACTTTCATCTGATCAAAACTGCAATCATGACTCAGTGGAGGCTGAGCTGAGCCATAAAATATCCATTGTTGAGGAGGTGAAATGAGCAAAGAGGATGGAAAGAATGGATCCATAGAGCAGCCTTGTCGACTTCAGGAAGGGAATGCACAGAATTATACCCTGGCTTTCATGCAAGTGAACCAAACACAAACCGCGTCAGCAAAAAATAAATTCACAGATATATGTAAAATGCCTGATTACAAGTGAATAATAATTAAGGGGCTGCTGGATTCTCTTGACCGAGTCTACCATGTTCGATGTGCACATGAAGCTCCTCATAACCTCGCATGGCATCGGCAGAGAACTGCTCTATGGCTACAAGAACTTGTCTCAAACCAAACTGAAGACTACTATTATCGGTAATTTCGCTTCGATGCACGGCCCTGCCGCCTGCTTGAAACGGCCTCCCTCGAGCTTGAATCACCTTTTGCAACCTCTGCCCCTCCCTCTCCAAGATCTTCACTTTCCTCTCCATGTCCTTGTCTGTAGCCAGTCTTTGCTGCAGGTAAACACGATGTCGTTCCAAGAACTGGTTTACACTAGCGAAAAACCCATTCATTGCATAGATTACCTCCATCTCCGAGACCCTGTCAATGGCAAGTGACCACTGGTTGCAGAACGCGAACACTGGTGGTGCTCCTGTCCTACCAGGGGAGAATGGTGGCCCAACATCTGGCCTCCCTTCAGGTTCAGATGGAAGACATCTCAGAAGCCATTCGTTCAATGCTCTGACATAGCTTCTTTGCGCATTGATCCAATTGGAAAAACTTAGATTCCAGTTCTGTAGCTCAATCTTGAGTTGTATTGCTGCTTCAAGATAAGCATCACTAAACTTCACGCTGGAAGCAATATCATCCAAACTCCTGGTTTCGACAACTGCCTGGGACTGACATCTGTGGCATTCTAACATAACTTTCCACATATCCAGCAACCTGTGATTAAATGAATCAATGTTGACCGGCACACACACACAAGAAAAGAAAAGAAAAGAAAGACAGCAAACTAAGTTACAATGTAACTACAAGAAAACAGCAAAACAAGTGAAATCCAAAACTGGGTTGTTTTAACTACAAATTAACTTGTGCAAAATTAAACAAGAACATACTTTTCAATCAAATCACTGATTAGTGGCCACAACTCTTCATCCCTCAATTTACTGGTAGTGATTGATATGTTGTCAATAACTTGAATTGAAACTGTGATTTTCGTAGATAGCATCCGGAGCAAAGGTTGAGTGGAGTTAACTTGACTGTCATCAGTAACTTTCTCACCCAAGATGTTCATCTGCCCACAGTTCTTCGCAAGAATGAGACGCAATTTTTCCTCAGCCTGCAATATAATGAACACTTTCTTATATTGGAAAAGAAAGGAAAAGGAAAACAATAAAGCAACATGACGGGACCATTCTTTCTTGGAAAAGAGTAAAGCTTGCCTTGACTTCATGATAGAGTTTCTTCTCCCATAAGCACAGCTTTCTGAGAGTAGAAGACAGATTCACAGAAATTATCCCCAAATCTTCATCAAGCCCCCCGTGAATAGAACCATTCCTCTCTAACAAAGACGGAGCAACAGTATGCAACATCTTTGTAGAAACTCCTTTACACACAAAAAAAAAAATCTTGACAGTATTAAACAACAGAATGATTATTAAACAAGAAATTAAGTTGTGTGTAAGAGAAAATTAATGCCAATACCTTGATAAACAGAATTTTTGTAATAATATCTGAATTTCCCTGCATCAAATATTTTCAAGACTTCATTTCCTGACTCTGCAGCTTCATCAAACAAAACCTCTACTCCTTTCATAACCTCCAAGACACTTTGGGTCTTAGCCTGCTGACCTAAATCCTTACTCTCTTTACTTTCCTCTTTCACAGATTCAACTCTCTTTTCTTCTACCACTTTAGCCTCCTCCTTCGGCTTCACATTATTACCTTTATCTGCTCTCAACTTCACTTCCCTTTTACCTTCTTCTCCATTTTTACTGCATTTACCTTCTAAACGAGTTTCATTCACAAATTCCTTATCCTTGATCGGCAACTCATATCTCTCATATGTTTCAAAGAAATTCAAGAAATCCCAGGCTGAACTGCTTGGAGCCGGAGGTGGAGGAGTTTTCCATGCTGGGTAATCGTACTTATTATCGTCAAGATGACCATAGGAATACGGATTAAACGGACTTTTTTGGATTCTATGAAGCGAATCAAAATCTTTGTTGTCTCTGAACTCTTCATCTTCTGAATCAGAACGGAAATCAATGTGAGAAGTCTCCGAGTTCGAAGAACTTGAGGGACAGTAAATATCAGGCGACGAGGGTTTACTGAGTTTGGTAACAGCCGCAGAATCCCCATTAGATTGAGAGTCAGACTGGCTATTGATGAGGGCTTCGTCAAAGAAGCGGCGAAGCGCAGGGCCGAGGGACTTTAGGGAGTGCATATAAGCAACATGAGCATCAGCGAGGGCATAGCTTTGGTAGAGAGCTTCTTCTAGGAACTTACATCGGTCATGGCATAGAGACACTGCAGGGAGCTGGTCAACTCTTGAAGTGGAGCAGCCCATGAAGAGAAGAGTTGAACCGGACAGGAAGAAGAATGACAGGTCCGGTCTCTGAGAGAAGGAGGTGAATGTTCGAGGAACGTTATACGAGGTTTAAATATTGGTAAGGGGTTGCCTTTAAAGCTGCATTAATCAGGGGGAGAGAGGAGAGAGGGAGAGGAAGAAAGTGAAGTTGTAGTGTACTGAATCAGCTTTAAAGGAATGGTAGAGGAGAGGGGCTGGCGGGATTGGCGTAACGTCTCTTTGGTATTTTTGAGTTTTTACGTTTAGATTTTTGGGTCCTTCACATTGACATTTGTGCCCAAGACTATTCTTTCGGTTGTTTTTGTTTCCAAGCTTTGATATAAAACAAGGAGGTCAATTCAGTAACCCCGTTGATTCAAAATTTATATTCATTTTTATTTTTATTTTTATTTTTATTTTTATTTTTACTTTCAACTCTTTTTTTTATTTATTTTTAATTAATCTGTTTACTCGAGAGTTTGGTTGAGATGTTTTCAAAAATATTTTTTATTATAAATATATTAAAATAATATTTTTTATTTTAAAAAAATATTTTTGATATTAATACATAAAAATAATCTTAAAATATTAAAAAAAAATTAAAATAAAACATAAAAATAAAAATTCTCAATTTTTTTAAAATATTTTTAAAATGTAATATCAAACAATACTTAAGTTGTTATTAAAAAACACTGTTATAGCAAGAGTAAGAAACCTGGTCGTAATTTTTAATATTAATATACAATATACTGCTAGGTTATTTGAAATTTAAAACACAAAAGCTGGGTTGATTGAAATGACAATAGAGGAGCCTCTCTTTTTTTGACAAGTCTATTTTAAGACAAGGAGCAAATAATGGAATCTTAATTATTTACATGTATCAACTATCGGATGTAGTAAAATTTAAATAATCTCATTTTAGCCCTTGTTTTTTTTAATATTTATAATTTATCACCTTTCTTTTTAGACATTTACCTCCCACGTTTCTTGATTCGTGTCCTTCGTTTTAAACCCTTGCTTTGCTCTTTCTCTTATCTTAATTTTTTTCAGAGAAAAATGTACGATCTATTGTAAAAATATATTTTATATAATAAATACAAAAAAAGAGAGAATTGTTGCTTGGAAAGTGGGCCGCGCCTGTCGGTTTTATAACCCGAGAGCAATGATCCTTTGGTAATGAACCAAAATTATATATAAATAATCACTTCTTTATCAAGGAAGGTAAAAAAGGGGGTGGTCCCATGAGAGCATGGGTCAATGGAGGACCAATCTTCGTTCCGTACACCTTTGCCACACCATACATATGATTTATAGATTAGTGTTTTTTTTTTTAAATATATATTAAGATAATATTTTTATTATTATTTTCAATAATAATTTATCAAAGCCATAAAAACAATAAAGTTTTTCCCAGAAAGAAAATTAAAAATACAATTTGACTGACTGCACTCATAAATAGCGTTGTAAAAACTCAAAGTTTTTTTATTAAAAAAATTATTATTTTAAATTAATTTTTAGATATATACTAATGTAAAAAATATTCTAAAAACTTTATTTTAATATAACTGTAAACCAAAAAAATATTTTAAAAAATAATGTTGATCATATTTCAAACCTAACCTCAAAGTCAGGGGATGGGGATAGTGGAAGGGCTTGTTTTCGATTGAGGAAAACAGGTAAAAGGAAAGAATCACGTTCACGATGGGGATTCTGAATCTAATTGCATCTTAAAAGGAGGTTAGAGTGGAATTCCAACTCGAGAAGGCTTGTCCGTATTGTCTCTCCTTTTTCTTTATTTTTAATGTGCGCCATGTTCGGGTGACGGATAGGCCGTGGCCACCACATGATTCTAGGTGTGGCCACAGAAAAAAGGGCGAGGTCCCCCTCCCCAGCCCTCAACTCACATTTATTAAAGTCAGCACCACCTAAGGTTGACATTATATGGATATTGACTTGGTAAACTTGGATTATTTCACTTGTTAATTTTAATTAAATTTAAGCCCAGATTATTATTTTTTCTGAGAAAACAAGGTAACATCATTTTAAAAAATAATTGGATAAATCTAGCAGCCCAGTGATGAATGAATCAGACCTTAAATCTAATTTCATAACTACTACACTCGATTAAAGCAAGCAAACAGGGTAAACATGGACTGGATCTTGCTGGACCCCGTCCGTGATTTGGATGAGATCGGATTATGGTAATGATTTTTTATTTTTTGTCTAATGGTAACTAAACATACTTTCCCGTTATTTTTTAGAAGATTAATTATTTATTTAGAATAAATTATTATAATTGTTTTACATGTATGAGATTAGAATTCATTTTCCAGAACTACCTACCGGGTTATTCCGGCAACGGAAGAGTGGAATGTTACAAGTAAATGACAATGCTGATCACATCCCTGTCTCGGAGACCTGACCGAAGCTTATCAAGAATCACGGGCAGTGGGCGCTGCTCGACGGGCAACTGCCCTTTTAATGACGAGACAAGTCGTACCCTACAACTATTTTCGACCTGCAACAAAACCAAAAAAAAAAAAAGGAGCTCGTGATTAAGCCTGAACAAGACAATTGTTGTGACAAACCTTCATGATAATATTGTAACGGTCTAATGTGAAAGGGGTCCAGTTGCTTGTACGGATAGTGATTCAATTAGAATCAATGCATGCCAAGCCGCCGATCTAAAGAGTACATATTTTTGTATAACCATATCTTAGGTGGTCTATTCATATAAATTCTCTATTGTTACTAATATAATAATTATTTATTATATAGTTTTTTAAATTTTAATGTCTATATGATTAGTCAATGTGCATATAAGTTGATATGAATATAAAATAAATTAAGGTTGATTCAGCTTCTAGATCCTTTTAATGAATCCATGGTTTAAAAAAAATGTTTTTTTTGTTTTAAATTATTTTTTTGGTATTTTTAAATCATTTTGGTATGTTAATGTCAAAAATAATTATTTTAATATATTTCTAAACAAAAAAATATTTTAAAAATCAACTTTACCTGACTTTTCAAACAATTTTTTTGTGTTGGTCTACTATTGATCGAACCAAATTTGTTTCTCTTATAAAGCTTGAGCCATTAGCAATGTTAGACAGCGGGCCCATATGTTAGTATTTTGTAGGCCCATGTGATTTTAGCCTGGGCTGGGAAGTGTAATAGATTTGTTTGTAATTGATTCAATTAAATGCAAATAGATGTCATTAATATGATGATAAACAACAAAATTTATCTTAAAAAAATCAGAGAAACAACCAAGACCGCACGATCCACCAATGAAATTCAATTATTTGGAGACTGCAAAATCAATATCCATAAGTGCTCGAGCGTGCAATTCAAGTTCTGAGCTAATGAATTCAGCTGTCAATGGCGGTGGAGGCCATTGAGCTTCGAGAAGAAAGTGAAGCAATGCCAATGATAGGAAGCATTATGCATGGTCTTCAATTATCACGAAACAAAGGTCATATATAATTAAGGAATGATCGTATTTAATTATAAATTAGCTTTCCAGCAACACCACAGTTATTAAAACTAATAAAATCACCTACAAATCGGTCTAGTATTATTTATTACGAAATAAAAAAGAAGAAAATCACAGTTCATGTATCCTAGAAATTGAGAAATCAATTGATTTTAATGATTTAAAGTGCAAATCCTCACATCTGATTAATTCATAATATATTAGTCACACCCACGTACCATGTCTCCAACATTAAAACCAACACTAAAAGAAAATATAAAGTGATTAAATGAGAATATTAAATTTTCCTTATACTTAGGAAACATATTTTCATATGGAATATAAATGGCACACACTCACCAAATCATTTTCGATACCGGATTCAACGAACAACGTGGGAATAAAGCTGCAATTAGCCAATTACAGCTAAAATTAACGTGGATGTATTTATTTAATATTATTAATATTATTATTAGAAGACGTCATTATCCGATGACTCCATCATCTGCTCACATAAATAATCATATCCCTCCAATTATTTATTAAAAATAACAAAGTCTACGCCGCCATCATTTTTTCTGCTCGCACTCTTAAAGGTCTCTTTTAACTTTTAATTAAGGATTTTAATTATGAAAACAATGTCTAAGGATAAGGCAGGATCAGGCTGGTCACCATTCCATCTCTAAGCAAATATTAACACTAAATTTGACAATTCTCATTTGATTTTACTGGAGAAAAGGGGAAAAAGAGAAAATAAAAACTAAATTACATGATCTTCTCTCCCACCCTCTCTCTCTCTCTATCGCGTGAGACTATTGAGTAATGAAACCCTAGTGTTAGCACCCGTTTGGCATTGTGGTGCGATCTGCGATTCGCAGATCGCACCACAATTTGGTGTTTGGATAACATTAAAACGCTGGTGCAAGCTATGGGTCCCACATGCAATTTGTTTTGAAACGCCGGTGCAAGAAAAGCAGCAATTTGCTGTTTTTCTTGCACCGGCGTTTCAAGATTGCTGCGATTTGGGAGGGTGCTGGGTATGCAAGCAATCGGAAATTAACGTTGAAATTTTAATTCCAAATCAACCCTCGTCCCTCAACATCACAGTCTCGCCTTCAAGCTCAACATCGATAAGAGATTCTTCATCGCCCAACAACCGCACAGTTCGTTACAATATTATAAATAAAAAACATTGTTTTAAGATTTCACTAAAATCTCAGATTCATAAAAAGCAAAATTAGAAATAAAAGAACTAACCCTGTACGTGGATCTTAGACTTGAGTTGATCGAGTTCGATCTTCAACGCGGAAAGTTCAACGGCAGCGGCCGATTCAGCTGTGCTTATCATGAACATCAGCTCTAACACCGACGGCGGTGAAGATTAGGGCAAAAACGAAGAGAATTGGGATAAAAGCGAGTTTTGCGAGTTTTGAGGCCGCCATGAACTCAAACTCACTGAAGGTAACTCAGAGAGAGAAAGGAGAGAAGAGACAGTTTTATTTCGATTTGTTTGGCTATTATAGTGAGTCAAGTTGGAATGTGTAGAGCTATGAGAGGAGCATAAAAAATATCAATTCAAAGAAATAAAAGTGAATTGAGCTGGACCAGAAAGGCTATTTATTAGTTATTTATTTAATTAATTAATTTTTTTCCATTGCTATTTCCACTTTTTAGTTACTTGAAATATATTATTTAGTGTGTTAATTTTATTAATTGATAATTATATTTTTAGTTTGATGGGAGAATAAAAAATAATATTTGTTTTTTCATGAATTATTAATTATATTATATTATTATAACTATTAAATTTACAACATTTAAAAAAATTATATATATATACCCTTTAAAGTAATTTCACAAGTTAAAAGCAATATGAAAAGTTTGGTAACCAAACACCCAAAACTGTTTTTTTTTCAACCTCCAACTCAACCACAGTTTTAACCAAACACTTCACTGCTTATTTTGCACCACAGTAAAAGCGCTTTTTTTGAAACTGTTTTTTTTCAACCACAATCGCAATCGCAATCGCAATGTCAAACACACCCTTAATCAAACTCCTAAACACTCTTTCAACATCACCAATACACCCCTCAAACTCTTGCATCCTTTTCAAAACCATCCTCACTTCCCCATCTCTCTTTTCTCCCAATCCCCGCAAACTCTCAACTCCAATTTGCTGAAATTCTTGAATTCCTTCATCAATCTTAACCTTCTTCGGCAACCTCATGAGTCCAATCCAGGACGATTTTCTTGACGCGAGAGACAACGAGATTCCATTAAAAAGTGCAAACGAAACCAGCGCACTAACTTCGATAACATCTATAATAACACCGGCCAACTCAGCATCGCCAGCAGAGGGGCCCGATGAGTCCGATCCGGGAAACGGGCACCGTGCGATGCATCGAACTGTGGAAACGAGTTTAGCCATTTCTCTAGCCATTTTCTTGCGAGACCTGATGTATAAAGCAATCTTTGAGTCGTCTTTCTTTCTTATAGCTACCTGTGCAGCAGCTTGGTCATCCTTAACAGCCATGACTACTGTGCGGAAGATTCCATAAACATCAATAAAACGAAGAAAGTCTTCAAGAAGCTTCTCCATCCATTTAGGCTGTCGACGAAGAGATTCTCGTGTCTGGGGTAGCTGAAGGATATCATCTAAAGAATGTTGAACATCTTTGAGACGAATCAAGGCATCACAAAGCCACGAACAAGTTCTGTTTTCGAACTTCGATGACCAGGTTTTAAGCTCGTTGATCTCGTTTTTGAGCTGGGAAATCAAGGGATGTGATCTGCATGGAAGACTGATGGATCTATTGTGGTATGAGATGGATGGTTCTGATGGAGTACGGCCAGGAGTTTTGTTAGGAAATGAAAGGGAGCGCTTGAATACGCCTACCATTTTCAAGTGGCAATATTGTTTTTTGGAGCTGCAGTATCTTTTTTTTGTGAGAAGAAAAGAAAGAGGAGGAGAGGTATATAAAGGAAGGACAACGAAGGTGCACGAGGGGATTAAGGATGGACGGGGACTGGATAGGGGAAGAAACCCAGCTGTTTATTTTAATCCAGTTTAGTTTTATTTTGAAACAAGTGGGTGGGCTAGCTACTTAGGGTTTGCAAACCGAGGCAAGGAGGCAATGGTTATGGATTACCATTTCAGGTTTCAGGTTTCAGGTTTCTACTGCAGAGGAAACACAGATGGTTTTGACATGCTGGCTTTCTTGGACTGTAACCCAAGCTTACTTTGCTCCGAGTTTTTCTTTCCCAAATTGGAAAGATTCTGGAGGTTAACCATTCCATCTTACCTGTGAATTGTTTTACAGCTATTTCTCTACGTCCAAACGTGAATCCTTTTGGAGTCAATTAAAGTTAAATTTAAATATAAAATAGAATAGAATATATTCCCTTAACCAATTTACTTCTCAACGTTGAATATTTTTTTCATTATCTGTTAACTCTGGCTTATATAAATATATACATATAAAAAATGAATTGGAAGTAATGAAACCACATGCGATGAAAAATACGATTTTACCTTTTAGTCAACCCAATTTACTTCAGAACTTTGGATTAATTGATACTCTAATAATTAAAAGACTATAAAATTGCAATGAATATAGTGCCAGGGAGCTTGGCAGGCAACAGCAGGTCATGGTGCAGCAGGATGGCTGTAGGGAAGCATGCCTGGATCACCATGTGAGGGTTCAAAGACGAAGCTATATGGGGATTTCATAGACAAGGAATTTTAAAAACCCATACCACGACTAATCCTTCAATAATTTTACTACAATATTTTCTTATTAGTAAATTTTTTTTCTTATACTGTTTTTTGTTTATTTATATATTTTTTTATAATTGAGGTCTTCGGGATAGCTTAAGCACTCATGACTAATTTCTGGGCCGAGTTTTTTTTGTAAAACATTATGGATTGCCACAGTATTTTCCTGCTTTATACTCTCTCTCTTTTTATGTGTTTTTCACTTATATTTTTTTTTTATAATCGTGGTCTCCGAGCTAGTTTAAACTCTTTTTTTTTTGTTCTTTTTTTTCCACATATAACCAGAGTGTCCAGGCTAACTTGCGCGCACCACAACTAATCTGATCAATATATTTTATTTTTTTTGATTTTTTCCTTATACTTTTTTTAAATAATTGGGGTCTCCGAACCAGCTTAAACGCACCACAATGAATTCTCAAAACAATTTTTTTTTAAGAAAAAAATATATATTACTACAGTTTTTTCCTGTTTACAGTTTTTTTCCAATTCTATACTTTTTTCACTTAGTGTCAATACCGTTTCGGTTGTTGTTTTATTTTTTCTATTGGTACGAAATATTTCGGTTTGAAACGTTTCGGCGTGCCGTTTCAGGGTTGCACTATTCATATATAATTAATTAATTATATATATGAAAAAAAAATTAAAAGGCAAAAAAATTAAATATAATTTTTAATTTTTTTAAAATCAAAATTGACACAATTTTTTTATAATATATATTTTTATTTTTGTATTTTCAATACATCTCATAAATAATAGTGTGTGTGTGTGTGTGTGTGTGTGTGTGTGTGTATACAAATCAAGGGCACATCGATTTTAGGCCATGGGCGAGAAAGGCGCGCGCGGGAATTAATTTTTTCCCATAGCCGAAACGGCAAAGCAAGAATAATTACAGGGTATTTTGTTTGGTATTTGGACGATATTTTTAATATGGATTAGTATTTAATACCCGACTCAGTTTTTTGCCTGATACAAAATATTTTAGATGTTTCAGCTAAAATAAAATGGTATCAATAACTTAATAAAAATCAAAGGATTGAAACTAAATAAAAAAATAAAAACTAAAATAAAAAATTTTATATGTTAAAAATTGAAAGAAAACGAATTAATCTCTGAGGCGGAGTTCGAAGCGACTCACGTGGATCGTTAAAAGGCAAATCTTTTTGGAAATTAAAGCAGTCACTTACAATCATTTTAGGGGCTCGATGAAGAAATACAGGATTCGCAATTATTCCGTGCCGAACTATGGACTTGAAAAGGATCACACGGAGCTTAAGAATCTTCGATCACATTACGCATATCCTTAGAGTACAGATTGAAGCCATATGCTTGAGTTAACCAGATCCAGTTATAAATAGTCAATCAGCCATGGTTGAAGGCTTCAAGAAGGTATTTTTTTTATACATATATATATATATATAATAAATTATTCATTCCTCTTTCTCTTCCTTTTTCTCTCTGGTGATTCAATTTCACACCCGATAATAAATTTGAATATAAAATTGATGGGTTTTTCTTTACTGTACTCATTGTGTGTAAGAACATCGGGAAAGCACAACTTGAAGTCTAACTAGAGTCCTCTAAATCTTTAATGTCAATTTGTTTAGCAAAAGTTTAGAGCTTGGGATAGAACTTCCAAGGTTCCAAGCTAACCACATTGTGTTCTGACTCGTCAAGGGCCACTCTCTCTTCTTAAAACCAAAATATTCCATCAAGTAACTAGAGTTCCACCATTGTTGGACTTACGAGACAGTGATAGAACTCGAGGAAGACATGACAGGGAAGCTTGGAGGAACTTGTCCTTGACCTGCAAGGCTGCAACAGAACAAAAAAAATGCGTTGTCTGATTTAACAAAGGTTAAGAAAAACACGACCTTATTGCCTGAACAAGACAATTGTTGTGACAAACCTTCATGGTAATATTGTAACGGTCTAATGTGAAATGGGTCGAGTTGCTTGTACGGATAGTGATTCAATTAGAATCAATGTATGCCCATTCAAACCATATAATTCTAAACTTATATTAGGTGATCAGTGATCCAAATTTAAGATTAAAAAATATGTTCTTCTGTGATCTCGAATTCAAGTCTTATTGTTTTTAATTTGATGGTCATCAAATTAATCTGAACACGCATGTCAATCAAAAATTTTGGGATGCAGTAGATATATATTGCCAGTTACTAACCCGACCTAGATTATATAAAAATATTTGTTATTATTTAGTTGTTTAATATAATATGCTATATATAATTAAATAAGTATTTTTAAGATAATTCGCAAAATTCAGTACAAATTGTTAGTGGCTAATCTTTGAGAGGTGCGGTGTTTAATGAATGCATGATTTGCTTTTAATTCATATATTTTTTTTTAGCTGGACTGTATTTGGAATTAAGGTTGATCCAGCTTTTAGACCCTTTTAATGAATCCATGATTTGAAAAAAATATTTTTTTTTTTGTTTTTTGTTTTATATTAATTTTTTAAATATTTTTAAATTATTTTGATAGGATCAAAAATAAATTTGAACCAACAGATATTTTGTGTGGAGTCTACTATTGATCGAACCAAAAGCTTTCACCATGAGCAATATGAGGCAGCGGGCCATAGGTTAGTATTTTGTAGGCCCATCTGATCTTAGCATGGGCTAGCAAGTGTAATAGATTTGTTTATAATTATTTCAATTAAGTGCAATGGTTGTTTCTCGATTGACTACATCTGATTAATTCAAAATATATTAATCACAACCACGTACCCTGTCTCCGAAATTAAAACCAACACTGAAAGAAAATATAAAGTGATTAAATGAGAATATTAAATTTTCCTTATAGTTAGGAAACATATTTTCAAATGGAATATATATGGTGCACACTCACCAAATCATTTTCGATACCGGATTCAACGAACAACGTGGCAATTACAGCTAAAATTAACGTGGACGTATTTATTTATTATTATTATTAGAAGATATCATTATCAGATAGAGTCCATCATCTGCTCACATAAATAATCATATCCCTCCAATTATTTATTTAAAATAACAAAGTCTACGCCGCCATCATTTTTTCTGCTCGAGGAGGTCTCTTTTAATTTTTAATTAAGGATTTTATTTATGAAAACAATGTCTAAAGACAAGGCATGATAGGTGGCATGATGAGGCTATACTCCATTCCATCTCTAAGCAAATATTAACACTAATTTTGACAATTCTCATTTGATTTTACTGGAGAAAAGGGGAAAAAGAGAAAATAAAAACTACATTACATGATCTTCTCTCCCACCCTCCATATCTATCTATCTCTCTCTATTGCGTGAGACTATTGAGTAATGAAACCCTAGTGTTAATCAAACTCCTAAACACTCTTTCAACGCTGGTTTCAATATCACCAATACACCCCTCAAACTCTTGCATCCTTTTCAAAACCATCCTCACTTCCCCATCTCTCTTTTCTCCCAATCCCCGCAAACTCTCAACTCCAATTTGCTGAAATTCTTGAATTCCTTCATCAATCTTAACCTTCTTCGGCAACCTCATGAGTCCAATCCAGGACGATTTTCTTGACGCGAGAGACAACGAGATTCCATTAAAAAGTGCAAACGAAACCAGCGCACTAACTTCGATAACATCTATAATAACACCGGCCAACTCAGCATCGCCAGCAGAGGGGCCCGATGAGTCCGATCCGGGAAACGGGCACCGTGCGATGCATCGAACTGTGGAAACAAGTTTAGCCATTTGTCTAGCCATTTTCTTGCGAGACCTGATGTATAAAGCAATCTTTGAGTCGTCTTTCTTTCTTATAGCTACCTGTGCAGCAGCTTGGTCATCCTTAAGAGCCATGACTACTGTGCGGAAGATTCCATAAACATCAATAAAATGAAGAAAGTCTTCAAGAAGCTTCTCCATCCATTTAGGCTGTCGACGAAGAGATTCTCGTGTCTGGGGTAGCTGAAGGATATCATCTAAAGAATGTTGAACATCTTTGAGACGAATCAAGGCATCACAAAGCCACGAACAAGTTCTGTTTTCGAACTTCGATGACCAGGTTTTAAGCTGTTAGAATGAAAGGAATTGATGAGTCACAAGCTGAGTCACCAGAGTCACAAGCTGAGTCACCAGAATCACCACCTGGCATTTCAACAAACACCTGATAGGCGTAACAGATTCTGTTAGCAATAAGGAACCACCTGTAATCCACAGCTGTGCACATAACAAGAATGATTCTTGTAGTACAACACGCCAATGAGCTGCTAACAGTGTAGCAGCCATGGCACTATAAATACCCACCTCATAACTTGTAATTGAGTGTGGAAGAAGAAGAAGAAGAAAGTAAGAAAGAAATAAATCTTACCTCAATACACAGTTCATTCTCTGAATTCAATTTGGTATCAGAGCTGGCTGTGGTGGAAAAACCAGCTGCAAAAGGAAAATCAGATTCATTGAAGGTAACACTTTGTGCTATGTAAATTCTTCCAGAAGGGTGTAGACATTTGTAGCCTTTGTGATTTGGACTGTAGCCTAGGAACACACATTTTATTGATCTGAAGTCCATTTTGTGGTTATTGTATGCCCTTAGGTGAGGAAAGCATGAACATCCAAAAACTTTTAAAAAGCTGAGATTTGGTTTGATGTTTAGTAGTACCTCAATTGGTGATTTGTGGCCCAAGGTTGGTGTGGAAAGATGGTTGATAAGAAAGGTTGATGTGCTGAATGCTTCCCACCAATAGTTAAGTGGCATTGATGCTTGGGAGAGTAGTGTTAACCCCATTTCAGTAATGTGTCTGTGTTTTCTCTCGGATTTTCCATTTTGTGGGTGAGTGTGGGGACATGGGTGTCTGAAATGAATACCTGATGAAGTTAAGATAGGTGGTTGAATATTGGATGTATTTTGGGATGGTGAACCAGCTGAACTTGATGCAGGACTGTTGGAAGATGCTGGACTTGATGACGAAGGAGATGCTGCCAAGAGTGGAGATGATGAACTTGTATCAGTTGCAGGTTGATCATGGCCACTGTCCTGCACATTAGAAGAAAAAGAAGGGAGCCAATGATTGTGTTGTGGAGTGTGTGTATGGGAGCCAATGATTTGGTATCAGAGCCAGTGACTAACGTCCATGGCTACTTCAGCTGAAACATCTTCTCAAAATGAAAACTCACCCACCACCATACTCATAAATAAACCAGCCACAGCTGCTC
Source organism: Salix purpurea (assembly GCA_027405865.1). Lineage (NCBI taxonomy): Eukaryota > Viridiplantae > Streptophyta > Magnoliopsida > Malpighiales > Salicaceae > Salix > Salix purpurea. Next base: position 578,439 of record CM050329.1, on the reverse strand, counting down.
CTTCCCACTCCAATATCTTCCAGAGCCTAGCTCCAATCACAATCAAGTTAGACAGAGCCAATTACTCCTTTTGGAGATCTCAAGTTACTCCTGCTCTGCGTGCACATGATCTTGAAGATTATGTGCTGGGCAACAAACCATGCCCACCACAATTCACAAATAATATCACCAATGATATCAACCCTGACTTCAGTATATGGGTCCGAATGGATCAATCCATTATGAGCTGGCTGCTCAACTCAATTTCTGAATCAATGTTTGGACATATAGTTCGATGCAACACATCCCGTGAGGTGTGGCTCATCCTTGAAAATCTTTTCACAACCCACTCCAAAGCTCGTACTCTTCAAATACGTTTCCAACTCCAGTCCCTAAAAAAGGGTAGTCTATCCATCCATGACTACATGTTAAGGATGAAATCTCTTGCTGAAAACTTGGCATCTGCAGGCCAACAAATATCTGATGAGGAACTTACATTGTATATTCTTGGGGGTCTTGGTCATGATTATGATTCTGTTGTAGTCAATCTGACCTCACGTCATGATCAAGTCACCCTACAAGAAGTTCAATACATGCTTCAAAGTCAGGAAATGAGACTTGAGCAACTCAATGTTCCCTTAGTCCCTGATAATCACATTCCAAGTGCTCATCTAGCCACCCATTTTCGCAGATCCCTCAATCTGCAAGGCTCTCATGGTACTCCTTCCAACTCCTTTGGTAGAGGTTATATTCCTGGACGAAATCGTGGCAGGGGAAGATGGAGCAGAGGAGGCAATCGTCCCTTGTGTCAGTTGTGCAACAGACCTGGTCACATAGCCTTGAAGTGCTATCATCGTTTTGACATCTCCTTTCAAGGGCAGAATACTTCCAACCATATTCAGAGCTCCACCAGCAATGATAACCAGCAAGCATACTACACCTCCACCAGTGACACTCCTTCAGACAATGCATGGTACCTGGATAGTGGAGCAACACATCACATTACAGCAGATCCTTCAAATTTACACTACAAGTCAGAATACAAAGGTAAAAATAAACTACTCATAGGTAATGGTGAATCCCTTCCCATTACTCATACAGGCTGCACCTTGCTTCAAAACTCAAGCACTCAGTCCTCTCTTGCTTTAACAAATATCCTTTGTGTACCTGAAATTGCTAAAAATCTGCTATCTATTGCTAAACTTACCACTGACAATCCTGTGTTTGTTGAGCTTTATCATGACTGTTGTATTGTGAAGGACCTAATTACGAGGAAGGTGCTGCTTCGAGGAGTGCTCAGTGAAGGCTTGTATCAGCTTCGGGTTCATCAAAACCACACTGCATTTACAGTATTTCAATCAAAGTTCAATTCTGTTTCAATCAATCCAGCAAAGTCATTTTATTTGCAAGCTCCTATTCTATCCTTGTTTGCAAAATCTTCTCCAGTCTCTAATTTTGATCTATGGCATATGAGACTTGGACATCCAAATATTAATGTAATGAAATCCATGCTGAATCATAAACTTTCTATTCCATCTGGTTCAATTTTTTGTGATGCCTGTCATATAGGAAAATCAAAACACCAACATTACAGTTCTTCCACAACAGTCACTAGCAAACCTCTTGAACTAGTGCATTCAGATGTATGGGGTCCCTCTCCAAATCTTTCAGAAGATGGTTTTAGATACTATGTTCACTTTATTGATGACTACAGCAACTTTACTTGGATCTTCCCATTAAAACTCAAATCTGAAGTTCACGACATCTTCCTTAAATTCCAAAAACTGGTTGAAAGAAAATTTGAAACCAAAATCAAGGCTCTTCAATCAGACTGGGGTGGTGAATACCGCAGTCTTGCACCTATCATTACACCACCCATCCCACCCACTCATCACATGATTACTAGATCAAAACTGGGCATCTTTAAACCAAAAACATACCTAGCTTCAATCCTTCGCAACCCCACCATAGCTGCCTATCTCACCAGTACTCCTGATTCTGTCAAACAAGCCCTAGCCATACCTGCATGGAAACAAGCAATGGATGATGAGTTTAATGCCTTGATGCAAAACAATACTTGGGAATTGATTCCAAGACAACCTTCCATGCATGTAGTTGACAATAAATGGATATTCAGGTTGAAATACAATGCTGATGGTTCCGTTCAACGCCACAAAGCCCGACTTGTGGCGAAAGGCTTCCAACAACAACCTGGCATCGATTTCTTTGAGACGTTCAGCCCGGTTGTCAAACCTTCCACCATTAGAGTTATTCTTACTCTAGCAGTCACACATAATTGGGACATTCAGCAAATAGACATAAATAATGCCTTCTTGAATGGTACTCTAGAAGAGGAAGTCTTTATGGAACAACCTGAAGGCTATATCAGTGCATCTCATCCCTCAGCTATCTGCAAGCTTCATCGTGCACTTTATGGCCTAAAACAGGCCCCTCGAGCCTGGTTTGACAAATTACGCAGCACACTCTTCAAACTTGGTTTTCAGAATTCCACATCTGACACCTCACTCTTTATTTACAGACATGATGATGCTCTAATGTTTGCTTTGGTCTATGTAGATGACATTTTGCTTACTGGAAATCACTCTCACCAAGTCCACCATATTATCAATCATCTGCAGTCTCAGTTTGCTCTCAAAACTCTCGGCTCAGTCACCTACTTTCTTGGTTTTGAGACAACTAGGGGGGCTGATGGTATCCACTTGTCCCAAACCAAGTATACAATTGACTTATTGAAGAAAACAAATATGCTTGAAGCCAATCCATGCCCAACACCCATGAACCAAAGTAACAAACTTCACCTTCAAGACAGTGAGCCCTTTGAACACATCACCCTATACAGAAGCACCATAGGAGCTTTGCAATACCTCACTCTCAGCCGTCCTGACATAGCTTTCTCAGTCAACAAATTGAGTCAGTTTTTACAATCTCCAACCCAAAATCATTGGCAAGCTTGTAAACGTATTCTGAGGTACCTAGCTGGATCAATTGGTGAGGGCATTCAATTCACCAACACTACTACACTGTCCATTGAAAGCTTCTGTGATTCAGATTGGGCAAGCTCTTTGGATGATCGAAAATCGACTACTGGTTACTGTGTATACCTTGGAGGCAATCTGATTAGCTGGAGTTCAAGAAAGCAGAAGACAGTGGCTAGATCAAGCACTGAAGCTGAATACAGAGCACTTGCTCAAGCAAGCACAGAAATCATATGGCTAAATTCACTACTGTCAGAAATAGGTATACACAATAATGGTCCAGCAATAATTTGGTGTGACAATGTGGGAGCAAAGCAACTTGCAGCAAACCCAGTTTTCCATTCAAGAACAAAACACATTGAAATTGACATTCACTACATAAGGGACAAAGTTCTAAGCAAGGAAATCGAAGTCAGGTACATACCCACTGAAGAACAAATTGCCGACATACTCACGAAGCCTCTTACCATCTCTCAGTTCAATAAACTCAAAGACAAGCTGGCTGTCGTTCACTCACCACATCACAGCTTGAGGGGGCATGTTAGAATGAAAGGAATTGATGAGTCACAAGCTGAGTCACCAGAGTCACAAGCTGAGTCACCAGAATCACCACCTGGCATTTCAACAAACACCTGATAGGCGTAACAGATTCTGTTAGCAATAAGGAACCACCTGTAATCCACAGCTGTGCACATAACAAGAATGATTCTTGTAGTACAACACGCCAATGAGCTGCTAACAGTGTAGCAGCCATGGCACTATAAATACCCACCTCATAACTTGTAATTGAGTGTGGAAGAAGAAGAAGAAGAAAGTAAGAAAGAAATAAATCTTACCTCAATACACAGTTCATTCTCTGAATTCAATTTAAGCTCGTTGATCTCGTTTTTGAGCTGGGAAATCAAGGGATGTGATCTGCATGGAAGACTGATGGATCTATTGTGGTATGAGATGGATGGTTCTGATGGAGTAAGGCCAGGAGTTTTGTTAGGAAATGAAAGGGAGCGCTTGAATACGCCTACCATTTTCAAGTGGCAATGTTTTTTGGAGCTGCAGTATCTTTTTTTTTGTGGGAAGAAAAGAAAGAGGAAGAGAGGTATATAAAGGAAGGACAACGAAGGTGCACGAGGGGATTAAGGATGGAGTGGGACTGGATAGGGGAAGAAACCCAGCTGTTTATTTTAATCCAGTTTAGTTTTATTTTGAAACAAGTGGGTGGGCTAGCTACTTAGGGTTTGCAAACCGAGGCAAGGAGGCAATGGTTATGGATTACCATTTCAGGTTTCAGGTTTCTACTGCAGAGGAAACACAGATGGTTTTGACATGCTGGCTTTCTTGGACTGTAGCCCAAGCTTACTTTGCTCCGAGTTTTTCTTTCCCAAATTGGAAAGATTCTGGAGTCAATTAAAGTGAATCCTTTTGGAGTCAATTAAAGTTAAATTTAAATATAAAATAGAATATATTCCCTTAGGTACCATTTTACTCCTCAACGTTGAATAATTTTTTCATTATCTGTTAACTCTGGCAGATAAAAAATGAATACTCAATTGGAAGTAATGAAACCAGATGCGATGAAAAATATAATTTTACCTTTTATTCAACCCAATTTACTTCAGAACTTTGTATTAATTAATACTCCAATAATTAAATTAAAGACTATAAAATTGCAATGAATACAATGCCAGGGAGCTTGGCAGGCAACAGCAGGTCATGGTGCAGCAGGATGGCTGTAGGCAGGCATGCCTGGATCACCATGTGAGGGTTCAGACTTCAGAGAAGAAGCTGTTGTGTTTCATAGACAACAAGTTTTAAAAACGCGCTGGCTCTGAGAACTGCTCAGGAATCTAATATGTAATGTACAGTTCTTGCATGAATTCGTCCCAGCCCTCTATTAACTCCCTTGTCTGTCTTCCTTACCACCAATCATAATGAGCTTTTTGCTGCCATGAAACATTAATTTTTTCTGTCTGCTGTAATGTATAGTATTTTCATAGTAGTTCTCCTAAAATAAAAAATAATATCCATATTTCTTTTTGTGTTTTGCTGTATTTGCTTGGTGCTGTAGAATAACGGGACACATTTCAACGAAACTTAAATATGTTTTGTTTAAAAAAACAAAAACAAAATGAATGTAAATAAATATATTCATATAAAGATTTTAAAATATTTTTTTATATATCTTCAAAATAAAATATATATACATGTTTCATTATTACTACAATTCGAAGCTACGGCATGTGGGTCGAACTAACGTGGATCGTTAAAAGGCAAATCTTTTTGGAAATTAAAGCAGCAACTTCCAATCATTTTAGGGGCTCGATGAAGAAACACAGGATTCGCAATTATTCGATGCCGAACTTGGGACTTGAAAAGGATCACACAGAGCTTAAGAATCTTCGATAACATTACCCAAATCATTAGAGTACAGATTGAAGCAATATGCTTGAGCTAACAAGATCCAGTTATAAATAGTCAATCAGCCATGTTTGAAGGCTTCAAGAAGGTAGTTTTTATATATATATAATAAATTATTCATTCCTCTTTCTCTTCCTTTTTTTCTGGTGATTCAATTTGACACGCGATAATAAATTTGAATATAAAATTGATGGGTTTTTCTTTATTGTACTGATTGTGTGAAAAAATATTGGGAAACCACAACTTGAAGTCTAACTAGAGTCCTCTAAATCTTTAATGTCAATTTGTTTAACAAAAGTTTAGAGCTTGGGATTGAACTTACAAGGTTCCAATCTAACCACGTCGTGTTCTGACTCGTCTCTCTCTCTCTCCTTAAAATTACGAGACATATTCCATGAACTAACTAAAATTCCACCATTGTTGGACTTACGAGACACTGATAGAAGGGGAGGCAGACATGACAGGTAAGCTCGGAGGAACTTGTCCTCGACCATCTCTGCCTCTTGCATCATGGGTTATGCTAAGAGATAAAGACATGAATTATCTATCAATCAAGAGATTCTCTCGCATAACGGTGATAATGTGCATGCAGCTGAGCGGTGCAGGGAATTTTGTGCACAAAAAGTGTGGAGATGATTAGAAGGCATCTTACCCCAGATCTTCAAAAAATAGAAAAATAAATAGAGATAAGTTTCCACGTTTTTGTCACGGCTGAATCCCAGGTTCATCACCCGCAACGCTAGACTCTCGTAACATGTATCATAAGACAAATATATATAATTAGGCATAATATTCTCGTAAACTTTTAAACATTTTTCAAAACCAAAAAACAATTCATAATTTAAAACACTTATTTTGTGTTTAAATAGTTGATCTTGATATTATAGGTTGATCTAATATTCAATAGTTTTTTTTTTTGGTTGAAATCTTTATTGTTGGCACTTTTATCAATTTTTAATTTCACCACCCAATTTTTTTTTTTTTACTTTTTTTTGTTCATTGATGTTTTTTGCCCTAATTTTATGTTTCATTGTTTATGTTCTCTTTCTATAATGTAGAGCAATTAACTCTCTCTAAAAAAAATACATTTAAAATGTTTAGTTCCCATTTGGTAATGCGGCTGAACCTGCGTTTCAAACCATAATCAATTTTGCTCCGTTTGGTAAAGAAAAAAGTAGATGAAATTGGTATGGGTCCCATAAAAAATCGAGTTTTTCTGCTTTTCTTAATAAGCAGAAGTTTTATGTTTTTCCTGCATTTTAATGTTTCATCAAACAGGAAGCTAGTGGCATGACTAATTCTTCAAAAAAAAGCAGAGATGATGTGCTACCAAAATAATTCACGCAGACAACCCTTCTTCCTCATTTAACATGATGAACAAGAAGATGGGGCACCAAGCAAACTTCCCCACTGCGAACCATCCTCCTCCTTCAAGGGCACGAACCAAAAGACGTGATGAACCAGAGTCTCTCTCTCTATCTCTCTCTCCATAGCAGGCTTCCGATGCTTGTACTAATCACCATTCCCGACTCCACCAGCACAAGAAGAACCATCTCGACATTCTTTACCCATCGACATCGGTCGTTGAAGCTATCGTCGTGGTCAGTTGGACACTACTGTGCATGTGAATTAATTCACGTGCACAGTAGCGCTGCACTGTCCACGTGAAGAAGACATCAACAGTGCAACGCACTGTTTCACGTCTTCCCTTTAAAAAAAGATGGACTTGGGTTGGGCCTGCACTTGGCCCAGCCCAAGTCCAACAGAGTTGGGTCTGCTCTCGATCCAGTCTATTTTTTTAAATATATATTTAAAAAAAATTAAAAAATGTGTAGATATAGACCAATCCTGATGGAAGAGAAATATTTGTTTGTGATGAAAATACAGGTAGTTTGATGGGAGAATAAAAAAATATATGTTTTTTTCATTAATTATTAATTACATTTTATTGGTATGACTATTAATCTATAAAATATAAAAAAACAATTTTTGTGTGTGTGTGTTATTTAAAGTAATTTCACAAGTTGACAGCAATATGAAAAACATGATAACCAAACACACGAAACTGTTTTTTTTCAACCTCAAACTCAACCACAATTTTAACCAATCACCTCAAAACTTATTTTAAACCGCAACTAAAGTGCTATTCATGAAACTGTTTTTTTTAAACTACAACCACAAAAGCAAAAACAATACCAAACACACCCTTAATCATCAACTAGGTCGGCCAGTAACAAAGCAGGTCAATGATCTAATATAAACCAATCAATTATTTTATGTAATTTCATAAAAAATCTCATATTAAAAGATATATGAAAAGTTTAATGTAATATAAATCTTAGAGTTATATCAAACGGATTGAGAAGAAACTTTAACCGAGATTATTTTATATGTTGATTTAACTTACATAATCTTGATTTAAAAGATAAACATATCTTAATTTATGCCATGGAAGCATATATAATGAGGATCCCTTGCCATCTGTAAGGGCGGGCTTCGGCCTCATTGATTGAAACATTCAATAGCCCGTCTCCTCTGCGAAATATCTCGGCAAAGCCCAACACATTTAACTTTATGAGCCCTGCGCTTACTCTGAGATGCTCTTTCGAGGCCTCCTCCTTGAATGTCGGGAATTCTGGATATGGGAAAGATTTATTTACGTGGTATTTAAATAAGGTAAATATATATATTTCCATATAATAAATATATATAATTAATTATCTTGTTTATATTTTTCAATAGTTTTGAAAATAGGATTCTGTGATTTAAATGAGGTTTACTATACAAAGTTCTATTTCATTTCAAACAAGGCAAGAACAATCCACTCGAATTTCAAATTTGATTAATAAGTTGATTTCATATAAGTTGTGATTGGATAGATTATACTTAACTAGAAATCCGACGAGGCAATCAAATCTGTATCGATTACAGCCTTAATTATAAAGGATACTATGCACACTGTTTTTTATTTTATTTTATTATATACATATATAATATATAATAAAATACACTATGAATTCTTATAATATATACTATGTTTTCTTTGAGACCTATGCGTATCTCATATATAAACCTAATTAAACACCCCCCGGCGAGATTATCAACACCCAAACATCATTTTTGTAAGGGAAAGTAAATCTATCGTCAATTATATTCTCCGGTTTGATATTAAAATGAAGATTTTGTCGTTGCTTAACTAATTTATTTCATTTTCAACCGGTTGATTGCCCTTATAAATACCTATATTATCCAAAAACCCTAGCATATCTTTCAGCAATCCACTGTCATTTCATACTCCATAGCAAAGTCCAGTCAACTCGAGAGCATCATGGCTTCCCATCTCAACTCGAACATGGTTAGCCCTTGTCTATACCTGTCATTAACCTCCATCCATTGTCATTTTCTCACAGCTTTTAATGACCTGTTCTCTTGCAGTCTTGTGGTTTGAAAGTGGAGACCACAGACCCAGAATGGCACAGGACAGTCACCAAAGTACTGAAAAGAATCAAAGGTACTTTTATTTCTTGTCTTGTTCGAGATTTTTAATATTATTTCTAACCCGCGACCGCTTTTCTTCAGGGGTTAGTTACGCCATCGATGTTGAGCAGGGCATGGCATACATCAGAGGTAGAGTGGATCCAAACAAGCTGCTTAAAAAGCTATCAAAAGGAGGAAAACACGCAGACATTTGCTGGGTCGAGACAGGAAATATGAATCCTTACATGAACAACGGCTACCAGTATCCCCCCCCAGGTGCAGGATATCCCCAGCCAGGGCCAGGATATCACCCGGGCTATGCCATGGCCAGCTACTATCCGAAGAGACCACCCCCTTACTCCGGCTATGGCTATGGCTATGGCTATGGCTATGATCCTCGTGGCTACGAGTTTCCTACCTGGGCGTAGTTTGTCTTCATAGATATAGAAAATCGATGCTCACTGGGACTCCCTGTTTTTATCCAGTCTCCTTAGTAGCAGGTCGATGCGTGCGCATGGGCCCAGATGGTCTTGTCTTCCGTAGCGGCTCTAATGGATGGCCCATGGTTTTTATGTGGCTCGTTCGGCTATTGTATTTTCCTTTAATAATTCTTGTTTTCGACTCTAAAACCAGTTTTTTTTTTTTGGTTGATGTCAAAATAAGACAAAAATATCATGTTTGTTTTGTCCTTTTCTTTCGATCAAGGGTTATATTAGCTCTGTATTTTTTATTTTAGAAATATTTTATTTAAAAACTTAAACTTAAATTTTTATTATATAATTTTTATTATTCTTTAATATATGCTCTTGAGTAAAAAAAAATAGACTTGGAACTTGCACATGTTTACAATAATTCATGTTTCATTTTTATCAAATTGAATAAAAATAGTGAGATTTGAACTCATTGTTACTATATCAATACAGCAATGATACAATGTTATAAAATTATCCCATTTAAAAATTTAAATCGCTAGGATATGATTTATGTGGACTAATTAATGTTAAAAGCTAAAGAAAAATCAATCATGTGGAGGTTGGTAAAATACGGTAGAATCTTGTTTTTTCAGTATTTTTTACCTTTTGTTTTTCAGTATTTTTTAAAAGAAATTTGTATTTGAAAAATATATAATTGACTTATGAGGATGGCTTTAACGTGTTAATATAAAAAAGTAAAATTGTTTTGAAAAGCATAACGTATCACAATTGAAAACATCCACGTAGATGTCAATTGTGCCACCTCTTTCTTTAAGGGACATCTACCCTCTGTAGCCTTCCATCAATTTTAATTCTTTTTATTAGTTTTAAAATATTGAAACTTGGGGCTGATGCTTCGTATTATAGATGAGCTGAGCTGGTGACACGGTGGAGGCTCATCCGGGGAAGGCAAATTGCTGGCAACTGATTTCCACTGCCTTTTCTTTTAATGACGGCAATTGCCAGAATATCTTTTTGATTTTTTTTTGTTTAAATTATTTTTATATATGTTTTTAGATTATTTTGATATCAGAAATAGTTTTTAATAAATAAAAATATATTCTGCTGAGATTAAAGCTAAATATCTTTATTTATATTATCCAAGATCTATCTTGAAAAGAATCCCAATCAATAGTTATAGAATTATTTTAGGGATCTTAAACCTAAAATAAAACACAATTACTACTATCGGGAACAAAGGCTAGAAAGATATTAAATGGCAGTCCTTGTGAGCTGTGTTTATGAAAAATCTGCTTTTGGCAACGAAGATGCCGTCACCAAAGAAAAAATTCAGCACCCCATATCTCGATTTTACTTTATCATGATTAGCGGGTGGCAGCAGCATATCAGATTTGTCTTGATTGCCTTTTTATATTTAGTTTGGATTTGGTGGACTGTTCTCGCCGGAAAAATCAAATAATAACACAGCATTATGAAACTACTCCTCTAGTCCTGTAACTATAACTTTTAGGGAACATTCAAAAATCACTATGAAGTGTGTGTATGATCCGATGTACTATATTTGTTTATATATATATATATATATTCCTACCAAAAAAACCCTCTTAATTCCTTTACTTGAACAAGAAATTAACCCCTCAAAAAAAAAAATCAAGATTCTGCGTCTCTAATTCTTCTGTCCAAGGCCTAATCTACATATCTCCTCCACCGGAGGACTATCCCACTTGAAAGCCCTTTTCTTCATTTCATTAAAATCATCCAAGCATTGCTTCTCTTTCAGACCCGAAATCATCTTCCTTCCGGTGGCAAGTTCCTTCCCGGCGACTCTATCAAAAATCTTTTCCCACCCTCTCCCCCACTCGCCATGAGCATCACATAGCTTAAGCGTCCCGTTTTCCCAAGCAGTCCAGCTCCAGCCCTTATAAAGCGATTCCATAACATTACCTGCACAAGATCCTTCACAAACAGGGTTACAAGGCCTGCATTTCGCACCGCTTAACGGGCCGGGACTCGACAATGCAGCCACCGGCACTCCGAACCGTTTAGGAGGAAACTCGTATCTACGATCAGTAACGATACAAAAGGGCAATCTTCTTGTAACAAAAGGAACACCTTGTGTAGTGAGCTGGGCTTTAAAAGCAGTTTCCGAGTTGAGTTGATGAAATCCGGCGGCGTCAAGTTGGGGAACCAGCGAAAGACGTGAAAGGGCTACTGTTGAGGTTTTCAGATCACCGATGCCAAGCCGGTCGTTAAGGCCACCATAAGTAGATCCTGGTGGGACCAGGTAATGACCCGGGATGAAATTTTCAGGCCCCAGTGGAGCATTCCAGTACCCATCAACTCGGGTACGGATTATCCAATCATACTTAAATCCATTTAGGGTTTGGAATTCCTGGATCATTGTCAGACACCCTTCCACGAGATTAAAATATTGAAGCAGGCCCTGAAACAATTAAAAACAGCACGGCACACATGAATTCACCTTCGTCTTGTCCGTTATTCGAATACCTAAACGACAGGTACTGTATTTCAACAAGTTGATGATTGGACTTTACTAAAATGTTTTCAGCAATAGTTCAGCTTTATATGGATAGATATGAACTGTTCCTGATATTTTTATATATAGGGTGATGGACGTATTCGGAAATTGGTTTCTTTCCTTGAAATCTCAGCGATAACAACAATCCAAGGGCTATGGAACTATTTATAAAAATAAAAGTCAGAAAAAAATCTCTCAACTTTATCAAAATTTTGAAGAGAACAGAAGAAGAGACCAAGAAAAATTTCATAAATTGTAATTTATGAAAAACAAATTAGATAAATAATGTAATTATACGGAAAAAAGAGAGTTCGTCCATCATTAACATACAGAAAATGAATTAAAAAGTTTGAAAATGGAATTCAGAGCAAAATATGAAACAAATCATGAAAGGTAAAGGGGGAAGCAGACCTGTATGCCATTAGGAGAGTTAGCAGCAGTGAGGACACGGAGCTGGGGCAAGGTCTCAGGCAGAAGTTTAGGATGGATGATCCGGACAGAGGCAAGCCTAGAAACAGATTTCAAGAGAGAAAATTTGAAAGCTTTGTCGTCAAAATTGCTGTGTAAAAAAAGGTCTGAATTCGGATAGACTTCGATAATATTCTTGACAATGGAGGGTCCAGTCAGTTCAAACCTCCTGGCTCCACCAACCAAACACACCGCCATTCTCGACCGCCGCAGCTCATCGTTCAACGGATTTGACCCACTGCGATTCACGGGCGCCAAACTCGGGGGAGCAATTGAGGAATTACTCGATGTTGGTGTTGTGGTGGCGGCGGCGGAGGGGCGGGTGATCAGGGACGCGGTTTTGTTGAGGAATTGCGAAGCGAGGGGGGGGAAAGAGGAAAAAGGGTTGATGGGTGTCAAAGAGACGGTGAGGAGAAGGAGGAGAGTAAGAGGAGGGATGGTGAAGAGGAGAGGTTTCCAATATAGATCAGAGAACCATCTGGACATGAAAGGTGGTATGGTCATTTTTTGTGGGGATTGGACTATCATGTTTCGCAGATGAAGAAGAAGGGTTGGATCCTGGTTATGGCTGCACCCATCAAGGGGGAAATGGCTGAAAAACTTGAAGGATTTTTGGGCGTTATGGTCTGGTTTTGTTAATGGTGGTTTCTGGTTAGAAGACAAGTGGCCTTCTGGGGGTGATAAAAAGCAAGATGCTCACGATACACGGGGTTTATTCAAGGGAGGATGCTTTTGGAGTTCTTGGGGGGTATTTTGGAGATTTTATTTTATTATATATATATAATTTAATAATATTAATAATGACAAACTAGACCATGCACACGATTCATTTGCTTATTCCTGCATCGCTAATGAAATCAAGTTTGTTTGTTTATGATTTCATTCTCGAAAAAAAATCAAAAAAATAATTTAGTTACAATTTAATTATAGAACCTAAATTAACAGTTAAAATTAAAAAAAAATGATTATCAATAATTTTTATTTTTTAACATCAAGACCATAAGTTCCGCTCCAAATATATTATTTAATAAATGAGATTGTTAAACTAATTATGATTTAATTAAACTTAAAATTCTTTTATTATGATGTTTGGAAGTATAATTATATTGTTTTTTAAAAATATTTATTTAAAAATAATAATTATAAAACAGTTAAACCGAAAAACCAAATAATTTTGTCATCCGTCACGTTTGACCTTTTTTTTTCTATATAAAGGTACAGGTTATCAATGTCCATGGACCTATTTTTAGCACAAATTATCATGTGAAAGTTCACAACTATTTCTTTATTTGGTAAATTCTTCGTCGGTTTCATTGTAAGAGAATGACACGGTTTTTTATTTACCGGAGAATAAATGTATGAATTCAACCCATCAGAGTATTGTTTTTTTAATTAGATCCCTTGACTTGAGATTCAAAGTTCAAACCATTGAAATGTCATAGCACGTGGCGAGAATAACGGACGGAGGGCGATTCGAAAATAGACAATTCACAGATGCGAGCGAATTCAATGATGTTTTCCTTGTGGACCCCACACCTAGCTTTGAATTAATTTCATGTGTTTTGCATTAGCAAAACTTGTTTTTGAAATTTTTTAATTTCTGACGACATTATAGATTAATTTTAAAAATTATTATTGTAATATATTTTCAAAAATCACTTTAAAACCATTTCCACCGCATTTCCTCGTATCACCAAGGGGGTGTGTGATACTGTATTTTAAAAAATAAAAATAAATTATTTTATTTTTTATATTAAATTAAAAAAAATAGTGTTTTTAAATCATTTTCATATCCTGAAATTAAAAACCTCGAGCCTAGTCATAGTTACAAGACCGACAAAAGGTTTAGATTCTGTTTGGCATCTCATTTTGAAAGTGTTTTAGAAAAAAAATAGAATTTTTTATTTTTATTTAAAATATTTTTTAGTGTTTTTAGATTATTTTCATGTGGTAATATCAAAAATCATTTTTATATATTTATAAACAAAAAAAAAAACTCTTTTAAAAACAACATTACCATACATTCATTTATTTTTAATCAATGAGTTATTGCATTAAGTAGCCTTATTAAGTCAGGTTTTATAATATTCAGTTAAGAATGTATTAAGAGGCTAACCTGACTTAATGAGGCTACTTAATTCAATAAATACAAATTGTTCAAAAGAACGTATATATAGAAACTCTGATTATAATTTTGTTATTGAATATTTTTTTCAAGTGTTTTCTGTTTCTAAAAAAAATTACAACTCTTTAAATAAATTTAAAAACTAACCTAATCAACTATAAAATATAAAATCACCAGTATTAAATTTCCTAAACTAGATTAAAAAAGATGAAAATATTAACATTTTATAAAAATCATCATCATTGCCATATCCCTAAGCTTGTCTCTGCGATCTTCACACATGGTAAATTTTTCTCCATGGAAAAAGTGATGAAATTACAATTTCATCCTCTTAAAACTCAACTAGCAGGTTTTAGAAATGGTCATTTTCTTAAGAATAATTACTAGATTGAATTATAAAATTTTAAAAAATAAATAAATTAATTAATCTATCAAGTTAACCTAGGTTACCCAATAAACACTAATCTCGGGTCATAAGACGAGAATAATGTAATAAAAAATAAATTAAATAAATCATGAAGTTTGATTTTAAATTAAATATAATATTAGATAATAAAACTATAAGAAAAAAAACACTAAATCAAATAGATTAAACCTCTAAAAACAACCTAATAAAAGAAATTCAAAAACATTTTGTCATCGGTCACGTTTGATCTTCTCTCTCCCTCTCTCTCTCTAAAGGTACAAGTATCAATGTCCATGGACCTATTTTTAACACATATTATCATGTAAAAGTTCACAACTATTTTTTAATTTGATAAATTCTTCCTCGGTTTCATTGTAAGAGAATGACACAGTTTTTTATTTACCGGAGAATAAATGTATGAATTCAACCCGTCAGAGTATTGTGTTTTTGTAATTAAATCCCTTGACTTGAGATTCAAACCATTGAAATGTAATAGCACGTGGCGAGGATAACGAAAGCAGGGCGATTCGAAAATAGACGAGAGTCACAGATGCGAGCGAATTCAACGAAGTTTTCCTTGTGGACCCCACACCTGGCTTTGCAGTTTGCATTAGCAAAACTTGTTTTTGAAAATTTGTAATTTTTGACGATATTAAAGATTAATTTTTAAAAAATAT
This sequence comes from Salix purpurea, assembly GCA_027405865.1. Lineage (NCBI taxonomy): Eukaryota > Viridiplantae > Streptophyta > Magnoliopsida > Malpighiales > Salicaceae > Salix > Salix purpurea. Next base: position 562,923 of record CM050329.1, on the reverse strand, counting down.
TACTGGAATATATTTAGAAAAAAAACTTTACACCTTGAAAACCATTTCCACCACATTTCTACAGAACACTAAATTAGCTTAACTTGATTTTTCAATTCAAATACCTCGAGCCTAATCATATTTACGAAAGATCAGTAAAAAGTTTAGTTTAGGTATTGTTTGTCATTGTATTTCAAAATTATTTTTGAAAAATATTGTAATTTTTTTATATATATTTTAGATCATTTTCATGTGCTATTATCAAAAATATATATTTTTTAAATATCATTTTAATACATTCTTCAATAAAAAACTTTTTCAAAAACAACCTCAACCACACTAACAAACAGAAAACAAATTAGTTGGATTATTCTATAGATTGACAGGCTAGCTTTTTATATTTTAATCAATGAATTATTGAATTAAGTAGCCTCATTAAGTCAGAATGTGGCTATACTATAGTATCAAGAGGCTAACCTGACATAACGAGGCTACTTAATTCAATAAATACATATAGTATAGAAACTAATTTATAATTTTGTTATTGGATATACTGTTTTCAAGTGTTTTGTTTTTCTAAAAAAATGACAACTCTATGAATAAATTTAAAAACTAAACTAAATCAACTATAAAATAAAAAATTATCAGTATTCAATTTCCTAAACTAAATAAAAAAAAAAGATGAAAATATGAACAAAACTCAAATCCCCACATCATAAAAAATACGCCAATCAAGCTTCCCACCATGTCCATCAAGAGACGCAATCCTTTCCAATTGCGGAGAATTTAACTCAGGAATATTCCACTCTTTCCAAATGACTCACCTTCAACCCACCAAATCCCATCAAGAAGAGAGATTTCAGATCTCTTCAGGATGCGCAAACAATCCTTCGCGTATGAATTCGGTCCCGCCTGAAGAAAACCCAAGCAAGTGCACCTACTCCACGTTACAATTCCACTCATTACGTCCATTAAAATAGTCAACAAACAAAACAAAATAAAAAATAGTTTTGACCTCGTTTTCATCTCTGAGACTACTGATGAAGTGTGATCCGTGCCTGCCTTCACATCTGATACGCTCCTTGCCTGGAATACATTGAATTGTTTTGAGCGAGATGAGGGTTGGATTTTAAGAAATAGCGAAAGAGTTTGGGTTTTGCAATGGTGACCACCTGATATTTGAGGCCGTAGCCTGTTGATCCTCCTTGCATTTTTTTTGCTTGCAATGATGAGAGTAGAGCCCTCTTGGAGGAGTCATAAGGTCTTATCAGAACATGCAACACTTGTAAGAACTTTGACGCGATGCTCTACTTTCACCTAGGATAAGGAACAGTAAGAGCAGCATCTGAGATCCTAGTTTCCAAGCTATCAATTTCATAAACTAACAAAATTTTATATAATCTAGTTTTTACACCAAATTCTCGGACTTTCACTAATGACAAACCTCAAAAGAAAATATGTAAAAATAACAATCGGCAAGCAATGTACACGCATGTCGCTGCTTAACAGCCTCTGGCAAAACAGCTTTGGGGGACAGTAGTCTCACTTTTAAAACACTAAAACAGACCCGTTTCCTGAATTTCACCGCAAAGAGGAACAACTCTGAAGGCTCATGAAAGATTTGATGTTGAACTCGAGATCGCACCTCGAGGGGCTGAGTGTAGTGTCTTGATATTGTTGTCATGTTCTGAGGGGCTGGGGGTCTCAATCCTGGAAGTTTTATATACAGCAGGTTGGGCATATGCAGCATGATCTTTTTGACCATTCAACAAAAGAATTGTTTAAGCACGGCAAGGAACCCAATGCATGCAGCCCTGTCTAGTCTGAAAGAATTTCTTCCAACTCGGGTTCTTCATTGGTGATCCCATCGTAATCCATACCTGTTCCATTGAACTGATCTTTCTCTTGAGGGCCATTTTGGTATCCATCATCACCAGGATCAGACAATTCTGGCTCATCTTCGCCCAACACATCATCTCCCACTGCATCGTACCCCTTTCCATATTTTCTAGGTCCTGAATCTTTCTTTGCTTTGGCTTCAGAATCTTCACAGATGCAGGTGTGCGGGTTCTCATGAAACTCCCCCCTACCCGGCCTCACCTCCTTTGGCTCCCCCATGAAGCCCCTCTGATAAGTACGCATTTTAGAGGCGAATGCCTCCCATGACATGGTTGTCTGGTTCAAGAACAATCTATATAGCTTTTTAGCATTTGGACGAATGGTAGGTTTGTGTCCAAAATATCTCCTGCAATTTAAGGAATTTTAAAAATTAGTCAGCCAAAAAAGAGAGTCAAAGAGGAATGAAGAAAAGAGATGGAGAAGTCAAAGTACCTTCTTCCAGCTAGTATTCTAGCCATGTTACCATTGTTGTTGGTAACAAATACTTCACTTTCATCGCAAACAATGAAGTCAAGTGCAGCCATCCTTGAAGAAAATGAAGAAAACGGTTCCAGCTCCTCCTTGCTGGCTAAAGTCTCTTTTGTATAGAAGTTTGGGAAGAGTGCTTTTAGGGGTGCCAATGTCTCTTCCCCTCCGTACACTTCTCCAGATGCCACATAAATATGAACATCATTGCTATAACCCAGAGCTCTCAACATAAGGCCAACTTCTCTTGGAGTCAGCGGGCATTTTCCATGCCTCCTTTCCTTATCAGGGTTGCTTACCTGCAATTGTATGAAGATAAGACTCATAAACAAATTAGATGCTTCAGGTTCCGAGTACAAACACACATAACAGAAGCAAAATAATTCACTTGGGGAAGTAAAATTCACTTAGGTTTAGATTCCACACTAAGGTATCATTTTATATTGTGGTGGCTCTTTTAAAGTGTTTTTTCGCTTGAAAATGCATAAAAAAAATGCTTTTTTTCGTATTATTTTTTTGAAAGAATTTTTAGCATCAGCATATAAAATCATTCAAAAACTCAAAAAAAAAAAAATAATTTTAAGCAAAAAAAATAATTTTAAGCAAAAAAAATAATCAAAATTTGGCAAAAGCACGGCCAAGCCATGCTGCCAAACACGTTCTCAATCAAATTTCCAAATGCTTCGGAAGTAAACAATTTCAATGAAAACTGAACTTCAGGTTGTCAATATCCTGATGATGAGAGCATGATACTTATTTGTTTTAAATAGATGGTGGAAGAGTACATCAGTTGAGCCTTACATGTAAAGTTTTCCACCTCTTCCTTATTGCACCGAGTTCCTTCCTTTCCTTATCACCTCCACCATAATAGCATCCAGAGAATGCCAGCATATCAGGCTCAAACCTAAGCAAGAATAATTTGGCTGCTTTAGAAAAACGAATTGTGTTTGTCCCAAGTAAATTAAACTTCTTGAATTTAGAATTCATCAGTTGGAATCATAAATCCACTAAAAACAGGCTTCTCATTATGCATGCATAACCTCCAATCCAGAAATTGGGTTTCGTGGCCTGGCAAAAAAACACTTGCTCTTAGGCTAGTCACCTGATCATTAAAATCTAATGCTCTCAAGCAGTCATGTTTTCATAGACTATTTAACTAGAGCAAACAGCGTAGATGTATTTTGATTTCGGACTTGTAATTTTAGGTATCGCACAGCAATCTGTAAGCACTAACAAGCACAGTAGTGACTGCCTGTGGGTAAAAATTTACAGGCCACAAAACATGTACAACCAAAGGGGCAGCCTTTGATCAGTTCAGGTGATGAGATTCAGGCGCATGGTTTCAGCTATGAGGTCAAAATATGCATGCAAACAAATAAATCCGGGAAATAGAAAGTGAAAAGATCATTTTATTGTAATATGTGAGTAAACGACTCATAATTCAATTAAATAATGCAGAGAAAACCAGAATGCCGAAGCTAAACTGTACAGTTATGATAGTTTCCTACTATAACCATAGATATCACATTGGTGTGGGGCTCACATAGATCATATATAGAGTCCATTGGCTCCCCTTATCAGGCAAAAGGAGAAACTCATCAAATAGCAGGTTAATAATTAGAAATACAGCCAGTTTTAGCAGAAAATGAATTAGAATACCTCAGATGCAAGGCAATGAAATGCTTGCTTTTCATCCTCATTCGATGGACCAATTTCCCACCCATTTGAAGAATAGAATCAGTAAACTTTAAAGCATGGTAGTTGACTCTACACCTCAGCTTTTGCAATTGGGTATCCAACCTATTTGCAACTCTATAATCAAACTTTGTGAGCTGAATTGCCTGTCATAAAATTAAGTCCAGTAAGTCAAGTCATTCTTAAATAAACAAAAAACTTGCCAGGAAACAGAGCGCATAAAATTAAGGTATGCATACTAATCAACATAGCACAGAAAACGTAATAGATCCATTTGGAGTCTTGTGAGTGTATTCTATTTAAAACAAACAAATTTTTAAGTTCAAAATAGGATCGAGGAAAGGTTTGCCAAATTTTGTGCTATCAAACTTCCTCCATAATATCCAAATAATTTAACTCAACATTTGAGTATTTGCATGTCCCCTTTAATTAATAATGATTCATATGACTTGACAAACACAATTTTTATCCCACACCTCCTCAAGGCAACCAATTAGGGTGTTATTACCTATTAAACATGACTTATTTGATAAACTATTGGTGTAGTTGCAAGGCCAGAGAAGCAAGGATGCAAACATAGAAAAACAGAACTCTGCAACTTAATATTGCATGGTAAAAATTGTAAAAAATAAAAGCAATCAGAAGAAGGTTGCAGAGAAAGGAGGACTTACATGCCTTTTCAAAAGAACAGGTAAGATACGGTTTTGATAACATCTCTCACTACACTTCCTTGGAACGCGCATGCTGCGTGGAATCCAAGTTTTCCCTCCCCTCTTAGGAAGAGATTTAATGATTTTGACATCCTTTGACAGAGAAGAAATATACCAATCAACATCAAAAATCTCTGAAAAATCACTGCAAAAGACAAAGAAACACAGTAGTCATCTAATATTACAACAGAAATGCCTACCAATAATTGCAAAGAAGATTCCAAGTAAAGGTTTCGGTTATGCTCATTCAATAACGAACCTTGAATCTTTCCAAAAAGACTTCTGGTCTAGCCGTGGAACAACAAGAGTGGCATTCAAAATACGAGCAGCAACAACAGCATCTGTAATCTGCATAGGTGTTCAGTGATCATCAATGCCAGCATCAAATTACTAATCACATGATATACAATCATTATGAATGGAAGCAACAGGAAAACATGAGCTGAAAGCCAGGTAAAGAAAAAAAAAACAAGCGTAAGAGCATCATTTGATCCCAATATTACAGCCAACATGAGGTAAAATGAATGCCTTGCAGAGAATAGGCAACTCAAACTGTTTCTCTCATTCTGTATTAGCACAAACATGTTTAAGCTCAAAACTCACCCCAGTCCTTTGTTGATTTAAACCTCCGCTAGTAACAATCAGCAAGTACCGATTGGGTTGTGTAACCGCGTCGGCATCTACAAAATGAATTAAAAAAAACTCAGTATAAAAGATTTACAAGTAAACAAGAAACTCTTAATGAAGCCACATTTTACAACTCAACAAAAAACAAATAAAAACGAGCAACAACTCATCCAATGCTAGTAGCTCAATTTGTTGTTTTTAGTGGTGGTGGTAAGGGAAATTTCTCTGCTCAATAAACTTACTTGCAAACTTGATGCTAGCATTACTGCATCCATAGTAGTATTTCGAGTTTCTCGAGCTCCAGATATCACGATCCGTCCTTCCTTTTTTCTATTATCCAAAAAAACAATTAAGCAAAAAAACAAACAAATAATAGGGTCAGTAATAGAAAATAAAAAAGCAAAGCCCTGACCGGTATGTGAAGAACAGATTCTCCAATCGTATCTTCAACAACACTATTCCGAGCGTACAGCTGAATACAAAGAAGACGGAACAGGTAAGAAAATTTCGTGATCGTATATTTATACGCGTGCGTATACGTCTAGAGAAATGCACGATACTGTACGATACAATACCGAGTTCATATGTTGTGGATTATTAGAAGCAATCGGAGTAGGAGCGAGAAATGAGAGGAGGGCGAAGAGAATGAGAAGAGCTCCAGAAATAGTGCATATTACAGGAAGAATAGAACGGAAACGGTTGTGATAGTGGTTGCGCCGCCGGTGAAACGCCATTATTACGGAAGTGACTTTTTCCCCCCTCTTAAAAATGTCTTGTGGAGTGAGGAAAAGCGAAAACGGGATCCGGTTGCTAAGACTCCAGCATTTCCTGAGGTAGGAGCCAGGGTTTATAGGAATAAATCGGTTTAAAATGGGATAAGGACAAGAAGGATTGACTGAGTTGCATGATGTGTCGTTCGGTGTCTAGGGAGAAGGATTTTGATGGTGGAGCAGCACCGCTGGAAAATACGAAGAGGTATTTTGAGAGAGAGAGAGATGTGAGCTACATTGTTCAGCTTTGCAGTCTTATTTGGCAAACTTTGTAAAGGTCCTCAATTTATAAAGATAATCTTGACTAGATCTTGAGTCTATTTTTTATTTCACTTTTGTCCATGTTCTATTTTTTATTGATCAAATTCTTTCTTTGGTATCGGTTAATTGAACTATTGGGTATTCGTGTTATTCTTATTTTCAAGAAAACTTTCGAGTTTCTTGGGACTCTCGATATGCATCGAGTGACAAAACAAATATACTAAAGAAAATAGATTCTTTCTTTAGTTTTATTTACTAGAACTATTTAGATAGTCTTGAGTTTTTTTTTTTCATACATAATATATAAAAAAGTCTTGACATCTCCAATTTGTATCCCATGATACATAAAGAAAGCACATAATATTTTATATTATAGTATTTAGCTATCATCAAAAAATAAATAAAAAAGATAATTAGATGATATATGTCCATGTCCCGGTCCTTGTCCTCGGTATTTTAAAAATATAAAAATTCATCACAATATTGTTTCAAGAATATATGTATTTTTATTTTTATTTTTGTTATCCAACTAAATATATTTTTGTTTATTTTGTATTTGTTAATTTTATCACGTGATGCTAACAAAATATAAATTATAAAAAAATTTCTATCATGAATTATATATATATGACTATTCAGTAGTTTTGTTATTTTTTTTTATATACAATATCTCAGACTAGTTTGTGCATGCTAGACCATGTCTTTGCACTCTAAACAAGACTAATAAAACAAGATCTACATCTTGCAATTCATGATCATTGATACTGACAAGGAAAGAAAATAAAAAAAAAAGAGATCATAAGGAAAGCATATTTCGAGTGCATGTTTTTGCATTTCAAATATTTTTTTTCTAAAAAACAAAACTTGCTTTAAATTATTTTTATAGTATTTTTAGATCATTTTAATATAACGATGTTAAAAAATATTTTTTTAAAATAAATATATATTATTTTAAAACAAATAATATCTTAAAAAAATAATTGTTTTCAGCGAATTTACCATCCCAGCCACCCATGTACAGTCTAGTTCTGCTAGTTTTAACCGGGTAAACGATTCAATTGAGAATGTTTAGATACATCAGGATGTAAACTAGCTTGTCGTTATAAGTTGGGGACTTTTTTAAGGAATGCCTTTCCTTTTCTTTTTTAAGAGATTTATTTTTATCCTGCAACGAGTCTACTCCACGTAGATGCCAGAGCAGGGCTTAAGCTGTATCCAATGGGCGAAGAGCGAAAAGAATATGGTGACTGCCAGTCTGCCCCGTGGTCAGTGAGATTCTAGACTTGACAGGTCCACAGCACGTGAGATGCGGAGGGCCTGTTGGATTGCTGCTATGTATGGGCACGTTGTAGCTGGATCTGACCAGTGTCTGTTTACGTTTTTATTTATTTATACGCTGATGAATTGCCAGCGGAGCGTCTCATCTCATCACCACCGCCTTCTCTCTCTCTTTTTTCCATCCCATATTTTCTTCTAGCTGTTTAATTATTATTTATATTCGCTGGTCCAGGTGGGTTGTGCAGGTGAGAATTTTATTTTTTGAGAATTGGCAGAGTGTGCGAGGAAGGGGACCTCTTGCGAGATATTAGGAAATGATAACGAGGCGAGAGTGAGTCTTTGCCACCTGAACGCGACAGTCTGCCAGTCAATGAATAGAGTGTACAAAACCAGCGATGCTTCCCTCCACAACTTTCCCGGGCCGGAGCTCAGACGTGCATCACAGTTTATGCTCCTCGGCCATAAATTGCCCCAAGGTTGTGTCATTGACGACCTGGAGCGAGCAGAAATTTGGAAAAAGGACACCTGTGAAGATTTGGACCCACTGGCATCTTAGAGGCTTCGAACATTCAGCTAGACCTTCTTGAGTGTTTTAAAGCATGCCACGTTATTTGATATGTGTTAATGGATCATGTGTAGCAATGCTCCGATCACACGATATAACCACTGTTAGAATTGCTAAAAAAACAAGGGACATTGCTAAACTTTGTAAAAAAAATTAAAATTAAATTGAATTGCTTACGTGGCTCATGCCAAGGACCCAAAAGGCATGGAGTCGCCTGAATCATGCAAGGGCGCCTACAAGGAAATGGTTAGAGGGTTGAGAGTATTTTGTGATGATTTATGTGTTTGTGGTTAAAAAAAATAGATTTATAAAAAAACTTTTTTAGTTGTGGTTTTTAAAATGTATCCTTAAAAATATATATATATATATATATATATATATATATATATATATATATATATATATATATATATATATATATATATGTGTGTGTGTTTGATAAGTGTTTGCTTGAGAATAGCAGAAATTACATTTCAAAGTATTTATTTATTTGAAATACACTAAAATTAATATATTTTTTATTAGCATATTAAAATAGTTTAATAACATAATAATTAATTTAAAATATTTTATTTTTAAATAGCAAAACAACAGTGTAACTCCATATCAAACAAGCCGAAAGGATTGCCAAATTTTCTTGAGCTGAATTTTGAATATCAAATGAAATTAAAATGACAGCTGTGGGATTTGAACCCACGCCCTTTCGGACCAGAGCCTAAATCTGGCGCCTTAGACCACTCGGCCAAACTGTCTTGATGGTCAGTGTGTCGTAAAATAAATAGATATCATACAAGTATTTCTATTGTTGTAATTCAATAAAAAAATGTATTTCCAATCTCCCGATCAATTTTAATTTCAGTACCTTTTCTTTCACGTGGAAAATTCGCTCTTAGAGAGTAAAAAAAGGAAAATCATGAGTATAAAAACAATTCGCCTTAGAACTTGTATGAAAAAACATCATATTTACATTTTATTAACTTTAACAAAATCTTAATAGATAATTTTTCGAACATCATACGAAAAAAAAAAGTATCTGAAATATATACCATAATTTCAGGTGATACAAAAATCTTATTTTTGTTTTTTTAACAGTAAAGTAAGGATATTTATGCATTAATTGAAATTAATTTTGTTTTTGGATATTATTTATATAAAAAAAAAACATGAGATTCTGTGCCTTAGGTTTATGAATTAATCCAAAACAAGGGCCCTGATTCGTTGATCAACCTGCTCCGACAACCTTTTCAAGTCATAAGAGTCATCAAATCAACGGCTTTAAATAGAACAGAAAAAAAACGTGAAGCAACACCAACTACCGGATACTCCACCACACCAATCCCCTACAAACCCCCTCACTTTTCCACAGTGCTACCGATCTCCCCTTCTACCCACAAAACAAACCCTCGTCTCTGAAAACCTCCTCCTCCTCCTCCACTCCTGTGCACACCACCTTCCTTGATGGATAAACTATAAAAAAAAAACTCCAGGAACAGCCCATTTCAGTGAACAAGTAACCGGGTTCGAGTCACCGAGTTGGCCATGGATTCGTTGACAGTGAAGGGCTCCTTCTTTGTATCTAAGTTATCCAGTTCAACAGTTCCCATCTCGACTCGGCCTCGACTATGTTCAGTTTGTTTTCCAGGAAACAGGGGGAACTACTGTAGCAAAGTGAGGTTTGGTGTTCGAGTCAAGGCTTACGATTCTTCCAAGAATGACTCTTCTTCTAATAACAGTAACTCTGGTGACGCCAAGCCGCCTAATGGTACTATGGTAATTTTATTAATCTCCTGCAGGTCTTGCATGAATTGCTTTACTTTTTAGTGGAAATTGACTGAAATGGAATTTTGGGTACTCTTTTTTGAAATCAACAGCCGAAGACCAGGAGGGAAATTCTCTTGGAATATGTCAAAAATGTTCAGCCCGAGTTCATGGAGCTTTTTGTAAAACGAGCACCCCAGCAGGTTTTGCTAATTTTTTTATTATTCTTGGTATCATTTCATTAGCTCTTAGGCATTGCTTCAGTATTTTTAGCATTGTTTGTAGTGGAAATATGGATATGAAGCATCCTTGTCATTTGGTAGGTAGTTGATGCGATGAGACAGACAGTGACTAATATGATTGGGACGCTACCTCCGCAGTTTTTCGCAGTAACAGTTACAGCTGTGAGTATATTGTGCTTGAGTGGGACTGCGCATTTGGAAACTCATGGTTAAAGTGTTGAAAACTGCAGGCATTTTGGTATTGAGAGAGGTCGGTCTGGGCTTTTTTGTTTCAGGTGGCTGAAAATCTTGCGCAACTAATGTATAGTGTTATGATGACGGGCTATATGTTCAAGAATGCACAATACCGGTTGGATTTGCAACAAAGTTTGGAGCAGGCTGCACTTCCTGATGCACAAGAAGAAAAGAAGGTTGTTGGTTTGTTGAAATATGAAGATATAATTCACTGCTAGAGGTTCAATGGGTCCATAACTCTTAACATTATCTTTCTCTTAAAGGGGCATATAACTTTATCTCTGTTTTGACATAAAAAATCATCATAATTTCTCCAGTACATAAGTAGATGTTGATATGACTGTCCAGGATGAGCCAGATTACGCACCTGGTACACAGAAAAATGTGTCTGGTGAAGTTATTCGGTGGAATAATGTTTCCGGCCCTGAAAGAATTGATGCTAAAAAATACATCGAGTTACTTGAAGCGGAGATTGAAGAGCTAAATAGTCAAGTTGGCAGAAAATCTGCAAATGGACAGAATGAATTATTGGAATATCTCAAGTCTCTCGAGCCCCTAAATTTGAAGGTAGATACATTTTCTGCTTTTTTATGTATCTTAGCTGGTGCCTCAGTCAATTAATGCAGTTAACAGTTACTGTCAGGTTTCTGCTTGCTGAGATGCAGCCAAGCTGTGCCCGTTATTTTGAATGCCATCTAAAGAACACTTGTTTTTTGCCTTGTCATTTTTGAAAGGTTCAAAATTTTACACTTGGAATGTTTTTCTTTCATAAATCCGAGTAACGAAAGACTAGAAGTGTATCGAAAATATACCCCCGGGGCCTCCTTGCTAACACTTCCAGATTGAGGCTGTATGGATTTACTTCGATTTTATCTCCACATTTTCACTTCAAATTGCTTGTTTATGATTTTGCAGGATTTGACAAGCAGTGCTGGAGAGGATGCTGTTCTTGCAATGAACACATTCATCAAGCGTCTTTTGGCTGTTTCAGGTCCCGACCAAATGAAGGTTTCCCTGCGAACTGAATCAAATTTCTTGATTTACTGCCATGAATGGATTCACATTAGTAAAAGGAAAACATGCTCGTTTTTCAAAAAGAGTGTTTAGGTAAATAGAGCTGTTAAAGGTTCTTTATCTGATTATGAACCAATCAATTTGGATGAATAGTTAAATCATTTCTTCAACCCTGGCAAATAAATATTTAATTTATTTGCATTTCAGTGATAGTTGCTTATTTTCAAAAGGGGCATAATCATATTTACATGAAGAAAGGGGATAATTTAAAGCTATTCGTGTTAGAGACAGACGTATCCAGTTGAATATCTGGCAGTTGCATTTTCTTCCCTGGATTTTATTTGATATCAAGCAAGCAATGAACATATAGTCTATGAATTCACTACCAATCTTGGATATCTCTTGAGCAAGTGGAGGGCATCAAACCTTTCAAGAGAAGGCTGATGAAAGGAATTAGTTTTAGATGCAGATACTTAGGGACAATTATAATGTTACTGGGTTTCTTGAATAATCATTTGATTTTTCTGAGCAAACTTGAAGAGTTATGCATTCTTGACTTTGATTCCAATTGCAGACATCTGTAACAGAGACGAGTGCACCAGAGCTTGCCAAGCTGCTTTGTTGGCTGATGGTGGTTGGGTACAGCATTCGCAACATCGAAGTCCGTTTTGACATGGAGCGAGTTCTTGGCGCACCTCCAAAGCTTGCAGAGTTACCACCTGGAGAAAATGTTTAACCTGTTGCCTGGGAGTGCTGATGACTTTTGTTGACCAAGCAGGAGCATGGTGATCCTTCATACTGGATTTGATCACGTGGCGGATATTGCTGTTGAGTTCATATCTTGAAGCAGGCTTAATGCCAGCACGATTCCTTTCCCTTGCCACGGAGAGTGGATTTCGAAAATTATTGATAATCCTTTGATCAAATAATTGTTACAGATTTTGAGTTAAAGATGCTTTTCAGAAGCGGTCATTTTTGAAGAAGTTAAATGATAAGATTGTCAGCAAAATCATTCTCAATATCTTCAATATCATTATGCATCTTGAAACACCTCTCAAAAGAAATAGTGCAGTCCCACATGGAGGATCGAAGATTTAATATCGAAGGAATGCAAGAAGAAGAAGACGAAGAAGAATTATTATTGTGTCACATCATTTCCTCACCGCAAAAAGAAATAGAAAATAATAAAAAGTAATGATGGTGCCTTCAATGAAATGAATTTCTTACCAGCTGATAAAATGAGAGACTGTGAGCAACAGCCCAGCCCAACCGAGCCATTCTCATGCAGACGGGGAAAAAATACATCAAGGAATTAAGGCCTTACGCGAATGAATACAGCAGTGTTTGGCAGGCCATGATGCCTAGACACAGACCAGGAATGGCTTCCAAATGAATCAACACAGACAAACAATGATGTGAGTTAACATGATACTCATTATTACAGGGGGAACACTTGTGGATGAACTGGAAACACGAGGCTTGTCCGGTTTTTAAAACAATGGCTTCAATTTGCAGCTACGACTACAACTTTTCATTTAAAAAATGAAGTTGTCATGCCCAAAACTAAAATACAGGGGTTAATTTAATTAATCTCTAAAACTACAGGGACTACAATGAAAATCCGTCTTCGTCCTCTTTCACCACCGAAAGGCTTAAAAGCATATCCAAACCGGATAAGCCACCACCTCTCGCTTCCCGTTAAGCCACCACCTCTACCCTCGGCCTCTCTCCCGCTCTCTCCCGGGAAAGAGAAACCTAAAATGCTTCTTTTACCGCAACCTCTCCCAAATCGATTCCCCTCAATTCCCATAACTTCTTCAATCTTCCACCACCACCTTATCCTCCAATCACATCTCTCCGCCACTCGCACCACCACTTCCCTCACCGCCACAAATCTCACGGACTCCTCCCCCACTTACTCAAAACGACAGCACGGAACTTCACAAAACGACGTCGAAGCCAACTACTACTACTACGCTGACGACGACGACGACGACGACATTCTCCCTCTCCAAAGCCGCCGTTACGACTTTACTCCACTTATCAACTACCTCTCCAACAAAATTTCCATTTCCTCCCAATCGGACTCCGACTCAGCCTCTCCTACTGCATTAGACTCCACCGAGTTCCAACTCGCCGAGTCATTCCGTGTAGTCCCTGGTCCACTCTGGCACTCCCTATTAAAATCTCTCTGCACTTCCTCTTCCTCTATTCCTCTCGCTTACGCTGTCGTTTTTTGGCTTCAAAAGCATAACCTCTGTTTCTCTTTCGAGCTGCTCTACTCTATTTTGATCCACACACTTGGTCAGTCAGAGAAACTACACGAGGCGTTTTTGCTCTCTCAAAAGCAAAATTTGACTCCATTAACTTATAATGCCTTGATTAGCGCCTTTGCACGGAATAATGATCTTGAAAAAGCGCTTAATATGATATCCAGAATGAGGGAGGACGGTTATCCTTCGAATTGTGTTGATTATAGTTTGATAATTAGGTCATTAATGAGGAATAACAGAGCAGATTCCGCGATTTTGCGAAAGCTTTACAGGGAAATTGATCGTGATAAGCTTGAAGTTGACGTGCAGTTATGGAATGATATTATTGTTGGGTTTGCGAAAGCTGGGGATTTAGATAAAGCGTTGGAGTTTTTGGGCGTGGTGCAAGGAAGTGGATTGAGTGTGAAAACTGCCACGCTTGTGACAGTGATTTGGGGTTTGGGGAATTGTGGTAGGACAGAGGAAGCGGAGGCAATTTTTGAGGAAATGAGAGATAACGGATTGCAACCGAGGACCAGGGCGTATAATGCACTTCTTAGAGGGTATGTGAAAGCGGGTTTGTTGAGAGACGCTGAGTTTGTTGTTTTGGAGATGGAGAGGAGTGGTGTTTTGCCGAATGAACAGACTTATAGTTTGTTGATTGATGCGTATGGGAACGCGGAGAGATGGGAGAGTGCGAGGATTGTGTTGAAAGAAATGGAAGCGAGTAATGTGCAGCCTAATGCATATGTTTTTAGTCGGATTTTGGCGAGTTATAGGGATAAAGGGGAGTGGCAGAAAACTTTTCAGGTTTTAAGGGAAATGGAGAACAGTGGGGTGCGTCCTGATAGGATATTTTATAATGTTATGATTGATACTTTTGGCAAGTTCAGTTGTCTTGACCATGCCATGGCTACCTTTGATAGGATGTTATCGGAAGGGATAGAGCCTGACACAATTACTTGGAATTCACTTATAGACTGCCATTGTAAGGCAGGGAAGCATGATAGAGCGGAGGAGTTGTTCGAGGAAATGATGGAAAAAGGCTACATGCCTTGTAATACTACATTTAACATTATGATTAATTCATTTGGGGACCAGGAGAGATGGGACGATGTGAAGAATTTGTTGACAAACATGCGGAGTCAGGGTTTATTGCCTAATGCTGTGACATATACTACCCTTATTGATATTTACGGGAAATCAGGCAGGTTTGATGATGCAATTGAGTGCTTGGATGATATGAAGGCTGCAGGACTGAAACCATCCTCTACCATGTACAATGCTTTGCTAAATGCCTATGCACAGAGGGTATGTTAACAGCCTCGGCACTGACATCAACTCCATTATATGATTACTTTTTCATGTGATCTTGCGAAATGCCTTATTCATATGGTTACTGATAGTCAGATGATGGTATCTTATATTCATAGTCTCGGCCACATGGACTATTTTTGTTGCGGGTTTACAATAAATTTGTGCATCAAAATATAAGATCTTTACCGGAAAGAAACTATCTATCTATCTATCTATCTATCTATCTATCTATCTATATATATATATATATGATCCTGTTCCTAGATGTTCAACTTGTAATTTTCGTGCATGCTGTTTGGGCAGGACATAGGAGAGCATGACTAATATTTTAGATAATTACTGATGAACTTCTCCATTACATTTGCTGTGCACTTGAGATCACTGACACTCATCATTTTTATGTTTAGTAAGATGACACTGTCAACCTAACCAAAACGCACAGAATAAATTTGTGCATCAAAATATAAGATCTTTACCGGAAAGAAACTATCTATCTATCTATCTATCTATATATATATATATATGATCCTGTTCCTAGATGTTCAACTTGTAATTTTCGTGCATGCTGTTTGGGCAGGACATAGGAGAGCATGACTAATATTTTAGATAATTACTGATGAACTTCTCCATTACATTTGCTGTGCACTTGAGATCACTGACACTCATCATTTTTATGTTTAGTAAGATGACACTGTCAACCTAACCAAAACGCACAGTTCTGATGCAATTGGGAAGGCTGCATGGTTTTTCTCTTGTTTTATAATTGTACTATCTTTGATTCACTGGTGGCTTTTAAAATCAGAAGATCAAGCTCAGATCTTGGTATGCACAAATTAGACAGTAAGGAGGTTCAAATGAATGCATTCTATACCCTTGCAAACGGGAACTCTGATATACATAGGATCTACTGTTCTGACCTCTTGATGATCTTGCATTCCATTTTCTCACAGGGTTTGTCTGATAAAGCTGTAAGTGCATTTTGGGCAATGAGGGATGATGGCCTAAAGCCTAGTCTCTTAGCTCTCAATTCGTTGATCAATGCATTTGCAAAGGATAGGAGGGATGTTGAAGCTTTTGTAGTGCTGCAGTACATGAAGGAAAATGTAAGCTGTAGTTAATGTTACTCACAGAGTATTTATTTTCCTTGTTGAAACTGATATCGTCTTGCCCTCTTATAAAATGTCTATTGGTCCTCTAACTGCAGGATTTGAAGCCAGATGTGGTTACTTACACAACACTTATGAAAGCTCTGATTCTTGTTGAGAAGTTTGATAAGGTATAATATTCATTAGATTGCATGAGTGCTCGCAGACAATGTTTGGAAAATTTGACGTGCTTCCTTTTCTTTCTTGTGACATGTTTGGACAATGATACTCCACCCTTTGCATTTTGTGCCCCTTGTATATCCATCTCAACTGTTAATCTCCTTTTTTTAAGGTGTTGCTGACATGATAAGCTGAACCTTGCATATTTCATGGGTTGATAAATTGTTTGCAGCAACCCATATATCAAAAATAGATGTCTCAGCTTTTACTATCAATCATACTTTACCTGCCTTAAAAGTAATCTAATTGAATGAATGCATATTTTCTCTTTGCTTCTACCTTTTAAAATGAAGCATTATACCAATACCTGATGCATAGTTTATATTAGCTTGAAACTGCACAATTATAGCTTGGTGTGTGTCACGCCACATTTCTGCTTGATTTTCTTCTTCTTTTTTTGCTTATACTCCATGTCTGTATCGGTGCTGGAAGCACAGAGCCTTTGAAAGTCGATTAGCAACTAGGTGGTTCACTTTAACATTATAGTGCATCTACTAATTTTGAGCTTGCATTGTAGGATATAATTGAAAGGTCAACCTTTGGGTATGCCTTCTGAGATTGCTTTTTTTGTCTAACAAACATCTTCAATGCCCTAGCTGTACTGTTATAATGACCTAATATACACCTATCGATCACCCTTTGGTTCTATAACTATGTGCTTGGATAACTGGTTCTGGCACCTATAATTCTATGCTACATGTGACATGAAGATAATCTATCTACCTGCATGCTTCAGGTGCCATCTGTGTATGAAGAAATGATTTTGTCTGGGTGCACTCCAGATAGGAAAGCCCGAGCAATGTTACGCTCTGCTCTGAAATACATGAAGCAAACACTATAATTGTAGATGGGAAGCCCAAGCTATCCAGCCATACAAAATACTAGATCGTTATTGCATTCAAAGTTGCCTCCTCCCTGTTCAAGGTTTGTGCCTGCAGCCCCTTGTGCTGCCGTCATTTTATCATATGATTAACATGTTATCCTCCATTGCATGAACTATTCTCATTTCTCTAGACTCTATGGTTTTGCAGGAAATGCTTCATATGTACATCCCGACATAACTTGGAAAGGGTTTCTGCTTCAGGATTGTCTGCATCCATGAAGAGTCGTATGCTTGATATCAAAACACAGGATTTGAGGAAACCTCACCCCCTCCTCCCGTTTAATACAGTTCTTAACATTCTGGTCACAGCTCCTGAGTTGTATTCAATAATTGCATCAGTTCTAACCATTCTTTTATCCTAATGAAAATACAGGTACTGCCATTCAATTAAACACCATCCTCCCATGCTGCAAAGATTCGACCAAACAAAAACCATTAATTTTCTCATTTGAGAATGGTCAAGGCTGCTGATGTAGAGCATATAATAGTTTCTTCACGGGATACTAAATACTATAGGAATATTTCAACAATTCTGTGGAAGCTCTTTGAATTCGTCAACGCAGAGGCAAATCAGAGGAACACTGATGTTGAACTATGGGCAAAAAAAATGTTCTTCTTTAAGGTACCTCAAGATACAATGTCAGATGGACAAGGCTGAGACAACAGGTCTATTTGACTTGCCCTTTGCAATTCTAGAACAGAACATGAACAATAACAAAACTGAGGATAATAAGAGAGCCTAAAATACGTTCCTATCTCCTGCATTCCAACATCTAGCACTTTACACACACACACACACACACATATATATAAATATTTTGTTGGACTAATTTCGTATTTTTTTAATAATTATAATAACAAAATATTTGGACTAATTGATGTAAATTAATCACTTTCTCTTATCAAATTTAGATAAATATTTCTAAAGAGAAGTTTATCTCTAAGTACAATGAGACTTCTTTTTTACACCCCCATGCACAAATATGTTGAAAGAAAATACATTGTTTTATTAATATGAATTTTAGGAGGAGATAATATGACAACAACTAAATATAAAATTTATCGAGAGAATGTTAAAAAATAATATAGATTGTATTTAAAATGTTGACAATTCAAATTAATGGACGATGGAGATATGAGTATCATAGTTTTAAAAAAACAATAGGAATAAATCTCGCACACTATTTTTTGTAGTTGTGATTTTCGGGTTAGGTTTTGGGTCAGCTTCTGGGTTGGTTTTCTTGGTGACCATGGGTTCGGTCGGTAACTGGCTCTAGGCTCGAGTTCAACCTTCTCTGGTCGCCAATCAAGAACAAATTCAATTATACCAGCCCAGAAGATACTTGAAGAGGAATGTGCCATAAACTTTGAAACCCAAGAATACCTCCGGATTGGACACAACTATGAATGGTGGCAGATTTGGACGACCCCTGATCCTGAGGATTTCGCTGTCTTGGTTTTGTTTTCATTCATGACTTTCATTTCGTTTCCTTTCCACGGTGGTTTTTCTTCGATCTCGTACCAAAGAAAAGGTGAAGGCTGAAGGCTGGACTTCCTGGTCTGTGTGGTTGAGGGAGTGTTGCTGAGGGAGAAGGGAAGGTGGGATTCAGTGGGATTTGGGTGTGAGTGAGAGGTTCTGTGGGGAGAGAGGGAGAAGACGAAGCTCTGTGTGTGTGTGTGTGTGGAGCCTCGGCTCTGCATCATATAGAGTCCTCTGGCCGCTGCTGCAAAAGCAGCTCTCAACTGCTTTTGCATCTGCGGGCAATTTTAATTTTTTTAATGGACTTACAGTTAAAAATAAAAATTGGGATCCCTGTTTGATATTATTTGTGTTTGGGGCTGCAATTCAACAAAGCTACATGTTGAACCGCCTCCTAAATAGCTTTTAAGAGCAATTTCAATTACCAGAGCTATTTTGAAAAGTCAAATTTTTAAAATGGTTCTTTGATTAGTATATACGAGCCGATTTGCCTGTTTCGATGGGTTTTTTATTTATATAGAAAATTGATTGATTTTATACATGTTGTATTTTATTATTTTCATATTTAATTAGTATAATTGTAATTGATAAAATCTGTTATTTTCAACTAAAATGTGATTGAATATTGCTATTGCTAAAATTTTTTTGATAAAATTTGTTAGAAAATTTGCTAAGAAGGTGAAATGATTTATTAGAAATTTGTTGTCACGGATACTCTGGTTAAAAAAATAAAAAAAGAAACCCGGTTAAAAAAGAACAATTGACTTGGACACTAAAAAATAAAAAATACATGTGAAAAAAATGGTCACCGTTTTTTAAAAGAAAAAAAAAGAGTCTCAAATATAAATTTAAATTCAAAGCCAAAGTTTTTTTTATAAGATTTATTCATCATATTATTATATTAGATATATTTCAGAATACCGATATTATTATTTTTTGCAAGAAATCATAGGTCACATACTATATAGTGTGATTGAAATGAGAAGTGATTTTTATATTTTTTTAATTGTAGATAACCTAGGTAAATTTGTAAAAAAAAATATGAGTTATCTTTTTTCCCCAGTAATATTAGATTTGACACATTATAAATAAAAATGTTGCATTTTTTTTAAAAAAGAAATATAAATTTTTTGCGTGCTATAATTACTTATTTGCCGTCTAAAAAGAACAGTGTAGTCGAAACGGAAAGTGCCTCGTATATTTTTTAATTGTCGATAATCTAGGTAAATTTGTTTATTTTTTGTTTTTTTGAGCTGTATTTTTTCCCGGGTAATATTAGATCTTAAATATGAAAAATCCAATTTTTTTTTTGAGAAATAAACTTGAACATAAGAGCACAAAATTAAAATTCAAAGCAAATTTTTATTTTATTTTATAAGATTTATTCATCATATTATTATATTAAATGTATTTAAGAATGTTGATATTAATTTTTTTCCTGAAAAAAATCCGAGGTCATTTTTTTTTTATCTCTTTATATATTTTTAGGCGATAATATGCAATAAATATTAAAACATATAATAATTACTTGTTTGCCGTTTAAAAGGAACAGTGTAATCGAGACAAAAGTGACTTGTATCGTTTTTTAATTGTAGATAACCTAGGTAAATTTGTCTATTTTTTGTTCTTGAATTATCTTTTATCCACAGTAATATTAGATACAAAATGACTATTGCTATTATTGCAAAAACAATTAAAATTATCAAATTATCCCGAAAAAAACATTCAAAAACATTAACAAAAGAGCAAGCAAGAAAAAGAATATATTATTATTATTATTATTATTATTATTACTATTATTATTATTATTATTATTATTATTGTGTTAATGATGAATAAAGAACAAAAATAAATAAAAGAACAAAAAATCATAATAACTTTAAAAAAAAACATCATAATTATTAGGAAAAAAAATCATTTAACTTGAAAATAATAACAATAAAACCAATAAAAAACAATAAAAAAAAGAGCACATAAAAAATTATAATAGATGACAAAACAAAAAAAATTATTAGCTGAAAAAATCATTTAATTTGAAAATTTTAAAAAATATATGTTATACGTTGCGAGCTAAGTAAATTTTTTTTATAGGACTTGCTGGATCCAAATAACAATATAATATTTATTTATGTGAAATTTAATATAATAAAATAGCTCAACACCCCCTAGTGTAACAATAGCAAAATCAAAGTTTGAAAATCTAAAATTATCATTGCTCTTACTATTAAAATAATAAAAATGATCAAATTATCTACTCAAAAACATTAACCAAAGAGTAAGTAAGAGAAACAATTAAATTATTATTATTATTATTATGATTATTATTATTATTATTATGAAAGAAACAAAAATAAATAAAAGACTAAAAAAATGCTAGAAACTTGAATAAAAGATAAAACAAAGACATAAAATAAAAATAAAAATAAAAATTATTATTGTTATTACTGCCAAAAAAATAAAAATTATCAAATTATCCGAAGAAAAAAAAATAAAAAACATTATCAAAGAAGCAAGTAAGAAAAACAATTAAATTATTATTATTATTATTATTATTATTATTATTATTATTATTATTGTGTTAAACAAACTTATAAATATTTAATTGATGTTTGATTTTGTAAATATTTATTTCAAGATTAATTAAACATTAAGATAAATGAAAAATAAATTTTATTTTAATATATTAAAAAAAAACATTTTCAAATCAATAATTATAGTAGTTCCAAACACATCATTGTCTACGTTTTATGTTAACCAATAAAAACAATTGATTATATATATTTTTTATTCCATTAAATAGTGTTTAAAATTTGTTTTCAACGGTTCTGTAGGCCGCTGAAAAAATAAATAAATAAAAACCACTTTCTTGTTAGATTTTCAGAAAAGCACGCCACATGTTCATCTCTTTATGTGGATTCTAGCTGGTGATAAGGACATGAGTTATTTAAAAAAAAAAAAAAAACGAAATCACAATTTGGTGGCCGAGCGTCTCGAACTCGCCTTTGTTGGCAGCGCGCGAGACAGCCGCTCGGCCAAAGCCTCCCATCTGTCCATCTCCACCATAAAAAATACAAAAAGAGTGCCTGTGTAAAAAAAAAAAAAAAAAAGGAGCACAAACTCGCGCGAAGCATGGAGATAAATATCCAGTCCACAGTGTTTTCAGTCTGCATGAACAGTAAAATTACTGTTGAAAAGGCCTACCTCTTTTAGATATACTAGCTGGATTGCCCGCACTACGTTGCGGGCATAGTGCGGGCAGAACAAATAATCTTCATAACTGTTGAGATTAAAATATAATATTTCAGTATGTAAAATTTGATGTAGTGAAAAAGATCAACATCCTTTGTTATAATAATAATAAATCAAAGTCTTAACTTTTTAAATTATTATCACCATTACTGTCAAAATAATAAACATTATTTAACAAATCTCAGAGAAAAACCAAAAACAAATAATAAAAAAACACGTAAGAACAATAACCTAAAATTACTATTATTATTCTTAATATTTATATTATTATTGTTTTAATAACGGGAAGAAAAAAAAATTAATCAAAGGCTTAAAAAAACCCTAAAAACATTAACAAAAGAGCAAATGAAAAAAATAAAATAAATGAAAAAAACAATAAAAATTATTGATTCGAAAAAAAATTATTTGACCTGAAAATTTATAATCAAAATATTACACTACTTTGCGGGTTGAGTAAAAAGTTTGTGTAACTGTTAAAAGAATAAAAATTATCAAATTATCCCGAGAGAAAAGAAAACCTAAAAGACATTAACGAAAGAGTAAGAAAGAGAAAAACATTAAATTATTATTATTATTATTATTATTATTATTATGAAAAAAAATAAAAGACTAAAAAAATCATAAAAACTTTAACAAAAGATCAAAAAAAAAAAAGTTAAAATTATCAGGTAAAAAAAGTTATATGATGTAAAAATTAAAAAGGAAAAACGGAAAAAAAACACTAAAAGAAATAACAAAAAAAATACAAATATCAATTTCCAAATGATCATAGATATAAAATAAAATTTAAGAACTATTTTTTTGAAAAAAATATATCACCCTAACAAATAAGGAAATAAAAAAAATTTAAAATCAAAACTAAGTACAGTTATATATATATATAAATATATATATATATATATATATATATATATATATATATATATATATATATATATATAGACAAAAGTAAGGATTATTCTTGAAATTAAAAGAAATAAAGGGATTAGAATAAAAAAAATTAAAAGTAATAGGGCTGAAATGAACATTAAATATAAAGGGATTAAAATCCAAAATTAAAAATATAAGGGCCGAAATGAAAACATCAAAGTCTTAAAATCTAAGAATATTATTACTATTACAACTAAAACAATAAAAATTATTAAATTATTACAATAAAAAAAAACATAAGAAAAAGGAATCAAGAAAAAAATTAATATTATTATTCTTATTGAGTTTACAATTGGAAAAAATTCAATAAAAAAATGTCAATAAATTGAAAAAAAACACCATTGAAAAAAACATCAAAATCAAAACAAATCATTATAATAATA
The DNA here is from genome assembly GCA_027405865.1 of Salix purpurea. Taxonomy (NCBI): domain Eukaryota; kingdom Viridiplantae; phylum Streptophyta; class Magnoliopsida; order Malpighiales; family Salicaceae; genus Salix; species Salix purpurea. The sequence continues at coordinate 539,607 of CM050329.1, read as the reverse complement.
AAAAATATAAGTGAAAAAAAAACGTCATAATCAATAAAAAAAATAAAAAAAATAAAAAAAATAAAAAAAAATCAAAATAAATAAAAATGAAAAAAAAAGGCAAAGTGAAAAAAGAAAAAAAAGCAAAGTGAAAAAAAAAAAAAAAACGTCAAAAGTAATAAAAAAACAAAATAAATAAAAATGAAAAAAAAAAGGAAAGTGAAAAAACATAGGCGCTGGCAGGGGTCTTACCAGTAGACTACATGCATTTTTTTGATTCTTTTTCTGAAAGAATATATAAATAGTATAATTACTGTTCACAAAGAAAAAAAAACACTATTGAAATCCACAGTGTTTTCACTCACATGCTACAGTGATTTCCCTAGCTCTTTTAGTTTATTGTATAATAGTAATATAGTTTTTTTTGTTGATATGTACTCCAATGGTAAAAACCATTTTGAAGAGCTATTTTTTTATATTATTTTAAATATATTACAATTATTTTGTATGTAATTTAATTATGTAATTAATTATACAATTAATAAGAGTAAGCTATATAATTAAATAATTGCTTTTAAAAAACCCTCCAATAATATAATTATTAATTTTATATATAATTTTTTACTCTCTTATTAAGGTATTTTTAAATAAAAATAAAAACAAATTTTTTGATATAATTACTTTATTTTCCAATATATATATATATAGTACACGCAAGAATATATATTATATATATTATTTTCTTCTTCCTGCATGCGTGTACACACACAAAGGATGGCTCATTAACATGAGCTGCTACAGATAACAGCTCATGCAAAGAGAGCTATTTTTAGCTCTGTAGATGGCATTCCTCGCAAAAATTGAAGCAGACATGCTAAAAAATTAATTTTTTTATTTTTAGCTTTTCATGTCACTTCCGTTGGAGTTGCCTTAAGTATATGCTCATCTGTCCCTAAATAATCTCGAGGGATACTCTTTTCACTGTAAACATCAAATATATTACAGTGATTTCTGTATGAACATCAATGTTACGATTCATCTAGTGCATCCTAGCCGAAGAACCCCCTTCGCATAACTCTTAAAATAATGTACTCGTTCTTGGTACGTGATGTGGTGAGCAGATGATGAAACATAATCTACAACCTTAAGGTGTTGCAATCCAAATTTCTATAATTCTTGTCAGAAACTTGTTCATGACGCATGCAGCAGAAGAAACCAAGAAAGCAGAAGAAAGTGGTGGAGATATTACAAGAACCTAGCTACTTCCAGATGCTTTTACACTTCAAAACCTGTAGGATGAAAGTTTCCAACAACTCTCATGTACACTGCACTGATTTGTCGATGTCCAGAGGACTCGGGTTCAAAGATGCAAATTTGAGGAGCTCTGGATTCCCTTCTAAAATAGCCATCTCTTTTTCATTCAGGCTCACGAAAGCTTCTACGCCATCACACCTTGTGTCAGCCAAAATGACAAGGTTCATGGTAGGTGAACCTGACGCGGCGACACTGCTAATCCAAACAGGCTTGCCCCATCCAAAATCAGCATCATAGAAGCCAAGTCTACACCAGCTAGAAAAACCAAGGGAGTCCACTCCATCGCTGGACCCAAACTCACCTATTTCTCTGAGTGTTTGCTCGGCCATGGAATTGCGTTTATCACCTTTTATCTGCTCAACAAAGTCAGCATCAATTTTTGATATCGCTCTCCTCACCTCGCCAACCAGGTCATTTAATTCGACCCCGGACTTGTCCATGCATTTCGCAGCTGCTAACCACAGGAAATTTCCCACGGAATTCTCTGCCAACTTTGGTTCCATTTTTCTTCGCAGATTCACAAGGTGGGTTAGTAAAGAAGGCCTCCGGCATCCTCTCCATTCTTCTGAGGCTGCCATGAAGCACTTCCACAGGAACGATGAGACCACCTCGACGCGAGTGGGACATTCCACTCCTGCTGCTCGGGCTCTGAGGCTGGAAATCGCCGAGGCATCAAACACAAATCTCTTAGTGATGCCGTTGCCCTTTTTGAACAAGGAACCAAACATAACAGCTGCTGAGTCTCTGAGCCACAAATCATTTGCAGGGAAGAGAGAAGTGGGGATGAACTCCGGATATATAATTGCTTCCTTGCTTCTTTTGGCTATGGCGGACCAGGCCCTGAGAAAGGTGCTCAGTGCAGCACCATCTAGGGCAAGGTGAGATATGCATATGCCAATAGCAACTCCACCACACTCGAAAACATTCACTTGAAAATTAGCAACATGTGTGACAGCTTTCGGAAGGAGTTCACATGGAAAGAATTGGTGTGCTACGAGGAGGTCAGGCTGCCGGAGGAATTCGCTGAGATGGCAGTTGACTTGCGCCTCCACATAACAGGCTCCTTCATCATCGCAATCAATGGAAAGCTCATCTCTGATCTTTCCAGCGAGTGGATAAAAGTGAGTCAAGGTCTCTGATAGAGACTTTTTAAGCAGTTCTAGTCTTTTGAGGACATCAAGATTGCTAGCACCAGAACTGTCATTCATCGGATAGTACAGGAGAATCGGTGCGTATGGAACTGGAATAAGCTGGTCCAAAAGGGACAGCTTGAAATTTCTCAGGTGTGGAGGAGTTGGAGAAGATGGTCTTACATTTTGTTTGGAAATGATTTGCACTTCCATTTTTTCTGGTTTTAGCTTCCTTCCACGTTGTTTGAGAAATCTAGCAAAGCTTCAACATGTGTTTTTATAACTGAAAACACAAAGATGAATCCAAACTAAGCACACTGAACTGGCAAAGAGCTGAAATGTCCAAGATTCTTTTCCTGTCATTGTCCCATTTTTATTTATTGATAAAGCATCGTGGAAAACAATGCAAGTTGTCACTTATCTACATTTGCCGTAAGATCAGTACGTGCCCATGACTCAGTTGACAGTTACATACCATTTCCGCAAGAACAGTGCAACTTGTCCTCCAATCCTCTAGGAATTGTATGTATTTTAAAATAAGAAAACTTATTTTTTTATTTTATAAAATTAATTATTTATATTTGTAAGTTATTTTGATATATTAATATTACAGAATATATATTATTTCAAGTTTTTTTCAAACACAAAACATTTCAAAACGTATTTTTCATTACAATACCAAAGAAACTTTTATAAGTTTTATAAAGAAACATTTTTAGCACTGAACTGATATATATATATATATATATATATTAAGATTTTAATTTCAATATTTTAAAATATGTTTTTAGTTGAAACTCTTTGAGAATGCAAGATAAATAAATAAAACATGTTATTTTAAATAAATAAAATATATTTTACCCTTAAGATCAACAAAAAATTAAAATTGCTGAGCTTTCAAATAATAAAAATATTTATTTGCTATAAGATCAAAAAGATAATGAACTGCTGGGCAAGAAATGTTTCCCCTTCTTTGTATTTGGCGAAAATATGTTATTGATTTTATAAAAGATTAAAAACAAAGTTTGTATTTAGGGGTATTTTTGTGCTTTCATATGTATTTTTTTTAATTACTAGGATCATAGAGGTATTTTATATTTTATTTTTATTTTTTATTCAATCCTTAAATAATATGCCACGTCAGCATTGAATCAGAAACTATATTCAAATTTCTCTCTTTTCTTTTCTCATCTCTTGATTTCTTAAGAAAATAAATAAAAAATCACAGCCCACTAAAAAACTCTTATCCAATCACCATCAAGCATGTGTTAGTGTAACATTTCAAAGTGAAAGACGATTCACACGCACCACTTTGTCCCAATATTTGTCAAGATCATGGACTGATTTTTTGAAGATTTTAGAGATGTGGAGAAGAAAAGAAAAAAAAACGAAGAACATGATGGGTGATATAGATATTTGATGATGATTTTTAAAATTATTTTTGTTCAGAAATATATTAAAATGCTATTTTTTAAAAAATTATTTTTAATATTAGTGTATCAAAATAATCTAAAAACATAAAAAAATAATCTAAAAACATAAAAAAAAAATAATCTAAAAATAAAATAAAAATTCAAAAATATTTTAAAAATACAGTGTCAAACACTCCTTGAGATATCAAAGAACAAAATAGTTTTACTATATTGGAATTAGTGTAACTTAGAGGACTCGTTTTTTTCTATATTTTAAAAATATACTTCAAAATTATTACAAAGACATTTATTGTATGTCAATGCATCTAATTTTTTTAACCAAATATTTTTTGTTAGTCATTCCTTCTAAAAACACTAACTAGACATAGTTTTAGGAATAGTTAAGGTTCAAAAGCATCATAGAATTTTCTTGAAAGTGGTCCTGGAAAGAATCACTTGAACGTAAGATTAGCATCATTCTTGATTTTAATTTCTTAATTTTTGACCAATACATCAAGATTTTTTATTTTTATTTTTATTTTAATTCAGACCAGTTATTATCTAAGTTTCAAATCGACCACTACGCCAATTTGGATTTTACAACTATGCTTGATTTAAAAGAAAAAAACCTCGCAGTTCAGAAATTCCTAATATTACCCCTACTGCTCTTAAAGGTAACAATAGACAATTTTAAATTTTAGGGGTAGATATGTAACGTAGGCAAATCTACGTTGGCAAAGAAGTGTTCATCCAACAGTACAGTTTCATCAGCTGTTCATAATGGAGGCAGAAAATTTATTTAGATTGACAAAATTACAACACAATCAACCAACCAACCATGTTCAATGTTATTCAATATACTAACAGGAACTGGTTGTTACCTTCCAATCAACATCGATTTACAGTTTACTGATGTTTCCCTTTGGAATGCTTCCCATGGCCTTGGCCTTCTCCTTCAGGACAAATTTTTGTACCTTTCCAGTTGAAGTCTTTGGCAATTCCTGAAACACAACAGTTCGAGGTGCCATGTAATGGGGCAAGTGATCTCTACAAAATTTGATAAGTTCTTCAGAATCCTCATTGCAGCCATCCTTCAACTTCACAAATGCACAAGGTGTTTCTCCCCAGTAATCATCAGGTCGTCCAACTATAGCTGCTTCCAGAACTGCAGGATGACTGAAGAGTACAGACTCTACCTCAATCGAGCTGATATTTTCACCACCTGAAATTATAATGTCTTTCGATCGGTCCTTTAGCTCTATGTATCCATCAGGATGTTTCACCCCTAAGTCCCCACTCCTAAACCATCCACCACTGAATGCATCTTTTGTTGCCTTCAAATTTTTTAGATATCCATTCATCACAGTATTGCCTCTAAACATAACCTCGCCCATGGTTTTTGCATCTGCTGGTACAGTCTTCATAGTTACGGGATCTTTAATATCAAGTTCCTCCAGCCCAAGATGTTGCACCCCTTGACGAGCCTTGATCTTTGCTTGACTTTCTCGAGGTAGAGATGCCCATTCAGGTTTCCATGTGCAAACTGTACCAGGACCATAAGTTTCTGTCAAGCCATACGCGTGAATCACATGAAATCCTAATTCTTCCATCTTGAACAGCACATGAGATGGTGGGGGCGCACCTCCTGTCATGACTGACACTTTTCCTGGAAGAGGCTTTCTATCTCTAGCTGATGCATTTATTATCATGTTCAAAACTGTCGGTGCACCACCCAAGTGAGTAACCTTGTGCTGAGCAATATTTTCAAATATATGTTTCGCAGTGACATCTCTCTGACAAACATTAGTGCCACCTTGTGCAGCCACTGCCCAAGTAAGACACCAGCCATTGCAATGAAACATGGGGACACACCATAGATATACAGGCATTGAGCTCATCTCATTTAGAAGAATAGCAGCAAAAGAATTAAGATAAGCTCCTCTATGGCTATAAATAACACCTTTTGGACTTGATGTAGTGCCTGAAGTATAATTAAGCGAAATGGGATCCCATTCGTCTTTCGGCCATCTGACTTCAAAGTCCAGTTTTCCGGTTGCCAAGAGACTCTCATATTCCAAGATTCCAGGAGAGGAAATGGGAGCCGGCTGACCACACTCAGAGATTAAGACAAGAAGCGGCAGCTTGGTTTTTGTCTCCTGGAGAATCTCAAGTGCACCTTGAGCAATTGAGAGAAATTGGTAGTCTACAAAAACAAGTTTAGCCTCTGAATGTTTCAACAAGACAGAAACCATTGAAGAATCATGGCGGACATTAAGAGTACACAAAACTGCCCCGGCCATTGGAACACCAAAATGTAGTTCATACATTGCTGGAATATTTGGGGCCAATGCAGCAACCTGTTCAAATTAACTAGAAGTCAAAGCTTGGCAAAAATTTAAATTATTTACAATTTATACGCAAAAATTGAAGAAAAATAATAAACCCGTGATGATAGATTAAGAAGCAAATTTACAATAGCAAGTAGTGTGATTTCTTTTGCAGAAACCACATCATTTTTTAACCATTTGTGAGGGTAAATTTATTTCAAGACAATATCCCCTTTTTTTTTATCTAAGAAAAATCCATAACTAAAGTATCAAGTGGTGTATTGTTATTTGTATTTTAGACCAAACACTAGCAGTATGATTAAAAGCAGCAAGTCTGGTTTGGCACTACATTTCAAATGCACTTTTGAAAAAAAATAAAAATATTTTTTTATTTTTTATTTTTTTGTATGTGTTTTTAGATCATTTTCATGTAGTAATATCAAAAATAATTTTTAAAAAATAAAAAAAACATCATTTTCAAAAGCAACGCAAGCATAACTCAAGCTAAAGAGTAGTCAGAGGACATAAAGCAAATCATTTTCTATATTCATTCAATCAAAAGCTACCCACCTTCTTGTCCACTATTTAGCACGAATATCATTTTCTATATTCATTCAATCACCTTCTGGGGCGGGGGGGGGGGGGGGGGGGGGGGGGGGGGGGGGACCAATCATAGTTAAGGGCATTTCAAACAAACCACGACCATTTGGTAAGAAAAAAACCTAAATTGGCTTTACTTCGTGGCAGCTTCATGCATCCAAGTGAACTCTGGCATTTTACATACGTCTACAATTATTTATGTAACATTCGTCAAATTACATGTTGAAACAAAAAAAATCCGTCCTGTATTCTCTCCTTATCTTTTATGATCTCTGGCATTTTGTTAGTAAGGTGATAGACACTGTGTGCCCAACCACAAATCACAAAATAGACAAACAAATACTACTAGATTTTTCCATTATCTCCATTGAATCAACATGAAATTCAACGAGAAGCCAAACTCATGCAGTGAATTTCCATTTCAAAAACAAAAGATCAAATCCCTAAAATGTTTTGAGATGCAGAAGCCAAAGATTATCATAACTTGTCAGCAAATCAGCACAAAAACGCATTAAAACGAGAGAAGGAGAGAAGTAGTTACAACATCACCAGGGGAAATCCCGAGATGGGCAAGAGCAGAAGCGAGTCTGATGCACCTCTCATGAGTCTCCTTCCAAGTGTACTTAACATCACCATAGATAACAGAGACTCTGTCTCTGTAAACAATCGCTGACCGTTCAAGAAAGCTGATTGGAGTCAAAGGAACGTAGTTAGCTGAGCATTTGATCATGCCCTCCATTTCTTACACAGAAATCACCACTTCCTTCCTTTTTTGTGTGTTTTTATCTTCTGAGAACCGGACCAAAACCTATCTGTAGACTAATGAATGTCTGCAAGCATAAATATTTTCTTCTCCACAGACAGACACCTAGAATATTGCGGCTGAAAAGCACAAAGGGGTGTCTGAAGTCTGAACGAGGGACGGGTTGAAGAGACATCTTAAGCACTTCTGATGTGGGCCCCAGTTCATTGATGGAGTAAAATTTTATTTTGTCCCTGTACATTAACAAATGTTCAACTTCTGCCCATATATTTTTAAAGTTCCAATACTAGCCATAACCATGAAAAAGCCTGTTTTTTGGATGTCCTTTGCATTTTATTTTAGGCTATCATGTGTTTTTATAAAATCAAAACTTTTAAAATGGGGATATGAGAGGAAAAAATGAGATAAATCTAAGGGAAAAAAAGGGCCAAACGCATATTCATTTATTTTCTTTATTAAATGAGTCCAAAATCTAATTAATTTATTTAAATTATGCATACTAGGTGTTTAAAAGATAATTATTTGCTTGTACCGGAAGTCAATGCATCAAATATAGAGCTACCTATTTTTTAATGCATTTTTTTTACTTTTAATTATAAAGAAAATATTCAAAGAGAGATCTCAAGGAGGAGGAGATGGGGGTCATATCTACTCTTTAAAGTAGTTCAACATCAATTATGCCACTGACTCGACTCACTAGAACTATATAAAAAAAATACTAGAGAAATAAAACTTGAATTAGCTCATAAATCAGATTGATTTAGATTAAATTTAATAAAAAAACCATTAACTTTTTTAAATATATTTTAATAATATTATTTTGAATTTTATATATATATCAACCATTGTGTATCAAAATTAAGTTCCGTCTAAATGACGAATAATAATGGCAATCACTAATACACCTTCATGTGCATTTATTTAATTTATCTAACATATATATTGCATGGAAAAGATTTTTTTATTCATAGAAAAAAATGATTTCTTTAAAAAAATCTTTTATTGGTAGAGTATTTTTTTTCTTGGATAAATAATAAGTATTTTCATGTCTTTATTATTGTTGTTGTTGTTAATATTTTTATTTTTTATGACACGTGTTTTGTTTCTAGACTATCATATATGGTCAAAATTAACAAAGTGAATTATTTGTCCAAAAAAAAAACTAAGTTCAAGCTAATTTTTTATAGTTTAATCTTACTTTTCCGTTGAATAATGTTTATTTTTTGTTATATTTTAGTTCAATTTTTTAGCTTCGTCACTTTGTAAAATGATAATGCTTCTAATGACAACAAACCATATGAAACTTCAATTTGCTTCTCATCTTCTAGCTTGAACAAATTTGTTTGAAAGTATAGTAACCGTTATTTTTAAAAATATTTTTTATTTAAAATAATTTATTTATTTTTTAAAAAATATTTTTATCATTAACACATAAATATGATCTAAAATAAAAATATAAAAACACTAAAAAATAATTTAAAATAATATAAAAAACAAAACACCACCAAACAATTCTCCACAAATAGACAAGAAAAATATATTATTTTAATCCTAGAATGACAACAATATAGTAGTCTTTTCTACTAGATAGTTCATTGGCCACCGGCTACCAACCTTTGATAATTCCTATTTTGTTCGTTCTCATTGGAAGTGGACAAACCACATAAAAGATAAACTCTTTGAAATTATATATAGTTATAAGATCATACATGTCTCATCGGATTACCATGGTGATCCGTGTTTTAGTTCTGATCAATAAAAGAATATTTAAAAAAATAACTTAAATTTATCAATTCAACTCGTGATATAAAACTTTGAATGATGGATGCGTTTTAATTCATTGGAAATAGAATCAATTAGTAAAGAATAAATTAAAAATCAGATTACTCTCAAAAGAAAAAAAGAAAGAAAGAATATCAAGCAATATATTCTGTAGTAATCACTCACAATCTAAACCTTGTATCAAGTCGACCTCCACAATCCAAGCTTTTTGCGAAAGCTTTTTGATTTGATCCCCTTTTTTGGGACAGTTACAGCTAAGAATTTCGAAAGGGTACCAAGGGACAGTTACAGTTACTATTAAAATCCGAACATTTTAAGGAAAGAAATCACTGTCGTGCCTTGATCAAATAAAACCTGCTAATCATAACCGCCAGCTCAAGAATTTGACCGTTGAGCCGCTCCCCTACATCAATTCAAACACACAGTCCATTGCCATTGCCTCTCAATAAAACCCTAAAAACAGCAGAAAAAAGAACCCGAAATGAAGCAGACAAAAAGAGGAGCCTCACCTTTACACATTTCAAATCAGTAGGTAAACCATATTACATCTCTTTCTTTAATTTTCTGTAATCTCTTTAACCCTCTTTCTCTATACACAGTTTTCTTTGAAGAAAATGTCAAGGATGAAAACCGTTGGCAAGCCTCCACTTGCTAAATCACCCAGCAGGTTGCGTCCACGCCGCTTTCTTCGATCTGAATCCACCACCTCACAGACTCCTGGTGGGTTTTTTGTTTACTATAGTTGTTCTTGCTTACAGTTATTGTTTGTTGGGTTTGAAGGTTTTTTAACAACGTTTTTGGGCGTGTCAGGTTCTATGGCTAAATCTCAGAGACCAAACCGGAAATGGGACACGGAAGAATCTGATCCCCGCCCTGAATACCAATCAGTATCCTGGGAGTTACGTGCTCTAGCGAAGATGGCTGGCGGTGAATTTGGAGATGGGGAGCCAAGAAATGGTGGGGCTGGTAGAAGTTTGAGTGCAAATTCTAGTCCATTGTTTGAGAGAGGCAGGTTCTACGAGGAGTATTCTGCTAGGAGAAATGAGAGATTGAAGAGAAAGAAAGGAGACAAAGGAGATGAGGTGAAGACTCCTTGTAATCTTGGAGTAACTGTTGAGTCTTCAAAGAGGAGGGATTCAAAAAGGCTTGAGAGCTTGAGGAAATCTGTTTCTGCTGCTTACTCTGTGGAGAGAAATGAGAATCCAAGGTACATGTTGAGGAGCATGAATAAAGAGAACAAGAAGCCTCCTTTGCCTGTTTACATTTATGAGAAATCTGCGCTTGCAGGTGAAAGGAAAGTTACTGCTCGGAAGGTCAGGAAGTTCTGAGTGTTAGAATTGGGTTTTAAAGATCGATGGTTTTATTGATTTTGAATTTTCTTTTGGGAATTTGCTTTCTTACTGGATCTTACTTCATACTTTTTTGAAGTATTATTATTGTTTCAAGTAATTGTTTTTTGCTTTCTTGCATCTCTGTTTTCTCGTTTGATGCATGAGGAGTGATAGGGATATCAGCTGGCTTTATGTCATTGGGTGGAGGCAAGGGTGTTTTTTGGAAATTTAGAGTCCTTTGCATCCCAGTAAATAATTTGCCTAACTTGATGAACCGTGTTTAAAATGGTCCAAGAGAAGAACAAAGCTGAAACTAATTTTTCCATGTTGAGAGAAGATAAATCTGTGAAGAAAGGAATCTCTCCCAGCTTGGCTTCTGCTTTCATTTTTTCCAGCAAGTCAGCAGCAACTGCCTCTATACTCTCAAGACTGTGACATGGATTTTGGGGATAACTACAGTAGCTGAGAGAGATTTTAGCAACCATGCATGGAACATTCGTAAAAGGGGTCGCCAAAATTCTTGCAATAAATCTGTTCAATGCTGATGATTTTGCCTTGAATTTTGATAAAAATCATCAAACAAGAGGTAATGTGATACTTATTCTAATTTGAATCCAAAACCTATTACATTACAGTTCGAGTAAGAATTCAACAAACTAACAAAGGATCAAGATTTTTGCAAGTATAAAAAATGATGATTGAGGCTATAAAAAACTGTTAGGAGGAGCAGAAGTGCACAGAGAGTACAAAACTGATCGTGTTTGTAAACAGCGTTATATTTTATGTTGTAACCAGAAGATATGCAAGCCCTTTCAAATATTCAACAATTTCAGATCCTCCTAGTTTTGAACTCCCAAATACTCTATCAACGAAGGTAATTGGGACCTGAGCCAAATTCAAAACCAAAATCAACCAAGGTCAAGGATCAATGGACAATACTATCAAGTAGTCTACAGTATAAATTTCAACACACAACAAACAGCATGGCCATATGTGAAAGAGAAATTGGGTAAGATAAATAACCACATATATAGAGTTGTTGTGGACTATATCACTTTCAGAATTATCTAGAGTTTATCCAGCCATATCTTAGCTATTCAAAATTCAATTGGATTTGTAATGCTCAACAAATATTATTAACCAACAGGCATGATGACAAGAATATAGTATAACTAAATGAACAGGGCATTGAAACGTTTATGGAACAGAGCAAGTTATTGGCATGCCCTGTGCTATGTAGTTGTTCAAGAACAGCAAAGAAGAAGAAAGCATCAATCAAGATGCATGGTCACAAATGCATGAAATGTGTAATCTCAACTCAGGTAAATCAAGTTGGCAAGAACAGTCACAATATTGTATGAAGTAAAATGAACCGAAACACACAATAACAGTCCACGCATATTGATTTTAATGACAAACCAGAATAACATGAAATAAAACACTACCTCCTCAATATGGTAGCCTTTTCTGGAAGCCCGAACAATCATCTCCATTTGGAAGACATATCCCTTGCTAACCACAGAACTGATAATATCTTCAAGCACTGATTTCTTATAAAGCCTTCAAGAAAGAATTTATTTCATTTCTAAATCACCAAGTATCGGGCAATAAATGAATGAAAACCATACAAAAATCCATACCTGAAAGATCCTGTAAGATCAGACACACCAGGCCAAAGAAGGGTTTGAGCAAGAACATTAGCTCCCCTACTAGTTAGCTTGCGCATGAGATTCCACCCATGTACGCCTCCACCTTTAACATATCGAGTCCCAGTTACTATGCTTGCACCAGTCTCCAACTGCTTCCTAGTGGCATATCATGGGAAATGGCCAGAAAACTTTAGGACACCGGCACCTTTTAATAAAAGAGCAAATAGGTGTATAGAGCATATGTACATGCAAATTGGAAAAGGTTGCTTACTTGATAAAGCTTGGCAAGTACTTTGGCTGAAAAATATAAAGCACACAGATCAGGTTAACAAAACAAGGCACTATCCAATCATAAGCATGCTCGGAAAAGTTATATAATCATCTAAAGCTCATATAGCCCATCATGCTTGCAAATAATTGAGTATTACTTACATGGTGAGATAGATCAGCATCCATGATGACAACAAAATTCCCAGACACATGCTTCAGCCCATGAATGTAAGCCGTACCTAGCAACTTAAACAAACATCAAGAACCAGTTTTTTTTGTTATTTTTATTATATTTATTAAACACAACAACAATGCTACCTACCCAGTCCAAGCTTCTTCGCTCTAGGTCTTAACAACTGCATCATCAAAACCAAAAGGAGATAATTAATTACACACTATCATCTCAAGCAAACCCAAAGACGAAAGATTGATCAACCCCGTTAAAAGGGTCTAAAAGAGTCAACTTTTGATTGCCATGATACACTTACAATGCGATCTTCACCATATACTTGATGTAACTGTTTAACAACTTCTTGAGTGCCATCAGGACTACCATCGTCCACAATAATAATTTCAAAATCAACATCCCTAATCCAATCATGACAGCACGAATTACATTAATTAACCTTCCACTTAACAGATGATCACGATCGTCTAATCATTTCTATGCTAAAATAAGCAGAAAATTTCCGAAAGAAGTAAAATCTGAACCCATCAAATCATGATGATAAGGCGAAAGAGACAATTAGAGAGTGGAATTACCGGAGGTGTTTGAAGATGAGATAAACGATGAGTGTAATGTTGAGACGCTCGTTGTAAGTTGGGACTATTATGCTGTATTTGTTCTTCTTCTCCTTCACCATTTTTGTTTTAATTGTAAACCCTAATTTTGGAGCAGAGCTGAGATTTACAAGAAGGCGCAAAATTTTACAGAGGGAGAAAAGTCCTCCGGTACGAACCAAGGTGGTGGTGATCGAGGAACGGAGGGATGGTGTGGGTTGTGGGCCGGTTTATTTTATATGGGCCGAGGCTTAGTCTTTTGGGCCAACCTTGGATGGGCTTACACGGTAAAGAAGGAAGGGAGCATAAACTAGAAACCACGGTTAAAAAAAATTTCAAAAATTAATTGTACCCCTTCATCTTAAGAAATAGAGAGGACAATGAGAGTTATGGATCATCTGATTTTACCTTTGAAAGAAGCCTCTAACCTAACCTCTAATTTTACCTAAAAGAAAAGGTTTATGTATGTTCACATGATATTTTTATATTTAATTTTTATTAAATAAAATACATACACTATGAAAAAAAAATATTTTATAATTTCAGAAAATAATAATAATTAAGGCAATATTAAAAAAAACACAATTGAATTTCTTTTCTTTTCTTTATATTAATGTCAATTCTATACTTTTGTAATTACTTTATTGAATCCGAGTTATTTTTAAATTATTGAATTATATCATAATAGTTTCTGATTTAGTTTTTATTTTGACACATATCTTGGTGACTAAGGGTAACTTAGACTTTTCATATAATGAATATTAGATTTTAAAAATAAATATCCTAAATAAAAGTAAATGAGACATGCATGTATAAAAACATGTTTGTGTGTTTTAAATTATTTTTGAAAAAAATTGATTTTTTTAACTCGATTATTTTTTAATCATTTTATATGCCAATATAAAAAAAAATATTTTAATATATTTTAAAACAAAAAAAAAACTTTAAAAGAAAATTAAACTAACTACTGCAAAAAAATATAATGAAATCACAATATGCCACCAAATATCATTTATTTGAAATACTATTTAAGTCAGACTTCTTTCAATGAATACATAATTGCAGTTTTTCCACATCGTCTTCTTCATTATACTAAGCAAAGCCTCCGTAGCTTTCAGTTTCTATCACTTCTTCCACGGCGCGTTTGCTTTTATGATGACTACAGCCGTTTACATGTAGTTTTCTTACCATGCCACGTCAAGAACCGTGAAAGAGGTGGTGCAGCCGTTTGCTCTTGCAATCGCTCACCTGCTGACTTTGACGTAGACATATTGCGGGCATTTCCCTTTCTAGTGGCCGTTTGGTATTGCGGTGGAAGAGTTAGTTTTAAGGGAAAGCAGTTTTATAATCGTTTAATTATGGCAAAATTATAGTTTTAATTGCCATAAGATCCATAAACAAATTGCCGAACCACCGTTTACAAGAATCAGAATTTTTGAGCTTTCCCTGCGTTTCATTTCCCCACCAAAACGCAGAACTGAAATCATCAGTCCATTTGTCACTGAACCACGACCTTCTCCATGCTTGAGCTAAACAACCCTTCACTGAACCATGACCGTCTGGCCACAGAGCAGGTCCACCGTCAGCCACAACACAGCCAGTCTCTCTCTCTTGTCGGCGGTCTGTGGAGAGAGATTTATAAAGATTAAGAACAAAAAACAAGAAAAGCAACAAGAACCCATTACTCAAAAAGACAAGAAAAGTAGTGTGAAGTCGGAAATAACTTGGAGGCACGATGAAGGTGGAGATCCAATGGTAAAAGAGTATCACCTTTGGGTCCAGCAGAGCAATCAGGAGGTGGGTCCAAGTTAGCCTTTAACATCATGCCACATCAGGACTTAATCTCTGCTATTACGAAACAGTCCCTGTATGCATTAAAATGGCAAATGTACCCTTACGTGCTATAAATAAAACGCAGGATTAGACAGGGAAAGAACTAGATTGTTTCTCTTGGGGTTAATTAGGGTTTTGCATAGAGAGAGAAGTGTAGCGATGAGCAGAAGCTTAGGGATTCCGGTGAAGCTACTACACGAGGCTTCCGGTCACATAGTGACTGTGGAGCTGAAGAGCGGAGAGCTTTATAGAGGAAGCATGGTAGAGTGCGAGGATAACTGGAATTGCCAGCTCGAGAGCATCACTTACACTGCTAAGGTACCGCTCCTTACTTTATTTTTTTATCTATGCTTATGGAACCATAGTTTTTGCGATTGTAGAGTGAAATTACGAGTTCGAAGCGTTTTCGTTTTTTGTTTTGTGAACCCCCCAGGATCTGGTGCGTGAGATTGGGAAAAGTTTCGCGAGCATTTTGAAAATTTGTTAACCAATGTTAATGTTTTGTTGGGGAGGAGAGGGAAAGGAAGTTGTGACCTTGAAACCCTAAATTGAGAAGGTTTTTCTTTTCGGGCCTTTTAGGTTCTTTTTATAAGCAATGATGTGGGGTGTTTTCTAAGTCATGCATTGGCACGCTATGCTCTCCGTGAATTTTGAATGTATTTTCTTTTAACTATTTTAAATTGTGAAATGGTTATGATATGATGTTAAATATCGTTGTTGTTGCTGTTGCAATGGAATGCGAAATAAATTTAGTTTAAAGTGAAGTTAATCGGTCATAAAGATATAAATGAAAAATTTCAGTTTCGAGTTGGATGGATGCAGATGTGGTAATGCCTAAAGATTTTAGAGAGCTGATTTTAATTACTTGCCATTTGGTTTTTATATTGTCTGTAGCAATCAGTATTTTGATTTTCGATCAAGTTAATCAATTTGAATTGCTGTGTCTAGCTATGCTAATCTCTTGAGATTGGATGCTATGGCTATTGTATCTGGGTTTTTATCGGTTTTTTGTTTTGGTCTTCCACGTGACAGGATGGGAAGGTCTCACAGCTTGAGCATGTTTTCATTCGTGGCAGTAAAGTCAGGTAGCTAATAATATCCTTAGTGAAGCTCATGTAGTTATTGAGACAGTTTGATGGATTTTAACAAATTGACTGTAATTAGTTGATGGTAATGTGAAATTTAAACAGATTCATGGTCATACCTGATATGCTAAAGAATGCTCCCATGTTCAAGCGTTTGGATGCTAGAATCAAGGTATGCTCCCACTTTGCTAGCCCTTGTATTCTTTTGAACGAGTCATTTTTATGGCAATCTCTAATTAACCATTTCTCATGTGCTTGAAGGGTAAGAGTGCATCACTTGGAGTTGGCAGGGGAAGATCTGTTGCGATGCGGTCCAAAGTAAAGCATTTTGCTCTCATCAATATCTTAAATTTAATTCCATATGTGGTTTTTTGAGCCTAAAACACGACAACAGCTTTGTGTTTCAGTTTTTATTTGTGGTCAGCAGCATGTAAGGACTAACTTGCGGTTCTACTCTTCCTGCAGGCTCAAGCTACTGGTCGTGGAGCAGCCCCTGGCAGGGGTGTTGTCCCACCTGTCAGACGGTAATCGATGGTTTGAATGGCAATGGCTAGAGTAATTAGGATCCCTGTTCTTCAATCAAATTTGGTGTATAAGGCTGACTTTTGTAGTGCTTTCTGAGATAACAAAAAATGAATCCTGGATTAATGAGTGACATCTCTACTTGTATGCATGTGTTCAATTTTGGTATTGGATAGTTTCTTCAAGTGATGTGATGGCCAGTCAACTTCATCATGGGTCCAAGCATGTCTCCTCGAATGTGTGTCGTGCATTGTAGATGCTTATGCTCTTATTTTTATCCATCTTTTTGGTTCTAGCATTCTGGCATCAAAATCACGATTTGCTCCACAGAAAGACATTCTGGTATTTTGTTGAAAAATCGAATGCATCCTGTAAATACAGTTGACTGCTGGGTGTGAGGAGCTAAACCACTCTTCCTGTCTTCATTTCACACATTTGGCACTGCTTAAAATACCAGTCTTCATCTCCCGACTCCTGCAGAAGAGTTTAAACAATATCAATCTTCACTCTTGCTGATAGGTCTTGAATCTTCAAATCTAGCAAACCATCCACCCCCTTTCAAGCTCTCACATGGCACAATCCACACCCAGCCACCTGTCTCTCCCACACTGACCTTGAATATTGTCACCAAGTGTAATCATTTAATTAATTTAATATAAATAAACAAGTAATGGCATACACACACACACACATTGGAATCTTGTAAAAATATTAAACAACATTAACATCAATTACAAGCTCATCTAAAAACCCATTTAAAACCCCCCCAAAAAACAATATAGATCTTTGTAGTTAATATAACTGAACCAAACCAAAACTGGGTAGTTATGACCGGTTTCAGTATAATTTTTTCTTATAAAATTTCAGTTTAGTTATTTTTAAAAATCAAAACCAAACCAAACTGAAAATGATCAGCCGTAACGTGGACAGTCTATGAATTGCAGGCACTTAAATTTTATTATCGGTATGCAGGAACTGTACAAGGTGCAGCGATGAGTAATTTTTTCTTCTCGTTTGGTTACAGCAATGGATACATTTTATTGGACGGGAAGGAGCATATATAAATACCATAAAAATAAAAGGAAACACAAAACACGGAGGCGTGCAATCCCGTCATGATCAAACTAGTGGAAGTAACCATAGAGTTCCAAGAAGCAAATGCACAAATTGTGAGGGTTCGAAGCATCTGTCGTGGGACCTGTAAGAACAACCCTGAAGAATCTAAATGGAAGTAGAGCTTGTGGCCCGGTTATGGGCCATGAAGCAAACTGGCCAGCCTTGCAAATGGTCTGGTCGTTCTCGTGCACTCTCAGGTTTGTCCAGGTCTTCCCATCCAGTGAAGCCTGGAAAGCAACAAGGAACGACAGTAACAATGGTAAATTATTGGCATTAATCCATTTAATATGATTTAAGATAGGGTAACCCTTTTGGAGAACTGAACACGGGTGACTTTACTTTTACCTGCAAATTCCAAGATCTTATGAAGGCTCTTGACCCATCTTGTCTCAAAGTGTAGTGATTGCACATAAGCTGCATCAATCACAGCAGGGGGGGAGGGGGGTGAACAGGGGGCTGAGAACTCTTGCTAAGATTTTTAGAAATGTAGCCTATTAAAAGAGGATTTTGAAAAGGTTGCAATGAGTATAGGACAAACCTGGTGATCTTGACCGATGTCAATCATCCACCATGCATGTATATGTCCGCCTTCCATACGAGGCCCGGCAAAAGACGTTCCCTGATGCAAGAAAGGCAACTCATTTAACAAAGAAACACAATTTACATAATATATGTTGCAGACATACCATTCATACTAACCTGATAAGTTCGTGACACTAAAGCCTTGGGGTCAGTGTATCTTGAAGGGGGGCTGCTGGCAGTGATCGTGATTCTCTGGAACATTCAGTTAGAGGATAAGCAGCGGCTTATTGAATATGTTTCACTGCTCTACCTAGAGATACTTGCAAGATATAGAAAATAAAAGAAAACCACAAAATTCACCTTCGTCAAAATGGGATTAATCCACTGATGTTTCCCATAAGATGTACCAGCAAAGTAGAGTACGCCATTGCTGTCACCATCAGATATGTACTGAAGCTCCTTGTAGCTAGATCGCCTATGTTGAAACCTTAGGCTACAAAAATAAGACACTTGGCTACTATTTTATTATGCCATGGCTGATCCACAAAGCATCACCTCAGAAACATGGAATTAAAAAGTAACCACCTTGCATAAGCAAGTAACATGACTAGATAGATGTTCACTTTCACCTAGCCCTGGAAAGAAATCCTTAATGAAGTTGACGCAAAATTAAGGAATTTAAAGTTTTAGTAGCAGTTCATTTGACTTTGAATAGCCCCCCCCCTTTTTTTTTTTTTTGTGTGCGTGAGTCAATTAGGCAAACAAGCCCCTATGGAAAAAATCAAATTTACCATATATTTATCACACCTTTTCAATTCAACCCTACCCAACCCAATTGCACTAAATTATAAACAAACTACGACAAACTTACCCTATAGAACAGTCTTTATAGTTTACAACTCACTCCAAATGGGTTGAATTGAAAAAAAATGCGGCCATTGATGATTTTTTTTTTTTGCAGGGTCTCGTTTGCCAAATTGATACAAACATAGGGGCTAAATTGGGGGCTTTTGATAGTAATTAAGATCAAAAGGTTAGGCCACTCTTACAACCAAGATCAAGACACATGAACGCGAAAAGTGAAACTAGCATCTTATACTTACTTTTGTTCATTCCCAGGCCTTAGGGATTCAGACTCTACATAACCGATGCCCTCTCTCACCTGTGAAATTAGCATGCGTGAAATCTAGATGGTGAAAATCAAAAACAGCATTATTTCTAAAAAATCTTACTCTTTTCAAAAATGATAACTTACAAGATCGTGAAAAATGGGATCATGCCTGCCTAGGTTGCTCTGTCCCAGCTGCAAGGTGATAGCAGGAGTTCAGGGCATGATTCTCAATAGATTAGCTAGTTGTTCTTTCCATATTCAAAGCTTACACACCTTCTTAAGCAAGTCGTGTGGCATCAATGGAAATCGCACAAATGGCAAGAAGTCATTCAGGGATTGAAACCTGTCCTTGAAAAGGAGGTCAGGAGTTGAAAGTACAAGAAGCTCAGACACCTTCTCCCATCCACAAAATTCTTTAGCTCTCATACCCCACAAGAATATTGCGTTTAGGACTCTTTCTTCAGATGTTACAGTTAGATCTTGATGCTGCAAAACCCATTCTTTGTTATAGAGAATGTTTATGATTATATTATTTGCCAACATTCACAAATTGCTTTCAATGAAGAACTCATCAGAGTGATGTATTTCACATGTTATCTTCGGTCCATTTTAAATTTAAAACTAAAGCACGACTTTGAAATTCCATCTCCAACCTGTCAATTGATGACAGATAGGTCCAAAATCCTCTTTTATCCCATGTACTGAGTTATCTAATCCATGCATTCCTTTGCAACTAGTGAGCAACATAGCAGCAAACCACTACCATATCATGGACCTACTTACACTGTCAAAAAGGAAACAGTACTCTACATGCAAGGAACTTGCTCTTCCTAAAATATTTGGACCATTCAATCCTGGATTCTATTGGCACGGTCTGCTTGTATTGACACAGCCTATAAATACTCTAATCAACCTTCAATTTTAAAGTTCAATTTGAAGAATGGGAACCAACCTGAATGATATTGCTAAAATTTGTCTCATCTATTAAGATGAAGTCAAGGCTTGAGGTGGTACAATAATCAAAGTGCATAGCAAATTTCCTCTCGCATGTTTCTTCAATGAGTTTACATGATGGAATTGATGACACCGCTTGAAGGATTGGACATACTGAGTCCTGCAACAAAGTTCAATAGTTAGCTTCATCAGCAATAGCCAACAACGTCCCAAATTTGTCTGCTTCCTCGTCCATTAAACTTGTGCATAATAGAAAACACTTGTTGTATGACCTTCCACTAGGAGAACTTCATCCCTGCATATAATATCGACATGAAATGTATCAATATCTTTTAATTCAATGTCATAAAGGGGTCGCTTCTTTTGTTTTCAGAAGTCCGAGACCGCAAGTCACTTCTCCTTCTTTTAATTCTAGTCAACAAGAAGCATACCGTAACAACAAAACACAGATATGATTCTACAAAAAAAATCTGGATTGAATTATTAGTAATATAAGGCTTAGATACCTCAGAGAGACACTCTAAAAGTGTTTTGCAGCATTCTTGGTAAAGGTGAGTGACCCCAAATTTATCAGCTAACAAAAGAACCTGGAGTAGCAAGGTTCCAAATTCCACAGAATCTTCCAGACTGAGTACCCCGCTATACAAGAATTTAAGCATGACCTTGAAGGCTTCAGGTGACACATCGCTTAAGAAAACCTCTGAGGAACTACTCTCACTCATTCCATTTGTAAACATCTGCCAATGCAACTATTTCCTTTAGTAATAATCCATCTAATTTGGAAAATCAATAGACCAGAGCTTTGATAAAGAAAATCCAGGATAAAACCTCAGTAGCAATAAACACAAATGGCATATATAGACCATCACATATTTGGTCAGCCACTATATGAAATGTTTCAAAGGTTTGCTTTAGGAGCGTATGAAGTCTCTATTCTATGTGTCATAAGAGACCATCGCATCCAATGTGTCAATACCAATGACATGTAAATGTTTCAGCTAGATAATTATTAAATATCATCACCAACCATTTCTGAGCTGAAAAATTGAAAATTTGTATCGTAGTTTAAAATCATCAAAAGGCCTTTACAGAAATATCCTTGCATCATTTTATTTAAAATATTGCAACATCTATATTCTATAATTTCTTGGATATCAGTGCACACTAGTCAAATTCATTTAATCAGGCACTGCTGAATCATTAGTCCCTTTGACCATGAAATACACTTTCACAACCATTTCCAAAACATGCTACACAGATGACATGGAGACACAATAGAAGCTAGATGAAGATGGCTCACCTTTGAAAATGGAACACTCCATAAGCTTAGAATGACTTTGTGAAGTTGAGCAACAAGACCATGACCCTCAATGTAAATGTTTATGTCACTATAGTCTCCATTCAACTGCAACTGCTTGAGCCTTTTCACATTTATAGGTAGTTGAGAAGGAAAGGCCATACAGCAATGGGGCTGGAAGCTTGGATATGATAATTCCACACTCTTACCGGAGTCAAATAACTTTTTATTCAGTTTAAATCTTTCTGCAGTTTCCTCACACTGCTTCACCAGTGGCATCACTTCAAATTGTAAGCTCAGAGCCCGCAAAGATCCGAGTTGCGCCTCTGAAATCTATATCAAAGAGGGAACACCAGTGAGATTAAACAGACCCAGAGTAACTAGAAGTGATGCGGGAAGCTAGAGTCAGTCTTAAAAGAAATGAACATGACAATAAAACAAAAGGCAGAATCATCCTCAATGAAGATGCATAAAATCTGGAAATGTGGAGCAGTGATGATACCTGTGTCTGGCCAGTGTATATATATTGAAGAAGTGCATGAAGAATTGGATATGATATTTTCTGGAGCTGAATAACATCTTCATTTGACAAACTCAAAGGAAAATTACCAGATGCTTGTAAGACAACCTTATGAGCTGGGACAAGTCTTTCGTCCTTGCCAACAATGAATAATACATCAGATAATTCCCAACTCTCAAGAAAATTTTCAAGTCCCCATTTCTCATAGTTCATCTGTTCACCTTCTAACTCCTGTTCTCCATCATT
The DNA here is from genome assembly GCA_027405865.1 of Salix purpurea. NCBI lineage: Eukaryota > Viridiplantae > Streptophyta > Magnoliopsida > Malpighiales > Salicaceae > Salix > Salix purpurea. The sequence continues at coordinate 517,064 of CM050329.1, read as the reverse complement.
CTTCTCCTCAAATTCTCCGGAATCGACTTGCTTCCATAGCAACATATGATTATTTGGTAATGGCAACACATTGACATTTCTATACCCGACATGTTTATCCCAACAGCTAAGACCAACATACCGAACACTACAGTTTGGTTTCGAATCTAACCACTGAAACACAAGATTCTGAAAAGGGTATCTCCCTTTGCCAATACTGATCAACCCATCATAAATACTGATCCAATAACTTTGAAAAGTGGAGGAGCAGCAAAGTGCAACTCCCTCCTCATCAACAACTGTTTTGCCATCAACCTCAATTTTCAATCGGCGATTCCTATGACTCCCAAGAATCACAGTATAATGAGGACTATTATCCCTCTTATAATGGTAGTGTTGGCTTCCTACTTTCTCCCTAAACACCACTGTAACATCATTGTGAGCAAAAGCATCAAAAGCCACACAGCCTCTTCCTGCTTCCCTAAATTTCAGGTCTTTTCTCCACGCACACTGAAATGGTGCTACTGTGAGAAACTTCTTCTCTTCTATCATCTCTTCCTTACTATTAAAAAAACACTAGCCCAAACTCAACTGACACAATTCCATTATAGAATAAGCAATACTTATCGGAGCTTCAAGATACCAAGCAAAGGGGCCCACCTTATCTATCTGTAAAAGAAGACACGAATAATTGTGTTAGATTTAAAGACAAGTAACTGGCTCAAAAAATTTCATAGGTCAGAAAACCCATCAGACTCAATTGATCAAATCATGACATATTTATAATAGTAGAAATTTGAATTAAGTAGTAGTAGTAGTAGTAACCCAGAATAAATTATCAAAAGAGAAAGCTGGGATCTGCCAGAGAAACAACCGGCCAACTTGACAAAAAATCTGAATCCATCATCAATCCTACACCACATTCTTATTTCAAAGACAATAACATACATTCAAACTTTAAAAAAAAAAAATTATCCCTCCCCTCAAAAAAACAAATCATGCCCAAAAAAGACCAATGCCCATGAACATGTATGATGATAACTAACAGCGAAATATCAGATTCAATGTAAAGGTGGTTTCTTTTTTTCCCAATTTTTACCTGCTAGAACATTCAAAGAAGCATCTTTGTCAGCAACTTGTATAGGAAATGTACCCAGAACCAGACAAAAGGAAAAGATATTTTGATCAACTTGAAAAGGATTTAAATCTCATGAAAGAGTGATGTGGTGGAGAGGGAGATTTTTGTTTCGTTTTTGCAAGGATCGGGCTGCCACTTGGATTATAGGTAAATGGCGGCTGTGTAGATTGTTTGAAAGCGAGACGTGGCACTGAGTGCTCGGCAGCTGGGTGCACATGCTTGGACAAGGATGCTTCTCTCGAATTTGCTACCTCCGTTCTGACAACGCCAGCTAGTGTTCACTGTTCAGGGATGAGAATTGAAACTGCCTCCATCAAAAGTCACGTAAGAATAGATAATGGAGAATTTTTTATGTGAAAATGAATAAAAATACTAATATGGAGATAATCATAGTATCCCTATAATTCTATGCTCGAATTGATATATAAAAATAATTTACTATATTTATAGTTTTTAAATATATATCTTAAATAACTTATTATTTTAATTTTGTTTGTTTGATAAATATAAAATACTTAATTTTATTTTCATAATTTATATACCTTATTTAATAAGAATTGATTGTAAAAAGTATATAAATTTTAATGCATTTGGTCGTGTATTTTAAAAAAATAATAATCTTAGATAATATGTAAATTGTTATAAAAATTGAATGGATTTTTTTTTAAAAAAAAAAGAGTTTGTTGACTGGCTTTTTTGTGTAAGATTTTTTTTTTTTTTTTTTTATGGTTTTGTGCATCGGAGGGTTAAATATCCTGGGCGGGATATGTCTCAACACTTGAAAGTTGAAACCGATTCCAGTTAAAAAAAATTTAATGCGATTAAATACTATTTTTGAGAATTATATTTTATAAGTTTAAGTAAACGAATAAAATTTTAAGTTTTTACAAGAGATGTATATTTTAATTTTGAGAATTATATTTTATAAGTTTAAGTAAATGAATAAAATTTTAAGTTTTTACAAGAGATGTATATTTTAATTTAAACTCGAGATTTGTTATGAAAATTGCAAACCCTCTATTATTACGAATGATTCGAATTATCATTTAACTGTAAAATAGAAATAAAAAGAAAAACTAATGTTACACAAAATGAGGTTAATGATAGTGGAATGTCAATGAACTATTCTGAATTTCTGCTATGTGTGCATGGGATGATAATACATATTAGTTTTTATAATAATTTTTTATTTAAAAATATATTAAAATGATATAATTTTTTTAATTTTAATATCAACATATCAAAATTATTAAAAAATAATTTCACCTCAATTTGTTGGTGGTTTAGTTTTTTAGACTTATTTCTGTTACCTGTTTTTATATAAATAGATCGAGTTTATATCATTTTTAAAAATAAAGAAAAATAATCATAGCATGAATTCTACTTAATTTCTTAAAAACAAACTTCACTCGTCCTAAGTCACGAATCAACTCGTCATTTTACTTTCTGTTAGGTCATCATATTTATTTATTTATATTTTTGCTAGTTTTTTTTTTTTTAACAACTGATTTTTATCCTTATATATCTAGATTTTTGGGATGACAATCAATATTTTGTTTGATTTAATTCCTTTATTTGTTTTTTCAATATTAGTAGTTGTTTTTTTTTAATTGTTTTCTTATTTGCTCTCTTGTAAAAAAAAAAATTATAATATTTCAAGGCAATTTAATATTTTTATTGTTTGCACAGTAATAGTGATAAGAATTTTAATCGTTGTAGTCATGATAATAATAATGACGTAACACAATGGAGTTTCTATGATGTTTTCTTTTTCTTTTTACAAGTAGAAAATCAATAATTTATTTTCTTGTTTGGTTATTGTAGGTGTTACACTTACAATTTATACTATTATTATTATTGTGTTTAAATTAAATTATTAAATAAACTGATAATACAATGATTCAAGTATCCAACTTATATTAAAACAAATAAATACATATTGCTCGTCAAAAAAATTTCTACACAAATTTATTATTTCTTGTTTGGTTATTGTAGGTGTTACACTTACAATTTATACTATTATTATTGTGTTTAAATTAAATTATTAAATAAACTGATAATACCATTCAATGATTCAAGTATCCAACTTATATTAAAACAAATAAATACATATTGCTCGTCAAAAAAATTTCTACACAAATTTATTATTTTATCCAAATTTTTAATATTATAAAAAAATTCTTGAAATTTTTTTACGTTGAAAAAAATATAATATATATGAGCCGCTCATCTTGAATCGCTAATTTCAAATGCGAATGATTCAACAGGAAACATATGATTCAACAGGAAACATACATACAAGGAAAATGAAGCTTCAAAGCTAACATTATTTTACTTTGGAGAAAGGAGAATGAAAAATCCCCCTGTTATGTTCACAGCATAAAAAAGAAAGAATATCAAAAGTTCAAAGAACTCTGTGCAAGCCTGATTCCTCGTCCAGGGGCAACTTCAGTTGCTCTGTTATAACCCCAACCCCCACAATTTTACTTGAATAAGGTTAGTCTTTTCATGTCAAATCATCTTACGCCTGTCAGTCCTGCTAAGATTTATCTAGCTTCCAGGAGAAAGGTAGCAGGCTCGTTCTTCACAGCATAACCAAATTTAGAGGTGCTGTACTTCCGGTGTACTCCTGTTAGCTTCCCAGTCCCAGAATTCCAATGAAAATTAACCATAAGCCTCGAACATTCCCTGTATAGGACAGAAAAAACACAAACGATGAGTTCAAACAAATGTCGATCCTGACATGAACATGGAAACACGGGCAAAGAGACACTCACCCGAGCTGCTCTTCTGAGTAACTCGTATAAAACTCATTAGTCTTGCTCCATTGTTTTGTTCCACTAATAGTACATTGAGCAGTATATATTGCAGCAGCAGCTAACAATGAGGGTGGATACTTGAGCATGTCATATTCAACGAGGCAAAGCTCAACAATGAAGAATGACAGAAGTTCAAGCTGCTTAAAAAATAGCAACAATCAATCAGTATCGTTCACACTAAAAAAAACCAATGAGTGCAGTTAAATTGTTCATTTAATAGATCTTTTATACAAACCTTCGTGTCACACTGTGAAGCCTTTAGGAATCTCCTCATAAAAACATATGGGGTGGGAACAGATAGATTAAACTGTAAGGTCTTTACCATGAGCTTCTCCTGTAGGAATTAAAAACCATATCATATTTTCATCCACATTCTAATCATAATTGCAATGACATAAACATTGGATGATAAAATATCAATATATACCATGTCAAGCACTTCTTTTCTGCTGTATGCTTTATCAGAAATCAGGATTAGATCCTCAACAACCGGAACAGATACTTCTTCATATTTGCATGCAAGTAGCATGGCGGTCACTCCAACGAGCTGGAGTTTCTTTCTAGCTACTGGCTGAACTGCTAGAAATCTATCAATGAGATTGACAGTAAGGTATAAGGTCTCCTCCATCAATTCAAACTTGTAGTGTACCTGTTAATTCCGTCAAATTTGTAAGCTGTTCAGATGAAACCACATAACTAACTTCAATCTTAAAGCATTATTCAAGTAATAAAAACTGCATCTGCAAACCTCAATCAACCAATCAATGAGAATGCCTCTCATTCTCTCGTTGATGTCAAATTGCTGAGCCATGTAGTTTGGTGGGGGACAGCCAGATATCTGCAATTAGTTTTTCCAGAAAAAGAGTAATGAAAAGGCAAATACTTCAAACGGAAAACCATAACTATAACATCAGCTGAGCTATTTTCCATCAACCATTTCCAAATGATTAGGCACGATAGACCTTCTAATATGTTTTGCAACATAAAGCTCCACCCTTGTTTATTCAAAATTTCAAAATAAATTTATAACAGCCCTTTTTGCCTAATAATGTGAAGGCCTTTGTTTATTTTTCTCAAATTGTATACGAAGATAGATTTCTGTGTCACCTCTGCTTTCTTGTAGAAGTTGTATAAATCATCAATGTATTCAACTACAGCAAGTGGATTCTTCTTGTCACATCCGTCTATGTCCATGACCGGCTCTTCTTCAACATCTTCCATTTCAACTTCATCCTGTAGGAAACCAAGAATTCAATGGGCACCCTAACCAGAGTTACAACAGCAATACAAACAAATTATAAAAAAAGTTATATTTTAAAATACCATCCGGTCAATCTCCTCCAACATTGCCTCTGTATGTTGCACATACATTGGCACAGCAAAGTCATTACTGCTCTTGTAATCCTCCACATCTATGATGTTACAATCTTCTGACTCACTAGAAATTGGTTCCGATCGAACTGCTTTTTTGATTTCCTGTTAACATAGATAACTCTCAGTCCCACTCATAATTTACCCCCACATACCACCCTAAAAGTTAACAACAAATTCAATCCTTTTAAAAGGTACCTCTGGTTTATGTTGCTGCTGCTGCTTGTTAGCAAGCTGGGCAGCGAACTTCCTAAACAAACAAGAAGATTCAGTTAAAAAAATCAGTTCATTGGCATAAAAAACAGCACCTTCAACACCAAACAAAAGGTCAATTAGTTACTGACCTAGTGATAGGTCGATGCACTGGAATTGGTGGGTTCTTAATACAAATACCTTCTCTTCTAAATTGAAAAACAGACAAAACATTTTCAAAAGTAAGTAATCAAAGACAAGACACGATCAAAAAAGAAAGTCCAAACTTTTCATCATTCAAGACCCAGGAAAATCAATTAAAAAAAAAGAAAGAAAACTCCACACCACCAAGTGCCTACTTTCTTTACTTTTTCATTCATTTTCTCAGGAACGAAACAAGAGATTAAGATACTAGTAAGGATTTAAGATGAATTACTCCGATAACCCTCTTTTGTTCACAGCACAGGGGTACGGTGGACCTCCAATGATGTTCCGATTAATGTTGCTCAACGCCCGGCGATTAGTACCTGTCGCCACCGGAAACTTCCCTACTCCGCCACGTAAACCCCCTTCAAAATTGAGAAGAACTAATTGCTTAAAAAAAGTATCCATTTTTTAAACTGGACAGATGATAAAAATTAAATACAACTTTTGGGGGGTTTGTTATTACCATGAACATTTCCGGGGCCGATCACACCCGGGTAGTTCTCATCGGATCCAGCCATTGTTATCTACCAATAAAGAAAACCCCATTAATGGGGTTTTGTCAAAACAGCTAAATATCTATAAAGAAAGTTAATAAAAGTAAAAAAATTGATTTTTTCAGAAAGAAATTAAAAGAAAAGAGAAAGACCTAATCAAGAATTAAGATAAAAACGCAAAAACCAGATCGTAAAATCAAGCAATTCACCTTCAAACTCAAGTATTCTTTTAAGATTCGTCTTCGATTTCGAACAAAAAAAAAACTTCAAATTGAATCCAACCCTGCTTCCCTTAAAGCCCGTGCCTTGATCTTAGAGAGAGACTAATCAAAAGAACCCCATGAATGGAGCACGATCTCTCTCTCTCTCTCTCTTCCTCTAATCAAATGTTTTTGTGGTTTCTAGAGAAGAAATGCAAGGGAGGAGGGAGGAGGGAGAAGGGAGAAAAAAAATATAAGAAGACGAACTGTAAGCGAAATTGAGACGCAAATATCGGACTTGTGTCTGTGCCCTCTTCTATATATTTTTAAAACCAACGGCTAGTAAATCCTGACCGTCTGATCTCTTATTATTGAAAAGTCGCGTTCTCCTGCGTGCTGCTCAACGGCTACCTTGCCATGTGCCCCCTTTTAAATACTTTCCACACCCCTCACTCACTCCATTACTCTACTGTCTTCTACTACTATTATTTTTTTTGTTCCCTATCCTTTGTTGCTACACCGCATTTTTAAGGGTCGCTTGCCTTTAAAGCAAAGGGCTTATTTACCTTTTAGCTCTTCATGATAGCCCCCACCCTGGAAATTTTGAATCTCAAAAACATTATGCCATGCTCCAAAACTAAAAAATTATTTAGTTTGAATTGTTTTATTATAAATAAAATATATTTTAAATCTTGATTATTTAGTTTGAATTGTTTTATCATAAATAAAATATATTTTATTTAAAAAAAATGTTGAGACTATGGATTCATCAATAAAATTTTGATAATTTTAAAAAAAATCATTATTTGCAGGCATTCAAATAAATCACTGAGAATTATTGAGAATCCCATCCTGAATTAATTCAAGATTAAAATTTTAATATTAATTAAATAATTTGTACGGGTGCAGTCATATTTTTGAGAGAGAAAAAAAGGACTAGTCTCATGATTGAGGTGTGTGCTCTCTCCTTTATTATTACCTCTCATTTGAAATAAATAAATAAATTATGAGAAGTATAATTATTATAGATTTTTAGCATTGATGGCCTAATTTTAATATATTTCCCTCCATAGAATAATTTAATACGAGAAAACTATTCTGAAACCATTTACTATAAAAATATAAGAAAGGGATAATTGCTGGCTCAGAGAAGAAAATCTTAATTATGCGACAAGGCTAGTTTCTTACGCGTGCTTATCGTGCATTTATTAGGTTTCGAATTTGTTTGGTGACAGGCTTGTGATTTTATCATTGTTGAATGAATACCTTCTTCTTTCTCTTTTTTTAATCTCATACGCTCTTCTGCGCTAGGGACCATAGGACGACATGCTCTTTTAAGTGGGTGGTCGGTTGTGGTGTAATTTTTGTTTTATATGCGCTTTAAAATTATTATTATTATATTTTATTTTAAAAAAGATCAAATCATTTTTTTTAATATTCTTCTGATGATTTTAATATATTAATAATAAAAAATATAAAAAATTATCTTGATGTATTTTTAAATATAAAATAGTTTTCATTACAATACTATGTATAATAAGAACCACGTTGGACTTGCAGTGAAATAAGAAGTAATAAAGTAGATAGAGAAAAAAATTCAAAACATATTGAAACTCTGATAATGATATCATCAATATTTATGAAAATATATCAATGAAATTAGTCCAATAACATTAGAGGAGGTCATGCGACGACGACAAAAATTGACCACGCGAGCAACCCAAAAACAAGTAAACTCTAGGATCTTTGAATGACTCATGTAGTCCATTCTATTCACCGTTTATAATGTTATTTCATGTCATTGAATTATTATTTCCAAAATCTTTTCATGATACTAATGATGTCACCATCAAATCAACATTGTGCAAGATTTCTTTATTTCTTCATTTTCTCTTTTCACATATTACAATGAGGAGAGAGGAGAGAGAAAAGCAAATAAAAAAAAATTTTGGAAATCATTTAAAACTTCGAATAACAACATCATCGATACCATAAACAAAAAATCAACAAAACTAATATAGCAAGAAAAAAGGTCACGAACATTGAACGAGTATGGGTCACATGAATTATCCAAAGATATTAAGGCTTACTTGCTTTTTGATCACTCGTGGGACACACTTCAATCATCATTGGTGACTTTACTTGATATCATTGTATTTATTTCATTTGAGAATTTTCTAACTAGTTTGATGAAGTCAATATTAAATTTATATTGCACTCCCAATATATTTTCTTTCTTTCTCTTTATCTACCCCCTCTTTATTTAATATTGCTCAATATTAGCAATTATGTATTTTTGTAATTTAAGAGGGTTACATATGGCATTTATGACTCTTAAATCACATATATCATATGCGACTCTCTATATTTAAGGATGACAATTTAATCATAAATTAATTGAAAACAACCAAGCTTGAATGAATGAATATTTTTTGAACCCGATGAATAATGAATAGAGTATGAATATTATCATATCAAACCTAAAACTCGATGAAACCTAAATCAAAATATATATTTATATTTGTAGGATATTCAGATTATTTTAAAAAAATACAGTACAATAACACACACACTTTAATATTGACTTAAAATACACACACACACACATTAACTATACACACACACACATTAACTATTTTATTTTTTATTGATTAATAAATAATAGTAGTAGACAATGAATGTTAATTGAATCTTGATTGATAGTTTATAGATATATAAATTTTTTATTTGATGAATAATAAATATGATATAAATTTATATATATATATAAATAAATAATCTTTCGTCTATCCTTCATGGATGGAACATTGTATACCACGATCAGAGGAGAGTCAGGAGACCTCATCCACATCATCGACGTGTGATAAGCATGATCTTGATAGGATTTCTATCCTGGTGACCATTGTGATCAGGCGGATGAGAGACCACCACCATCAATTTATGATGGAGTTGCAACGCAGAGTGGCAACCTCTAATATTTTGTTTTTGCATTTTTCTAAAAGAACAATTTGGTCTTCATAAATATGGAATCTGTAGACTCTGTACAGTTTGTCCGGACAACAGCAGGCTGGCAGCCTGACACAGGCAACGTTTGCAGTGATTAAGTTAAGAGTCTGGAGTAGACTATAACTTGGTCATTTTAGTTGTACAAAATTATAACATAGTCCTCACAGTATCATTTTTTATGAAATAATATTTGTTTTTATAAGATGTCATCAAATAATACTCTGACAAGCTGCCTAATTTATTGTCTATTTACAGGGGATACATGTTAATCAAAGAGGTGAGAAGATGGTTACTGGGTTATATTGGTTAAGGGACCCACCTGTGACTTGTACAACTATAAGGATAAAATTATCAGTTACTTAAATAGGGAATACTTCATTGCTTTATTCGAGAATTTTAGCATCTTGACCTGATTCAAACTAGCACACCATTTTATTTTATTTTATTTTATTTTTTTATGCTGAAGTCGGGAGTTATTAATCCTGCCCTCTAGTTTTCGATTTTCGAAGCAAGTTCAAATCATGTTCCTTTGAACTGGGCATTGATTTAATTAATGTTTCATACAATATGTTTTACAGTTCAATGGTTAGAAAAAGAGCTCTCAGAAACCTGCGATTCAAGTAAGAAAAAAAAGATGTTTTTTTATTTGGCCTGGAACACAGCCAACAGCGTAGATAAAACACAGATTATATTTATCCTGTTATTCCATCATAAAGAAGCTACTGGTTTGGCCCCATCATGCCAAAACTCAAAGAAATTCTGTCAAAGAATTTGTGTTGTTTTCTGATTGAATTATGCCACTTGATTAACTTGATGCAACTCTAACAGGGCTAACAAGATCATCCTGACCAGCAGATTATATTTATCCTGTTATGATTATGGAAAGTATCGATCTTAGACATGTTTGTCTCCCGGCATGAAGGAAGGAGCTCATAGCTGTAAAATTGATCAAACTGTCTATATATACTGTTATCTGACAGCTAAAATTTGGTATCCATGATGAAAATCAAGGTCAATCCAATTCAATACCGTCTTGCAAGATGCCGGTTTGATAGGGTTTTCATATCATCTTTAGAAATTTGAATGCTAACGGTCAAAATGATGATCTGTTTTGCTCCACAGAAAAGGGAAGAAAACCAATGATGATCAGCACAAAATTAAGCTATCAAAAGGAAAGGTAAATGGTAACCAAAAAACTTGAGAAGAAAACATCCTTTCGTAACAACTCTCTTAGTACAAGCAATGCGAGGCTCTTTATTGATTAAATCTTAAAATGGTTTATTTATATTGATGTTAAATTAATAATCATGATCAAATAATATTATTTTCCTGCGGCGATGTAAATCTAAAGTTTAGATGATGATATTTTGATTAATTAATGATTTCGATAATATTAGTTTATCGAAGTTTAACTTCATAAACATATATATATGGTGGACGCTTACAGAAATGAATAGATAAAACCGAATACAATTTGACTGAAAAGACTTGACAGACAAGGCGAAGGTGTCTTCCAAAATCCATTTTGTCCGTACTAACTAACTTTCAAATTCTATTTTGAGAACCAAACCGCCGGAAAGCCCGCGAAGAGGCTTACATCCATCGAAGAAACTAGACACAGCACAATATTCATCAGGAATATTTAGGGTTAGGGTTTCGTTCCCTCCAGTTTCTCATCCATTACAAACATTTTTTTCTCATGCAAAACGACCAGGGCTGGTTACATGTCTAAAACCCAGCTGGAATCCACGAGTTTTCCCGGGGAAGATTGCAAGCAGCAGATGGTAATGGATGGAGAAAGAGACCAGGAAAGTACTGGATCAAATGAATCAAGCCCACGAGAGGAAATCGATATTGCTCAAGAGATCTTGAGAGTACTGATTGAATCTGTTGCCAGACTTGGAGATTACAGAAGAAGTCACAAGAAAGAATGTTATGGCCTCGTTAGACGGATGAAACTTTTGTTGCCGTTCCTAGAGGAGATCAAGGATTTTGATGGGCCGATTTCTGATGCGGGTATGGCTTCTTTGAGTAGTTTGAAGAAGGCACTTGTTTTGGCCAAGAAGCTGTTAACAACTTGCAATGAAGGAAGCAAAATTTATCTGGTCATGATTTTAGAATTAATTCTCAATTGATATTTAATTCCTTAATATTTGTAATTAATTCGTATTTACTAACTTGTTTGCGGTTCAGGTTGTCGAGAACGAGGCGGTTATGATGAGATTCCATAATGTTCATGATAAATTATGGAAAGCTCTTGAAGCTGTGCCTCTCGATGAATTTGAGATCTCTGATGAGGTGAAAGAACAGGTATGTTAATCAAATATTTTAGTTTTGGTAATCTTAATGAACATTGAAGGGTTCTTTCTTTCATTTTTTTTTCCTACTATGCACTTCATGAATTCTGAGATCATGTGAAGGTGAACTTGTCCTCCTTGTCTCCTTGGTTTGGATTGTTTTCTTGAAGAAATGATATGGGAGAAGGAAAGTTACCCTTTAATTGATTAATTAATTAATTTTGTGCTCTTCATGTTATTGAAGTATCTGTAGCCTGTTTGGAGGTTTATGGCTGGTAGTTTTGGGGGAAAAAGTGATTGTTACAAGCATATGAATGTTGCTGGGCTGGGATTCCAAATGAACTCGCACTAGTAGTGTAGATTCGATAAGAAAAACTTACATGTGAGATTCTGTTTCTTTATCCCTGGATCAATTATTTCAGGGTCACTTCAATCACTAGAGGCAAAGTGATCTTCCACAGTACGGATATCTTTGCAGATCTTAGCAAGTTTAATGCAGAGAATTAAGATGGAAGATAAGAGAAAAACTATCTTCTTCAATTATAAAAAACCATATACTTTCATAGAAAGTTATGTCCATATTTACATTATTAGAGGAGTAGTTATCAATTAATAACTCCTCTAGATAAATAGACCAGGTTCATCCCTCGTGGACAAACCAGACCAAACCCAATAACTAACAAGCAGTTTGATAGCTGTTTATTCTGTAGTGGTTTCATTCTCTGAGGCAATTCTGCGTGGTTGTTCAGGTTGAGCTGATGAAAGTGCAGCTCAGGCGAGCAAAGAGGCGAACGGATACACAAGATATAGAGCTCGCAATGGATATGATGGTGGTTCTGACAAAAAAGGATGACCGGAATGCTGATAGAGCCATAATAGAAAGGCTAGCGAAAAAGCTAGAGCTGCTTAGTGTTGAAGACCTGGAGATCGAAACAGTAGCTATGAGGAATCTTGTTGTAGAGAGAGGGAACCAAATAACTGAGAGCACCCAGCAAATGATTGATCTTCTCAACAAATTTAAGCAAATTGTAGGCATGGAAGTGACCGATGTGCTCGATGATCCTGCTGTGCCTAGAATGCTGAAGAAGAGCCCGTCTCTGATAATCCCACATGAATTCCTCTGTCCAATCACACTAGAAATAATGTCAGATCCTGTTATTGTTGCCAGCGGTCAGGTAATGATCAGTCATATCCAGGTGAAAAACCTTTTTTTTTATGATTCCTCAGGATTCTAATTTGCGATCTTCTTTCTTTTCCTTGGCGATCCCCTACAGACGTATGAAAGAGAGAGCATACAGAAGTGGATTGATTCCAGTCACCGGACCTGTCCAAAGACTCGAGAAACACTGGCTCACCTGTCACTGGCACCAAACTATGCGCTCAAAAACTTGATCTTGCAATGGTGTGTGAATAATAATTTCGAGCTTCCCGAGAAACATGTTCCTGCAAGCTCAGACCCCGAGACCTCCTCCTCCTCCGAGCTCCAAGAGAAAGTCTCTTCTTTGGTCAAGGACCTATCTTCTAGTCAGCTGGAAACGCAGAGAAAGGCCGTGAAGAAGATTCGCATGCTCTCCAAAGAGAATCCTGAGAACAGAATCTTGATTGCCAGCAATGGAGGAATCCCACCAGTAGTTCAACTCCTGTCCTATCCGGACTCTAAAATTCTAGAGCACGCCGTGACAGCTTTGCTGAACCTATCTATTGATGAAAACAACAAGAGGCTCATAACCAAGGAGGGAGCCGTTCCAGCTATAATAGAAGTTTTGAACAGTGGAACCATTGAGGCCAGAGAGAACTCTGCAGCAGCTTTATTTAGCTTATCAATGCTTGATGAGAACAAGGTGACCATAGGGTTGTCTGATGGTATCCCGCCATTAGTAGAGCTGCTACAGAATGGAACTGTCAGAGGGAAAAAAGATGCTGCCACCGCGCTCTTCAACCTATCCCTCAACCATTCAAATAAAGGTAGGGCTATAGATGCTGGGATCGTCACGCCATTACTGCAACTGATCAAGGACAGGAACCTCGGCATGGTCGACGAGGCCCTGTCGATCTGTCTGCTCCTTGCATCGCATCCTGAAGGGCGAAACGAGATCGGACAGCTCTCATTCATTGAAACTCTGGTAGAACTCATGAAAGATGGCACCCCCAAAAACAAAGAATGCGCAACATCAGTTCTTCTAGAGTTGGGGTCAACCAACTCTTCTTTCATGCTTGCAGCACTTCAATTCGGCGTGTATGAACATTTAGTCGAGATCTTGAAGAGTGGAACCAATAGAGCTCAGAGGAAGGCAAATTCTCTGTTACAGCTTATGAGCAAAGCTGAGCACATTTGAGATGCTTCTCTTGAGTTGAGCATACTATAATTTATAACGTTGATGTCCATATTAAACTGCTGTAATTATAAAATATATCATCCATTAATTCTGTATTCACTTGTTTGTTCACTGTCATCTCAATTCGGCATTTGAAAATTTTAATTGGAATAGGTGAGGTGGTGAACAAATAAATTCCAGGATCCGAGGCTAATTGCACACTGACTTGCAAAATTTCAAAGAAAATTTCGCCAGGTCTAGACCCCACAGTTATTAAACCCGGCATGGCGGGTTTGCTCGGATCATGATGACTCAGTTTGACCTGTTTAAAACCTGTTTTATTTATTTTAACTTTTTTTTTAAAAAAAATTGATTAACTTGGGTCATCATGAGTTAACAATTTAGCTCGTGATCTAAGTTAGAGAACGCTTAATAGCTTGGTTAAGTCTAACTCAAACTTGGTATGTATTTGACAATGTGATTAGAAATATTTTTTTTAAAGAAAGATATCATAAAACTCATAAAAATACTTAAAAAAAAAACTGTTAATTGATTATTATTTATTTAAAATTTAATTTGAAACATCATTTTAAATCATAAAGCATGGCTGTGAAATCCGATCCAAATATTGACTTAGAGCAACTTAACCCAAAAAAATAGTTTAAAAAAATTAATGACATCTTTAACTTTTTTTTAAAAAACAAATCGGCAGATTAAAAATTAGAACCAGACCGGCTAGATTAACATATCAACAATAATCTTTGACCAGACAAATAAATTGTTTTCTTTTATTTTTTTCTTCAACCAAATAATGTGCTACGGACAATTACTCCAGCCAAAAACAAGGCATGTTGCCATAATAATTCTTTTTTCTCTGCGCTGGATAAATTATATTATAAGTTTGGGTTTGTTTTTGAAAATATTTTTTATTAAAAAAATATTAAAATAATTTAAAAATATTAATTTTGTTATTAATATATGAAAATAATAAAAAAAATCAAAATTTCTAATTTAAAATAAAATATCAAAATTATTTTATTTTTTAAAAAATATTTTTAAAACACAATATTAAACAAGATAAAAGATTTTTTTTAAATATTAATTTTGATATCAGCATATATGAAAATAATATAAAAACACTATTTTTTTGAATTTCAAGTAAAATATAATATATTTTTATATTTTTTTCAATTTCTGTTTTAAAAAACAATACTAAACAAGATAAAAGATTGTTTCTAGATGTCTTGCGTTGGAAGAAAAAAAACACCATAAGCAGTTGATGGCCACACAAAAGTCGGGGTGGTAACGCCTCATCACCTTATCATCAGCCTTGTGGGCTGAAACGGCACGGGAGTTAAGGCGACGTCTCATCCTGTAACCGGGCCTGGCCCGTTTATTGTTCCATTTCTATTCGTTGCTAGATTACTTGCTAGTGTAATAACAAAATAGACAAAAAAATATCTTTCATGCAGAAGAAAATTATTTTTTTATCATTTCTTATCACCTGGATATGAATTTTTTTATATCCAACTCTTTTTTATACTATAAATACCGGTAATTACAGGTCACCGTATATTTTTTTCTATGCTCCAGTATTTATAAAGCACAAAATTTCTTGATCACAGGAGCATATTTTTTTATAAATATTTTGATCTTAGTTTAGTTTTATAACCGGTTTAAAAATAAATAAATAAAGTTTTGATCAAAATGAAAAAAAAAAAAAAAAACAAGTGAGAACGGAATCAAAGAGATATAATCCATGGTGGGGCAGGGAGCATCCCTTGTGGCTAAGCCCATGCCTCATGCCCCATTAAAATCTTCTCGGCGAAACGTGTTTCAAGTATTTTCTGAAGACGTGTCGAAGAAAGAGTGGTCCATGTCACCTACTGCATGCGTGGATACGAATTGGTTTTAGCAAAACACCAAAACTTGGATAAGGAACCATGAGTCGATGACGTACTCAAATATTATTTTAAGAAAATAAAAAATTTGCCACTCCCATCCTGCTTTTTCTCGCCACAAATATACCGCGATATTCATTATGTGGGTCCTACCTTCTTCTTTCTCTTACCATGGTGTATATAAATATCAGCAGTCTCCAATTTATCACGAATACTATATGGTCCTGCTAATCCATGGATAGAAGGTTGAAATTATGATTTTTTTTCAAGATTAAAACTAAAAAAAATATTAAATAAAAAAAACGCAAAATAGGCAGTCAATCCCGCAAAAAAAATTGCTCCACTCCTATTTCAAAAGTGATAACCTCGCCAGCTCATAAGCTAGCTTTCAATTCATGAAGTTGAACAACCATTCAACCCCAGAATCACAGAAATACCCTTGATGGGCGAGGGCGAGTGACCAATTTATCACGATAATATAAGTATTAAAACAGCAGGAGAATATAGACGCGAAATTACGAAGGATGTGTTTTATATATATGGCAGGAGCATCTCCAATTCCAAAATTTGTTTAGAATAACTAATATGATTTTTTAATAGATAATGTGCGTTTTAATATAAAAAGCCATTTTAATATTATTTTTGTATCTTAATAAATTAAATATACCATTATTAAAAACAAAAACAAAAACTTAAAAACAGTTTTATTAAAAAAAAAAAAAAACACTTTAAATAACGAGAACCGCATTACCCAACAGACAAAGATAAAAAAAAAGGGACGTACAAGGCACAGCACAGCTATAAATACATTTCCCATTAAACGAGCACTGCTTTGATTGACCTGTGATTACCACACTTCTCTCCCAGTTTCTCTCTCCTCAACCACCACTGTTATCTCTCTCTCCTCCTCGTAGTCCTCTCCTCTCTCCTCCATGGATCCCTACAAGGTACCGATTCTTCCTCACCCATCTTGTTTCTTGATTGAAAACATGTTTTTTTATATGGATTAAATTACTCGACGAACGAGCTTGTAGCTTGACTGTCACCCATCCTTGGGATTAGAGCCCAAGAAAAAGATTAGATTAGTGATGCTGTCAATTTGTTTTTTGCATTTGATCATCGTTTTGACTAATTTGATGGTGGTGGTGATGGCAGCACCGTCCGTCAAGCGCTTTCAGCACTCCATACTGGACTACAAATTCTGGAGCTCCGGTTTGGAACAACAACTCGTCTCTGACCGTTGGATCTAGAGGTATTTTTTGTTCCTTAAATCTATGGTTGCTTAGCTAGACAATTAATTGCTAGGTTAAGGTGTACGTGTGCTTGTCTGGTCTGGATATTGTTTTGATATGTTGATGTTTTTTTAAGATTGTTGCCGTGTTTATGTTGATGAAGATTGACTTTTCAGTGCAGTAATTTGCTTCCCATTTTGGAAGAATTATTATCAGTTTTCTTTTTTTCGCTGTCTTTGTGATTGGTCATTTGATGCTTCCTATGTTTCCGCTGAATTTTAAATGTTACGGATGAATTAAGTAGCATATTAAAGAGTTTTGGTTAAGATTGATGTAAGAAAAAGGTAGGAGTTATTGTACTGTTGTCGAAATCATTATGCCGTGGCAAGCTTATAGCAGAATATGAAGTTTCCGATCAGATGCAAAATGATTTGAGGATTAGGGCCATTTTGGGTCGGGTTGATGTTTTTATTGGAGGCTGGATATTGCGATACAAGTCAAGCTTATTCATAGAATACAAAGTCAGCTGAACCGTAAGGCAGGGCAGACCTCATGCCGAAAGGTCAAGCATGTTGTTTTCAGTTAGAATCAGTGTTATGAATGTCTATGCATTGGAGAGTGAATTTTTAGAAGCCTTACAATGATTGTAGTGGTCTTAACTTTGAGTTTTTGGGAATGTATTTTTGCCTGTCTTTTAGAGCAAGGATTAAGACACTGAGGTTTGATCTGCATATACTATTTTCTCTGACAGGTCCAATCCTCCTCGAGGATTACCATCTGGTGGAGAAGATTGCCA
Source organism: Salix purpurea (assembly GCA_027405865.1). Classification (NCBI taxonomy): domain Eukaryota; kingdom Viridiplantae; phylum Streptophyta; class Magnoliopsida; order Malpighiales; family Salicaceae; genus Salix; species Salix purpurea. The sequence goes on along the minus strand of CM050329.1, from coordinate 499,117 downwards.
ATTTTGACAGGGAGAGGATTCCAGAGCGTGTCGTCCATGCTAGGGGAGCCAGTGCAAAGGGTTTCTTTGAGGTTACCCATGATATCTCTGGTCTCACATGTGCTGATTTTCTCCGGGCCCCTGGAGTTCAGACACCTGTCATTGTCCGCTTCTCCACAGTTATCCATGAGCGTGGCAGCCCTGAAACCTTGAGGGATCCACGTGGATTTGCAGTGAAGTTTTACACCAGAGAGGTGAGGTCTTATTTGATGTCTTATTACTGTTAGTGTGATATGGTCGAGGAAAGCAAATGTGCTGAGGCACCACTAATGATGTAGACAATCATTTGTGTAGACTGATTCAACAGATATATCATATCCATAGGGATTGATGAATTAAAATTTAACATGATTATCCCACAAAGTCTTAGATGTTCATAAATGTGTTTGCAAAAAAAAAAATCAGCTTGCTTTGATGAAGGTTTGACCGGCATGAATATGACCTTAGAAAAGAGAGAACTTAATTTCCCCCCCCCCCTATTTGTGAGTCTCAATTCACCATCATGAATGTTGTTTTTCTATACTCAGCAACAAGGTGTAACCTTTTACATGCTTCATATTCGTGCATTATCCCTTCACATAAGAATAATTAATTCCAGTTGATTATATGATGTTTATTGCCTTAGCTTTCCAAGGTTCCAGTTTTCTTATTCTCCATGTCCCTCCTTTACTTGTTAACTCAGGGTAACTTTGATCTTGTGGGAAACAATTTCCCTGTCTTCTTCATCCGTGATGGGATGAAATTCCCAGACATGGTGCATGCCCTTAAGCCCAACCCCAAGTCTCATATTCAGGAGAACTGGAGGATTCTTGACTTCTTCTCCCACCATCCTGAAAGTTTGCACATGTTCTCCTTCCTATTTGATGATGTGGGTGTGCCACAAGATTATAGACATATGGAAGGCTCTGGTGTTAACACCTACACATTGATCAACAAGGCTGGAAAAGCCCATTATGTGAAATTTCATTGGAAACCTACTTGTGGTGTGAAATGTTTGTTGGAGGACGAGGCAATTAAAGTAGGAGGCACAAATCACAGTCATGCTACTCAGGATCTATACGACTCCATTGCAGCTGGCAACTATCCTGAGTGGAAACTTTTCATTCAGACAATTGATCCTGACCATGAAGCCAGGTTTGATTTTGACCCACTTGATGTAACGAAGACCTGGCCTGAGGATATCTTGCCCCTGCAGCCAGTTGGTCGCTTGGTCTTGAATAAGAACATCGACAACTTCTTTGCTGAAAATGAGCAGCTTGCTTTCTGCCCTGCTATTGTGGTTCCTGGTATTTACTATTCAGATGACAAGCTACTCCAGACTCGAATCTTCTCCTATTCTGATACCCAGAGGCACCGTCTTGGACCAAACTATCTGCAGCTCCCTGCTAATGCTCCCAAGTGTGCTCATCATAACAATCACCATGAAGGTTTCATGAATTTCATGCATAGGGACGAGGAGGTACTCTCTCTACAAACTACTTTAATCAGAAGCTCAGCCACTTCACCCTCTGTTTAAATTAATCATTTCGCTCTTCTTCATCTATGTTGGGGTTATTTCTGTGTCCTCTTGCCTTTGCTTTTAATTTTTGTATTCTTCAGGTCAACTATTTCCCATCAAGGTACGATCCTGTTCGCCATGCTGAGAGTTTCCCCATTCCTCCTGCTGTCTGCAGTGGAAAGCGTGAGAAGGCAAGTTTTTTTCCCTCTTCATTGTATTATTTTTTGGGTCCACTGCTAAAACAAATTTGCCTAGTACTCTTGTGTGTGTTTTCCTGTTTCGGTTTTCAGAGCAATTATAGGACCAGTTAGATTAGAAAGCTATTGTATGATCATAGAGCTGTGGGTTAAATGGATGGGCTGTTAATATGATCGGAGATACATTTATTAGCACATAATTTATCAGCTTTGCTGGTTAATGCAGTGCATCATTGAGAAGGAGAACAACTTCAAGCAACCTGGAGAGAGATACCGATCCTGGGCACCAGACAGGTAAACCATAGTTCTGCTATTCCTTTTCGATGATTAAATTATGTGCATGACTGATCTGCCATGCTCTTTCCTTGTCTTTTTCTTCCCTCTTTTTCTACAGGCAAGAACGATTTATTTGCCGATGGGTTGATGCCTTATCTGACCCACGCGCCACATATGAGATTCGCAGCATCTGGATCTCATACTGGTCTCAGGTAAGACTCCCTTTAGAATTTTGCAGTGTCATGTTCTTGCTGGATGACATATAAATGTTTTGAATCTAAATCTGTCACCGGCAATGCAGGCTGATAAATCCTTGGGTCAGAAGCTAGCATCTCGTCTCAGCGTGAGACCAAGCATTTGAAGATGACACCGAAGCTCAATGTTTCAAATTGCAGAAACTGAGTAAACGAAAGGGGATTGCCGGATTGCAAGCAGAATATCAAATGCTAATATTTACTAGCTTTGCTGTGCCATAATAGTGAATCAAACTCGCATGTTTATGTGACTTCTACTCTTGAACAGACATTCTTCTCTAATAAATGCAAGCTCTGTGCCCTCAGGCTTAATGTAAAATTCTAATCTGCTGTGTGGTTTGCAGTTCCCTTTTTTTCATGCTTTTTTCGTACTGTTTTATCAAAAAAATTTGTTGCAGTTGACAACTTGCTTAGAGGTGTTTGTAAATGTATTTGGAAAATGTTTTTGATAAAAAATTGAAAATTTTTTATTTTTATTTTTTTCTTTAAATTAATTTTTTATATATATATTTCTAGATATAATATCAAAAATAATTTTTAAAAAATAAAAAAATATTATGTTAATATATTTTTAAACAAAAAAAAATATTTTTAAAAATATTATCATACTAATTCTTTTCTTTCCCTCGAGCTGCAAAGTAGCGTAGAAATCTTTGTCGCCGCCTAGTACAATCTCCATTGTTTTGTCGTCCACTCCACTCCCCAGGCCTGAGCTCTAAAGCCGAGCCCACTATGCAATTCCCGTCCTTTTCTTTTTGAGTTACAACTTGCTTTTAGGTGATATCTACTTTTCAAGGAGTAAATTGCTAATTGATTTTTGCTAAATTGATATTTTTAGATGTTTTTGAATGATTTTGAGTGGTTAAAAAATGTTTTTTTTAATATATTTTCAATTAAAAAAATACTTTTAAAAAGTATTATCCGTCACAATAACATACATAAATGTCAGTTTCTTTTTTACTAGAAAAAAATGAAAATTCAGATATTTTTTTATAGTTTCGATGTGTTGATGCTTTTTTTTTTAAAAAATAATACAATTTCAATTAAAAAATATAGTGCATAATATTATCAAACACATACTTAATATTTGTTTTGAAGTGGCAATATCGCATTTTAAATTCTGTATAAACAACCATAAAAAACAATTTAATCATTATATATCTCTTAGGAAAATAAATTTGAATTTTCAGTGGCTATAATTTATTTGATTAATAAGTGATAGAAGAGGGTTATCTCCTGATAAAAAAAGAAAAACTTCCATCCCATTTGTCTGGTACAGAGACTGCGAGATTGTTGAGGGAGACGAAGGTGGAAAAGGAAAGCGAATCGAGCGGAGCTGATCGTCAGCCAGATAACGAGACTGGACGCCGTTAGTCTTAATTGGTTATTTAGTGGTCCTTATCTCTTGTCTGACCTGTAAAAAAACATTAAAAAAAAAGTTATTGCGTTCTTACTAGTTACTATAAAGATAATGTTGTTATTGAACCCTTTATCAGGTTGACGTGTGATTGAGTTCGAATCCACACCTTTTCGGGCAGGGTTTTAAAAAAATCAAATTACATTTGATTTGTTGGATTAAAATTAGATCAAAACTTAGTTTTCATTTTAATTATATAACAAATTATTATTATTATTATTAAATTTAGTTTATTTGATAAATTAATCCAAGAACTAGTTTGACCCATTTTTAAAATACTAAAATGAAAGTTCATCAAGCCAAATATGAATGTACCGGTTAAAAAATAATTTTAATTTTAATTTTATTGAAGCAAAATTATTTTATTTTATTTTAAAAAATCATTTTAATTTCCCTAAAATAACTTATTTAGCTCGTACCCAATTCACACTTGAATATAAAGAGTTGTCAGTTTCGTTTTGTTTCGACTAAAATAGTCAAAACATTTGGAACCGATTAAAAAATAAAACAAAACGATATTGTTTTTATCTAGGTTTAAATTCCAATTCATTCCGGAGTTTTTGGCTAAATAACGGTCGAAATGTTCCGGTTTTGTTCTGCCCGTTCCGTTTTAGCCAAATAGTATTTTTTTTAAATAATGAATAATTTTACAATATCAATTATATCTCTTAATTTGACTATGAGATTGCGATAAAATTTTATGAGGAGTCTCTTGATATATTTATATATATTATGTTAAAATTTCAGAGTAATCGGATAATGTAACGAACTTACGAGATTGATAATGACATTCTCGTAATATTATATATATTCATAATTTTGTTCAGAAAGATTATTTTATTGTGTCTTTTTAGATTAAATTGTACAATTCTAAATAATTTTATTTTTGGATTTGAACTATTTTTTTTTGAATTAATATATTTAATTATATATATATGCATAAACAATAAAACCCCGAAATGGCACACCGAAATATTTCGTTCCAATTGAAAATACAAAGCACCAACCGAAACAAAATTGATAACCTATTATAAACATGAATTTAGAGGGTTTTTGAAAATACATTTTAAAAGTATTTTTTAAAATAAATAATTTTTTATTTTTATTGTTATTTTGAATAGTTTTTTTTGTTTAAATAGTATACTAATAATATAAAAATAAAAGTTATTTTAAAATAATTAAAAAAACATTTAAAAAAAATATTATTTGAAATTAGATATAAAACATTATAAAAAATAATGTCCGGCGGAACACAAGAAGCGTTCAAGTCACCTATATTGAAAGGTTCAAATCAATTATCATTGCGGGAGCACTTAGCTGATGAATCATGAACGTTGACAGTTAAACGTTAAACAAAAAGCCAAAGGGTCATACAGCTCCAAGCCCCCACTTGCAACACTAGCAGTTCCTTGATTATTACACCCGTGAATAAATATTTGAGAAATAATTTTAGCGAAGGTGGAATACCCATTCAAGCAACTTTGAAGATCTCAGATTCCGGTTTCATTAAACTATTTATATACTTTTTACTTAAAAAATACGACAGCATCAGCTGAAGATGACCTATAGATCGGTTTTTGATTCTGGCTTTCTTTATCCGCTGTAGCTCGATGACATAACATTAACCAGTTGACTTTTTGCTCTATCTGCGAGAGTTTCAAAGCCCCAACATGACGAGTTTGATGATGCGGGGTCACTCATGTAGAGCGGCAGAATCTTGAAGTACAATAATAAGGAATCATACGAGGCTAAAATGTCACAGATACTTACCGTGAGAGAAAGAGAGGGACGGGCTGTGTATTCTTCTTGTGGAGGAGATTACATGAGGGGCAAGCTTTTGTGAATGTTTCCTGCTTCACAGACATAAAAGAGAGTATAATAGAAAAGGAAAGTACCCTTTGAGGGTATATTCAAGAATCTTTGATAGCGAGTGAGCTATAAATCCTTTGATTTTTTTTTCCTTCCATTTCTGCTCTTGGTTTTTTTGGAGGTGATTACTGAATTAGTTTGAGATTGTGAATTACTATTACTGTTTCCTTAATCTATTGTGGGTAAATTGAGGATCTTGAATCAAAAGTGAGAAAGCTGTTATTCTATCATATAGGAGGAATATGTGGAAAGTGGGTTTGTATTTTTTGGTCTTTTTGGAATTTAAATCAAGAATATAATGCTGCTTCGATGGATATGGTGGTTTTCGAATTGGGTTTTGTTGTTTGGTTGACCTTGATTTAGTTGCTTGCAAGTATTGTTATCTTTTTGATTTTTCCTTCTTTGACAACCTTTAGATTGCAAAAACGAAATGAGAAACCTCTAGTGCTTTTCTAGAAACCTTCTTTTCCATCCTCCAGACAAAGTAAAATAGGATAGAGATTCCCTGCATCCAGTTTCTCTGGCATTTGTTGTTTTTATGTTGGTTGCTGTGTTCTATTATGCTGATTGTGTTTCAGTAATTCGGACAGGTTGTTGGCTTTCGAAGACTGCAATACTTGAATTGTTCCTGGAGATTCCTGTCATCTGATGCAAAAAGCTGAGCCTTTTCAGTACTTCTGGTTTTGATTTTGAGAAAAGATCGTGATGGAAGATGGTGGTTTATCAACGGGTACGATGCTGGGTGCAACGGTTGATTCGGGCTCTTTTATGGATTTCGACTACATGGATGAATTGCTGTTTGAAGGATGCTGGTTAGAAACAACAGATGGATCTGTGTTTCTTAATCCTAATCAGTCCAATTCTTCTGCCTTTTTTGATTCTTCATTTCTGTGGCCCAGTCCAGAGATTAACCATGGTGATTCAGTCTCTAGTCCATCTCAAAAGAGCAATCAAGAAGATAACCAGATATCAATGTTGCCAGGGAATTCTCCTCTGAGTGATATCCAAGCCAGAAGTCTTGTTGGCGAGTCTGCTGTTTATTTAGCTGGATGGGATGAGAATGCAACTGATGGTTCTGAACTTGGAGCAAGATGGTGGATAGGACCCACTCCGAATCCAAGCCCTGAAACTTCCGTGAAGAGGAGATTAATTATGGCATTGGAGTGCATTAAAGACTTGACGAAAAATAAAGATGTCCTTATACAAATATGGGTCCCTGTTAATAGAGGAGGTAGACGTGTTCTTACAACCCATGATCAACCTTTTTCACTCGATCCCAACAGTGAGAGACTGGCGAGTTACAGAGACATATCCGTTAAGTATCAGTTTTCTGCCGAGGAGGATTCCAAGGACTCAGTTGGCTTGCCTGGTCGGGTTTTCTTGGGTAGAGTTCCTGAGTGGACTCCTGATGTTCGATTCTTTAGAAGTGATGAATACCCACGAGTGAATCACGCTCAGCTGTATGATGTACGAGGAACTCTTGCCCTTCCTGTTTTTGAACAAGGTAGCCGGACTTGCTTGGGTGTTATTGAGGTGGTGACCACTTCACAAAAGATCAAGTACCGTCCCGAGCTTGAAAGTGTTTGCAAGGCTCTTGAGGTTTGTTTTCCATTTTCAGAACGATTCTCTCTTCTGCATCTCAGTGTTTACAAGTTCAGGTATTTCAGCATTGAAAAGCAAGTCATTGAGGAGTGTTAATAAACTAATACCAGGATCAATGTTAAATTGATTGATGAAAGCCCTCACATTTTGATTCATAAGCTATCTAAAATCTTGATGTCCAGTCACTGGAATCTGGCATTCTTATGTCCTGCATATATGCACATACTGGCACATATCTGAAGCTCAATGGAAAAGATATACGTAAAAGATACAGTACAACACCCCAAAATTTGCATAGACCATAATTGATGATTACTTCAGAAAAATGTAACATTAGAGAAAATCAGGAGCCAAAAGCCAAAGAACAAAAGAAAATTCAAAATGCAATTACACACTTAAGTAGATGAAGTAGGATAGATTTTGCATGATTAAGTAGGTGAAGTTGAAAAGTGACCAATTTGGTGAAGTATGACAATTTTGCAGTCATATAAGTGACATAGGACAAGTTTTGGCATGTCTTGCTTGTGCGGTGTCAAAAGGAAGGAAGAGATGTGCTTGCATTCAAAGTTTTCAGTAGTAACTACATCTTTTCCATCTTTTTCTTCCATTTCTTGAACCTTAGAGAGAGCAAAACACCATCCTAAGGACTAACACTACCAAACCATATAATCCAAAAGGAAATTGTGGAGTATTAGAGCTCAAATTCAATAGAATTGGTAGATAGAATATCGAAGATAGATTGTGAGGTTAGAAAAGAAAATAAAGAAAGAGAGAAAGTAAAGGAAAAGGGGCTAAAGCTGTGTGTGTGTGTGTGTGTGTGAGTGTGTGTTAAAGCTTTGTGTGTGTGTGTGTTAAAGCTGTGTGTGTGTGTGTGTGTGTGTGTGAGTGTGTGTTAAAGCTGTGTGTGTGTGTGTGTGTGTGTGAGTGTGTGTTAAAGCTTTGTGTGTGTGTGTGTTAAAGCTGTGTGTGTGTGTGTGTGTGTGTGTGTGAGTGTGTGTTAAAGCTGTGTGTGTGTGTGTGTGTGTGTTAAAGCTGTGTGTGTGTGTGTGAGTGTGTGTTAAAGCTGTGTGTGTGTGTGTGTTAAAGCTGTGTGTGTGTGTGTTAAAGCTGTGTGTGTGTGTGTCTAGCTGTGTGTCTGTGTGTGTAGCTGTGTGTGTGTGTGTGTAGCTGTGTGTCTGTGTGTTAAAGCTGTGTGTGTGTGTGTGTAGCTGTGTGTCTGTGTGTTAAAGCTGTGTGTGTGTAGCTGTGTTGTAGCTGTGTGTGTGTGTGTAGGATTAAAATGAGAATAAAGAGGAAGAGGGCCTGGGTGGTAGGCCACCAACTGAAGTTGAATCCTAGCGTGAAGTGTAACTTAAGTAGTGCTATTGTATCTTTCTCGGGTCTCGACTCAATATTTTTCTCTGCCAGAAAATGTGAAGGTGGTGGTGCCCTTCAGGATGCTTGCATATTTATTTTTTTATCAAACCATGTGCAATGTCCAAATTCAGCAGTGTGTTGGCAGTGCAAATCAAACTTGTGTTTATAATAAGCTTTTTAACTTGCAGACTGTTGATCTTAGGAGTTCTGAAGTTCCAACCATACAGAACTTGAAGGTAAAACAAGAAAGATAGCATAAGAAAATTGTTACTCCTTAAGTTTCCCGTGTATTTTTTAGGTCATCATAATGGGATTTTTTTTCTTTCATCAGGCATGTAATATGTCTTACCAAGCTGCATTACCTGAGATTCAAAAGCTTCTGAGAGCTGCCTGTGAGACACACAGATTGCCCTTAGCTCAAACTTGGGTCCCATGTATCCAACAAGGCAAAGGAGGTTGCCGGCATTCCAATGAGAATTACCATCGATGTGTTTCTACTGTGGATGATGCTTGCTGTGTAGCTGATTTCTCAATCCAAGGTTTTCAAGAGGCTTGCTCGGAGCATCACTTGCTAAAGGGTCAAGGAGTTGCTGGGCAAGCCTTTATGACTAACGAACCCTGCTTCTCAAGTGACGTAACTTCATATGGCAAGACCGAGTATCCACTTTCTCACCATGCAAGGATGTTTGGGCTGTGTGCTGCTGTTGCAATTCGCTTGCGAAGCATGCACACCGGTACAATAGACTTTGTCCTGGAGTTCTTCCTGCCTATCAATTGCAGGGATCCTCAAGAGCAGAAGACGATGCTTACTTCGCTGTCCGCCATTATACAGCATGTTAGCCAGACCTTACGGGTAGTGACAGACGAAGAACTGCTGGAGGAAACTGATTTGCCAGTTAGTGATGTGTTAGTACCTTCGGATGGTAGATCTAGTGGAGAAGAGACATCAACAGTTAAAGAGTCTTGTTCAGAAAGGCATGGTAGAGATAATTCACCCTGCACTGCCTGTTTCTCAGAGGTCCAACCAAGTGGAAGTAACATCTCTTTATCTCAAAAAGAAGAACAAAAGGTAATGTTGCGTGAAAAATCCTCCGAGGACAGGAAAAATCAAGAAGATTATAGCCTTAGAGAGAGTATTAAATGTGGCAGAAATTCTACTTCTGCTGAAGGTAGCTTTTCAAGTGCTAACACGACTAAAACAGGAGAAAAAAGACGTGCCAAAGCAGAAAAAACAATCACCTTGCAAGTTCTTCGCCAATATTTTGCTGGTAGCTTAAAGGATGCTGCGAAGAGTATTGGTGGTAAGCTTTATTCCATTATAGAATATTTTGTTTTCTTATTTTTAGTAAATGTCTGTTAGTTTTCACATTTTGGGTGACTGGTGTGCCACCAAGTAATTTGCATTTGCCCACCCTTCATTTGCAGTACTCTGGAATAAATTCCATTGTAGCTTTGCAGAGTTGAATTTGTCTTTGTTTTGACATCCTATCTGCTTTTTCCACAAATTTCAGTTTGCCCCACTACGTTGAAAAGAATATGCAGGCAACATGGAATTAACCGCTGGCCTTCTCGAAAAATCAAGAAGGTTGATCACTCCTTGAAGAAACTTCAACGTGTTATCAGCTCTGTTGAAGTTGCCTCTGGCTCTGTTCAGATTGATTCCTTTTATAAAAATTTCCCTGAGCTTGCCTCGCCAGCTTTTTCCAGAACAAGTCCACTATCAACTCTAAAGCCAAGCAGTCATCCAGAACCATCAGGCATGCAGCCTGAAGGAAATACTTTCAGCCCCCATGATACTGCACCAAAATCACATTCACCCTCGTGCAGTCTGAGTTCCAGTTCAAGCCATAGCTGCTCCAGTGGGGCAATTGCTGCCAGTGAAGATCCTCTCCCCGGAGAAAACTCAGGCAATGGTGTTTTGAAGATGGTCCAGAGCAATGCGGAGCTCCATGCATCGATTCCAGGAGAACAGGAGATGATGCCAAGATCCCAGAGTCACAAAACTCTTGAAGAACTGGGGAGCATTCGGCTATCTCAAGAAACGGACGGTCACAGATTGAAAGTCAGGTATGGAAATGAGATAATTCGGCTCCGCATGCCAGACAAATGGGGATTCAGAGATCTGTTGCAAGAGATCGTAAGACGGTTTAACATAGATGACATTCATAGATTTGATCTGAAGTACTTGGATGATGATTCGGAGTGGGTGTTATTGACATGTGATGATGATTTGGAGGAGTGTATTGATATATGCGGTTCATCTGATAACCAGATAATTAAACTCTTGCTCGAAGTTTCTCCTCGCCCTGCAGGGAGGTCTTCGCACAGCAGTGGGCTGCCTTGATCTTTGCATTCCTCCGTGTGTATATCCGATGGAAATGCCATTTGAAATTAAATATATCCGATGGACATGAGATTTGAGCATGATAGATCAGGACGATTCCACGGACAGGAATTCGAAGCTCACCATCGTGATCTGTAGAGAAGAAGCCTGTGTTTTTGCTGGAGTTTTTGGAATCCTTAAAAATGACGAGTAAAAAAAAACATCATGCATGACCTGGTTGAGAGCCTCTGTAAGAGAAGTTTATGCACTAGCGTCTGTTTTCAGGTACCCCCCCTGCTCCTCGTCATAAATGTACTATTCTTCCTTCTCGCCAGAACTACAATCTCCGGGGGATGTTTTGAAAAATATTCCTTGTGTTTCTTATCATGATCATTATTTCCAGGTCATCTTGGACCTGCCTGATCCAAGGCTGGATCAATCCGGGCCAGGGAAGAAAAACCCTATTGATCAGGTTAACATCAACCAAATAATATTTTTTTTTTAAATAAAACAATTAAATTTATTTATTTTAATTAATCTGGATAAACTCTCCCCCGATACAAGACCCAAGCGCAATCCAAGGGGGCCCTCCCTCCCTCCCACCCTCTTCTTTATATTTACTTTCAACCCAGAAACCTGGTTTTTATTCGAAGGCCAAGAAGGCTTTAGCCCAAATGAAGGACAGGCCAGTGGAATGGTGCTTGAAAAGAATACGGGCAAATCTGACAACCTTGCAGCTGAATGATTTTTCTTCCTTTTCTTCGTGGAAAAACACACTGTGCTCTACATATTTCAGGGTTGCCATCTGAGCAGCTTTGCTTCACTAAATCTATGCTTAACTTGGTATCTCGAAGAAACGAAAAAAAATACATATTGATCGACCTACCACAAAGAACTATGATACAGGAACACAGCTTCTCATGGCCTCAAGGAAACCGATGGCCGGTCTTCTTGCTTCTCGACAAGTTCACACCTTGAAGGTGGGCCGCACATGCTCAGCACAACCTGCAAACAGTTCACCCGTACGATGTTTTCAATCTGGTGAGATGAGAAACGGGGATGGAAATTTACAAATTGTTCTGGACTGATGGCAACAAAAAGAGAAAAAAACTCGGCTTCCCCTGAAGTTTTACTGATTGATGGATTTGTTTTCCGTCTAAATATGAGGATTGCTACTAAACCACTAAATCCATGTATGATGATGTGTTTGCTACGTACCACCAGCAGCAATTTCATGATTAATCCAGAATAGAAGCTAAATAAATGGTAACGTTCAAGGGAAGGGGAGATTTTGGAAAGCTCGATAAACTTACCGGTAAGAACACCAACCCATGTAAGAAACCAAGGAGGACCAGTGCAAGGTACATTTGGAAGTAATAAACCTGCAGAGCACGAGAGGAAGACGGTAAATAAACAGAAAAAAAAATATTGTCTCATTCGATGGGTATTCGAGTGGAGAAACTCTAACCACAAAAACTTCTGTTCTTGAGAAACAAAGAACAACCACGCCAACTAGTTTTGTTAATGTGATGCCACTGCAAAATTACATTACAGACAATTTTCAAACGAGATAATTACGATTAATACAGAATTTCACAAGGAAGTAAAGGTACGTGATTTGAGCTCAAAATCACATCTGACGCATTGATGGGGTGAAAAAGACAGGTGTTGTTTTTATATTTCCTTGCCTTTCTATTTTTAATTGAGTTTTTTCATGGTGTGCGTCATGGGAAAAGGGTGACTGCATCAAACTTATATAAAATAATATGTGAATTACGTGTTTTCTTATAAAATCAAAAGATCATAAAAAATTGATAAAAAAAAAAACCACGCCAATATTATAACCATCATGATATCATTTACAGTATGATAAAATTTATCAAAAATCAAGTCTTTTTTTTTTAACTTTATGACGATTTTTTGGTGATATTTCATGAAAAAAAGTGACTTGCATGTGGTAATTAATAGCTAAGATGGACAGAGTCTGATTTTAAGGGGGTGTGAATCAAAATATCCTATAATTTGTATCAATAGAGCTAGATGCTCAGAGGTCTCAGCAAACTAGTTCATGACATGATCCACGGGAAAAAAAAGAACCTGAAGACAGAAGCTCCCATTGTACCCAAAGCATCCCTGACTCGTTGGTCTCGGTCGCCACTACTCACCTGTTTAAGAAAAGAATAAGAACATGCAGCCAAAGTAAGAAGTATAAGATTGCACCAATAATAACCTTAACATGCAGCCAAAGGAAGAAGTATAGTCTTGCACCAATAATAACCTTAGAGCTGAAAGATTAAAGTTCCCAGATTCATAAGGAAAACTATTTCTCTAGTTGCATCACTAATAAACTATTAGTAAATAAATCAAAGTATCTGAATCCAGAAAAATATTGAGTTGCATTATAATATGGGACCGAACTTGCATCTGGAAAAATATATCTTTTAACTGAATGGAATAGAAGAGAAGGAATTTGAAGTTCCATTGAGGAACAGAATTGGCAGTGACTTATCATAAGAAAGTAGAGAAGATATAAAGAAAATGGAGAATGATGAGATGCTAACCGAGAAAGCATGTGTTAAATGTACACAGAACTCGACACCAATTCCCACTGACATGATAAGGTTGACAACAGAGACTGCGTTCAGTTGAATGTTCAGAATTGCCATCACGCCCTGCGGGGTTTAATCTTGTAAGCAGAGAGATTATAGTCTGGGCAGAACAGGTTAATTGTTACAAATAAAATGAAAAATACATGGATATTGATAAAGGAAGCAGAGTTACCATGAGATCCACGACTATCATTGCCAACACCAGCAAAATGATAGCAGAACTCCATAAACTACATTTTAAAGAAAGTTAAGAAACAAAATAATCATGAAGTCATTCTCCAATACAGCAGTTCAGTTCATTTGGAATGAACGTAACACTGAAGCCAGCATTTTTTGGCGAAGGAAAAGGTGAATATTGGCAAATAGAACACCTACCTGCAAGTGATGACCAAGCAAACAACAAATACCGCTCCTGGTACATGACCAAATAAAACCAACCAGTTAAGGCTTTATGGAAAGGAAAATGACAGATGTTAAACCACATAGTTCATTTGGAGAACAGTTAACAAGAAAGGTTGACGGAGCAAAATTGCATCCACGATTGTTTTAATCATACCACAGTGAGATATAATTAAATGATTGATGATATAGACATAAGCAGTACAAAAATCAACAAAATGATCTTCAGTTTTGTAAGGCCTGATTTTTTGCTGATTACAGGTATTGAAGAACATATTAACAAAAGCTTAGCTTCTCAGTGAAAAAAACAAAAAGAGCAACCTGTGAGAAAAAGAAAAGACAGCTTTATCATCAAGAACACAAGAAAATGAGATGAAAAAAACCCGAGCACGTAATCCATGAACTCCTCAGAAAATAAGAAGATGTCAGTCAGTTCTCAGTTTCCAAGGGTTACTGACCAATTGCAATAGCGAGGTTGATCAATGCAGTCCTCCATATATCAAGGTATTGTTCAAAAAACATATAAAATACAGAGTATGGGAAGATCTCCATCTGCGCCAGATAACAAACATCATTTAAGAGACAACCTTTCTAGCATGCAGTACGGGTCATGCCGTCTGCAAACAACAATGAACATAGATGAACAGGTAAAACTATTCTTCTTTAATGTTAAGGCTAGGAGGTCATAAATAAATTCATAAAAAATCAGTCCTTTGATGAGCAGGGCTAGTATCATACTAAAATAGCAACAAGAGTTGGCTTCCTAGCATAGGGGAAAAACAAGACTAGAAAATCTGACCAGGATAATTTATTTTAAAAATATAGCATCAGTCAGATCATACAGTAATCACTATTGCTGATTTTTTACCTTCAAAGAACCAGAAGCCCTTGAACTGAACTCTCGAGCAGCCCTCATTGAATTGACATAGTCAATCTAAAATAGATGTTAATGTTCATACAGAAACAAGAAACATATCACATTGAGCAAATTTTAACATTGAAAAATTCTGCCTACCTGCTTGTTAAGAGGTGTATGATACGTGCGGAAGGATGATGCTTGAATAACACCATTCTCATAGCCTGAAAAGAAGAGAAAGGGGTTGAGGAGTTTATATGCATTCAGAAACAAGCCACCAAATGGCATGCAAACAAACTATTTTAAAGCATGCATATGTGAGCGTGACTTTCCTTAAAATTTATCAAACTGGATTGAAAGAGCAAATGTCCAACTCAGCAAACCTTGCAGATCTATACTGTTGGTGTAAGCACCATGGCCACCTTTGGCACAGTCAGCAGAGGGCAAAGCATTGAGGAACCATGGGAGTTTCTCCTTGAACTGGGATGTAGATGGACGATCACTATTCAAATCTGAGTGAAGGAAGCACTGAAAAATCCCAAATGTTAGTAATTGATCCAGCTACAAATAAGAAATGATAGATGCTACTGCCTTGATATAAATGACAGTCAAGCACAGAACATTTCAAAGGATAATGGGCAGCAAATTGTTTCATAAAATTTCAAGAAGAAAAGAATGAGGATTACCGTAGTACAATCTTTGCATATCCCACCAAGACCACATGAACCTGTATCAGATGAACAACAAGGAGACTGGGCAAAACAGGAAAAAAGGAGGTCAGATTCAGCATTATTAATGAGAATAAAAATGACACCAATGGGAAGCAATAAAAATAAGAGCCAAAAATGATAAGGTAGGTTATCATCACAATATCCCCATAAATACCATGGTAGCACCAGCTGATAATCAATTGCTATAATCACCAAAAGGAACTTGCAATTGGTCTCATATTGAACTCTTGGGGTGCCATCACCAGTTTAATTAATCCATGGTTTTCATTTGATCCACCATTTACTAGACATTCAATTTAATTTGAAGCAATTGCATAGGGAGAATATTACATAATGATCGTATGAATTGCAGAGGCAGGAGCAGCCATGTGACTATAATATTAAGGACAAATAGTACTAAATTCTATGTCAGAATAAAAGCCAGCTTTTGTTAAAGAGTAGAAAACGACCTGATCATCAGGGGGGCAAAAGGTCCCATTTGTGAACTTCCTACAGCAGCCGAAAGCTTCTGGAGATATCCATACAAGAAAATCATCAAGCCATGAAGCAGCTGGCATAGCTATATAGCTAGATTCTGGTGTTAAGGATGCTCTTGCAATCTGTAGAAGCAAGGCAGCAAAAGATTCTTGTCAAAGGAAAAACAACCATTCCAATAATTAACGCCCATAAGGAGTAAATAACAGAGTGAGGCTCATTAGATTAGAAAGATTTGCCTCATTTAAAAGAGAGTTTGAATCGCATTGGCTGATGGAGCACAGCTGATTTGTCTGACTTGATTCTGAGCTGTGGAGTGCAGTAGCATCAGTTTGAAGATCTAAGCAATAGAAGGAATATGCAAAAAAGAAGCACTGGAATTACCTATAGTTGTAGTTCTTAACTACAAAATATAGTGGAGGACCAATTCTGAGATACTCTGAAACATTATTAAAATATCCCTGCAGAAAACAAAACTTGCATGATAAACTCCCCAGCCAATAGAACACCATATTCAAATATACAAAGCAAGTTATAAACCGGTATCAAGAAATTGAACCTGAAGATACGAGTCCCGCGGGAGAACAATTTTTTGTTCTAAACCAGGTTGAACTCGAGTGGATAATGCCTATATGATCCATATATATGACAAGTTAGAATAAAACACGTAACATGAACCTACAGAAGTATGAATATGTAAGAGTAATATCGAGCATCTCACTATGCTGGACAGTGTGAAAGCAGCAAAGATGGCAATGACCGCTATCTTAACTCCCCAAAGACTGAGTATGGGAGCGTGGATCTCCTAACAATGACAAGAATGTCAATTTGATTAGTGAATAATGCTCAGCAGAAACATGTTCTTTCTTATATAAAGAAAAGCACCTCATCACGCATAAAACTCTAAAGAATCTTAAACCAGAGTACCATGAATCTAAATTAGAATCACAGGTGCATATGATGCAGTTGCAAACATATAGTATAACCATATTATTTCTATGGATACAATTTCTAAATTTGAAAGTATATAATTTCTATGAAAATTTCATTAAGACAAATGAGCACCTTCATATAGCGAGCCAGCAATCCAGGTCTTCTCCCACCAATTCCTAAACATTCACATTGCATTTTTCAATAAGAAACCACCAGAAGTTTACATTAAGAAACAAAATAAAGCAGTTGACAAAACCAGGTGGCAAATGAGGTAATGCATCAAGTCAAATGAGTTATAAACAACCTCCTAACACTACCTTTATCAGAGTCTGCAGATGATGATGAAATTTTCCGACATGGAATGCAATCAATTCTCTTATCCTCAGCTCGCAAAAAATCATAAACTATGAATGCTACAAAAGCAGTAACTTGCAGAAGAAAGTCCAAAAGAACAGCGAGTGCTGCAAAAGAGGCATGGCATAAAATGGTGTTACGGTCTTGAAAAGAAGAGTTGAAATAAAAAAATAATCTTGTGTATAAGAAAAGGGATTAAAATATCTGACCAGCGAACATAGAGAACACACGGCATGCTGGCATAGGAATGAAACTTCCAACTGCAAATGCTAGAACCTCAGATAGACTAGCAAGAGTGATGGATGGTCCAACTTCCACAAGAGCATTGCTTATCCGTCCTTCTATCGGCAACTCCATTGGTTGCCTCTTAACAGCATGCACCAATATGCACATGTTATCCACCCCAACCTGATATGACAATGTTCAGTTAATTAAGCTACAGCAATACTTTATGAAACAATTGGTCAAAAATAGCTTCGGAAATTAACCTAGATTAAATAGAAGAATAGTCAATCTAATACTAGCATTCAAATTAAGTAAGTTTTCTGAAATGAATAAATATAATATTTACTAAGAGTTTCAAGACTAGTACAATGGTCAGTCAGCATGCAAGAGGTTATATGCATGAGACATTTGAAGAATTCTCAAAGAGTTATGCTAAATCTCAAGAAATAAATTTATGCAACAGTGACACAAATAGAGTCAATCAATAGATGACTATGTAGTTTCATGTTATTACAAATCATGTCATTGCATTTGCAAGCATTTGTGTCACTTGGTGTAAAGCTTTTCATGGCATTCTCCTAATAACCCTGAATGTATCATGTCAAACTCCAGCTCTAGGTGGCCCAGGTCAAATGCCGAGTTGAGCAGGTGGAGTGGCAACTAATCCTTTCTTTTTTAGCCAAGAACATTTTCAACAAAAGATATGGCACAATAGCTAGTCAGAATTGAAGTAGGCATAGGAATGAAACTCGTCCTCAACAAATTAATGTAGGCAAAATGACCAATACCAAATGCAATCTAAGAGAAGAAGAAAGAAACTTACAGCTAATACAAGAAAAGGAATGACTTCCATGATGATTAGTGTAGACTTTACTCCAATGGCACTAAAAAATCCTACAGATCCAAGAACAGATAGCATGACAAGCATAACTCCAGAAAGACCAAGCAATACCTGGAAGTCAACCAATCACAAAAACTGAATGATGGAAAGGGGAAAGTTGAAAGATTATATGAAAATTTCATGTGGAAAACCTAGCATTCATGGAATACAATAAGTAGTTTGGAATGGAATAGAGGTTCTACCCAGGGAGAGGGCAAAGTTCAAGCCACTAAAAGGACATACCTTAGATGAAATGTAAAATGAAGATAGACGAGGAGTATCACCCAGAGTAAGAGATATGTACGCAAACATCACAAGATAGCTAATCTGAAATGTTAGAAGCGTCAACAATTAATAAAATAAGTGACATCCGGCACATTCCTGAAAAATTACATCAAGTGGCTCAATCAGGCTTGAATTGCCATCCTGTTGCTTGCAAACCCCAGGTCTTTATCATTGCCCTAAACAGTACAGTTTCCATAACTTTAAAATGGAAGTCGTTTTTTTCTTCAACAAGAAAAAAGCTCACCAATATAGTTATGACATCAGCAGTGCTTTCCCTTTTTAGTTCCTCCTCAATGGAGCTTTCCGAAGAAAAAGAAAGTGTGAGATTCTTAGATTGCACCATTGGCAATAATTCATTCTGTCCCATTAAACACATGAAATGATTTAGATAAAACGAAGCAGTAAACCTCCATCGCTTAACAACAGAAATGATGATGCAGATATATGTTATTAAGCAGTCAAGCATTCAGGATTGCACTTGCTGTTTGCAGCAGATCCAATTTGAAGAAAAAGTCGCAAACAGTTTGGATCAGATCTAAAATCTTTCACTCATTTTGATATCTGCAGCTATTTTGTTTTCTTTAATGTTTGATAGTGGATTCCTACATCTTAGCTCTGATTCATTAGCTTAATTAAATACAAGATATTTGGATTCCTACTTTTAACAAATGGAGTCTGGGTACTCCGGAGGATGGTCTGTTGCTCCAACAGCGCAGCCGCTTCTGTGTTCTCTTATTTCTCCCTTCTCTTCATATTGTTCATGTCAACAAATTTTAACAACCATGAAAAACATTTCGGTAAAGCATTGATAAGAACCAAGTCAGGTCTGAATTTGGTTTTAAAATGTTTACTGTCCAATTTTCTGAGATTAAGCATATCTTTTAACCATGCATCGGATCCAGCTGAAATTTTACAGAGAGATATTAGACACATGGAATTATATTGTGGTGTATTTTCAGGTCAAATGGAGTTTGGTAACATATTAATTTAGAGGGTTGAATACTAGAAGAATATTGTCAAATCTGCTAAACTAGGCCTTAGTGTACTGGTTGGGACAATCTGGACTACAGATGGAATTTTGTTACAGTTCAAGTTATGCTGGAAACTAGACATCTCAAGTTTTCCGACCATATATGGTAGGCCTATGATACTTCATCCAAACAAAGAAAGTGATGTGTTTGAAGTCAGGATTGAAATCTGCCAAAAATATGCAAAAACTAGAGATTTAGGCTACAAGAAGTTTTAGCATGAACTTGAAAACTTTGTTTTTATCATCTTATTTTATTTATATATTTATTTAAGAATAATTATTTATAATTTGAATTTGTTTTGGTCCATTAGACATTGTTTAGGGGTTTATTTTATTGTTGAACTTATGTTAGTTGATCTAGTCTAGGTCCATTAGCTTGCAGCTGCAAAAAGGTTCATAAAGATTAGTGAGAGAAGACTACATTGTGTTTTTTTAGCTGAAAATTTCAGTTACTAGCTAAAGAATAATCGTGAGTTTTTCTTTTGTTTGTTTGTGGCAAAACAACCTTTTTTTGCAGTGACAAAGATCATACACTGACTTATTGAAGATTAACGGACTTTATGGTGTCATTCACATACTTGGATTCTCATATACAAGGTTATCTCTGAGTCCAAGTTTTTTTCCAATACTTTTGGTTCTTAGATACAGGGTTACCTCTGGATTAGGGTTCTAACAAATCTAATTTTTAGCTTTCTGGGTTGCTATCTACTTTGTTGAGAGTTGCTTGATCATGTGATCAAATGATCCACATCAAACATGTTACCTAAAATAGGAAATACATGTTTGTTCTAGATATCATATACACAATCACTGGGCTGAGACAAAGAACAAACCTTCACTAACTGAATAAAAGCCTTCTCCCAAGCAACCGCCTTATCAATTTCATTGCCTTTTGTATCAATCACATTGTTTACTGGATAAGTTACAATAAATGCAGATGCCTGTCACAGATAAGTGGTTGGAGGATTATTATAGAATTATGAACCAATTGTATTTGCTATTTATGAGGAAAGAAAAAATACCTCCAAATAATTGTTCCCAGAGAAACCTCCCAAGGCTGTGCTTGGATCGAGGGGAGCTTTGAAGGCACTCCGACATGTGTCTGCAGAGGTATAATGCTGAAATAACATGGTATGATCATAATAATCAGGCAAAATTATTGGATCTGGGATAGGGGGTGGAAGAGAAAGACATGATTTTGAGAATTATTAAAACCTGAGACTGAGATGATATACCTGGAGACAATAGTTCACATGTTCAACCCCTCCATAATTATCAAGATTTTGAGGATCCATTTGGAAATACTGATGGGAAGGGGGGAGATGGGGTGAGAGAGCGAGAGAGAGTTAGTGACTGATCAAAATCAAAATACGTACACCTAGATTCATCTTCCATTACTGCAAACACATGCAACTGTAACAGTGGCAAGTCTTATAAGGAACTCCTAGAGTCCTATTAAAAGTGTTACCACTAACTTGGAATGGAACAAATTCGTTTTTACATAATTTTAAACATTTTGTTGCAAATTTAAACAAAGATAGTCAATCAAAAAAAAAACCTGCAGTACACTCTGAGTGGCACAATCTTTGTCCAGTGGCTTCAAGCAAATATCAGTCAGAGATACCATTGTTCCAGAATAATTTGCATGGATTCCATCAACCTGTCAGAGCTGAATTCTATTAATCTATGACATTTCAGATCACCCTTTTCCCGTAAGAAAATGGAAAAAAATAATATAATAGTCTGGTGATGCATGCAACAAACTGTTCCCCAAAAAGTCTGGGAAGTGGCACCAGACAAATGAATACCTTTTTTTGTATTTCAAAAAGTAATTTGATGTTGTTTTCTGTCACGATACTTGGTCCTTTCTGTGCCCCAGCTTCTGGTACAGTCGCTAGAATTAGCTGGAAAACATGTCACCGTTAGTTCTTTCCAGGATTAGAAAAGGAATATAAATCCTGCAGCTATGAAGATTCAAAGGTATTTCAAATCAAGCAAACAATACGCTGTGCATGTTTTTTTTTTTTTTTATCATCAGAAAACATGTATCAAAAACGCAGTAAGAATAATGCATAGTGGTCTTTCTGTGCTCAAACTTTAGAAAGAAAAGGGCAACGATACAGTCGCTAGAATTAGCTGGAAAACATGTCACCGTTAGTTCTTTCCAGGATTAGAACAGGAATATAAATCCTGCAGCTATGAAGATTCAAAGGTATTTCAAATCAAGCAAACAATACGCCGTGCATGTTTTTTTTTTATCATCAGAAAACATGTATCAAACACGCAGTAAGAATAATGCATAGTGGTCTTTCTGTGCTCAAACTTTAGAAAGAAAAGGGCAACGATCACATAGCGCAGGTATGGCAATACACATGCATGCAAATAAAAATGATAAGCTCAGCATTTAGTGGCGTGATGATTGATTCTGTCAACCTGTTTGCAGTCACTTTCATGGCTAATTTTTGGGATGAAAAAGAAAAACATAGCAAGAAGCTAATGTAAGTTGATTCGCTTGATACAGAGAAGAAAAGGAGAGAACATTTGTTCCACTGGTGATAACAAACAGGAAACTAGTTTTCAATCTCTAGAACCAGCATCTAAAAGAGTATATTTGTGAAGACCAAAATAAAAGCACAAAGAAACAAGACATATGGGAGTCAAAAATAAATAAACATGAGTAGAATACTGCCAGGACCTGCTCAATTCTGTAAAAAGGGGCTAGATGGGTGTCAAAAAAACTTTTCTCTTCCGCAGCTTTACTCCCCGGGCCTACCCATAGCTGAAATAGTACAAGTATTAGCAGTTAGATGACATATGGAGAAATATAGCACTAATAAGTGTATAATAATGAATACTCTATTAGACCAATTGCCCAGAATTTGAAGCATGGTCAACTAAGCAACTAAATGTATAATAGATATTTTTTCATGACTTCTCCAGGAAAAATTGTCCAATCTCCCAAAACAGAAGGCCTGCCAATTTGTCCCTTCCAAATGCACATTAGTTTCTCAAATTCATTTTGATGTATTCCTCGATGTCTTCTAATTCTTTCCACAAATATTCATCAATTTTGCTAATTCTAGCATCAAGACTTTGTTGAGACAATATCAGTAGTAAAAACTGCAGAATGGTTAAACAGCAAAAACACCCCTTTCTCTAGGATTTAAACAAAGAAGATTAAAGAAGCGATTTGTATGTTCAATTCTACCTTCTCAGGCCTTGTCTCCACCTTGAAACGGATGAGACCTAGACAAAGTAGAAGAATTGCAGCCAATGACAAGCTCAACACAAGGATTGGGTTTCTAGCAACCCATGTTCCGTAACACCTGAAATATAAACAAACTGAAAAGGTCAAAAATAATTCAGTTACTCTGATAGCATTAATGGCAAAGTTAGTGGACCTGTAGAACTTCGACATGTATCCTTGAACAATTGAAAGCTGAACCCTGCTTCCAGTTTGAGAAGAATCTTCAAGCATCTTATATAAGTAGTTAAAAGAATTCAGCAACATTGGCCAATGAATTAAAGAGTAGACCTTTTCACTGGTCAGATTAAGACCAAAAAGAAAGAACTACAGAACCACTAAATAAGAACGGATAGGAAACTGGAGGCACCTGCGTGGGAAGCTTCTCGTCCTTCTTCCCAGTAGCTTCACCACTATCCTTGATATTCGACACTGGATTCATTCTAGAACTCTGGTCCCTTTCTCTTTTTCGATTAAACAAGCCCCATCCCAAAAACATTGAAACCAATATAACATAGAGGATTGTTAGAATAAAGTCAACGCATTTGGCCTGCAGAAGTAGAACAGTGAAACTGAATTAGCGAGACGTATAAATACTTTACGCAACAAAATTGAGGAACATGAAATGGTATTCATCAGCAAATTACTCTGCATCCAAACCAAACAAGTAAATCAATGCAAAAGGCTAAATTCAAAAGTTATCTTTTGCATGATACCTCACCTTGAAAGATCCAATTCTCACAGTACAAGAAGCCCCCGCTTGATGTGGAGGAGGATCAGTATTTGCACAAACAGGAGATTGAGGGCAATCACCACAAGAACAACCCAGTGAAATATCACCACATGAATATGTAGAAACATTCATAGGTTTCATTCCAGATGACTCGGGAGCAGAAGGCTTGAATGTCATAGCATATGGTGAGCCTGGCAAATTAAGGGGTGCTCGTCTACCAATAAATGCATACCACTCTGCCAGAAATAATTCATGGCATGAGCACTATAAGTCATACAAAAAACACAGAAAGTCATGCATAAAACACAAGCAATGAGTCAAGGAACTACAGCTCTGAAACTTCCTGGGAACAGGTAATCCTTCAGAATTTCAGAGTTGTCTGTCAATTGTGCATGGTATGGTGAAAACACTCAGCCATAAGATTTTCTTCCTCGGATAGAAATTCATTCTGAGATAGGCCCCCACTTCTCCACTTCCAGCAAAGTCTTCAAACCCAAAATCATCATCTACTTTAAGACCATGGGTACAATAGAAATATCGAGTTCGGGGTTTGTACAACGACGCCCTCATCATGTGTGGGAGATAGAGAGACAAAGATAGAAGAGACTAGAGAAATGAGAGAGAAGAATCTTGAGCTACAGCTTTAAAGTACAACAATCACCTGTGAAATTTTTTGCACCAGCGCCAATAAAATTTAGAGCCCGGCTATTCATGGTCCCAAACTTTACATCCTTGCAAGACTCATACAGCCCTTCACCAAAAGCATCATATACATAAAATTCAATGCCACTCACGGTCAAATTGCCTTTAACCTGAAAAGATAACACGACACCTTAAATAAAATTACTCACTTCAGCAAAAAGAATGATGTGTCAAGCTCCAAGAAGAATTCCAACAACATCAAAAACACAATACTCAAAGAATAAGCAATAGCAATTTTGCATTTCCTTATTTAAAATTTATGACATTTTATTAAGTGATGAGCAATAGAACTAAGCTTCAAGACATTGATTTATTGGCTTATTCGCATAACAAATTCAACACAATAGAATTTTACTTGCTCGTGATAATACGAGAACAATAAGATCTCTTTGTGAATCCAACGAAAACAGTAGGAATTGCAAACCTTATCCGTAGAAGTCACGTTAATAAACATGCTCTGATGCGGGGAACAGGTAAGCTCACAGAACAAATTCAAAAAGTTTCTCAAACATGCTGGACAGCCGACCAGAAATGGAATTGCCTGCAAAACATAAACCAAACACTAAAAAAGCTTCTCAAACATGTGCGCATGTACTCAATCTTGTTGCCTGAAAGTCTTCTTACTTGCTGGACTTGTGACCGTAAAGTTTCAAACTGAGCTTCTGAACAACAAACATTGCCAGTAATTGTAGGGCATAAGCTTTGAATCTTTTGTGAAAGCAAGTCGTCTGGCTGATAAAAAAAAAAACGTACTGGCATATTCAGGAAATATAGCGAAATGCAGCATCCAAATTATTAAAATTAAAAAGAAAAGGAAAGAAAAAAGAAAAGAAAACCCAGATACCTTCACAGATGGGGAGCCAAAGGGACAGTTCACGACTTTCCCATCTTCACGTGCACCACAAATATCATACATTGCACAATAATCCTCTGAATGTCTCTCCCTGCAAATCATTTCAAAAATAAATAATTAATTAATACAAGAAAATCCAAGCTATTTTATTTTAATTACAAGTAAAAAAATAAAAGAGAGAGAGAAAGAGAGAAATCTCGCCCTGATACTGCATTTCGTGTCTTAAGCGACCGTGCATCAGACCTCTCCGCCCTGACTATAGATACTGTATATAGCACCTGCATATACATAAAATTCAAATTCAGTACTAAAACTCATCAAAAAGTGCAACTCGGCCCATTAGTTCTTAGAAACTGGAGACGCAGCAGAAATGTTAGTCCTCACACACACTACACGTAATGTGAAAATTAAAAGCAGAAAAAAATATAAACAAATTAAAGTGATTTTAATTTTCTAAAAAAAAAAACAGAGGAAAAGAAAAAAAATCCTCATAAAACAAAAATTGAACTCTGAAGTTCTTCAAAAACAGAATCTTCTTCAAACGGAAACGTTTAAGAGGAAGGGAAAAAAACAAGAAAAATGCGAGGAGGGGGGGAAGGAAAAAAAACAAAATCCTCGCCTGAAAGAGAAAAATCGAAAGCAGAAAAAGTTTCATCATCCTGCTTGAGAGCTCCATTGCAACCAGCGCGATGAACTCTGCAGCTAATTGCAGTATCTGTACATGTAGACAGAGAGAGAGAAGAGAGTCGTGAATTGATACGTTTGTAAAGGAGAAAAGTGTGTGAGAGAGAGTGAAGAGTCAAAAGTTTCGGAATTTATAGTTGTCTGCGGAGGGAGAGTAGCATAGTGGTAGTTCTTTGTTCACTGGGTGCTGGCAACAATCACTTTGCTGAAGCTTTGTTTTTGTATTTTTAAAAAAATAATTAGTTAATATTTTTAAATTATTTTGATGTAATGTATTAAAATAAATATTATTTGAATATATAAAATTATTTTAAAAAATAACTGCTATTATAATATCAAACAAACTCAAAAAAATATATTTATTTTAGCATTTAAAAAATACTTTTGAAGATTTTAAATTTGTTATTTTAAAATTATTTTGATTTGATTTAATTTATTGATGTTAAAAATAAATTTAAAATATGTGTATTATTTTATTATATTATTAAATAAAAAATATTATAAAAAATAACTACTATCCTAAACACAATCACTAATTAAAAGAAAGAGGTTAGACAGGTATGTGGTTTGTTTTTATCTACGTAAATGCCGCTTCTTTTCGGCTACTTTATGCAGTAAACCACTTTTCTAATATTTTTAAATATATATATATTTTAATAACGGTGATGGCTTACCAATTGAATTTTCTTAAAAACTAGTTTTGTCGCTAAAAAACATTATTGATGAATGGTTTTTTATTTTTTTAGTTAGAAATAAATATTTAATGTATACACTATAAATTATGCGTGTATACTAATTTTTATTGTAAAATTAAAAAAAATTAAAAACACTATTCACTAAATAAAAAATCCAGCGTGATATCGATAATTAATTAAAAAAACTTTTGTAATTATGGTACATTAGGAAATGTTGATACGAGTGATATTAAATTAATGAGGTGGCACTAGCCTGCCAGGACGTCACTAAACTATCGACATGGAATTTGGATTCCCTGCCAAAATTTAAATTGACTGGAGATATTTTCTTTAATTTTAATTGGAGGGAGTTTCTCGTGCCAGAAAAATCTTCACTGCCTCCGTTTTCCTGTCCTCTTTGTTTTATTTTAGTTTAGTAATTTCGACCGTTCATATGAAGGCGGAGGGATGGTTGCCGTGTGAACCGAGGCTGATTTTCTGACAGGCGAAATTGTGGTGCGGTGGACAGAAAGAGAAGTGCACAATTGTCTCTTTGCTGCACTTTCTATATTTCATCGCACTCTATGTGAACCACTTCCCGCTTGAAATTGAGTGCTGGGAAGACAGTAGGTAAAGAGGGACACGTGGCGACTGCCAGACTCCGGAACTCGATAATTGGAGATATTTCCGATCACCACCGCGTGTTTATCTCTTACAAACCAATTGTGGAACGCCTCAAATTCAGACACCTTAGCCACTAGATTTTAGCTTTTTTAGATGATTTTTATTAAGAAATTTAATAAATTATTATTATTTAAAAATATTTTTTATTTCAGCATATCAATATATATATATATAAAGAAAAAAATAATTTTAAAATAAAATAAAATAAAAATCGGCTATTACGATTTACGAGACAAGGCTATCCCGACCAACTGTGGCTTCTAATAATATATAGACTAGCGTTTCTTGTTGGAGGGGATTGTTCATTGTTTGATGCAGAAGAAGGGGTTGTCTTGTCATTTGCCCTTTTTCATTTATTTCATTGTCTGTATTCTAGTCAATTTGTGGGGGTATTTTTCAACAACCGTGTGCCCTTCTCCTCATTGAAACAAATTTATCAATTCCATCTTGATTGCTGACTAATTTTTTCAATTATAATAGAATATTTTGGTTTTGAAGTATCTTGGAGTGTTGTTTTTTTGGAGTTGTATTATTTATGTATGTGTATATATTTAAATATATTAATTCAAAAAAAATTAGTTCAAATCAAAAAATAAAATTATTTAAAATTGTACAATTTAATATCAAAAAACACAATAAAAAAAAATTCTGAATAAAATTATGAACATGTATAATATTACAAGAATATCATCATCAATCTCGCAAGATCATTACATTCTCAAGATAATATATATACATAAATATGTTAAGAGATTCCTCGTAAAATTTCATCTCAATCTAACAGTCAGATTAAGAGATATTGTTGATACTGTAAAATTATTCATTATTTAAAAAAATATATTATTTGGCCAAAACGGAACAAGCAGAACAAAACCAGAATGTTTTGGTCGGTATTTGGCCGAAAAATCCAGAATGGACTGAAATTTAACCGAGATAAAAATGATGTCGTTTTGTCTCATTTTGTTAACTGGTATGAAATGTTTTGGCCGTTTTAGTTGAAATAAAACGAAACTGGCAACTCGCGGTAGACAACACTATGTGCGTGCGGTTGTTTTAGAGCCCGTGTGAGATTGTTTTTTAAAGTTTTTTTTGTTTAAAATATATTAAATTATAAATATTTTTTATTTTTTAATATATAAAAATAACTTAAAACACAAAAAAAAGCTTATGGCTTTTTTCTGTGGTGTCGTGGTTGGGTCTTTTTTATTCAACTACTATCATTGTTTTCGAGCCGTTTTATGCTCTCTTTTTTTTCATTAATGGTATTGTAATTTTTTTTACATTATTCATTCAGAAAAATATATATATAGTTCTTGGATGGATACTTGACTCGAATCCTTTTTTAAAAAGAAAGAAAGAAAAAGAAGAAGCAAACCTAACTAGTTGCCCACTCCTCTATCTATCTCTTAAATTTGTAAATTATGCTAGCATGAGGTTATACAATTAGACAAGCCGTCCCAGTCATGCCAGCAAGACCTTAATCTCCACTTATATTAAAGAAAATGAAATTTTAAAAATTATTTAAAATTAATATAATTTAATGTATATGTATATATAAATCAATTTTTATAGATAAGAAAATTAAGAATAACAATCCAGAGAAATCAAAGTAAATATAAAAACCAAATCAAATTAAAAGTTAACAAATATAAACAAAATATACAATAATGATAAAAAAAAATTAATCAATAAATAATAAAAAAAAAATCAGTTGTGATATCAGCGGGTGGGATTAATAATGTGAGGGTCCACCAAACACTTGTTCTAGGGCGGCCTGGGGAGGGGGACAACACTTCTGTCTCTTAAATGTTAGAATACAAAGACCCATTTAAGGTCATGATTGCTACTCATCTGACGTAATCATAGCTGGTGAAGCCCGAGCCACGCCTCGATCATGCAAAACTGCCACGCGTTATTCGTATGTATACGTGTGTGTGTGTGTGTGTGTACTGAAACCTCAAACTTTTTTAATCTTTTATGTATTGGCTCGTTATCAGTCAAGCCCTAAATCTTTTGATTCTGTCAATTTTATTTTAAATACAATCGATGAAGACGGTATCAATTAAGAGCTATAATTTGAAGTATCAAAACAAAATTTATTCATTCCTAAAAAAGTTTGTGCCAAGTCAGGACAGTGTGGAGTTTGTGATAATAGTTGTATTTTTTTTATTTATAAATACATTAAAATAATATATTTTTAATTTTTAAAATTTATTTTTATATCACTACATCAAGATAAACTAGAAAATGAATTTGAAGAAAAATAAATAAATTTCAATGAAAAGTAAGTCCAATCTTGATTTCAAATAATTCCCACATATTCTACTTAGTGTTTTGCACTGTGGTGTAAAGTGCTTTTAAAAAATCAGAAATTTGAGAATATATTGAAATGTTTTTTTTTTCTTTTCTTACACCAGCACATTAAACTAGTAAAAAAACACTACAAAAGTCATCAAATTTATATATTTTTTTGAAGAAAATTATATTTGAAAAGCAGTTAAAAATATAAGCAAACTTACTTCCAAACACGCCATTAAACTTATTAGTTTGTATTAAAAAAAAGAGAAACTAAATATAAATCCATACTGAAATGTCTTTTAAAATAAATTGGACTTTATTTTCTGCATCGAATGGAAGCTCCTGAAAATTACGTGCAAATTGAAAAACATTTGAGCTGTCGTTAACCTTACTGAATGGATGAAATTGAATTAATTGCTCATTGAATTTTGGAGCAAAGTAGATGAAATCGAAAATAATGTTTGGGGCTCAAATGTAATAAATCTGACATATCAGGGGCTGAATTGATGTTTTCGTTCTGCATTCGTGTTGTTGTGCTGTCTCCCGCGGAGAAAGTTTTGGCCTAAAGCAGATTCTCCATGTGTGTAACGATGGAGCTTTCTCATGAGAAAGTCAGGAGCGTCAAATATCCAGATTTATCAAGCTGACTTTTTGGTGCAAAACCCGACCAATTTAACCTCGGAAGCTAGCTAGCTAGTAGAATTTGATAAGATCCGAGACCCCATTTCGTTTCACATTAGTCGTTGCCAAGGCTAGTTATTGCACTGGGTGTGCATGTGGTGATTTATTAATATTACGAGACTGGTGAGCGGATATTAATATTAGAGCCAATATGCTCTTACATTTTCTTAACTTCAAATTAATTTTTTAAATATATATATTATATAATGATATCTATACATGTACATATATTATAATCACTCTCCTGATGACACGTGGCATTGAGTTTTCCTTTTGGCATTGATGATTGACAGCGATTTGTACTTGGGGATAGTATTCTAGCAGCCCATCCTTTTCTTTCTTTTGACACGTTGCTTGCTCCCTCATCTACCTGATGGGAATACTGGGCACATCACACTGCACAATTTTGTCCTTAAATCAAATAACCCGATCAAAACTTCAAATGTTCAAACTGAATAATGAGCTCCAGTAGGCTTAGTAGTATTTTTTTTTTATAAACTATAGTTTATTTAATCATTGTAACAAACTATGCTGATGGTTGCGGAGAAACAATATTTTCCTATATTTTTTAAATTTAAATATAAAATAAAATTTTCAAATAAATTTTAAAGATCAACCTTCCCTGAAAAAAAAAAAGAAACTATAGTGTACTTTGTATTTCAACATATGCTGGAAACCCACTTGCATTGATAATAAATGAAGACTGGTGGGTGGGTGTAGCTTGTTCTTGCTCCCTTCAAAGAGCAAACACCAGGAGAGTCTATGAATTTTCAAAGTGAATTACATACGCAAGCTAATGACCATCGTTTTCAGTAACTGTCAAGAGGTAGGATTCCGAGATCTTACCGCCGGGCAGGGAAGCGGACGGGAAAAGAAAAGAATCTCGGCTTACCATTCCGAAGGAGTAGAAGTTTTTGTGGACCCGTTCTTTCATTACACATGTAGAATTATTATTATTAATATTATTAAATAAAGATAGATAGATTATTCCTGAAACAGCACGAAGAAAAATCTACGGCCGTACGGCGTATACAATAAATAATCGTTTATTCAAGAGTGCTGCAAATTTATAACATGGGGTTCTCGGACCATCATTAACAGAGAGAGGGTGTTTCAAATTAATAGAACTATAGACTAATTTGCAGAGATGAAGAGTAGCCCTACACAATGTTATTTGGTTGAGAGATTAGGCTCATCCAAGCTCACGTTACTGTATTTATTTATCTTTATTATTGTACTTTAATCTATGTTGTTTTACAGGAGTTTTATTATTTAGTGGGTCTTAGACTCAAATTTGATTCAAAATTAGGGTTTTAATATTTACATGTAATTTTATTGACATTACAATTTTAATTTTGATGAATTGAACAACAAATGCAAAGTTGCTGACTTTTTCATCTTTCCTTTTTCTCTTCTCTACTCCTTTTCTTTCTTATTAAGCTTTAAATCATTTTTTAGCCCGCATTGTAGATCAATATTAATTAAAATAAAAATATATAAAGCAAAAACTCAATGTCTATAATAAAGTTATTAAACTGGCTAGGTCCAAGACTTGGGTCAGGGTTAAGAAGGTTAAACCCATGTTAATTCAAAAGGCATTATTTCAAGATTTTTTGAAAATAAGTTAGAACAACTATTATTTTGATTGTAATAAAATAATTTAACAGTCAACTCGATCATAAGTTGATACTCTAAGTCAATCGAGTTATTTATAGTCATTTTTACTCAATTTAACGTTAAATTTAGCTCGAGTTAAAAGACATGTCGATGAGTTACAAAGTTGGCTTGTAATTTATTTCGGGTAGAATTTAATGTAGAGAAACGAAATATAATCAAATTTGGTTTAATAGCATCGGTTAAGGAAAAGGAAAATATAATGAAAATCGTGTTTTTCTTTCCATCATGAAGTTATAATTAACATGGATTAATTGACACTGGTGAAAAGGGTCCACGACAGTCAGCACCCCACTAGGAAAAAAGATTTATAAAGATCCCTTTTATACATACCAGACATTATAAGAAAACGAGCATTGCTCTGTTAGGTAAGGAAAGGCTGGTCAGCAATGAAGAGCATGCCACATGGGGAATCATTGATTTTAAACTCTCTCTTGTTTTTGTAATAAACTCTTTTTAATATTAGTCACTCAAAACTATGTAATATATATATATATATATATTACATAGTTTTAAATCATTGATTTTATACAAGTTTGGACCTCTACAACACGGTTAATAAACAGGCATTGGATGGAGGCGTTGCCCCTTCAGAGTCCTATAATAAAAGAGCAAAATTATTCGCGAGTAACAAAATGCATGTAATTGCCGGAGCGCACCATCCATTACATGAACCGATAAACGCCGGGGAGATTGCTCGACCCACTGTAGCCAGTGCCGCCATGTCTGTACTGAAATGGAGATTGATGACGGAAACTTTCTTCTTGTCTCTTTGCATAACTTCCATTGGAGCAACTACTTTTGCTCTTCCTGGGCTTCTCCTTCATGTCCTTTATCTTTATTAAGGTCTCCGAAACTTCTTCCATGGATGGTCGATTTTTCAGGTCAGATTCCAAACAACGCAGTATCAGTTCAGCTGCTTCCATTGCAGCTTCTAGAGTGTACTGCTCTGCGATTCTCGGATCCATTATTTTTTTGAGTTTTCTTTTGTCTGAAAGAGAAGGCTTTGCAAACTCTACCAAATTGTGTTGCCTGCTCGGCCGATTGGGGTCGAGGGCCTTTAGGCCCGTCAGCAATTCTAGTAGCACGACACCAAATCCGTACACATCACTCTTGACATACAAATGACCTGTCATTTTTTACTTCTTGTTATACACTGGTACTGTTTTTGTCAAATATTTTATTAATAGAATAAATCATAAATTAATCTCTTGTGAAAACGAATTAAATAATCCCCTAATTGTAAAAACAATCCTTTTCAATTATTTTTTTAAGAAATAGAAAAGATGGGTAAGAGAAAAAAAAATATATTAAGTATGAACAATATTGATAAAGATATTTATAATTTTTTTTAAAAAAATTAAGGAACTACTTAATTTAAAAGCCAAAAATGGGAGTAATTTATAATTTACCATTGATTAATATTAGGAGGGGGAAAGGGTTAGCTACCAGTGGCAAGGTATTCTGGAGCTGCATAACCATACGTGCCCACGATCCTTGTGGTGACGTGGGAGTTGCCATTCAATGGGCCTAATTTTGCCAGCCCAAAGTCTGAAAGTTTTGCGTTGTAGGCCTGGAAATTGAAAGGACAGGAAAGAGACAGAGTCAAGTCAAGATGGGGCCCAGGTTAGTTGCGTGGTGCCTATTTCTGAGAAATGCATAGAAATTTACCCCATCCAATAAGATGTTAGATGTCTTGAAGTCTCGATAGATGATACTCTTTTCAGATGTGTGCAAGAACGCAAGACCTTTAGCTGCTCCAATTGCTATCTTGAGCCTGGTTTCCCATGAGAGCGGTTCTGCGCCCTCTGCAATATATAACCAGGGTTTTTCTTTTTCATGCCATTAATTATATTCGTGAAACTAATTCCGAGAAATAATAAACTCCAATCCCGAGATGGAAACTAGAAAAATAAATATTAAAATTAATAAAAATATCGTGTGCGGAATTCGTACTTCTGAAAAGGTGCTTTTCCAAGCTCCCCCTCTGCATGTATTCATAGACAAGGAGAAACTGTTCTTCCTCCCAGCAGTAACCCAGGAGTCTGACAAGGTTTGGATGACGAAGCTCTCCCAAGAACTTCACCTCGGACTGCAACCACAAACTCAACATAATTAATAGATTTCGAGAAAGAGATATAAATTAAGACTGTATTAGCTTCATTATTGTAAACAATCATTCCTTCTTTCATTTATTTTTTTTGTAACTAGAACATGAAAAAATTAATGCATGATTAGCAAACGAAGATCCTTAATTCCATCTAAAATCATTGCAGTTTTTTTAAAAGAAAATAAACATTAATATTCTCTCTTCAGAAATTAACCATTGTTTATTGCATAATATTGTAGTTATATCATGAACGTGGGACACGTTAATCCAAAGTTCCTCGACTAAAATATAAATTAGCTGGTAGCGTAATTGAGAGTTGGTGTATGGATATAAACCATGGATCTAGCAGCTATACGAGTTGTTCCTGAGAGAATATTTCAATGAGTGTTCGGGAAATTAACTAATTAAGATAAATCAAAACAAAGGCTCGTGTGAAGATTTGGGATGTCAGCATGGACGTCATATGAAGATCAATGGAAATTAAGGCACCATGATGTTTGAACGCGGACAAGTATATATGGACTTTTCAAAGCAAGTCAAGTTAGGGTTTCCGTGCTTGTCCAGCCATGGCAGAAAACAGCTAGCTTTAATTAGTAGATGGCAGGAGCGCGAAAACGAAAGAAAAAAAGGGGGGGAGAATACCTGCCACTCCTCCAGGCCTTGAGAGCTCTCCGGGTTTGATTTCTTGACAGCCACAGCCATTCCAACACCGACTTTAGCTGGTGCATAAGTCTTCTCATCGACCCAGCCTTTAAAAACTCTGCCGAACCCACCTTCCCCTAGCACAGTATGAGGTTTAAAATTTCTGGTAGCACTTCTCAACTCTGCTAGAGTGAACACTTTTGGTGCCGATATTGCTCTAATCTGCTCACTCGGAGGAGCCATTGCCGTTTCATCCTTTCCCGTACGCGTACGAGTGATCTTGTCATCTTCTTTTTGCTTACGTTGGCTGCTGCTTCTGCTCCCCGGTCGATTTCCTTTGCCGCGGTTCCCTGTCGTCTCTGCATTAACGTGTTCATAATTAAAAAACACAAAACTAACAAGAAATCCCCCTTAAATGTCAAAGAATCCAGGAAAGAAAGCAGTGATCGATGAAATATTACCTGGAGCAGAAGGCTTTGTAGGCGCGGGGCAATTATGGTAATTAGTGACAGGAGGAGTACTGGTTCCCCAACAATTTCCCATGTGGATGGAGATTCTTGATATCGTCTGGATTGGAGCTTCTGGCTGGCCAGCCGGCCTTGGAAATGATATACTGATTACGTTGGTTCCTCGAAAGGTAGAAGAATGAGTCAAGAAGCAACAGGGATAGGAGAGTTAATATCCCGGTGAAGGCGACTTCGTTGCTAGCTAGAATCTGGACCTTTTCTTCTTGCACTCTCCAATAGTTGTTTTCTTAATTTTTCGACTGGTTGAGATTATATTTGAGATTAGTTTGAAATTGTTTTTTATTTATAAATATAATAAAATTAAAAAAAAAATTAAAAAAGGAGAGAAATGAATAAAAGAAACGAATTCCATATAATGTAATTTTCTAATAAAAGAAAAGAGAAATGGATTCCATATAATGTAAATGAGATGTTTTTGTTTGTTTGTTTGTTTATAATGTAATGTTTTTTAACGAAAAAATATATGAAAAAGATTTTATTAAAGTTATAATAATAAAATAAAATAAAATAAATAGATTTCCAGCGACTAAGTCAATGGTACTTAATTGGATCACTCCAACCAATCACCTGTAGGCAAGTGGACCACTACCAATAGATAGGTCGACACATTAATTTGTTTTGTATTGCGTTAATTTTCAAGATTTTGTGCAAGCATTTTTTTGTTATCAGTATCAGATATTGCACGACCTAGTTTTAAAACAATATTATTTTAATTTTTTATTTATTTTTAAACATAACATGGATTGATGACCGGCTTGTACGTGAGAAAGAATTCAGTCTTGCACTGGAAACACGAACGCGACAGGATGAGGGATGATTCTTAATTTCTGTCCTCATTCACGACCGTGAGAATTGTGTGGACCCAGGAAGTAGCTTTTCACATCCTTGCACCCAGATTTAATTAGGATTGAAAATAATCACTATTATTAATTATTTAACTTGGGTTTGGTTGGGATATTAACATAAATAAATAATTATAAAACAAATAGGAATATGTATGATTAAATAAATATATAATCTGTCCCGTGATATTTTCAAAACCTGTATATTCGGAGAGAGAAAAATCTGTTTAAGAAGAAAAATTGGAACCACGGATCCAAAAGAAATTTGATTGGAAAAAATAATTTGGTCCCTTAATTATTTCTGGTTCATATTGCTAGTAAATATGGAGATTGAGGGGCTAAATTGAGTAACTTGAAAATACATGCATTTCTTTTTAGGATCATGCCCTCATGTTTCAGGAGCCACTATACGTGCTTCAAGAAAATCTATTATTAGAATAAATAAATAACTCCTGTGGATACCATAGAAATGCAAATAGAGTGGATGATGACAAATTAAAAGTTGCCTATAGGTTTGACATTTGCAAAGTCCATGTATCCTATCTGTGCTAGCATAAGACTAAGTGACTTATAATTATGATTAATTTTTAATGTATTTTTTTGTTTAGAAATGTATTTTTTTGAATCACAGTGCCAAAAATGACCTAAGACTAACATTAAACATTTGAAAAGTGTTTATTCAAAAAATTATATTTTTATATTATTTTGATGTTTTAATGTTAAAAATAATTTTTCTAAAATATAAATATTATATTGATGTATTTTTAAATAAAAAATACTTAAAAAAATAAACAAAACTATATTTTAAAGATGCGGTCATGTAGTCTTAATGATACCTTAAGCCGAAGGGTGTTCAAATGATGACACTATCATGTTCTAATTAAAGGGTTAGGGTAGGTAAAATTCTACTATCCATAAAGAAATATCATCATAGAATTGTATTTATAAAACCTTATTTGGGGTAAGCTATGGTTCACTAGTAAATGAGTAAATTTAAGATAAAATTCTATGTTATGAATTGCAAAAGTTAATTATTTTTTTTTAAATAAAAAATAAATCATTTGACCCATTCTTTTTATAAAAAAACACCTAGAGAATTGAGTCTTGACTTGAGATGAGAGTCAAACCGAGTTTTAAACTTGGTCTAGCTGAACCAATTATTTTTTATATATATATTTTTAATCTTAGACTAATTTAAACACCAAGTTGGCCACATCTCATATCTAAATTTAATAATAAATGAAATTAAATAAATAACAATTTTAAACCCAAAACATTGTAGAAAAGGTGAAGCAACTAATTCTTTATTTATTATAATTCATGGACTTTATTGTTTCATAGGTTGGCCCAAAATATATTTCAAAGAGAAAATTCGACAAAACTTCTCAAGAGAAAGAGACACCATTCCTTGTTCTATGCATCACCTCTATTCTCATTGTTTTTGTTTAAAAGGACCCGAGAATTATTGACGATGACAAGATTTTCCTCCCTCCTTCATGGCCGAGGAAAAAAAAGTCTTCTTCTTGCGTTCATATTTAGGTTAAGAAAGTGTCATGAACAGTCGTTCAACCATGAATAGTTGGAGGTTGCATGGAATCTAAAATGGTAATATATTCCAACGAGTATTTGTATTGCAACCATCCTCCTGTATGAATTGAAAAAAAAAAAAAAAAAACTTAGAATGACTCGAGGACTCGGTCGACCCAAGCCTGACCCAATTAAAACCGAATCATCAAACCGTTAACATTTTAAAAAAAACAATGGGTCGAAACCATAGGGTCAACCCTTCTGCATCGAGTCAGGGTTTATCAATAGATTCCTACTTCAAGAAAATCCGGTTATTTTGTCCAAAGAATATTGATATACCAGAATGTTTCCAAAATCCACATTTGCATGTGTCCTTGGATTTCTGGTAGAGCAGAAGATCCAATGCTAATTCCTTATAATTAATTACTGCCACAAGAATGGAGAGGGTGTTTAAAGGAAGCGTCGCCCTTTCCTGTGGAGCTAGAGATGCCCGGTAGACAATAAAGAACTAGAGCAAAAATGCTAAAAAATCCAGATTTATGATCCATACTACATGCTTTTATTCATTCCCTAATTCAAGTTTAATGACACAAAAGGGTGGAGGAGAAAGAAAATAAGTGATAGCATGAACATATCTAAGAAAATCCCAAATCACTTTCAAGAATGCTAAACACAATTCTGATGGCCTGCTGCTTAATGCCATTTGGAAAGAAATCACTTCAATGCAAGTAAAAGCCTCAGAAGGCATAAAGGAAACATGAGTTTATCATGATTTCATAAACAAAAAAATCACCACTCCAAACCCCAAATGTCTGTCTATACATACATGTTAACAAACATATTTACTCACTGTATTGATGAACATATACATGGTATGAAATGTAACAGGCTTCCCCTCTAAGTTCGATGAGTCACCTGCAAGCACAGAGAAACAGGAGCTGTGACTACAGCGGGAACCAATCTAGCAAGCATCATGTATGGAAATATAAACCAAACGTAGCAAGTGCAGCTAAAAATCGAATCCCTAACATGCACTCAACAGAATATATGAACCACAAAATGCTATGTCACAATGAGTTCTGGCAAGGATGGAAACAAATTGGCAGGATTGTGCAAGAAAATGGTAATAGTTCAAGACAATGGGAATTGGTTACTTACAGTGCAGACATAAAGGGGCTTTAGCTTCTGTTCCGCATCATTTTAAATAGAAGCTGTACTCCTAGAATCTGGTTCTTGAGAAATGGCTTTCCTGTCAGAATATGGCAATGATGGATTGGTACCTCGTACTCGGCCGGTACTGGATTCTGAGAGACGGGACTGTGAATCCAAATATTCCAGGGCAACAAGTATATCACTAATAAGAGGGCGAAAATTGGCTTCCTCGTTGAGGCACATTGCAGTTATAGCGATCGCATAGTTCAAACAACGACGAGGATAACACCCTTCCAACAGAGGATCGGCCAACAGACAATATTTCTTTTGCTCTCTCAAAAATGGGCGAGACTGCAAAGGAGATGGAGAAGGAAAAACAAATCAGCACATTATCATTAGTTATAATTATCTGGGGTCTGAAATTTTTCTAAAGAAGGGTAATCAAATTACTCAAGAGAACTAACTATTTGGAAATTAAGTTGCGCTTTGGTATTTATCTAGATGGGGATAGAAGGGGCGTGAAGTGCTCACTTGTCACAACAAATAATATGATTAAACTCTTAGATAAGCTGATTGCTTGCATGAGCTAATGGAGCTGCGCAAAAATAAATTGGAAAAAAGATCAAATTTTTAACCCACCCAAGCAACTAAGTTCTGCTCCCCTGGCTTCTTCGAACGATCTATAGCCTTTCTCCCAGTAATTAACTCCAGCAAAACAACACCAAAACTGTAAATATCTGATTTGACAGTCAACTTGCCGCTCATGGCATACTCTGGGGCACAGTAACCATATGTACCCATAACTCTGGTTGAAACATGGGTATTTTCACCAACAGGTCCCAATTTTGCAAGTCCAAAATCTGACAGTTTAGGATTAAAATCATTGTCCAGCAAGATATTTGCAGATTTCAGGTCACGATAAATAACAGGTGGGTCTGCTTTACAGTGTAGGTACTCAAGTCCCCGAGCAGCACCAACAGCAATCTTCATCCGAGTGCTCCAAGTTAATGGCTCTTTATCAGGTTCTAGATCTGAGAAACAATTGTAGTATCAATTATCAGATCACATGCCAGCTAAAACATCACATTATATTGAATCATGACCAACAAGAATGAGGGAACATATATCTATCAAGAAAAGGAGAATCGTGCAGATAGATGAAATTCCACATAGTAATCATTCCACAACAAAATGTGAGGGGTTATCATGATAGGATTTGACACGCAACAGAACAATCAACATAACAAACTTGTTATACCAGAATAACTTGCTCAATCTTCTGTTTGGTTTTATAGCCAAATTTTCAATATCAAGGGATAAATAGAGGGTGAAAAGGTGGGACAGGAAGTTTGGTGCCACCAAAAATAATTGTAATGGAGCATATGACATGAAAATAAATCACAAACTAAACAAATGTAGACCCTTGGATAAAAGATTACATGATGTTAAAAAATCTGCGTGGGATGCTAAAGAAATTTACCAAAAAGATGATCTTCCAAGCTACCCATCGGCATGTACTCATAAACCAACAGTCTCTGATCACCGGAAGTACAGTAGCCAATCAAGGTAACAAGATTGGAATGGTGTAACAGGCTCAACATAAGAACCTCCACGATAAATTCTTGATGCCCCTGAAGACCATCCTGATTAAGTTGTTTCACCGCGACAATCTAATCATCAAAAACCAAACCGCACATAAAAATTATTACAGCTTGACCACAGAACTATAATAAACAGCAGATTTACAACCCAAAAAGGAACCTGCATTCATAAATTAATTGACACAATCAACATAAATTTCCTAACTTTTAACGGCCACTTACCTCTCCTGTTTCTAACCTGCCTTTATAAACCCTGCCAAAACCTCCTTCACCAATCAAATTAATCTCCCTAAAATTTCTTGTTGCTGCTGCAAGCTCACGAAATGTGAA
This sequence comes from Salix purpurea, assembly GCA_027405865.1. NCBI lineage: Eukaryota > Viridiplantae > Streptophyta > Magnoliopsida > Malpighiales > Salicaceae > Salix > Salix purpurea. Next base: position 458,552 of record CM050329.1, on the reverse strand, counting down.
ACTACGAGCCCCTTCATCAGCACCCTGACCCTTCCCATTTTCTGCTCCCCCTTATTAAAATTAAAAAACCAAACAACAGTTAAAAAACAAAACACAGCTTATAAAACCCAAATCACATCCTAAATGAGTTCGGAATCCGACAATCACCATTTACATCAAACTTCGCTGTCTGGCTACCTACGAACTCTACACATTTTATTCACCAAAAAAAAACAAGAAGAAAACGCAAACAAACCCAAGAACAAATGGGAGATCAAAGAAAAACCTGAATACCCAGAAGAATATCGAGAACTAGATCTTGGGGCGTGCTCAATGTCGATCTTAATATCCTTTCGATGTGGGTTTATGCAAGAAAAGCAGCTCATCCTCCTTACTCCAGAAAACACGCACTCACGAAGAAGAGATAGTAGTTAAAATTATTTCCTTGTTCTTATTATGTTTCTAGATAACAGAAACCAAACAACATTATCGGGAAGAAAAAAACTCTGTTACAAAGACAAGGCACGAACAAGTCCCGTTCTTTCTCCCCTCCCCCTCCCCCTCCTCCTAGACAGGAGAGAAAAAACAACGGAACCCTGAATGCCAATGCTGTCTGTGTCTCTTAAGATCCTAAATTTCAGAAAAACACTTGTGAAAAATCAGATCTTTAGAGGGCAAATTTGAGAAACTCTCGTGAACTTCTAAAATTAGTAATGCTAGTCGAGTAAAAGCAAATAGAGGAACATATAAAGCGGCAGATTTAACGGCAGTTAATAATAATAAATTGTTAATTTTGTTGTGTTGTCACTGTTGCTATTGCTAGTATAATTTACACAAAAATTATGACTAAATTTTATTGCTAAATAATCTCAAAATCATGCATTATATTGGATGGTGTAATCATAGGAATTTGTTTTTAAAAAAATGACTTTGTTTTAACGGTTTATATTTTAGTTTGAATTAATTTTATTTATAAAAGGTTTTTTTATATATATAAAAAAAATTATTTAATCTTGAGATTTCAATTCACAAAGTTAAAAAACTCTTAAAAAATATTTCATTGAGGTTGTGTTTGGTTAATATTATATGTCAAAATTTTATTTTAAAAATATAAAATGAATGATTTTGAAATGCATTTATATATTTTCAATTCAAAGAATATAAAAACATATATCCTTTTTATTTTCACTATATTTATATTTTCCATAGCAAGACAATAAGCAAATGTCATCCAAGATATAAATCATGTTTGACATTGTATTTCAAAAGCATTTTTGAAGAAAAAAATAATTATTTTTATTTTTATTTTAAATGATTGTTTTGATGTTTTTATATATTTTTATATAATAATATTAAAAATAATTTTTAAAAAATAAAAAAAAATATTATTTTAATATAATTTTAAACAAAAAAAAAAACACTTTCAAAAAACAATCTCACCAGCAAACACACTTAATAAAATGGAATCGTTGCATTGGCTTGTGCTTGTTAGGATGCGACGTGGGTTTTTTTTTTGTTTTTAATTTATTATTTCCTTTTTTTGTTTTATTTAATTGAATAAAGTGCATCGACGCCAGTCGCTCTCCATGCTTCTTCACACACCACTGGATTTTTCATATTTATCTCTGTTTCTCTTCCCGCATTTAAACGTTCCGGTTTGGTTATGCCGGTGCTTTTACGCTTTTGACCTTGCCGCCCCTCTCTATCTTCCATTTTGACACTGAGCTGTCAACTCCGTTGCTTCCAATCTTCGGCCTATACGCGTTAAGCACTTTTTGTTTAAACTCGAAATCACGGCCTCTATTTCTCACATCTAGCCAGATCAAGCCCCTGTATTTTAAACCGTGTCAAACCACCCTCTTTACGCCTGGTTGAGGCTAATCTTTGACCCTCCACTGGGTTGTTTGTGACACGTGTCATTCATCTTGCTGTTTAGTTAGTAGCATAGTATAAGAAGAGGATAGGGTCAACTTTGCTTGGATAAAAAGGGGTTGGACTTTTCTAGTTGAAAATGGATGGTCTAGCTTAACCAGATATCAAAACTAGAGGGACTAAACGGGATTTCTGGCCCTTTTTGTGCTGCCCCGTGTTGTAAGTTGTCTCCATCTAATCTTCTTTGGTTTCTCCTGTTTGTCATGTGCAGGACAAAATCACTGAGAAATTTGCGTGTAATCTATCACCATGAGAAGAAAAAAAAAAAAGTTAACCTAAATTAAACCATATGATTGCCTTGCATTGTCTGGATGTCAAATTTGTTTGGTAAGAGACCGATGATCATGTTTGAGGGTGTGATTGAGTTATTTTTAAAAGTATTTTTCGTTCAGAAATACATCTCAATAATATTTTTTTATTTTTTAAAATTATGTTGATATCAACACATAAAAATAATTTAAAGTAAACAATAAAAATAAAATAAAATATTTTTTTTTTCAAAAAAAAATTAAAATATAGTTTGAAACAATAATGATGTGAAGCAGAATAAGCTCCTCATGAGTCTGGCATCTATGAATGGTATCTCTAGGACAATGACTCCTTGAAGCTCGTAGATTTTCCACACCAAAGACTTCTTCTACGCGTGGCCATGGAGAGTTTTGAACAAGCAATGCCAGTCTTCTTAAAAGAACATACTTTTGGCAAGAAAATTGATGTGAACACTGGCTACATTGTTTTCGACACTGGCAGGTAAGATCTTTGAAAATAACTAAAAATCATCGAGTAAATATTTTCAAGAAATATATATTTTTAAAACTAATTTAAAAAAGAAGAGCAGTTGAACCATAAAATACACGCTTAAACGCGTGGGGTTCTTGAGAAATAATATTTTATATCTGGGAAAGTGTTATTTGTTTTTGTTTCTGGGGATATGAGTGAAAAGCTGGTCTTTTTGGAATGCTGGTTGGGACGGGGACCAATCCACTGCACCCGCCAGTAACTGACCAGTTAGCTTTTCGGTCGGCTAATGATTAATTCTCTGAAAGTTAGTTTGATTTTACTTTTATCCTTTTGACCGTCCTCCTCGGACACACACAAAGAGGCGCCTCGTTCTTGCATGCCCTTTCGGTGCCCATTCTACAAAAGTAAAACAAAATAAACCCCCACCACTTTATTTATTTTTTAATAAATCTTGCCAGGTAATTAGTATTTGTTTGTAATCATAAGTATATGGAAATAATATAAAGATTTTCCCCTTTTTTTCCCTTCTCCTCGACTACAAAACAGGCAATAAATCACCATCAAATGACAATAAAAAACTAATTGAAGCCTCTTGAAAAAAGTGGCCCATATCACTGCGATGGTTCGTGACCAACTGACTTGCGCGGGTCCAGTTTTTATCCAGAGTTAATGCTGATCACATACCATCCTCAGAAGGACCCCTTTGAAAATGATTCTTCACTGTAACAGCCCATGGCATTATCCCAGTCACTGTAGACCCAGCTCGTGCCCATGGCAGATAAGTTCGATTTCCCCAGGACCCACTTCATATATTTAGTTGCTTTTTATTTATTTTTTTCCTTAAATTTACTTTTTGATATTAGCTTCTTTAAAATAATTAAAAAATAATTTGTCCAGATCAAGCTGTCAAAACTTGAAGCTTTAGTCCGAACAGGTCTCGTAACTTCGGTGGGACTTGATATTTTGTCTCTCGAGAATGGTATATGGACATCATTTCTGTAACGTGCTGTTAATGGGCCCTGGTTATACGTGTCGAGGCCCATATTCTCTGTTTGGACCCGCTGCTGTCAAAGCCTACTAGGCTGGTGTCCACCTTTGAAAGATAGACAAATGCGACTTCGGGGGGTGTTTGGAGTGTTTTTCAAAAGTATTTTTGAAAAAAAATATTTTTTTTATTATTATTTTTAAGTTTAAATTAATAAAAATTGATGTTTTTAGATTATTTTGATGTGCTGATGTTAAAAATAATTTTTAATAAATAAAAAAACATAATTTTAATGTATTTTTGAGAAAAAAAAACACTTTCAAAAACAACCTCAACCACACTCTCAAACAGGTAGTTAAGCTTCGACAACGGTCACATATTTAAGAAACCGCTCGAACTCGGGTCTAATACTTGCCATTTTTGAGAAGAATATGACGCAATTAAAGGATGGGATGCAAGTATATAAATGCAGTGCCGATATTCGGAGCATAAAGTCGAGGGATGGACTTTTTGTGCAATGGAATCAAACAATTAATCTTATTTTAAATCACGACTTTAAATCGATTATATTAATCTTATTTTATTCTCTAGACTTCTGGATTTTTATCCATTTATAAAAAAGTAATTTGAAGATATATTCATGTACTAGTTAAACTCGGCCACCCTAAGCAAATTAACTATGAAGATTTAGGACCTGAAATCTAATTCAGATCGAACAATATAGTTCTAATCAAATTTAATTATTTTCTAAAAATAATTATTTTATATGATGGCTATATATTAGTCAAATTTGAAAGCGCTTCTGGGGTAAGTGTTTACTTTCCCAATATTTTAGAAATTCGAATGTTTGATTAAGATTATGTAATTCAATCCAAGTAAAGAAAAATATCCAAACAACTAATCAAGAAGGCAAGTGCTCGGGATTGTTCAGGCTTATTATAGGAATACCTTTCTAGTCCACAGCAGTAAGCGGGTTAAAAATATGTTTGTAATTGTGATAGATATTATTTTTTATTTAAAATTACATTAAAATTATTTTAAATATTAGTAGATCTAAACGATCCAAAAATATTATGAATGTTTTTTAAAATAAATCAAAAAAATTTAAGAGTGGTTAAACAACAAAAACAAACATCTGATCTGATCGTTTTTATAATCGATTGATTTTAAGCAAACAATTTGGTGCAGCTTGGGATCAATCAATAATCATCTCAAAAATGCATACTGTTCATATCATTTTCTTTTCCTTTTCCTTTTTTTCATTTTTTTAGAATTAAGCTTCAAGTTTTTTAGGAATAGGTACAGGAAAGCTATATTCAGGGGTAATTGAGAAGATATATCGAAATTTAAATATAAAATTTTACCGTGTAAACATCACCTAGACAGCACCACCACTTGCAAATATTCAACCCTGACGATGCATGGTGGGGGCTCAATTGAGAAAATATTTTGTTCAGGGGCAATTTGAGAATCAATACATAGCTGCGAGACCGATTTAAAAATTGAATTTGTATGGATCTCCAGGATGTCGAGTACCAAAATTTGACGAGTTTCGGGGACAAACTGCTACATAAGAGAAGAATTGACAGCAACCTTTTTACAAACACACACTGAATCAAGAAGGTGGCAAACTTTGAAAAGCTAGACCGAGAAATGAAAGGAAAAGCCTCTCATCTAGAGTAAGAATTCCACTGTTACGTACACAGCTACCTGAAGTAGCATATCAATGCTGTCATTTTCAATGAGAACATCTTGAAAGTATCTAGAAATTAAGAATTCAATTGTTCCATACTGGTATAAAACTGTGGTTTAAACCTAAAAAAAATGATACATTAATCTGTACAAAATTCCTCCCCTACGCAATTTGATGTTATGAATCATTCCAGTAATGAGTTGCAAGCCAGCCTTGGTTAAAAGATGACTTCTCACTTCACCAATTTCTTATTCTTTGTTTTTTTTTTTACTGGAAAATGTTCAAACCTAGCACTACAGTACCCACTTCGGTCTGATTAGAAGGAAAATGATCCAATCCAATCCACCTCAGAGCTGCAATGCTAAATCTGGTTGCCGTGGTGAACCGATGGGCACACTAGAAGTAGGTGAACCAGGTGCCAAGAATCCAACATTCAGATCTGGTGGAAATGGAACAGTACCTTGTTGCTGATATGGTAAAAATCCCTGCCAAGATGATTTGCCACCAAACCCCACATTGCCAAATGTACGAGATTCAGAGCTGGAGCCTACAGCTGGAGAAATTCCAGGCTGCAATAATCCACTTGAAGTTTCTGACAGAATAGCTTTATTTGAATTAAAATCGTTCCCAGGCACTGAAACGAAGGCACTGTTGCTAGTTGGAACCACACCAAACATATGGGAAGGCACTGCAGTCTGCTCCAAATTGAACTTTCCTGTAGGTGCCACAGTTCGTGCCATCCCTGGTTGGGGTGAAGAATTGTATCCAAATCCTCCACTGAAACCATTCATATCAGGATGAATTATTCGTTTCTGCTGAATCTGGAAAGAAGGCACGGATTTCATCCCACCAGCACCCCTGTTCATTGTAGCTAACTCATTTTGAGGATTTAACCCGCCAACAGTTTCTAGCACATCTTCTCTATTCCATGCTGCCTCTCTACTTGAAGAAGTAGCAGGTTGAAATCTGCTTAAATGGTTATCAGATACAAGGTTGTTTAAAATCTTTTGCTTCTCCATTGCTTTATTTTCTCCTACCCACCCAGGGCCAAACTCAACTCCTGTTGGCAAAACACTTTCAATTTTCTTAGATGCGATTCTCCAAACAACAGGGCCAAGATCAGCCGCAAATCGTGCCAGACTTCTTGCATAACCATGCTCAGAACTTAAACCTACCTGATGCATAGACAAAACCATCAATTGCCTATAAACTGAAAAGTGGGAAAAACCAAGACACAGGCAGGTAGCTGGATAAGTCTGGGTTGAGATTAAAGCAAACAACAGTATGGGCAAAGGCCACATGCAGCAGGGTTTGTTCATTCCTAAACAAATGGCTGTGAAAAGGTTTGTTAAGCCATATTGTCAGAGACCAACAGATGTCAAATCAGCTTTCCATCTGGGAAAACCAAAACAAAGTACTAAAAGTTTCTTTGCACGTACCACCACTAGCTGCTTTATTTCTCCTTCAAAGGTCGATAAGATGGATGGCTCATGGGAACCCAATGGATGCTTATAGGTGTCACGCTTGTTCTCATCTAGCACAAATGGTTTCTTTCCATACTTCATCACAGCCTTTACAACAGAAGCTGCAACAAGGGCAAATACCTTAATAGCTATTGGAAAGAGACAGCCAATTAAAAATAAAGGTTCAAATTGGCATGCAATCTAATGGAATATAAAGCAAGAAGCAGAGTCGAGCAGTCCCGTACCTGGAAATTCATTTTCCCATTCAGATAACCAGGTAGAGTAATTTTCATTGCTGTAAGAGGCTCGGACAAATGCATCACCAGGCTGGTACTTGTATGAAGAACTTTTCCTGAGATTGTAACCATTGGACAGGTTGCTATGATCTCCTCCGGTGGCGAGAGTTGCATCAGAGGAAACTTCAGGACCAACACGGTCAATTGGAGACCTCTCAAGTGCTTTTTTCAGCTTGCCTAGTGCTGGTGGCCTCCCTCTCCTCACAACCTTGGGTTGTGGTTCACTATCATCACTATCTTGCCTAAGATTCTCAAAGTCCTTCTTTGCAAGCTCTTGCATGGCCCTTGCCTAAGTAAAGAATGATGGCTTTCAAAAATAACACCAACAGAAATGTATAGAATTATTGCACAGTTGAGAAGAAGCCAAACCTGTCGGAAGTAAATAGTATCGGGTGGGTTGTACAGCATTGCATTTGAGCATATCAAAAGAACATCTTTCTGCACAAAAGAATTGTCGCAAGTTTCAAGTGCCAGTGAGATTGACATCAAACATAATTTCCACAACAAGCATGCCGAGAGTGCAGGAAATTGACTTCAAGGCAAACAGCTAGTTGGCAGGTAAGTAAAATGTGTCCTTTCTTTTATATCCATCCTCAGGAAGTTTCATTTTGTCCACGGCAGTTTCATGATCTATCATCATCTTTTGCCTCTTGGTAATTGCTAACTAGGAAGCAATCAAGACAAAAGTACCAAACTGGGCTTTGTACAAAGATTGAGACAGGCAGTCTGAGCATATCACAGGGAATACTTAAACACCGACATTAACTTTTCAAGGGCAAATCAAAAACTTTTTCCTTTGTAAATGGCAACAAGCAATCAAAGAAATGCAACTAAAAGCCTTCAAGGGTAGGGTGTTGGTGTAACAGCTCTAATTGCAATTAACAAAATTACAAGCACAAATACTTTTGACCATCAAAAACGCGCTTCAAGGAAACACTGTTCAAAGGAATGGAAGTCCTTGGTGTCTTTATGCAGTTAGATTCCAGCCCAGTGCATTGGTAGTTTCAGAATCAAACATATCTTACTTACAATATCCATTTTTTATTCAAACAAATATCCTTCCAATTTAAGTACGAATTTGCTGTCAGGTTCCGAACATATCACAAGATCTAAACAGCCACGGGATTAAGAAAAGTTGAAGCAACCAAGTAGATCTTCAGATTGTCTATCCCCGATGCAAAGACTCAAATGTCATTGATGCAACTCCACTAACAGGAAATTACATGCAAATCCAAGTTAGCAAAGAATATAATCTTAAACCAACCTCAAATTGTTCCAAGTAGGCGTAGGCTCCCTCATCTAACTTTTTCTTCACTGTAGAAAAATCCATGGGATTCTCAACGATGTCAAAGTAATCAGGAAGCTGTAACAAAATCAAATCAGTACCAACTAATATTCAATTATCTTTCAAACAAACACAACACTGCAAAGTAAAACAAAACGCACCTCTTCTGGATCCACTGGCTCAGAGAAAACCCCATAAGTGTCCTTCCTGCAATCAATAAATTAAAACCAAAACAATTAAAACCCAATTGAAAGCAACTACTTAACTCAACAATTGAAAGACGAAGACTACAAAAAGAAAAGTAAAAATCTAAGCAGCTAAAAACAAGACCCACTTTTGAAGTCTGTCAAGAATGAAGACCAGCAACTTTTTGTCTGGCAAAGGTGTAGTGGGACCAGGCTCCACAGATGACCCTGCACGCACACACAAACATGTACATACATGCACACACATATATATGACAGTTTTAATTAATAACTTCCCAGCACACTTTTTAAAGAACTCCCAGAAAACCCTTTTCATCAAATTTTGAGTTTGAATTGATACCATGAATAGTGTCTGTCCCTTTCAAAACCTTTTCACCCTGCAAGAAAAAATTATTCATTTCAATACAAACTACACCCAAAATCAGTGATTTAAACTATTATTGAAGAAACAATCAAGGAAAGTCACTAAAAGGCAGAGTAAGTACAGAAAATTAAAGCTTAAAATTATTATAGAAAAGACAAATTAAGCTTTTCAGGCCACTAGGTCTTTTGCTTCTATGATGTTGGGCAGACAACAGAAGATTAAATACAACAAACAGCTAAATAATAAAATATTTATGGTAAATATTCGCATTTAGCAAATAAAGAAAATAAATAAATAAAACTTAAACCACCAGTACCAAGATTTCCCAATAAATAAAATACTAGAAAAATATAAATCTTTTAGTAAATCAGATTCCTGAAAAACATGACCGAGTCAAACACAACAACTCACTCCGATCCAACTTGCCCATGCAGCGAATAACGCGCGAAATCCAAAAGGGTATCATTCAAAATCTCTTTAAATGGAAGACAAAAAATAAACCAAAACACTGTAAAAAAAATAAAGAAAAATTCTGCTATTTTATAATAAAATGAAAAAATAAATTAAATTCTCTGTGAGATAATCACCAAATCATCAGATCCAAGACGGACGGCGCTGATCTTGCGCCTTCTAATTCCATCCTCTTGATTACCGCCACCAGCATTCGAATCAGAGCCCTTAAAGCTCGAAGGGCTCAGCGAATTGGAATTCTGGTTGTTATTTTTCTGAGAATTCAATCCGCGCAAGAGCTTATGCTTCTTCTCTTTACGCTCGTCGTCTTCGTCGTCGTCTTCATCGTCGTCTCCGTCAATCCACTCCGGTGCATAGGAATTGGAGCTCCGGCGACTGGATCGACGGTTAGGGAGGGCAGGATTGGAATTGGGAGAATTAGGGTTTTTGAGAGAAATAGGGGTTGTTTGCTGTAACTGCTGTTGTTTGAGGGAGCGTTTTTGAAGCTCTAGAAGAGAAGGACGACCCTTTTTCTTCTTCTTCTTCATTGTTGGGTCTGCTACCTCGCCCATTCTTCCTCTTGCTTCTCTCTCCTTCTTTCTCTCCCTATCTTTCTCTCTCTCCAAACAGGCGTTTTTTTTTCTGTTTTTCTGTTTTTTTTTTCTTTTTGAGGAGAAGTATTTTTTAGCGTGTGGGGGTTGTTGGTACGTGTGAAACATCGGAACGCCTAAGAAGAGATTCACACGTGATGTGGAGGGCGAGAGACACGTGATTGCGTGGATTTTGGTGTTCCTTTTAGGTACAGCAATGGAGAATGTTTTAAATATAAGGAAATTTGTGGTGTTATTATTTTTACAAAATTGAGTTTGTTTTGAGAATATTTCATAAATTTTTTTTTTATATGAAACTTGTAATGCTTATAAAAAAGAAATAAATTCAAAAAATATGGGAAGACTTGTCTAAAAAGGTTATGTTAGGCATGTATTTATCTAGATACCATGTGGTTTTTTTATATATAGAATAGACAAAAGCAGAAAAAAAATATGTTTTGATTATATATAAAATAAATATAAAATAAATACGCTTTTTAATGAATTTATGTAATTTTAAAATAAGAAATATATAGAAGAGACATGTTCTTGTTGTTTAATATAGTTTAAAAACAATTTTTTGAAGTTTTACAATATAAAATATTCTCATTCTTTGTTCCATCTTCATTCTTTATATTTCAAAATAATAATTAAGAATTATATTTATAATACAATAATAAAATGATTGTATTTGTACTACGAAATCAACTTGACAAACTCAAAAACAATAATAACATTCAATAAAGATACAATTTGACTTAGATAAAACAAAACAATATTTTTTTTATAAAAATATTAAAACTACGACATGTTATACTGATTTTGATCAACATCAATTAAGTGTCGAGCTCACTAACTAAGTCATGACGATAAATCTATGGAACGCAAATAAAAAAAATCATCAAAGCTAATTCTTAATCAACTCGGTATTAAAAGATTAAATTTAAAATAATATTCAACTAAAAAATTAAGGTGAGTTAATTTGATTTCACTTGTTAGATATAGTCATAAGATCAAAATAACCTCATATAAAACAAGGTGAAAGTAATTTATGAAATTTAATTTTCAATCAACCCGATATTGAAAGATTATTTTAAAAAGAAAAATCAATTAAAAAATGATATAAAAGCATATGACTTTGCTGGCAAAATTTGTCACCTGGATCATGAGATCGGAATACCCTTGTGGAATATAGATTTAAAAAATACACGGTTTGGTTCTTAATTAATTTGATACTCAAAGATTATTTTTTTAATGAAAAAAAGGAAAATCAACAAGAAACACATGAGTCAACTAGCTAACACTTGAAACAAAGTATAAGATCGTGATAACCACGTAGAAAAGTAACAATAAAGTATATAAATCTTAACTCTTAATTAATCTAATTTAAAATTATTAAATTGAAAAACAAAAAGAATATAAAACAACTCAAATCAATCAAGGTTAGCATGTCAAACCCGAATCAAATGATTATGATAATTCAATTGAAAGCGATTCAAACAAAATATAGAACTTGATTCTTCAATCAACTCGGTGTTGAGAGATAAAATAAAAAATATAAAAAAAAAATAACCAGATCAACACTTGTAACTTGTAAAATTTATGATGAAGTCATGTGACCATAACATCTGTACATTAAAAAAATTGAAGTAAATAGTGAAACTCTATTCTTGTTAAACCCAATATTGTCGGGTGAAGTTGAAAAAAATATAAAGAGGACTAAAATGAAAAAAAAAGGCTTTTCACAGTCTATTGTTATAATGAAAAGTCAATTTCTTTTAATGTATAATAGTCAACTAGTGTATGCCCTAACACTAACTAAACCATTTATTTCTTGAATGTAAAAAGGAACATCAAACATGTGCAAATTTTTTGGCATTGCTATTAAGTATAAAGGGAGAAGTAGATTTAAGATTCCTTAACTTGATTTCTTACATGACATGAGTTATTAGCCAAACACCGCAAAAGCTAGCTCGATGCAAGTTGGTTGATTCAACATGTCTAAGAGAAATATGGATGACTAACAAAAACATTAATCAATTTATAAAAAAATCAATAAGATTTTTTTTTAAAAGATATTAAAATAATAATATATTAGATGACCTTATTCACACACAACTCCATTCATGAATTGAAAAAGATATTGAGATAATGACATATTTTTTCAAGATAATTTTTATCTTGTTACATGATAAATACCATGCTTAAATAATCAAACATCAATTATAAAATAGATGTTTGTTTAGCACTACGATAAACCTAAACAAACCATGAAAAAAAGTATCTACAAAATTTATTTCACAACCAATCAAACATTAATGGGTCAAATCCAGTAAAATTAGTTTTTTAATTATCATCGACGTCAGGTAAAATATCAAATTGCACTTGAAATGTTGATTAAGCCCCGGAGTCAACCTTTAAAAGTTTTTTTTTAATAAAAAAGCACTTAGGGCCAAACTAACTGATGTTTTGCATCTATAAACATTATAGGAATTTGATTATACAAAAAAAAAGACAACAATAGTTTAGATTGATAAAAAAAATGACCAATTTATGATAATTGAAAGAGGACAAGCACGAAAGTCATCATGCGTGAAAACAATAAACTCACAATTTAAAACTATACTATTTGATCTATACAAATCTTATAAACCTGAAATAATATTTTAAATTCATTGCTCATGTTCAATTAAAAAAATGATCTATCAATCATTTTAATGCTACGTGATAAAATGAAAAAACTAACTAGAGCAAAACAAAAAAAAAGTATCAAATATAAAAAGATAAAATTGAAAAAGAAAATATTTTTAAAAATTATTTTAAACAAATAAAATCAAAAGAATAAGGACCAAATATATAGAAAAAAAACGTGATTCAATTGGAAAAAAAATGAAAAATGAAAAATGAATCAAAACAAAACAAATAAATATAAAAAATCAGGGATAAAATAATAATAAGATAATGAATTTTCGGTAAGAAAAAGATAGGGGAAAAAAACGCATCACCCGAAGACATGGACTGGATGACATGTACACTGCACGTGCCAGTAACTCTACATGTTTTTCTTTCGAATAAACCACCCTACCCGCGTAATTATTACACGAACAATCACTTTGAAATTATGGATAGGCCCTCAGGTAAAGATTTTAAGAACCTGAATCTAGAAGTAATAAAATGATCTCGGCACGGTGAAAAACATGAAATGCTAAAAAAAGCTTAAAACATGGTTAATTGATTATTTGTTTTTAATGGTAGCAGTGACATTTAAAACGAGCAAAAGAATAGTGAAAAAACCATGACGCGCCATTCAAAAATAACAAATGACAGTCAAGCGAGGGGTTTTTCAAAGGCAAGACCATCGATTCACTATTGCTGCACCATGATTTCCCCACATGTCTTCAATTTTATCTCTAATCTTTAATAAAACAACAATCAATTAAAAAAAATTACAAATTTTTAAAAATGAAATCAGAGGCGGTCCCTTTTTCCCCCCTCCAAGTGAACGGTGTAGATGACGCGTTATCGTTCCCAATGTTCTAAACAGAAAAAGGCAACGCTTCGTTACTCCATTACCAATACCAGATTTCTACTACTAGTATGACTGAAAAAATAGTTTTTTTTTACTAAGAGCTTATTTATTATTCAAAAACACCTCCTAAACACTTTTAAAACCTTCTTTTAAACTACTCCAGTTTTTTGTTTGAAATATGTTTTAAAAGTATCTTTTAATTTTTTAATTTTAAAAATTATTGGTATTTTTATATCGTTTTCATGTGTTAATGTCAGAAATAATTTTTAAAAATAAAATAAAAATCATTTTGATTCATTTCTTAACGAAAAATATGTTTAAAAGTGACATCAACCACACTCCAAAATAGACAATTCATATTTTATTTTATTCCTCATTTTTTTTTTTAACATTCTCCTAGTTTATTTTTTTCTTTCAATTAGTACCTCCACATTTTGTTTTGTTTTATTTGTTTAATTTTGACCCTCGCTTTTTTAATTTTTTTTTATCTTTTTCTTGATTTGTTTTTCATTTAATTTGTTTCCCTTAATGCTCTGTTTTTTTTTTTTTTTTTTTTATCAAGCTTTGATTCTTATTTTTTCAATTGTTTTTTTATTGTAATTATTTTTCAACATTTTATCCCGTTTATTTTTGCATCCAATTTTGGTCCTTGTCATTTCAATTATTATTATTTTTTATTTTTTCTTAATTTATTTTGTAATTCATCCCCCCCTAACATTTTATTTTAATTTTTTTTTTATCAAATTTTGGTCATTGCTCTTTTAATTATTCTTCTTCACCCTTTTATTTGCACATCTTTATTTTTTGTATCAGATTAGATCCCCCTTGTTTTGATTATTATTTTTATTTGGGGTTATCCTAGGTTGAGAGTTAGTTAAGTTAATACGAGTTGTTTTTATTTTATTTAAAAAAAAATTACCTTTGATGGTGGTCTTCAGATTTTTTTTGTTTTTACTCTCCACCGGGTCATCTCAAATTTTAAGCTTGCTAAGTTAATGTGGTGTAACTCAATTTTTCTTAATGTATTTTTATTTATTTAGCCTTGATACTTTTTTCCATGTAACTTTGTATACCTAGATATCATGTCGTTGGTGGTGGGCTAGCAAAGTGAACTCGGTCAGGCGGACTCGATTTATTTTTATATTTGTTTTTTTTTTTTTAATTTAGTTTTGTTCGAATTTAAGTTTTATATTCCCCTTGTTTCCTCGTATGAGGTTATTCAATGTCACAAGTTAGTCAGGTTCATTCAAATTATTATTATTTGAATATTTTTTTATATTAATACAATTTAATTCGACTTGGGCGGAAAAAAAAAGTAATGAGAATAAGAAAATTCTAAGTTGGGCAGTGGGCCAGATCATCTCAGTAATCAAAGTTGATTCATGGGCCGGCTCATTTCAGCAATCAAAGCGGGGCCTGAGATCCCTGGAATCCAACCAACCTTACATTATCACAAATCACTACTTATGTGAGAGCAAAGAAGCACAAAGAGAAGCACAAAGAGGAAAGGCAAATATCAAAGGGCAAGGCGTCCAAAGCTTAAGACCCACGCAACCAATAGATTAAAAGCGCATAGATCGATGACGTGTCATAAATTTCCAAATCCCGCCTAAACCCCTTCCACCTCTCTAATTTTCATTTCACCCGCAATTGAATTTCAATTTCCTTCACTACGCTTAATATCTCCGCCTCTCCCCCAACTATCTTCTCATTCCCACACACAATATCCTCTCACTTCCTCTCTCTTTCAAACCCTAACCCACGATACCGGTAAGTCGCCGATTCTCATCCTTTGATCGGTTCTCGTTGATTCGGTTCGTGTTTTCAACTGATCTAGCGTTAAAACTGCAGGTCTCGCCATGAAAGGAGGTAGATCAAAGTCAGATACCAAGAGCGCTAAGTAAGTTTCTAAAATCTCGTTTTCTCTATTTTTTCTTCAATTGTCACGTGTGAAACGTGTTTTCCGGAATCGTAGATCTTAGATCTAGAAATTTCGGTTCTCAAGTTTTTGGTTGTCGTTTTGTGATCTTATGCTCATGTCGTTTTCTGTTTTGGTTCATCAGGCTCTCCGTGAACAAGAAACCAGCCAAAGGAGGAGGAGCAGCAGCAGCAGCGAAGAAGTCAGGAAAGGCAGCTAAGGATCCAAACAAGCCTAAGAGACCTGCTAGTGCATTTTTCGTCTTCATGTAATTTTTTTACGCTCGATTAATATTTATTGTTGCTAATTTAAAACCAGTTGTGGAAAACATTGAGAAGCTATTAACAAAATCACGTTGACTTTGACTGTAGGGAGGACTTTAGAGAGACGTACAAGAAGGAACACCCAAAAAACAAATCAGTTGCTGCTGTGAGCATTCAGTTATTGCTAATTTAAATTATTGATTACAGGTTATAATCGATATTTTGTTGGTTTTAATGTGATGAATAATTTTTTATCTAGGTTGGAAAAGCTGGAGGAGATAAATGGAAGTCGTTGTCAGCCGCCGTGAGCATTTTTTTCTTAATTGAAGTTAATATGCGGGTGAATTTTACAAATTAATATTGGTTTTGTTAAAATTGTTTGTTTGATTGCTTGCACAGGAGAAAGCACCCTTCGTTGCCAAGGCTGACAAAAGGAAAGTCGAGTACGAGAAGAAGATGAAAGCTTACAACAAGGAGCAGGTGACTGGGTTGACTTGGTTGTTTTAGTGTCAAGCTGTAATCGTGCTCGTGGTTTGAAATTGATTTGTGTTATGGGTGAGTGTTAGGCTGAAGGACCCAAGGAAGAAGAGGAATCCGAGAAGTCTGTATCGGAAGTCAACGATGAAGACGAGGACGACGAGGAGGAGGGCAGTGCAGAGGTTAGTGAATGCCTGCTTGTTTTTGTTATTTCCAGTAGATTGTCTCGTCTAACTTACTTATTCTGGAACTGGCGCAGGAGGATGACGACGACGAGTAGGATCTGGACCCGGGGAAGATAGCATAGTCATCATGTAGGTCGTGACAGTATATGTTAATGGCTGGGTATTGGGATGTTAATTTTTTGTTTTTCAATTACTGTCTTCTACGGGAAGGATATGCGAGAGCTGCTACCCTTGTTATTTTGTCCTTCCCCTCCTCCTTCCAAGGGGAAAAAAACAAAGCTCAATGAATTAGACAAGTCGTTATATCTTCTGTAGACTATGAGTTCAATTCCTTATCCCGTGCTTTGTTTTGTGACTGAATATGGGGGCATGTGATTCCTTCTCGCGCACTGCATTTCTGCTCTCCCACATTTTGAAGGGCGGTAGGATAATATGGTTTTGCTGCTTATTAGGTTGCCATTTTGTCTGGATTATGTGTTTTCAAGGGGGAATATTCTTATTGCAGCAGCCTCGACTACCGCTTTTGAATTTATTCTCAGTTGTGCGTGGAAAATGTGAACGTGAAAAGGCTCGGAAGGGGAGAGAGAATCTTCTGGGTCTTTTTATTTATGGTAGACTAATGAACTCAGGGAAATATTAATAGAAGAGCTGCCGAGGTCAATAGTAAACATATATATATATATATATATATGGTCAATATCATCATCTAATATTATTTACAGGTTTGGTTTTTCAATAATGACTGCGTTAGTTTTATATACAAGCGTGTGCATGTCGCAAAAAAAATCAAACAATAATTAATCTTCGCATTCTTTCTTTCTATCTTGCGTCAGTAGTGAGTGAGATACAAGGGGGGGGGACTGGGGGAGCGAGGGCTTCAAAGCGTTTTCTGGGTGTAGGCAAATATTACCTGAGCTATAAGAAGGGGGACTGCGGGAGGGACATCTCCAAAACGTCTTCTGGGTGGGTGTAGGCAAATATTACCTGCGCTGGGTTGGGATTTTAAGCACCAAATTCAACCATCTGCTCTCCAATTCAACTGGAGTGTCATTGATCTTAATTTTTTATTTAGAAATCCTTTAATATTATATATATCTTGAAAAAGAAAAAAATAGCTTCCGAATTTCAGATAAAGGTTAGGGGGTCGAAGTGAAGCCAATTTATCCAGGATCTGGGACTGGGTCAAGCAAATAAAGAAAACTGTCTTGGTTGCTTTGATGGGTTTAGGTTGGGCAAGTTAAGCCCAACATTAAAAATCCATAGCTGATTCGATGGTTAAAACCCAACTTCTTCGCGTTCCGAAACCAATAATATCATACCAAGTATTAAGTGCAAAGCTAAAAGGCTGTTCCCACACCTCTTAACAATCTGGATCACAATAATAAATACACATGGTTTGGTTTCTTACCTTTTTTTCGAATTTCGAATTAGTTTTATTAAAACTAATTCTGTTTATTGGAATTTAAAGTTGATTGTTTATTTTAATTTTTATTTATATGATTATTGTTGGTATCAGGGAAAAAAAAAATCTTATCATTGCAGTATAATCTATATTTTTTACAAAAATATTAAATTTTGTAGTTAATGACCTGGTTTGTGATTTTGGCAATGTCACTTTGGTTGCCTGGTTTACAGGTTTAACAGGTATCTTTTCTTTTCTAATTTAACTTGATTATGTGATAATC
Source organism: Salix purpurea (assembly GCA_027405865.1). NCBI lineage: Eukaryota > Viridiplantae > Streptophyta > Magnoliopsida > Malpighiales > Salicaceae > Salix > Salix purpurea. The sequence continues at coordinate 440,511 of CM050329.1, read as the reverse complement.
TATATTTATTCAGAAACAAAACAAAATTAAATTCTATAAAGTCCACAAGCATATTTACATGTAGCAAGTTGATTTTTCTTTTTTAATTTTATCCTTTCTTATTAAACTAGTTAAGAATAAAATTTCATGATTTATTTTAGTTTATATGATTTGACACTCAATTTAATGATTGTTTATTTTTGTTATCCTATAGTCAAATACACATTAGATTTTTTTTTTTAAAAAATAGTTATCATCCCAATGGAATCTGCTAGCTAGTTTGCAAGCTTAACTTGACTGATGACAGAGTATCCCAATTCAATTCACATGCTTACAAGTTTGGTGAGGTAGTCATGGTTTTCATGGTTGACAGGTTTAACGAGATACATACTTTCATATATATATATATATATATATATATATATATATATCCATTACTTGGTTTGTAGGTTTAATGTGTTGATTTGGGTTACCTGGTTCATAGGTTTAAAGGGATTACCTGTCAAACTTGACTTTTTTGTTTTTGTTTTTGATTTTTTTTTTTAATTTCACTTTTCTTCAATAATGAATTGGTTGAGAAAAAAGGTTCATGATTTATTTTTATCTATTTTCTCAAAGAGTTTATCATGATCTTTACTAAATATTTTTTTCAAGGCTGGTGCTTGATTTTACAAGCATATATTTTCACCGTAAAAGTAATTTATAAAAATAACAAAGTCAGTAAACTCATTGAAGTTCATGGTCCGAGTTGTAGGGTGATTGTGGTCGATCCAATTTGGTGTTGTGTCAATGGTTTTTTTTAATATAATCTTTTTTTTTTTTTTAAAGTCATGTTATGTTTTTACAAGCTATTAATGTTATTTTTAAACCTATTAAATTAACTAATTCGTTCTAGGCCAGCTCTCACTTGATTTATTTGCAAACTCAAGCCAGACATGGAGTCAAGTTAGCAAGTTTCAAGATCAAACCGCCTGTTTGGATTCAATGATACCACCATATATTTTTTCACGCTTCTATAATTTTTTTAGATTTAGAAATAGAGCAGTCCAACTTGCATTGGAGCACGAGGGACTTCAGCAGTTGACCTTATTATATGTATTGTAGTAATTCTTCTTCATGTAGTCTCTTTAAATTAGTTAGTCGGACTTTCCCTTGAAGGTTTCTTCAAGCTTTGATGAAGATTCTGACTTATATATTATAAATATTCAAAGCTAACATGTGATATGATTTGTTCGATCAAGCTTGATAAACATCAATGATCCAAGATCAATCCTGGACAAAGATTTTATAAATATACAAAAGAAAAAAACCCCTATAAATACAGGTTAACATGTGATTTGATTGATTCAATCAAACTTGATATGGACCGGCGGTTAAATAAATTACAATTTTTTCAAGAGAAACAATCAGGAGAATCCAACGATCCCTGTGGATACACGATGATACAAGTTACATGGGCCTTGTAAAATTGGTTGGGCTATAAAAAACATATGCTGCCGAGATAAAACCCTAAAGCCGGATTAACTCCAGAAAAAAGGCTGCCATGGAATAAAACCGGTGGCCGTTCAATGTGTTTCTCTTCTCCTTTTCAAGAAAGAAAAAATAAAAAAAGTAAAATATATCGGTGCACAGCACAGTGGCTATAAGAACACAGAAAGGGAGAGAAGATGAGCGAGAGGGCACCACCGGAAGATCTGCGATGGAGAGTGGGGCTCTACAAAATCTAATGTTCCGCGGCCCACCACCATCCATCTCCGAATTTGTTTGATATTTTAAGCTTCCCTCGGTGGTGCAGACAAGACATGCCGCTCTAATCTCTCATCTTATTCGCCAGGACACCCCAAAATCCCTCGAGCTTGCCGCGCTTGTTAGGTACACCAAATTTCCTAATTCCATGGCAAGAATCAAGAGCTGTGCTAGGCCATGTGTTTTTCTAGCTCCTCTTTTCAATTAAACTAAGCTACTTCCTAGGGGACCCTTGTTTTATCTTGTTGTGATTGATTGCCTTCTTGTGTATATATATATTGCTTGTGATTCTTGCTCTGGAGTGGAAAGAGATCGGTGATGGTCAAGTGATCTCGAGTCGTCACATTTTTTTGACAAAAAAAAAAAAAGATTATCGAAGAAGAGTTTAGCGTAATAAAGAAAGGAAGGGTTAAACACAAGCACACCTGTAATAGCAATAACTTCAAGAGATGAGCGTTAGTGATTTGTCCATTGAATTTTAAGTTAAACTAGATTAAAGTTAACTTGATTAGTTGAGTTATGTGACGGTCCAACCTTTGAACCGATCAAAATCTAGGTTTTAAGACAAATCATAAACCGAATCATGTTCAATAATTTTGGTATGGAATGAGACTTGTGTTAATTATTGCTAATTAAACACGAGCCTATCCTAGCCTAGGCACCATGACAAGGAGGGCATGTAAGTATGTCCATATTTGAACCATTGATTTTTACATGGAATGCTGTTTTCCATGACGAACGAAAGCCAATATTTATTATTCAAGGCATTGAAATTACTTTCATTTTGCTCTCATGCATGCATATTTGCAACTCGATTTCTAAATATCTGAATCTACTTCCTCGTAACCCCCATAAATTGAAATTCTAATCATGATTTAGGAAGTAATTCTTTGTCTTCATTTGAAGGATTCGTAGCAGGATAATCTAGAGAATATTTAACTAATCTTACCATCTTCCACGTTAATTAAAACTTAATCTCGTTTTTTGTTTTTGTTTATAACAATATATAAATTCCCCAAATAAGAATTCTAAATTTCTAATTTTAATAAATCAAGAGAAAAGTTAGAAATAATTATAACCAGAACTATCCTTGAAGTTAACATTTATTTGATATATCGATTTCTATTAGTTTAATTTTTTTAGATGGGGTTTTCTCACAAAATAAATATATAAATAATAAAATTAGAGAGAATGGAATTTGAATTACGAGGAGAAAAAAAGATAAACGGGATTTACCATTATTTATAACATTTATGAAGAGCAAGATTTGGACGCAAGAAATGTATCCTCCCTTTATACATAGTGGCGCGCGAAACCCGCTCAATCAATGCTAAAATGCGCACCCTGTCAGCATCCCAACTCTAAACTACGCCAACCCTTCCTTCCTTTTCCATCACTTTATACAGATACCTCAAGCCCTCTTCCTGTTGTAGTCTTGTGATTACTTCAATTCTACTTCCACGGCAAACCTGTTTCTAAAGTCACGACCATATGTCATAGAAAGTGAAATATTATTAGGTAAAGAAAAGGGGCCAACATATATACAAGTGTCTGTCAAGAGGTAGGCAGAGTCAAGAGGAAGCGGAGACTGATGGAAGAGGGGAATTTTCAGAACGGTGGAGGGTTAGGTGTGAAAGTGATGACTGATGAGCAAATGGAGATGTTGAGGAAGCAAATCGCTGTTTATGCCACCATTTGTGAGCAGCTTGTTGAGATGCACAAGGATCTCTCTGCCCAACAGGAATTTGCTGGTTTCTTTCTCTCCTTTAATTGGTTTCTGTGTATTTTTTTACTGAATCAAGGGGGGAAGTCAGCAGGGTTTGAGAATTCTTGGATATGGAGAAATCATGTACTTTACTTTTGTGGGCTGGGATGCAATTTCCTCTCTTTAAAGCACTCTTGGTCATTTCTGTCTCTGAAAGTTGTGCGGGGGCAAGTTTTGCTGAGATAATTCTTTGCCTAGCCATTAATTGTCTAATTAACTTCCATGATGAATTGTCCTATAAATCTCTTTGGAAGTGTACGTTTTACATGGTTTTGTGGAGGTAATTGTCTATGTTTTGTTTTTGATTTAGGCATGCGGCTCGGGAATCCATACTGTGATCCATTACTGTCATCTGCAGTCCACAAAATAGGGTCAAGGCAGCGGTGGACACCGAAACCAGCGCAACTTCAAATCCTTGAGCAGATTTTCGAACAGTGCAATGCGACTCCAGGAAGGCAGAAGATCAAAGATATAACCAGGGAACTTGCACAACATGGCCAAATTTCTGAAACAAATGTCTATAATTGGTTCCAGAACAGGAGAGCTCGTTCAAAAAGAAAGCAATCAGCCGTAGTGCCAAACAATGGAGAATCTGAAATGGAGACAGAAAATGAGTCTTTCAGAGAGAAGAAGACCAGGCCAGAAGACAGCCAACCTGACGAAAACACCACACCGTTGGCTGACCAAATGTACTTCAACAGTCCAGACATAGGTACTCCCATATGCTTGCCCTCATTTCCCCACAAGATTCATGCATTGAGAGTTCTTTTCCACACTTTCAATCCAGTTTCGATCAGGCCTCTGTTCTTAAAGACACGAATATGGTCAGAGATAAAACACACGAGCATGCGATCGAATGTTCTTAATGTAACTGGTTTATGCGTGCAGGATTTGACCAGCTGGTGGGGAAAATGGAATCCCCAGGGAGCTGTATTCCTTACTGGCAGATGGAGCAATATGACTTGCTTGGATGATGTCCCTTCCAGACCAGCAGAGATGCCCCGGTAGAAGCTTGCGGAGTTCGAGGCCGCTGATTGACAGTAATGTAATAGAGCATTCATGCAGCTAAAGATAAATTGATCGTAGGTCCATCGTTGTGCTATACATTTTACTGATCGCCTAATCCAACCATCTGGGTTGTTTTAGATGAGTGAAATACCTTAGTATTAGTGGGAGTAAATTTTTTGTTTCTGATTATATCAAGCTCTGTATTTCATCCATTATGATTCTTCTGTGCCTGGATTATATGCATTGTGTAAAAATTGACTGGTTTGATAGAAACTGTGCATCTTGCTAGCTGCTATCGTAAATCTGAATTTACAATAGCATCTTCTATAGCAAAGTTTAGTGCGAGAAATTGCATTCTATCTGCAGATAAAAATCATAGGCTTGTATTATATATAAAGAAATTATATACTGCAGCATACATCTACAATTAACTCTTGTCGAGGGGATGGTGACTTGTAATAATCAGGAGAGACATGAAGACTTAGCAAGCTACCAGCTTCTCTTTTTCATAGCTAAAAGCTTCAAAGACCAGGCCAACTTATACACATCTAGTCACCCACCAAAAATATACAAATCCTGATCACGAGCAATTAATCCCACCATGGGTAAGCTCTCTACAACTAAAAATAACAAGTGTCTTATCCTGCAAAGTAATATCAATTACTTTGGATTCCGCCGTCCACTTCCCCGAAAGACTGGATGCTGAGGTGATAAAATTATTCATCGAGAGTTTGCATGATCAATGCAGCAGCTGGGAAGCCAAACTCGCGCACTTAGTTTAAGATGATCCATAATTGTCCCAAGATATAAATTTCCAGAAAAAAAGCTAGATTCCGCACTAGCCTGTAATGATTTTCAAGGCGTTATAAACATGTAAAGGAGTGTTCAAGGTGGAAATCAGAATGTCCAACCCTAGGTCATTGTTAACCTTGCGTATTAGAAAGCATGCCTCTCTTCGGTAGCCTCAACTGCAGACAACAGAAATGAGATTCAGATATGGAAGTTTTCCGCGTGTAAAATGCCCTGCGCCCAAAAAGTTTCTAAATCACAAACCTTTGACTTTGTAGTCCTCCACCCTCCAGAATTAGGTTGTTGGGAATATGAGAATCTATCAAGGGAGTTCAACAAGGCAGTTTTATCCATGTCTAAGCAGGCAACTGGCGACAAATCCTGCTGCCATGTTAAGAAACATTATTCAACCACTAAGAGAAAAATGAATGAAACGAACACCTATCATCTTTTTAGTGATTTTAACGTTTTCGTTCTGTTGCACCATTTGCACCAAAGGTGCACCATCGCACCCCTTTCGTCGCCTGAGCTGAAAGTAATACTTTTTTCTTTCAAATACAACTTCATTTTTTGCTGGGGCAGTCCACACTTTTTTAAGTGAAGTGAGACTGTCAAACCACATGTTCACAAGGAATTCAAGCTCAACACTACCTTGTTTTTTACTTTGCAGTTCTACTATTATTTCCTTTAACCAAGTCAGACAAATTCATGGATTACCTTGCCATCTCTCCCATATCCAGTGCAGTATTACAAAAAGCAACGAGCCAACTGCATAATGACAATATGGAAAAAACTTATGGTACAAGATTACCTTATCCTTAGGTTCCAAGTCCTTGGATGCTTCAAGATTCTGAAATTCCAGACGATCAGTATAGAATAATATCTGCAAGTAAAACAGTATTCAGAATAACAAAAGATAAGAGCAGTTGCCAAAGCAGGACTACCCACATATAAAGACAAGCTATTTGTAGTTTGAAGCATCAAATAAAAACAGGATCCTATCAATACCTACTTTGTTAAGTAACTGAACATTTGATGCATCTGTTGCCATGATCTTCACTCCAAGGCAGTTAGACATACTGCAAAAGGGACAAAAAACTGAGTTGAAAACACAGCCATCTTCTTCACTCCAGACTCCTTTTTGCCGGGCATCTTGAAGAGTAACATTGCAGAGACGCTGATCAACTGATGAGATATCAGTCACAAGAACTGGCACACATGTTGACTTGTTCTTGATACAACGCTCCATTCTTTCTTTCACAAGAGACACTAGGTGAACCTTTGATGAAGAAGTCAAGGAGCACTCAACATACAGGTTGTTCTCAGGACGACCCAATGGGCTTTTGCAGAGGGTGCAAGAAATTTGCAATCTCTTGTCCATGAGAGAATGAGAATCAGAAGATACACATGAAGTGGCGCAAGAATTAGGCAGCAATCGAGAAGCATGGTTGGTAGATTGACGTCCTCTACAGTTTGTCTCCATACCAAATTCAATCCTGCGATTTGTGTCTCCACTAGTAATTGAGCTTCTAGTGAAACTAACACAGCCAGGAGTTTCAGCATAGGAGGTATCAGATTCTTCTCCTTGAAGGCTTATTAATGATAAGCCCATGGACTTCCTCCGTTTCTGTGTATGAGAATTAACACTTAGATTCAAAGATGACTCTACTTCTGGTCTCAGGTTGCAGGTAGTTATAGTTAACTCTTTTTCAGGAGTAACCAACATTGAGCACTGAGATTTGTCTGGAGCAGCACTTTGGTTTGTCACAGACACCAAAGAGACTGGCCCATGATCTGCAAGCTCAGTAGGGGCCCGCATCATGGTTGAGCTATAGTTGCCATCCTTTGAGAAGAGTCCTGGACTAGATGCAGCTCCACACTCACCCATGCCAGGGGTTTCCTCGACAAGGGTTATTTCTGGATCTTCATGGGAAGATGCCTCAGAGCACCTGAAAAGGGGAATCCAATATGTTCCATCAGACCATCTTTTTTGCAGGGGAATTCAAGCAATCAGTTTCTTTCTTGACTGAATGAGGATAGGTCATTTGTATTATTCTATCTGCTGGCTGTAGTTTTTAAAATGCAATCCACTAGCTGATGTTCATTCATATCTTTTTTCTGGAGCTTGTTGACACTTGCATGATAATACTATGTTCATGGGCGATAAACCTGGTTAATGCTTGTAATCAATACTATCGGTTGCAATATGAATACCTCACTTGCCAGTACAGCACAATAATTGGAACTGAAATTTTCTAAATAATGCATGAGACCATAGTGACTGCTAGTAGCTAATTAAATTACTTGCAAAGATAGCAAAAACATGACAAAATAACAGGGCTTGTCATTTACCTTGAACTAGTATGGGAATCACATTCTTGGTCAATGATTTCTTGAGAACTTTCCAACTCATCATTTATTTGTATAGAAGCTTGCACTTCAACATCGTCTTGGGACTTCAGTTTTGAAAAAACAGCTTCACACTTTGTCAAAGAGACTGTTTTCTCTCCATACTGATCAGACTTGCTCAGTTTCTGACTTTTGTTTCTTGTGTGCCCTACTATTTGATCCATACAAGGGGTATTTGTCTCCTTAGCATCAGAACTCAGCAAGTGTTCTGCCATATTCTTGCCAACCTTCTCCTGCAAATAAGTTGAAGCAGAGACCACAATACATTATTATCATTCACCCACTGATTAGACCATGGGAGGAAGATGAAATTCTTTAATTTAATGCAAAACACATGAAGACCAACAGAAGACCTTGGCATTCCTGAAAAAGGATCTTAATCCTTCTAGAGACATGTCAAAGTTTTTAAACTGTTGAATCGATTTCCTTAGCCATTTTGAGATGTATACTCTATTCCGTTCTTCCTTGTATCGCTCATCTGCTTGCCATTGAAATAAAAGCCACATCAAAAAACATTGAGACAACATAAAAGTGCAGTCAAATTAGAAAGATGTTCAGTACCAGGGAGAAAAATAAAATCATTGATCAATAGTCAATCAAATGAAATACCTAATAGGATGATGGATCCATAGTCAAACTTATGCCGTATACAGCGTCCTGCATGAGTTCAAATGAAGAAATATGCCCAAATTCATTAATCATATTTTGCAACTATCAGATAGTGCTTGAGTTTTAGACAAGAAAATGAGGGAGCTAGAGAAAACAATGAGTATTCAACTGTAGAAACAAAAAAGGAGTTACTGGTTGGAAAGAAGAAAAGGAGGAGATAGCTAGTAGGTATAATCAAAGAGGAGAAATTGGAGAAAGAGAAAAGGCTTGTGGATTATATGTATGTTTTATGTCATGCCAAATGGAAAGCATTAACTGCAAAACTAATCAAATGGCATACCAACAGCTTGATTGAGAGCTCGAAAGGCTTGTTGACAGTACCACTCATTTCCACCAAGAAGGTTTTTGGACGTTTTGTGTGTATCATTATATTTCTTCTTCAAACCAACTTGAATATCATTTCTGATAAAAAAAAATGTCAATATCAATAAGCAAATCTGAAAAAAAAAATTGTTGCTTTCAAAAGCTTTGAGAGCTTGTAAGGATTCTTACATGTTTGGAAATGGAATGCCAACTACTATCTGAGGCATTCACAATTAAAGATAAAACAACCATCCAGGTTGCAAAGCAATAGTGCTTCAAATTCAATTAAATGCTCTTACCAAGAAAAATGAGAAGATATTCAAAATGACACTCATAAACCAACTATAAGGATCCATTATCATCCCTATAACCAAATTCACTTAAACTTTTGACAATCCCACAAGAACAACTATCTGCACATGGTAGAGATTCCATTAACTCAAGTAGCACCAAGAACCCAACTCAGATTAAAGAAAAGTAGAGAAATGCGGGTAATTATATTCAAACACAAAAGGATACAACCACCCGAGCATAATCATCAGAAAAGTCTATTCCTTCTGAAACCTGAGAGAACAACACAGCAATTTAGTATATGCATGGGGAGAAAGGTGGTGAGAATTTGAAAGAGCTTAACAGCAACATAACAGCATAATGACTCCCATGAACTTGAAAATAATGCACTATTTAGAATCGTGGACAATGGAATTCCAGTCATTTTGAATAACTTAATGCGCTAAAATATCATTTGCAGGTTGTTTAACCATGCTCACAAAAATTCCACCAATACAAACAGTAAAGCCCAGGCTACAAATCCTTTAATCCAAAGATAAAACAAAATTTGGTCAGTATTATAGAAATGTTCTTCCCAGCTAATGCCACCAAAAATGGACTTAACTCTTCACTAATACTCCAACTGGCTGATTACAGGTGTCCTCAGCATAAAAGTTGGCATACCTTTCCTCGACAAACAGCAAGAAATGCAGCTCCTCCTTTCCCAGAATTTTCAGCCAATTGATTTCCATCTAAGTGATTTGCATCCACTTTTTTGACCTTTCTCTTTCTCCCAAGAGCAGGTCTATTGTCTTGGCGAATGCAGTCATAATAACCCTTCAAAATTGAGTCAAAATCTTCCTGGTTTCCTCCTCTGGGCTCTGCAATAATCAGGATAAACTTGTAATTTGCAAGCCAGCCAAAGGTATTCCAGTGAGACAGCCAGGAAAACAGAGCTCGAGCACAGATGCCAAATAATGAGGTGTCTCTAACACAATACAAGATGGTAACTGAAAGTGCACAATATTTTTTTATGCAATCATTAAATGTGTTACCAACAAAGAGGGGCTTTCTTGAATTTAATCGCGACCATTGGCCTGTTTCACGCCATCGATTGCTCAGCTTTTCCATCATTTTATAGCTAGGAAAGAACACGAGAGCGCCTGCAGGAACAATCTTGCAGATTTCCTCCAATGATTTGCCAAGGGCATCCTGCACAACCAATTATCATGGCATCTTATTAATATATGGAAAGGAATCACTCTGGATCATCAAAGATCAATGATAAAATGCATAAGGTACCTGGAAGGTATAGCAATCTGCAGTTTTGTAACTCGCATTCAATGGATAGTTATCAGGACTGGTTGATATTACAGAAACACACACCTGCAGTAAAAAAATTGATAACTTGTACCTGAAAATGGAACCAACTAAAACAGCAAAATATAAAAGGATGGGGTAATCAAACCTGTGATTCAACATCAACTACATGCGGAGCTTCCAGACAGGTTCCAAACTGAACCCCAAGTTCAGATGAGAAAGAATTCATTGGTGACAAAGTCCTGAAAAACAGAAACCATAGACGAGTATTTGCCTTAGTAATACTAGTTTGATTAACTGATTTATATGAACTGCAGGCACAAAACATGGTTTAATATCTCCAGCTTACCCAGATGTTAAAATGACTGACAAAGAAAGATCAGCTATATCTTTGAACACTACAGCTGGATTCAAGCACCACAAACTTAAAGTATAAGTCCAGTCACCAGCCTTTTCTGCATGCACAATTAGAACAATAGCAAAATGATCTCATTGCCTATAAAAGAACATGAGAGCATGAGTTTGTTTTCTAGCAAAACCAGCAATAATTGCAACAGTATTATCATTGGATTCTTTTAATGCAGCATCTGGAAGTGTGGTTCATACAACAGAATTTTTCAAGCAGTCTCATTGAGTTTACTAAGCAGAGTTTAAAACAGAAAGCTTTCAGGGAGTGCAAAGTACTTGATTCCGTATAACCTCCAAATATAATCTCTCCAAATAAATACTCCTTTGCTGTTTGAAATATAGCTTTAACAATAGGCAATAAACTAAATTTAACCTGCTAAGTCTTCTTCATGTTCCTTCTCAAATATTATAAACAGGAAATTTAGCATGCTAATCTTCATTCAGCTAATAAATATCCTACTATGTCATAAATTGATAAGCAAACGTATTATGCATGGTGTACTAACCAACAAAAAATTGACAAAACCTGTTGATCACTTACTTCCATCTCTTTTAACGTATCGCCGCAAAGCAAGCTGAAAATCAGGTACATGACATCCATTTCTTGAGAAGAAATAAGTGAGTGAAGAGAATAACCCTGTTTGGCATTTTAAAAGGGAGTTAAGTACAATACCAAGTTTTTTGAGCAGGTAAAATAAGCAGAGAGTATGAAGCTCGACCTTCCAATAATACCACTGACATGCCACTTAAATGAGAGCCCTCTGCTTCTGTATCTGTTGCAGCTTTGATAGCCTGCAGCAAATTAGATTGATCAACAATGTAAATGGTGAGAAGAAAGTGAATAGTGTGTGTCAAACTCGAAATGCATTATAAAATTAGAAGAGGAAAAAAAACCTGTTTAGCACAATCCAGCAAGATCGGGAAGCACTGCTGTGAAATATTGGCTTCTTGTAACTCCCTCAGAGCCTTATCACCGGCCCAACTATAACACATGGAAGCATGAAAAACTAATAAGTTCCAAAGGCCTCCATCACCATAACAAATCTGAATGGAACTTCAGAAAGATGAAGATATCATGAATATATAAAATTGAATGTAGAAAAGTACAGATAGTAGTAAGTATAAAACATTAGACAAAACTACTTGCCAAGAGCAGTAGTGCTGAAATTCACGCTTCTCCAGCTTATTTTTTCTCCCTTCAATCCAACTTAACAAGTCCTATGCATTCATAGCAAATATCAATGGCAATAAAAATGACTATTAAGACTGCAGAAACAGAATCGCAAATTATAATAACTCCAACAATTACCTGTGCCAACTCATATAATGGTTGGTAAATCATGGGATCAACTGAACAGAGTTCCTGCAATTCATTCTGCAATTCTTTGGCAAAACAACAATAATAAGCAACAGAATGATAAAAAAAATCAGATGTTTGCGAGTCAATGACCTACTTTGCAAGACATCTTCTTCAACATCCACACTACCAGCATCACGAGCAATGTCTTCTATGTTGCTGCATGTCCAGAAACATTCAGGGTATCATGTAGTGCCTATACAGAAATAAAACTGGAGAAACTCACTTGAACAAAGAAACCCAGCCCCAAATTAGCCATTCAGGATCACATGGCAGATTATGTTTAATATTTCAGCAATTAAAGAGAAAACTGCAATACATACTGGGCTTCATCAAGAACAAGAATGGCTCCTATAATGTCTACTTCCATTGCTCCTCGAATGACTGGATTAATTATGTAATTGTACGGACAGAAAACCAACTGTGCATCATCTGCCATGGAGCGAGCTGCATAGTATGAACAACCTAAGATAGAGACGAAAAGAAATAATCAAGCTTTCAGAGATGTTGAGATTGAACCAAGCAAGTTAACAAGCCACATGCCAAAATTTTAAACAGGCCCAGTCTTATGTGAAATTACAATATACTGAACATAAACCTTTAACAGCTTGTCCAACTTTAACAAGATCTTCGATGTCATGCACGTCATGGCAACCTCCTTTTTGAAGCGAAGGATGACCTCTGACTTTATTTGCATTTCTGTTCGTGAAAAATAATTTTGTTGTGAGAGACAAAAAAAATCCAATTCCTAAAATTATGATTGGTTAATTTATCAGAATAGAAGAAATACACACACACACACACACACACACACACACATACTGTAAGAACAGTAACTCACTTGAATTGTAGGCATCCAACCTCCTTGTCCTTCAAAAGCAACTTACTGAAAATTTCCACGACATGTTTCAAATAAAGATGCGAGTAAGATTTTGCAAAGAAAAAAAAATGCCCCAAGAGCTCAACACTGTACCATTCTTCATCAATATTCTCTTTCCCATTTACGTGTACATTTGTGCAGTAATGTTTCCTTGAAGCCTGGCAAGTATAAAAACAGTAAGCCCTAAAAAATAACTAAAACAACATGAATCGAAGCACCAGATCACAATTATTATCAAATCAATAGCCATAATTAAAAGTAAGATACAAAGCCTACCAACACTGCCATTGGCACCCTATACTTAGTTTTACGAAATTCGCTAACCACTTGAGAAATTTGGGAATGCGTCCTCCTTCAATTAACAGAAAACAGCAAAGTAATTACCCGTTTCTCCCTTCACGTTGTAAGTCATCATGCATTTGTCACCATATTAGAAAAACACATTACTATAACTGCTAATTCAAAACAGCAAACTTACGAAGCGTAGTATATTTTTGGCACGGTCTTTTTCTTTTTGTTACTTGTCACCTGTTGAGCCAGCTCCACGACCGGCTTAGGTTCAGTACCTACAAGACACAAAATTCTTTAACAAACTCGAAAAAATCGATTCAGGGTTAAAAAAAGTTAGGGTTTTCACGGCCCCGAACTTACTTGAAGGTGTTGATTCTGGAACAAATCCACCGCCGTGAGCGAGAGGATCGGTGATTGCATCTGGATTCGGAGTGGAGTGGGTGAGATTAGCGTGCTGGTTCTTTAATTTGTAGTTCTGTTGCCAGGCGAGAGTGGAGCAAAGAAGCGAGAGCGATTTTCCAGTACCGGTAGGTGATTCGAGTAAAGCGTGACAGTGGCCGTCTCTTTGGGCTCGATCGAGCGTGGAAATGACTCTGCCCATGAATGCGAGCTGCGTTCCATATGGTTTGTATGGGAATTCCACTTGAATTCCTCCTATGTGGTAGGAATTTTTAGGGTTAGGGTTTGTGGATTTTACTAGTGTTGGTTTCACCATTTTTTTGTGTGATGGTTTTGAGGGGAGGGACATGGATTTGTTTGGGTAAATCGTGGCGTTTTGGCGGGAGTTTTGGTTTGTTTATTAGGGTTTAGGCGGTAGCTTTTTCTTTCCACGTCCCTGTGATTAATCGCTAATTTTAAAAATGTTTTTTTAAAATTAAATTTTTTTATTTAAATTATTTTGACGTTGATTTTAAAAATAATTTTTTAAAATAAAATAAATTATTTTTAATATAATAAAAAACACTTTAAAAACAACTCAATTCAATTATATTTCATTTCATGACATTTTAAGCCCACCCGGGCAAGATCCATATTCCTTGCAAACAGGTTAATTAAGAATGGCCAGTATTGATATAAAAATATTAAAATAAAAAACTTAAAATAATGTTATTTTATATTTCTTATAAATTTGTCTCAGTTTTGTATTAGTTTTTTACTCGTTTAATTAATCAGGTTAAACTAGATCAATTTATATTTTATTCATGATAGGCAGGTCAATCGAGTTACGAGTTTACATAGGTTTCAAAACCATGAATATTTGTGAAGTTCAATTTATTTTTTCTAATCAATCGTTTCACTGTCCAGGCTTCATTTTTATAACTAAATTAATCTTGTGTTTGATAAACATTTAACATATCAAAACAGCACATTGTGATGACAATGACCTCATATATTTGCCTGCTGTTTGAAACGTGCACATTAACAGAGATATTTGTCACTAGATTTTAAAATGTTTTTGAAAAAAAGTTAAAAATAATATTTTTCATTTTAAATTAATTTTTTTAGTGTTTATAAATTATTTTTATGTATTGATATCAAAAATAATTTTAAAAAATAAAAATATATCATTTTAATATATTTCTGAATAAAAAATATTTTTAAAAGTAAATACGAATCCATTCACAAACAAGTGCATATATTATTTTGTAGATCAAAGTTCAAAAAAACATTTAAATATATAAGCAAGGTATATATATTCAAGTGAAATTCATATTATCATAGTAATTCTAATTGTGAGACTTTGACTATGCTGGTAGATTGAACTTGGACTCAACAAACCTTTTTTCTTGTATCTGTTTGACATTTCATTTTTAAAAAATTATATTTTTTTATTTTTTTATTTTAAATCAGAAAAAATCAATTTTTTATATTATTTTGATATATAGAAGTTAAAAATAATTTTAAAAAAATAAAGAACACTATTCTAATACTTTTTTATATAAAAAATAGTTTCAACCACGCTCTAAAACAAATATTTAGACCAATATTTGATTTCTTTTAAAAAAACAAGGAGATGATCGATCAAGCTTGAACTAGATAAAAAACTAAGTTGCCCCGTGACTTGATCAACTCAAGATATAACATGAGCATAAAATTAGTTGACATTTATTTTTTTCTTCTTGGCAAAGACAAATTTGATTTGAATATTCAAAACAAAATAAAAATGGTCAACTGGGGTTGACCATTCTAGTTCATGATACGAGGGCAACCCTCGAGGTGAGTTTTTAAACTACATTAATAATTATTTTTATCATTATCTTGACTTGGGTTAACCTTTTTAATTCATAACTCGGGTACTGACCTAGGTTGACCCCTTGCCTTGATTTAAAAACTATAATAATAATAATAATTTTTTATATTCTTGTATCGATTTAGAAAAACCCTAGTTTACCTTCTCGACCTACAACTCAAGTCCCATCCAAGGTTGTCCCCTGAATTTTGTGTTTAAAATTACAATAATAATTAATTTATTTTTATATTGATCTGACTTAATCTATGTCGATCCTCTGAACACGTGTCTCATGTATTGTTTAGGGTTGACCCTATGTTGGAATTACAATCTAAAATAATAATTGTTGTTATTTTTGCATTTACTCGAATCAATAATCAACATATCTTGTGATCCCAAACTTTATTCCAAGACAATTTCATATCAAGTTTTTAAGCCATTGTAATAATAAAATTTACTTGTAAGCTATCTAAAAAACCCCCGGTTCATACTTTTGATCCATGATCCGAGCCATGTCCTCGATCGACTCCCGAGTCAAGTTACCACTTATAAATCAAATTATCACGCTAGCAAAATAACATTGAGATTTTAAAAAATAAAGAAAGATTTAACAAGATTTAACATGTAAAAAGATTAGTTAACTCGGGCAAAACCCATCGATTTTTTTCTAACCATGTTTGTAATAGCTAGTTCAGGAAAATTTTAAGGGAGGGATAGACGGTCTAGCTAGTTAAGCATATTATTAGAGCAACGATTATATATATATATATATATATATATATATATATATATATATATATATATATATATATATTTTGGTTTTAACCATCCGGTAATCCGCCCACAACCGACTAATCCGGATTCGAGCCGGGAGAGACCCGTTAGGGCGGCTAAAGCTCTCCCACAAAGCGCCACTGTATACCCAAGGACAAGCCCAGTTTCGAACTCGTGACCTTAGTTAAGCTAGGACTGCCTCCTTGCCAGCTGCCCTGAGCGCTCGGTGGTAACGATTATATATTTTTTTCATTCGATGGTATAGGTAATTTTCATACTAATCAAAATCAACTACATGTCTAGGTAATGTGATTAGAACTCAAAGTGTTTTTTTTTTAAATAATGATTCTCAAGATGATTTTTGATCATTTTAATTATGAAAACAATTTTAAAACACTTGAATCACGACAACGGATGAAAAATAAATCCTCTTGTAAGATATTTAAAAGAGTTACTCCTATATCATCTCAACTAGGCTTTATGTTTGTACACAAGCTTAGTTTAAATTAATATTTTTTAATGTTTTATAATAACTTTAATATTACAATATAAAAATATTTGTTTTAAAATATTTTTATATAAAAAGTATTTAAAAAGTACTTACACAACAATACAAGCGTGCTTAAAAATATACTGAAAATTATTTTTTATTTTTTTTAAATTTCTTTTCACAATCAATATATCAAAACAATTAAAAAAAAATCTTCAATTAAAAATATAATATATATATTTTTAAAAAGTGACAACCCAAAAAATCTACTCCGTTGTATGAAACTGTATTCCAAATGATGTTTTAACCATTTTTTATTTTATTTTAATGTTTTTTAAAATAAAAATTATTTTAAAAACAGAATTATCCCCGTAAGATTACAATCACGAGTCACCCGACTCGAAAACCAGAAGGGGGCTAAATTGAAAATATAAATCCTCGATAGCGATACGTTTTTATTCTTAACAAGGAGATTGAAGCTAATTCATAAATTCCAGCAAATAAGTTTTTTTCTTACACCAAACACGAACAACTGAAATCAGTCTCCTTCTGCTAAGATTTCCTTTTAATCAATTAGCCCCCCCCCCCCCCCCCCCCCCCCCAAATCCAAACTCGAGTAAAATCCCAATCATTTTCCCACCTCGATCTAACCACCAAAATCCCATTTCCTTTTGATTCCACAAATCAAATTCTCAGATTTGTAATTTTGCTCACCAAACTCAATCCATATTCATGTGATCTTCTAAATTGGAGGAGGAAGAAGAAATGGCGGCGCCAAACATGGATCAATTCGAAGCGTACTTTAAGAGAGCTGATTTAGACGGAGATGGAAGAATCAGTGGAGCCGAAGCTGTCTCTTTCTTTCAAGGATCCAATTTGCCCAAACAAGTCCTTGCTCAGGTCACCCCTCATTCCTTTTCACACGGTGTTGAATCCACATTTCGATCCAAATTAGGTCAAAATTATCGTTAATTAGATGCTTGATGGTGAAACAATCGATCTCGTTAATCAATTTGAAAATAATTTTGAAATTTAGATTTTATTAAATTAGGTCATAGTTGTCTATTTTTCTTTTTGGAATATATGATGCGAGGATTCGTGATATTTAATTCGAGTTTTTTTTAAAACGTGGATGCAGATATGGATGCATGCTGATCAGAGTCGAACTGGCTTCCTTGGCCGGCCGGAGTTTTTTAATGCCTTAAGACTTGTAACTGTTGCACAGAGTAAGCGAGATCTGACACCAGACATTGTCAAGGCAGCGTTATATGGACCGGCTGCAGCTAAAATCCCCCCACCGCAAATTAATCTTCAAGCCACAGCTGCTGCGCCTCAAATGGCGGCGGCTTCATCTGCGACGCAGATGGGTTCTGTTGCCCCAACATCATCTCAAGGTTTTGGCTTTAGAGGACCAGGAGTTCCAACGGCTGCGACTCAAATGGTTGCTTCATCTGCTACGCAGATAGGTGCTGTTGCTCCGACAGCATCTCAAGGTTTCGGCTTTAGAGGACCCGGAGTTCCAAATGCTACTATGAACCAGCAGTACTTTCCCCAGCATGGTCAGACGATGAGGCCACTTCAGGGTATCCTTCCGGGAACTGCTTCCCGTCCACCTCAGGGTATGACTGCCAGTAGTCTGGGGGGTCCATCACCAGTAATGCCTACTGGAACTGCTTCCCGACCACCTCAGGGTATGCCTTCCAGTAGTCTGGGGGGTCCATCACCGGTAATGCCTACTGGAACTGCTCCCCGTCCACCTCAATTCATGTCTGGTGGTCCTGCTCCCAGTGTCTCAAACCCGAACACATCAAGTGATTGGCTTGGTGGAAGGACTGTTGGAGCTCCAACTAGCCCTGCAGGGGTCCAGCCATCTATACCCACCACTGCTTCTCAGCTGCGACCTCTAAGCTCAGTTTCCTCTCAGCCCATTGCTAATGATTCAACAGTTGTTTCTGGAAACTCATTTTTCGGTGATGATGTGTTTTCTGCAACCCAAACTGCAACAAAACAAGAACCCTCTCTGCCTACTTATTCAGCTACCAGTGGCATTCAAGCTCCCATCAAGTCCGGCTCTCTTGATTCACTGTTGAAAGCTGTTAAAACTCCGACCTCATCTTCCATTGTCTCGGGGTCTAGTGGTGCCCAAGCCCGAGGTCCAGTCAAGTCCAGCTCACTTAATTCACTTCAGAGTGCTTTTACTATGCAACCTCTAGGTGGCCAGCCTCAGCAAACCCAATCATTACAGAGCTCGGGCCCACAAGTTTCAGCTTCAAGTTCTGCCTCACTTGTGTCGCCTGGCATTTCAGTTGGAGTTGGAAAATCTTCTGAAAACACACAGCTGTCATGGCCAAAGATGAAACCCACAGACATTCAGAAGTACAATAAAGTTTTTATGGAAGTAGATACTGACAGAGATGGAAGAATCACTGGTGAGCAGGCACGGAATCTTTTTTTGAGCTGGAGGCTACCGAGAGGTAATGGATTTTCTTTTTTTCCACATGGCTATGGATTCTATATTGTGCAGGTTCCTTCCAATTGTGTGTGTGTGTGTGTGTGGGGGGGGGGGGGGGGGGGGGGGGGGGTCAATTGCTAATTGGACATTGATTTAGGATTTAGTTTTTCTTGATTTATAATTTGATTTAGGTTTTTAGACTGTATTGTTTGTTTTTGGATATGAAGAGATGAATCTCCATTGATGTATGTGTAATGCTTTGCAAGCTATTGCCTTAGCGCCTTTGTCTGATATAATTTTGGGATGATGGTTTCTCTAGACTGTAAATTGATTTTGGATATTATTGAGATGAATCTTCTTTTATACCTGTGTGCTGCATAAAAACTGCAGATCTGCTTTTCTTTTCTGATTGCTTATCCTTATTAAGTCCTTATTTGCCTTTTCCAGAGATTTTAAAGCAGGTCTGGGATTTATCTGATCAGGATAGTGATAGCATGCTTTCTTTGAGGGAATTCTGCTTTGCCCTTTATTTGATGGAGCGATACAGGGAAGGCCATCCTCTTCCAGCAACTCTTCCAAGTAATGTTATGTACGATGATATCTTGTTGTCCATGACGGGTCAACCCAAAGTTGCATATGGAAATGCTGCATGGGGTTCTGGTATGGATTACAATTTCTTTGAAAGGTCTTTTATTTCTTATTCTTTCCTTCGTAGCGGGTGAGATTTTCTTGACATTCCCATCCTCGTAATTAGGTTTTGGACAGCAGACTACTCTACCCATGGCCCCTGTCCCTGGTATGAGGATTCCAGCAACTGCCTCCCAGCCTGATGGTGCCATGGTAAACAATCAGCATAATTCAGGAGCTCCAGTGATGCAGGATTCCTTTTTGAACCAACATGATGGTGGAGAGCAGAGTTCAGCTAACTCAATGACCCAAGATGGACCAGTCTCAGAGAAAAAGGCATCATGCTCTGCCCTTTTGGCTCACATGCCAAACTATAGCTGAATTGGATACTTTATTTCTTTTGACTTTTGGTTGAACTTTTTTAACTTCCCTAACCATAGAAAAAATGAATTTCCTTTGCTTTTAATCCAACTTGCAAATTGTCTGGTCATATTTTTTCATCCAATTCCAACTGTTTTGTTGTCATTTTTATCTCCAATTTTATTTTGCTCGCCATATTCTTTTTACTTAAGGAGACAAATGTATAGTTCTGAAAGTCATTCCTGAAGTTCAATGAAATTGTTATATTTGGTGCAGAGTGATGAAACAGAGAAGCTGATTTTGGACTCCAAAGAGAAGATTGAGTTTTACCGCAATAAAATGCAGGATCTTGTGAGTAGCTGCTTTTGTCTATCCCCTCCCCTCCTTTTTTTTCTCGGTTTTCTTTTCACTGATACCCAACTGTTTTGCCAATATTTGATGCATGAAAATCAAATTTACACTATGAAGTCCCGAGTCTTAAGAAAAATGATGGTTTCAGACCTTGACCGATGCTTGTTTACCTTATGAGTGGTGGTTGGTGATACTATAACGTGGTGGTTTGAATGGCAGTCAACAAGATTTGGGTTGAATATCAACAAGAATCTGGTGCTGCTTGTTTGTTTCGATGACCATTTAGAATCATCATTTATCATTAGAGGATGTAGAGCAATAACAGAAAAGTTCAAATAGATGCTTTTTATGGAAAAATTGTCTTCTATGAATGTTATTCATTAGGATATTTCTGTTCATGTTATTTTGTTCCCCTTGATCATCAACTAGGCATATTAAGATATCCACTTTGCAGTAATTCTGTTGATGAAGAGACCCTCGGTATTCAATCAGTATGTCAACCTTTATGAACAGCATAACATCCAAATGGACATGTTCTCAACTCACCCTTCTCATTTTCTGTCTTTTTTGGCGTGTATATCAGGTTCTGTATAAAAGTAGATGTGATAATAGGCTAAATGAAATCACAGAAAGGGCTTTGGCAGATAAACGTGAGGTATGCTCTGAAAAATATGTTCTCTATTATTTATAATAATTGGACTTCTATAGGGTTCCATGTCAACAAATTACATAACAGGCGGAGTTGCTGGGTAAGAAATATGAAGAAAAGTACAAGCAAGTTGCAGAAGTGGCGTCTAAATTAACAATTGAAGAGGCAACTTTTCGTGATATTCAGGTAAGAACTGTACTTCTACTGAGTAGTGATAGTCTGGTGATTTCCCACTATGTAAACCTTTTGGAATGTCCAAGCTTCACTGACAAGTCCTCCCCCATCTCTCTTCGTATACATGAAGTAAATAGTTCTACAAACAGAACATACACACATGTATACATGAGTTGCTGAACTGAATTCATCAAAGCTAATTAAGTGGATGCCAGATCTTCCTACCTCATTACTTAACCAAAGTGGACAGCTCATGATTTCCTATTCTAACATGGATACTCATTCTTTTCTTCCACAAAGTTTTTCCATATGAGATGCATTGTGTTTATAACATGTTTAAGCATACAAGTGCGAACTAATGCTAATTCTGACATGGATGCTCATCCTACCTCATTACTTAACAAAAGTGGACAGCTCATGATTTCCTATTCTAACATGGATACTCATTCTTTTCTTCCACAAAGTTTTTCCATATGAGATGCATCATGGTTCCAGGTCCTTGACTTGTGTTTATAACATGTTTAAGCATACAAGTGCGAACTAATGCTAATTCTGAACATGTGAAATTTCTTTCCCCTGTCTCAACAATTGCCCTTCCTTGTCTTTTAGGAGAGAAAGCTGGAGTTGCGTCAAGCAATAACTAACATGGAACACGGTGGCAGTGCAGATGGTATTCTTCAGGTAAATAGTAACAGTTTAACCGTGGTGAGTCATTGGATATTTTATCCAACACTCATCCTTTGGTGTCACTTATAGGTTCGTGCTGATCGTATACAATCAGACCTTGATGAGCTATTGAAGGGTTTAGCTGAACGCTGCAAGAAACATGGACTGGATGTTAAGTCAACTGCAGTGATTGAGCTTCCTTTTGGTACTCTCAATCCTCTATATTTTGTTCCAGAGTGTGTGCTTTTTGCTTCTGAGCTCTTACAATAGCAGTTGTGCTTTATTTTACATTTGAGCAAGCCCTTCCCAGATCAAAGAAAGAATCTGCTGCCTGATGTTTTTTTTTAATAAGCTGAAGTAGTGTTGCACATTCTTAGATAATGTAATAACTGATGCGTATTGAAATCGATTCCTTAATAACATGATGTTTGGATCCAATTCTTTGACAGAATTGAATTTGATTCAATTAGCAAAATTCAATTCAATTAACAGCATAAATGATGCGCTTTTATGATTTGCGGCGTGTTCTGGAATTTTTTTGGTTTATTGTTCAGTGTGTGGATATTTTGTTTGAATTTGATTAATTCCATTGACTTCTGAATGAATTAATAAATGTTATGGTTCCTGTCATAATTGATTTACATTTGTGATTCTCAAGGCTGGCAACCAGGAATCCAAGAGGGTGCTGCTACTTGGGATGAAGATTGGGATAAGTTTGAAGATGAAGGTATGGTCTACCTTCCCTACATTGAACCATTTATCACACCTCGTGCTTTCTTTCGCCTTTCCAATCTCCAATAAATGCCATGAATTGAATGGATTTTTCTCATGAATATTGCACAAATACTAGTTGGAATTTATCTATGCAACATATCATTTCCGCTTTCAGGGTTTTCCAATGAGCTCACTGTTGATGTGAAAAGAGCTCCTGGTCAAAAGGAGAGAGCACCTGCAGATGGTAGTTTAACCCCTGATTCATTGTCAAATGGAGATATGAGGTCTGGGATTTTTACTGGAGAACATGTGAGGTCTGAGAGTGAATCTGCATATATTCACAGTGAAGATGAAATTGCAAGAAGCCCTCAAGGCAGTCCAGCTGGAAGATCTGCTTCAGAAAGTCCATCTCAAGACTTTTCTGATGTTTTTACTAAGAATACCGAAGCAGATATAGATACCCACAGGTACAGCAATTAATCTGTTTCCATGTCCTTACCTACTTGTCTCCTACTGTAGTACTGATTGTTGGCCTACTTCATGATGATAATGAACTTAATATTTTTGGCAATAGAAGTTTTGATGAATCGACTTGGGGTGCCTTTGACACAAATGATGATGTGGACTCAGTCTGGGGATTTAACCCTGCAGGCAACAAGGTGAGTCCAAAATTCCTGAAGCACTCATTTTTCTTCTGCAATTGAGCATGGATACATGTTGGTCATCTAAATTGTAGCTTGCTGAAGCACATTCTATCCAGTGATTGCTTTATATATCACTTTATTAAGGAACTGTACCTGATATATTGATTTAACCCACACATCATGATTGCTGGAATGTTTTTACAATGTTAGGCATATTCTGCAATTGAGCATGGATACATGTTGGTCATCTAAATTGTAGCTTGCTGAAGCACATTCTATCCAGTGATTGCTTTATATATCACTTTATTAAGGAACTGTACCTGATATATTGATTTAACCCACACATCATGATTGCTGGAATGTTTTTACAATGTTAGGCATATTCTTGTTATTGTCATCATATTTGCAGCAT
This sequence comes from Salix purpurea, assembly GCA_027405865.1. Lineage (NCBI taxonomy): Eukaryota > Viridiplantae > Streptophyta > Magnoliopsida > Malpighiales > Salicaceae > Salix > Salix purpurea. Next base: position 416,774 of record CM050329.1, on the reverse strand, counting down.
GCAACTACTCTCTAGATTTCCATGTTTTCACACATAGGCGCTCTGATCAAAGCAAACCTATTGGTCATCTAGCAGGACTATACTTGTGCTATTAGAGAGGTTAAACAGTGCTAAGGATATAAATGTTTTTCACATACCTTGAAAACCATGGTTTCACATTCCTTGTGAAATATACATCTGTGCAGTTCTCTGGTGTTAGCCTCCAATGAGATGTGATGATATAGTGAGTTGAGCTTTGTGATATATGCCACGTTCTATTAGAGAGCTTAAACAGTGCAAAAGATACAAAATTATTTTATGGATCGGCATTGCTGCTATAATGGGTGTTGTAGTGATCAATTAAATGGTACAAATCTGAGTTATCTCTTCACATTACCCTCAAATTACTTCGTTGTGTCATCTAGCAGGACTCTTCTGAGAACGAGAGAGATTTCTTTGGATCTGACGATTTTGGTCTAAAGCCAATTAGAACAGAATCCACGACAACGGCAAATACTTTCCAGAAAAAGAGTATATTTTTTGAAGAATCTGTTGCAGGCTCCCCGATGTCAAGATTTGGCAACTCTCCAAGGTACAGCGAAGCAGGGGACCATTTTGACAATTACTCGAGATTTGATTCCTTCAGCATGAATGAAGGAGGCTTTTCACCACGAGAAAAGCTTACACGGTTCGACTCCATAAATAGTTCCAAAGATTTTGGCCACAGTCGTGCATTCTCTTCGTTTGATGATGGAGATCCATTTGGCACCAGTGCCCCCTTCAAGGTTTCATCAGAAGATCAAACTCCCAAAAAGAGTTCTGGCAATTGGAGTTCTTTCTAGCAGCAATCTGGTTTTCCTCTCTCGCTTCATCTCTTTCTTTCTTACGTTTGCCAATTTTTGTGTGTGCTGTATAGATTGTTTGTGTTGAAATGCTGTATTGTTGTAAAGTTATTCATCAAGGCCCTGCTTAAATTTTTTTTGCTGAGGTAAAAAACTTGTTCTTTTTGGGGGGCGTCCAGATAAAAAATAGAATGCCTTTTCTTTTGAGTGGCAAATTCTTGAGACCAATAGAAACTGAGACGTTTGAGAAAACAAAGACTGTTGGCATTCCCTTTCTTCTTCTTCTTTTTAATTTTTGGTGCTATGAACTTTGTAACAATGCAAAGCTAGGCAATAAACACCGGTTTTGGAGGCGCGTGACCTTCCTTAGGGTCGAAATGATCACGCGCTTCCTTGTATATTTCTATTATCCAGATGATCTCAGCTACCAGGCTATGTCTGAACGAGATCATAGGCTCGTTAGCTGGGCCTGTTCCATAGTGGCAAGTTTCACTCTTATTGGGCATTCTTATGTTGAATTTGGCTCCGATTTGATGATCTTCTCTCTCTCTCGTTGGTGAATGTATTTTATCTGCAAGTGAAAAGCTATTCCTGGAATAGTAAAGGAATGTAGAAGTTGGAAAAGAAAATAAAAGATCATTCTTTCTTTATTTTGGAATGTTAAATATAGGTATGGTGCTAATCAAATCCAATAAATTTTGGAAATTAAACTAAAGTATTATATGATATTACTAGAGGACTACGGGGCTGCTAATCCTGTTTGTTTTGTGGAAATTTTTTTTCTTCTAGATTTTTGCTGTGTTTATTTTTTGAATTTCTTTTGAAATATGTTATGTTTTTTCATAAAATATTTTACAGAAAAATTGATTAATATCAAATATTTTACAATCAATCTTTAAACTTAGTTTATTTGCTTAAAACTATATTTTAGTTCATGAAGTTATGTAAATAGTAATTCATTTATAATATTATTAAATTATTTTAATCAAGACCATTTTTTTCACGACTATATTTTTCACTACCACTACAATTTTTTCACCATCACCTCCTTCATCTCACCGCTATCTATCCTTTATAGTCATTGTCATCTTAAAAACATCTTGTCGTCACCTACACTATTTCATCACAACCATCTCCATCATCATTATGTTACCACCACTATCATCTTATCAACTCCTCCAGTGTTACTACTATCTTGCTACTATTATCATTTAAAAATATTTACATGTACATATTTATGTAAAAATATTGAAAGTATATTTCATGTAAAAAGAGTTTTCAAGCCATATATTTAAAAATATTTTACATGCACATTATTTTATAGTTGAACAATTTAAATGTAAAATATTTCCCATTTATAGAATATTTAATAAATAAATGGATATTAAAAACATGATAAACAATGCCAAAAAATGGCTCTTCCCACATGACCATTTAGGACCAATTAATGTCACATGCATTAATTGTTATATATATATATGGTAACTAATTATGTAAAAAATGATATTTGCACTCCCAATATGTTTTACATGAGAATCTACATTGTTTATTTGTTTGATGTGAACTGATATCTTATTGTCTTTTTTAATCGGTGATCAATCTAAGAATTAAGAAAAAACCTTTCTAAATAAAGAGATTCTTATTTTATCAGATTAAAAACTTAAACTCTTCAAAAAAAAAAAGAAGCATATTTTTACTTATAAGCTTCTAATCCCACATATTAAAAAGAAATAAAATAATTTTTTTTGCTATTTTTTAAATATCAAAAATATATCTTACGTTTAGGTTTATAATCCCATATATTAAAAAGGAACATAATAAAATCTTTTAGGTGTTTTTTTTTTATATTTTATAATGGGAAACACATCTCACGTTTAAGTCCATAATCTCACATAATAAAGTGAAAAATAATTTTTGATATTTTTGAAATGTAGGCCAAAGGCTTTTAGGCCAAAGAAAACAAAGAACACTAAGAACATAGAATGCAAACCGAGCAACCTGGGTTCCAACACAAATCAGATTTAGTAAAAACGAAAGCACATAAATGTTGTTGCTATTTTTTTAAGGAACAATTATATAGCATCCATTTACTTTGATTTTCACTCTTTTTTTTTTTTTTGTCAAAATAGGTTTATGTTTAAAACCAAAACCCTTTGGATATCAATTAAGAAAATTTCAATGAAGAAATCATATGTAGTAAAAGAAGAATTTCAATTAGTCAAAAGAAAATAGATAATTTCAATTGATATTCAAAAGAAAGCAGGCATTAGGAGGGCACTGTAACACATCACGCCTTGATGAAACGTACCTTCGTAGCACATTCGATTTGGGCCTGTGATCGTTTTCCCCTTTTCCTACTAAATATGAGTTTAAGGAGAGTGATTATTCCTTCGAGAATCACTATATATGTATATATATTGAGTTAAAATGATTTCAATGGCTACTACGCGTAATTAGTTTCTCCAACTCTCGGTGCCTTTGATTTTAGAAATAACATAAAAATAAAAAAGGGATATCATTTGCTTTTGGAAACGTTATTATGTCCCGATCGAGGTTTTTCCCGTACAAAAGAGAAAAAATAAGAACAAATTATTCCTCACAAAGCAATCTCCATTTTATCAGTTACATAACAGAAGATGAGCCTGGCCAGGCGAGACTCAGATTTTCAAAGCAAAACACTATAAAAAACAAGATCCAATCCGAACTAGATGACCAACGCATTGATTCCCTTGTTTAAGAACACAAGTGAGAGTTCAGTTTCAGACATCTCTCAACGTTTGAATCCCCTATTTAGATTCTTCTCGCAAGTATTCTATGATAAAACTACAAGACTACAGTGCTTGCATTGTTTTCTTCTCTCGAGTTTACTGCCCCACCTAAACAAAATGCAGTGGTCAAATCAAATGCAAAGTCTCTTAATAACTATCATATCAACCATCATAAAATTTAAATCTAACACAACAAATAAAGCAAAATCTCTTAATTCAAAAATTTTACCGACCACTTACTACTTACAATACGGACAATCTTGACTCAACTACCAGGATACTCATGTTCTTGGAAACAGCCGAATAGTGTTTTTTCTTTTCTTTTCTTTTTATGAAACCAAGGGTCTACAAGATGTCGGCAATACGGATGGGCAAAGAATCAAAACCACAAATAAATGGCAACAGGGTCAAAATACCTTTTCTACTCGTGTCTTTCCATGAAATCAGATGGAAGATACTTTTCTCCCCTGTGGAAAACTATATAGATCGAGTGTCCACAGGGGGCGGTATTTGGAATGCTAGAAATAGGGTGTCCTGGAAAAATAGTATAGGGTGCCCTGCTCGCCCGATACTGATAGACAATCTTGACTCCACGAAAGTCTGCCAATGGCATGTTCTTGGAAGCTACCGGGATGATCTCCTCTTATTCCATGAAGCTAAGGGCCTACAAGACGTGTAATGAGTCCATGCACTTCATTCATAAATTTAGTATTATCAATGAAAACCACAAATTAATGGCGCGAGGATCATAATACCTGGGTTTGCATTATTTTCCACACGCACGGTCTCTTTCCATGAAAGTCAGGGAGAATGGATTAAGTGATTGGCCTACCCGTGATGAAGAATGGAATGCCTCGATCTTCTTTTGAGTGACAAATTGTCGAGACTTTACGATCCAAAGCAGTAAGATTTAATTGAAAGACAGGAGGATGAAAAATACATCTTCTGTCATTTTCATTCCATTAAATCATTGCCTTTAACCGTGACTTTTCTAGATTAAGATAACTTTTGAGTGAGATAATGTGCTCTTTAACGGGACTTTTCTATATTGACCAATTCTAGACATGCTGTGAGGCAAAAGCAAAATTGCCACCAAGTTAGTATTTGGTGGTGGATCTTAATATTTACTTTACTTTAATCACTTCTCATTTAAAAAAGAAACTCTTTTGTTTTTTAACAAAACAAAGCACCTCAAGTTTTAAATAAAAAACATAACTTCTTATTTTGAGGATTAATTTTCTCATAACCTTTTCCATTAATCATTTCAAGAAACTATAGGCTATAATTCAATTTCAAAACTGTTTTTTCTTTATTATTGATTCTATTAATTTTTTTTTTATTAAAATGACGCGCGTGTACAATAATTACCTAGCTATTTGACATGTGATTTGTTGCGGTTCTGATAGCTTTTTTTTTTGACAAAAATAGATAAACACACAAGCTTTTCAAATATTTTTTCTTTACAAAAACAATCCTAATTATAAATCAATAAGTTTATACATGCATTTGATTAAATAAATTGAGAAATATTTGTTCTAATAACTATAAAAACTGTTAAAGTATCAATTCGACTCGCCTAATTGCTATTTTTTCTTGACACAAAACAATTAATATGTAGATGTTATTAACCTATTTTTTGACATCAAGTAAAAAATATAACTATGAATTAAAAAGTCAATAACTATTTATAATAAAATATAATGAATATTACCTGTAAGATCTCAAGATAATTTTTATTATAGTAAGAAAATAGAGCAATGTTGTCATTGCTACAATGAAACACTATTTTCTTAGTCTTTGTATAATAATTTTTCAAAATAAATGTGTTAAAGAAGTTTTTTTTAAAAAAAGTAAAGAGCAAAAAATTCACTTAATGATGTATTTTAAAGAATAATATAAATTATACTCTCGGACCTTACCTCACAATTTAAATTTACAAGACTATAATATGATTTATATTATCTTTTAACATATTATACATGAATAATTGAGTACGTAAATAACCACTATCTGTAATCAGAATCTAAGACTCTCGCTCAACCTCATAAAACGAGTCAAGGAATTTTGCCCATTTCCACCCCGGCATAAAAAAATATTACATCATGATAGAAACACACGCTGAAATTATGTTTGGTTAAAATTTTAATTTAAAAAAATAAAATATTTTTTGTTTAAAAGATGAAAATTAAAAGATGAAATAATTTTTTTTTTAACAATATAAGGGATTCGATAATTAAGTATTTATTATTCATCATAGTATGTGTTTCGTAAAGAGTTATAAGTTGTTTTTTTTTTTTGCAAAAATACTTTCAATAAAAAATCATATCAAAATAATGTTTTTTTAAAATATTTTTTAATAACAATACATCAAAATTATAAAAAATATCCAAAAAAATCAAATCAAAGCTTGCATGTTTGATGGATAATATGATGCAAAATACATTTTTTATTTATATTTTACAATTAGAAAAATATTAATTAAATATTTTTTGAAATAAAATATATTTTTCTAAAAATATTTAAAAATAAAAACTACTATACTGTTAATATTATAGAGTGATAAATATTCCAACTGTGAAGAATAAAAAAATATTAATTTTTTTCCAAACAAAAGTGTAAAGAAAAAGGATATAAGAAATAAAGAGAAGATAAAAAATGATATATAGTCCAAGTGTAAAATAATAAAAATAACAAGCATAAATGAAAAAAAAGCATATAAGAAATACATGTTTTTCTTAAAAAAAGAGCAATAAATTATAGATTTACAGCCATGACAATAATAACATTGGTAAAATTTACAATTATGTCATTTCTATAGTAAAAGATCATTTTCTGTTAGTATATGCACTAGATTAGCGGTCCGCACAAAGTCACAAGTCATACCATAAAAGTTTTTAACCTAAAAAAAATATAGGAGATGATCATATTTTTAAATCAATTCATGACCTCAAAAAAAAAAAATCCTCAATCTCTAAAATCTTTCCAAAGTCATATATGTTTGCTTAGCACTTTCAATGTAAAAATCACTGAACTTGAAATATTCTCATCATATAAAATTAATTAACATAAAACCCAATAATTTTAATGGTTGAAATCGTCGTCAATGACAGCTTTTTTTTACACTGGAATAAAATTTGTTATCAAAATAAATTTTATAAAATTAAAAGGATAGATCACTTGATAACCAAAAAAATATGTGGGGTTAAAATGAAAATTTTCAAACCAATTTCAATGTAGCCATCTATTTTACCTGTTTTTTTCACTTCAGTCCTTTATACTCCACTGGGATTGTATAAACGTTTCTTGGCAAAGTTCTTGACCTCGAACCTGTTCCCCTTAGAAGTGATTCTGCTGATAAAGATCATTTTCACCTTCCACCATGCATTTAAACTTTCTATAGTCCTTCAAATAGCACACGATCTCTTGCTGTAACATTTGAAGAAGGAAGAAATGGAAAACAAGTATCCATTAACTACCAACAAATAACTATTTAGGAATCAATACACCTGCTAATATTCCAGCATGGTTAGTGAAGGAAAAACCCTCAGATACTTTCACTATCAACCTGTTAATTTACCAAAAATATTTGCATCGACAAATTGATTCGTGATAATTTTTAGCATAGATAAGAAATACTAGCAAATGCCTCTAACAAGACCAAGATCTCCACTCTCGGCCTATTTTAAAATCTCCAAACCAAGGCATGGTATTTCAGTGCGAGCGTTTTTCAAACTAAGGTGAAGAGATGACAGTTTTCTATCTCAGAAGAAGCGTGGCTGTAAGAGCAATTACAGCATTTTTCAAATACCCTTCTTTCAAAGATGTGGTGGGAATTCAATCCATGCTCTTGTAACTGATTATGATGATGCTATTTTCTTAATCAATGGAATTGATAGAATTAAAAGCTTTGTTCTGAACGCATGGACCCATGCACCATCTTTGAACAGTTGAGAGGACACATGAAAGACCAGGCGAACTTGACTTGGAACGAGTCCACGAGAATGCGATGCACTTCACTCTTAAGTATAGCATTATCATTGAACGGAAGCATTACACACAAACATGGCGTCCATTCATTATGAGCCGAAACTTCTTGCAATTTTAAGCATCCCGTTTTTCTTTTCCTGTATTTTTGTATCTACTACTGGTCCTGTGGCTGCGCTTGACTCAGCCTTGCTAGCATCGGAAGGCAAGGCTTTGCTTGAGAGTGGATGGTGGAGTGACTACAGCAACCTCATCTCAAATCGTTGCCAGTACTGGCCTGGCATAGCCTGTGATCGGGCTGGAAGCATCACAGAGATTTCTCCGCCTCCAGAGTCCCTCAAGGTGGGAAATAAGTTTGGAAAGATGAACTTTTCTTGCTTCCCAAACCTTGTCCGTCTCGACCTGGCCAACCATGATCTCAATGGGAACATCCCACCTCAAATTTCTACCCTTCCGCAACTCAGATACCTCAACCTGTCCTCAAATAACCTACCAGGTGAGTTACCGTCTTCACTTGGAAATCTCAGCCAACTTGTTGAGCTTGATATCTCTTTCAATAATTTCACCATTACCATCCCTCCCGAGCTAGGCGATCTTAAGAATCTTGTTACCTTGAACTTGTCTTATAACAGCTTCAGTGGCCCGATTCCCTCGGCACTTTGTCATTTGGACAATTTAACGCATTTACATATGGATCACAATGCTCTCGAAGGTGCCCTCCCTGGAGAAATAGGGAACATGAAAAATCTAGAGAGTTTGGACGTGAGTGACAATAGACTTAATGATCCAATCCCTCGAACAGTGGGTAGTTCAGCCAAGTTGAGGTCTTTGATCTTTCGTCAGAACAAAATCAATGGATCCATTCCTTTGGAAATAGGAAATTTAAAGAATCTAGAGGTTTTAGATCTTAGCTCTAATATCATAGCTGGTTCAATTCCTTCAACGCTGGGTCTTTTACCTAACTTGATTTCTCTATCTCTTGATGACAACCAGATCAATGGCTGCATCCCTTTGCAAATAGGAAATCTGACTAATCTACAAGTTCTAGATCTTAGCTCTAATATCATAGCTGGTTCAATTCCTTCAACTTTGGGCCTTCTATCCAATTTGATCACTGTAGATTTTTCTGGCAACCAAATCAATGCACCCATCCCTTTAGAAATAGGAAATTTGACAAATCTACAATATTTAGATCTTAGTGGCAATAAGATCACTGGTTTGATTCCTTTTTCATTAGGCAATTTAACAAAGTTGACAACTCTACGAATTTCTGGCAACCAAATTAACGGATCCATCCCTTTGGAAATACAGAACTTGAAAAACTTGCAAGAATTATATATGAGTTCAAACAATATTAGTGGTTCAATTCCTCCTAAAATGGGCAGTTTGAGAAACTTGGCATCTCTAGACCTTTCTAGCAACCAAATCACCGGATCCATCCCATTGGAAATACAGAAGTTGGAAAATTTGAAAGAATTATATTTGAGTTCAAACAATATCAGTGGTTCAATTCCTCCTACAATGTACATTTTGAGAAACTTGGCATCTGTAGACCTTTCTAATAACCAATTCAGTGGACCCATCCCTTCATCTTTTAAGTATTGTGAACAATTGACCTTTCTAGATTTGAGCTACAATAATTTAAGTGAAGGGATACCCTCTCAGCTATATAATTTGCCCTTTTTATTGTCTGTGAATTTTAGTTACAATAATCTCTCAGGCTGTGTTCCCTTGAATTTGTCATCACCCTTTGATTTTTATTTCCCATGTGATTTTCTTCTTCATGGTCATATTACCAACGATTCTGCAACTTTTAAGGCTACTGTATTTGAGGGCAACAAATATTTACACCCAGATGTCTCAAACTGTCCGTTACCTCCAAAAACTAACAGAAAGATCAATTCCATCAAAATATTTCTTCCTATCACCACCATTTCACTATTTCTCCTGTGTCTCGGATGTTGTTATCTGTCTCGATGCAAGGCTACCCAACTTGAGCCAACATCATTAAAGAATGGAGATTTGCTTTCCATTTGGAATTATGATGGGAGGATTGCATACGAAGACATCATTGCATCGACCGAGAACTTTGACCTCAGATACTGTATCGGATCCGGTGGTTACGGGAGCGTCTACCGAGCTCACCTTCCGAGTGGAAAATTAGTTGCCTTGAAGAAACTTCATTGTCAGGAGGCTGAGGAGCCGACTTTTGACAAGAGTTTCAAGAATGAGGTGAAACTGCTCGCACACATACGTCACCGGAGCATTGTAAGGCTTTATGGATTCTGTTTGCACCGGCGTTGCATGTTTCTAGTTTACGAGTACATGGAAAAGGGAAGCTTGTTTTGTGCCTTGAGAAATGATGCTGAGGCTGTGGAATTGAACTGGATGAAAAGAGCACACATCATCAAAGACATTGCTCACGCCTTATCTTACTTGCATCATGACTGCAACCCACCAATTGTTCATCGAGACATATCAAGCAGCAATGTCCTGTTGAATTTGGAATCCAGGTCTTTTGTTGCTGATTTTGGCGTGGGCAGACCCCTAGATCCTGATTCGTCCAACATTACTGTACTTGCCGGTACCTATGGATACATTGCCCCAGGTAAACATATTTCTTCTTAACATATATATATATATATATATGCCACTCATGCACTGCCAAACTAAAGCAAACTATCCTCGTGATGACAAAAAGCTTGAGATCTGCACAATAGTTCCCAAGTTCGAGTCAGGGTATGAACCTCTTGTAAGAGCCTAGAAAAACCAGAATTTTACTCGCTTACCTGAGCTCACAAAGTACACTTTCCGGAGAAGGGGTTACCTCAAATCCAAAAAAAATAAAATTCTCTTCTATATATATATGTGTGTGTGTGTTTGTGTTTTTTTAATTTCATTTTGTTTATGTACAGAGTTGGCTTATACTATGGTGGTGACAGAGAAATGTGATGCTTACAGCTTCGGAGTTGTGGCGCTTGAAACTTTGATGGGAAGGCATCCGAGAGATATCCTATCATCATCTGATCAGGCTATTACACTGAAAGAAGTGTTAGATCCTCGTTTGCCACCTCCAACGAATGAAATTGTCATACAAAATATATGTACTGTTGCCACTCTTGCATTCTGTTGCCTACATCCGAATCCGAAATCTCGACCTTCGATGAAACTCGTGTCTCAAGAATTTCGATCTCCCAAGAGATCATTGGTAGGTCTTGAGATTTCTTTGCTGAAGCTGCGACATCCTAGCATGCACACAAATATAGGTGACATCACAGTTTCTAGTTGAAAACGTGAACTTCGAGCTCACATTGAAGTTTATAATATTTCTTAATTTTGGAAGAACTTTTTTTCCAATCATCTTTCAAAGGAAGACCATTTGAAGATTTATGTCTCATGTTTGGAACCAAGCTTTGACTTCAAGAGATGGTGAATAATTGCTATGTACTCCCTCCATTTTATATATGGACTTTTATACTATTCAGTATTGTGTTTTAAAAATGTTTTTGAAGAAAAATATTTTTTTTATTTTTATTTTAAATTACAATTTTTAATATTTTTAGATTATTATGAGGTACCGATATTAAAAATGATTTAAAGAAAATAGAAAATTTCAATTGATATTCAAAAGAAAGCGGGCAATAGGAAGGGCACTATAACACATCACACCTTGATGAAACGTACCTTCGTGGCACATTCGATCTGGGCCTGTGATAGTATTTCCCCTTTTCCTACTAAATATGAGTTTAAGGAGAGTGATTATTCCTTCGAGTTAAAATGATTTCAATGGCTAGTAAGGTGTCTAGTTCCGTTCTACTGCGCGTAATTAGTGTTTCTAACTTTAGAGATCGATGCGTTAACTTGTCATCTTCCAAACCTCTTGCTGCATCCAGCTGTGCCTCTAGCTAGTTAGATTGCTTCTCGCAAGTATTCTCTGATAATACTACAAGACTACAGTGCTTGTATTTTTTCTTCTTCTCTCGAGTTTACTGCTCCACCTAATCAAAATGCAGTGGTCAAATGCAAAGTAAAGTCACTAAAATGAACATGTTCAAAGTCCGAAAATCAGGCATTCTAACCCTATTTTTGTTTTTTTAAATAAGATTCTTAAAATCATTACACTATATTGGTTAATGGAGCTTATACCGTCACGGACATCAATTGTTATTTTACAGAAATGGGTCTTCTCTTTTTATTACAACGGACGTGGTGGATATCTTTCCAGGACATTAACCCGTCGTGTGGATGCCCTGACAATACTCGTAATTTTTATTTTCCATTACCGTGGGTGTTTGGGACAACGTTTTTAATCATTATTATATTAATAATTACATAATTTAAACCTAAAACAACAAATAAGTAAATTTTTTATCACTGTAACACCTACTAGTTACAAATTACAATAATGATAATCTTGACTCGACTACCAGGATAGTTTGCCAATTCCAAACAAACACGTTCCCTCTACTTTCTTTATTATTCATGTTCTTGGAAACAGCCGAATAGTGTTTTTTCTTTTCTTCTCTTTTTATGAAACCAAGGGCCTACAAGAAACCGGCAATACGGATCGGCAAAGAATCAAAACCACAAATGAATGGCAACAGGGTCAAAATACCTTTTCTACTCGATCGTGTCTTTCCATGAAATCAGATGGAAAATACTTCTCTCCCCTGTGGAAAACTATATAGGGTGTCCATAGGGGGGCGGTGTTTGGAATGCTAGAAATAACATAATTTTCAAGGGTAGGGTGCCAGAAACACACAAGTTTGCCAATGGCATGTTCTTGGAAGCTACCGGGATGATCTACTCTTATTCCATGAAGCTAAGGGCCTACAAGAAGTGTAATGAGTCCATGAAAAAGCCATGCACTTCATTCATGAATTTAGCATTATCACTGAAAGGGAGCGGTGGACGCAGACATGGCCTACAAGACGCGGGCATTAATGGGTTTGCATTATTTTCCACACGGCCTCTTCTTTTGAGTGACAAATGGTGTCGAGACCAATAAAAACAAACCGAGAAAGCAATGCTGGTGAAATTTCATGTTCTCATTTTCATCCATCATTTCACATTTTTCAAATTGCATTTTGTATGAAGCTTCCTCGCCATGGATCGTTGGCTTTTATTTGATGATTTTTTTTTTCTTGTTGGTAAATCTATTCTTCTTCAAGTTGGTGATACAAAATTTTGGTTTTAGGCTTAAGCTTGCTCTGTGTTTCTGGCTCAATATATATGAACCTCTTATTGATGAAAAGACTGAGTGCATGTCTGAGATTTGATTATTTCCTTATCTTAATTTTCCGGGCATTCATACTTGGTGCTCTGTTTATGTTAATATGCTATAAAGTATTGTTAGATAATATTATAAATCATTTCATGAACTTAGTCTAAGAGTACAAATCTTTATGTTCAAATAGTTTTTTGATATGATATTAAAATTTTGTTGACCGAATGATCACAAGTTCGAATCTCACCATCTCGTTCTATATTTTAATTAAAATTAATTAATAGTACAAGTTAGTGTGAGTTCAAATCTCATTACTTTTATTTTTACTACTACTATTATTAAAACTAATTACTGGTATATGAAGGAATTGTGTCCTTTAAATTAATGTGCAATGACTAAACTTGGATAGGACAATTAACGGAGATAATTTAATCTGATTATTTTAGGAGTCGTAGTGCTTTGCTAGAAGCCAACTACGATTAATAGGGTTAAACCTATAGCTATTATAATTGGGTCCTATGAGGTCACACACTTAGAGATTACGGAATAGATCAACGAAAGAAAAATGGTTAATTATTAATACATATTAGATATTATTAATAATAAATAATATTATTTATTTCTGAAATAAAATAAATATTATTTATTCATATTAGATATGATTAATTATGGAGTTATTCATACAGCCTTTTATTTGATAAAAGGACAAAGTCTTCATTTCTATTTATTGCTCTAAAAACCGTACGTTGGAAAAGGAAATGACATTTACTATATATTGATGTGCCATAAAAGGAAAAAAACGTCTCCATCATTGAAGATGGAATATATAAATGATTTTTAGAAAATCATGTTTTGGTAATAAAATCTTTCCATATAACGTACGGGGAAAAGGCTAATAAAGGAAATAAAAGAAGTTTTGAATGACACAAGTTTTTTATTTATTTCTTGGTTGCTCTCAAAAATCGAGAGTGGTGCAAGGAGAGACCGCCATTTTTCCTCTTTCAACCAAGGCAATTTTGATTGCTCCCTTTTGTCCATTCGTCCTAGCAGTCTAAGGCAAGAGATCTATTCGGGCTCGTGTGGACTAAATAGAGGAGCAACACGTGGGGCTCTCATCCTTTTAGATATCACTATATCTGACTCGGTTCACGCATCAACATGTATTTTCCATGAACAATACTTTGATCTATCAATTATGCTTGAAGATTCTACGATTGGATGTTTAGATATGATCTGAAATTCCACTTAATGCATCTAATTTTTCAACAATGGTATCAGAGCTATCTTGCATAAATTGATAGGATCAATGAATTAATTGTTAATTTGATGCGGATCTTGATTTAAATTGGTGGTGAATTTTATATGGATAAAATGTAAAATTAAAATGAAGATTTTGATTGGCCCATGGAATTTTATGAATATAATATGGAATTTTTAGGAGGGAGATACACAAAACATATGGTACATGACTTTTGCTTTTGATCTCCTCTCCTTAATAATAAAATGCCTTTACGATTTTAATTAAAAAGAAAGCAAAATTGTTTTGTTTCCTCCAATTTTAAAATATGCAGACAAACCCCAAGGGAGTCAATATTATATGGTTTATTTTATTGTTTCCTAAAAGTTAGGAAATCCCATTTATATAATTTTCATACAATTTTATCTAATAATTGCATTTTATGATTAATAATGATTAATACCATGTAAGGATTTAATTTTAAATTAAGAATTTTTTTTTATGCTTGTTTTATATTATGATATATTGCATGCATAAGGTGACTAGTATGGCCCAGAAATACGATCTGCGTATCGTTATATTTTTGTAATTTATTTTAATAATTAGATTATTGTAAATAATTTTGTAATACAAAGAAGAGAAAGTCCATGAAGTTCAAGGATGGAGATCCATGAAGGGTACAAGGATGAAGACAAGAGAAGATTAGATCTTTAATTTTTATTTTTTTTGGGCCATACTAGGATCATTTTTTTTTTTTGCATATTTTTTTATGCTTTATTTATTTATTTTGCATTGTCTTTATTTATGCTAGTTTTCACTTATAAATAAAAGATAATCAAAAACTTAAGTTCCTACAGAAAATTGGGGCAATACCTTTCCGTGTCATAACCCATGAAGTTTATGGTTTTGGTTGGATGGGTTTCGCAAAAGCGAGGGTGTCCTACCTCAATCTTAGGCTCGTGAGGGTGAATCTATACGGGGGTTCATAAATCTTGATACGGTTGTACCCAACAAGAGACCAAAAGGCAAAATTTTGGATCTTGAGGCATAGGGATGAATCCTACATTGGATGTGGATCATCAACCAAGAATTATAATAAGTTATAATTAGTAATTGTTACTTACCTTGCATACACAAGAACTAAGGCACGGTAGGGACAGGGGTAGCTAGGACGTCTTCACGTCCCTCGGACCTGAGAATAATTCTCAGATTCCTTTCCCAATCAAGGAAGTTCATTCCATTGAGCTTGTTTTTCTCAACAATTGAGCGTAGAGAGAATTTCAAATTATTGTTCGACATAATCTACAAAATACTTTGATCTATCAATTATGCTTGAAGATTCTACGATTAGATGTTTAGATATGATCTGAAATTCCGCTTAATGCATCTAATTTTTCAACAGTATAAGACAATATAAATATGTATAAGTTTCAATCCTAAAATTAAATACAAACAAAACCTTAAAGTTTCATTAAATAATTAAAATTTTAGATTAATATAATTTTTGAATCAGATAATGTGCTCTTTAACCGGGACTGTTCTATATTTCTAGACATGCTGTGAGGCAAAAGCAAAATTGCCACCAAGTTAGTATTTGTTGGTGGGTGTTAATATTTACTTTGCTTTAGTCACTTCTCATTTTAAAAAGAAACTATTTTGTTTTTTAAACAAAACAAAGCACCTCAAGTTTTAAATAAAAAACATAACATTCTTATTTTGAGGATTAATTTTCTCAAAACCTTTTCCATTAATCATCTCAAGAGACTATAAGCTATAATTCAATTTCAAAACTGTTATTTCTTTATTATTGCTTCTATTATTTTATTTATTTATTAAAATGACATGTGTGTACAATAATGAACTAGCTATTTGACATGAGATTTGTCGCGGGTCAGATAGATTTTTTGACAAAAATAAATAAACATACAAGCTTTTTAAATATTTCATTTTTTTACAAATACAAATCCTAATATAAATAAAGAAGTTTATACATGCATTTAATTAAATAAATTAAGAATTATTTGTTGTAATAAATATAAAAATGTTAAAGTATCTATTTTACTCGCCTAACTGCTATTTTTTCTTGACACAAAAAAAATTAATATGTAGGGTTATTAACCTATTTTTTTGACATCAGTAAAAAATATAAGTGTAAATTAAAAAGTTGATAGTTATATATAATAACATTTAGTGAATAATAACATGTAAGATCTCAAGATAATTTTTATTGTGGGGAAGAAAAAAAATGTTGTCATTGCTACACTGAAACACTATTTTCTTAGTCTTTGTATAATAAATTTTCAAAATAAATGTGTTAAGAATTTATTTAAAAAAAAAGTTAAGAACAAAAAGAATGGTATAAATAGATTAAGTGTAGTGATAAATATTCCAACTGTGAAGAGTAATTTTTTCCCCCAAACAAAAGTGTAAAGAAAAAGGAGAGGAAAAACTAAACAAAATATTAAAAATAAATACAGAGAAGATAAAAAAAAAAAGATAAATAATCCAAGTGTAAAATGATAAAAATAACAAGCATAAAAAAACGCATATAAATTATAGATTTACCACCACGACAGTAATAAAATTGGCAAAATTTACAATTATGTCATTTCCATAGTAAAAGATCATTTTCTATTAGTGGTGACTTGTTCTTCTGTGAGACAATCTGATGATGCTATTGTCTTAATCAATGGAATTGATAGAATTAAAAGCTTTGTTCTGAACGCATGGACCCATGCACCGTCTTTGAACAGTTGAGAGGACACATGAAAGACCAGGCGAACTTGACTTGGAACGAGTCCACGAGAATGCGATGCACTTCACTCATAAGTATAGCATCATCATTGAAGGGAAGCATTACACACAAACATGGCGTCCATTCATTATGAGCCGAAACTTGTTGCAATTTTAAGTATCCCGTTTTTCTTTTCCTGTATTTTTGTATCTACTACTGGTCCTGTGGCTGCGCTTGACTCAGCCTTGCTAGCATCGGAAGGCAAGGCTTTGCTTGAGAGTGGATGGTGGAGTGTTCACAGCGACCTCATCTCATCAAATCCTTGCAAGTACTGGGCTGGCATAGTTTGTGATCTGGCTGGAAGCATCACCGAGATTTCTCCTCCAGGGTTCCTCAAGGTGGGAAATAAGTTTGGAAAGATGAACTTTTCTTGCTTCCCAAACCTTGTCCGTCTCGACCTGGCCAACCATGAGCTCAATGGGAGCATCCCACCTCAAATTTCTACCCTTCCACACCTCAGATACCTCGACCTGTCCTCAAATAACCTAACAGGTGAGTTACCATCTTCACTTGGAAATCTCAGCCAACTTGTTGTGCTTGATATCTCTTCCAATAATTTCACCACTACCATCCCTCCAGAGCTAGGCCATCTTAAAAATCTTGCTACCTTGATCTTGTCTCATAACAGCTTCAGTGGCCCGATTCCTTCGGCACTTTGTCATTTGGACAATTTAACGTATTTACATATGGATCACAATACTCTCGAAGGATCCATTCCTTTGGAAATAGGAAATTTAAAGAATCTAGAGGTTTTAGATCTTAGCTCTAATATCATAGCTGAACCCATCCCTTTAGAAATAGGAAATTTGACAAATCTACAATATTTAGATCTTAGTGGCAATAAGATCACTGGTTTGATTCCTTTTTCATTAGGCAATTTAACAAAGTTGATAACTATAAACCTTTCTCACAACCAAATCAACGGATCCATCCCTTCATTTTTCATGTATTGTGAAAAATTGACCTCTCTAGATTTGAGCTGCAATCATTTAAGTGAAAGGATACCCTCTCAGCTATATACTTTGTCCTTTAAATTGTTTATGAATTTTAGTTACAATAATCTCTCAGGCCGTGTTCCCTCTGTGTTTTCTCAAGCTTTTGCATTAGAGGGCAACAAAAATTTATACAATGATTTCTCAGATTTACCGTTTCCTCCACCTCCAAAAACTAACAGAAAGAACAATTCCATCAAAATATTTCTTCCTATCACCACCATTTCACTATTTCTCCTGTGTCTCGGATGTTGTTATGTGTCTCGATGCAAGGCTACCCAACTTGAACCAACATCATTAAAGAATGGAGACTTGCTTTCCATTTGGAATTATGATGGGAGGATTGCATACGAAGACATCATTGCATCGACCGAGAACTTTCACCTCAGATACTGTATCGGAACCGGTGGCTATGGGAGTGTCTACCGAGCACAACTTCCAAGTGGGAAATTAGTTGCCTTGAAGAAACTTCATCGTCGAGAGGCCGAGGAGCCGGCTTTTGACAAGAGTTTCAAGAATGAGGTGAAACTGCTCGCACACATACGACACCGGAGCATTGTAAGGCTTTATGGATTCTGTTTGCACCAGCGTTGCATGTTTCTAGTTTACGAGTACATGGAGAAGGGAAGCTTGTTTTGTTCCTTGAGAAATGATGCCGAGGCTGTGGAGTTGAACTGGATGAAAAGAGCACACATCATCAAAGACATTGCTCATGCATTATCTTACTTGCATCATGACTGCAGCCCACCGATTGTTCATCGAGACATATCAAGCAGTAATGTCCTATTGAATTCAGAATCCAACTCTTTTGTTGCTGATTTTGGCGTGGCCAGACTCCTAGATCCTGATTCGTCCAACCTTACTGTACTTGCTGGTACCTATGGATACATTGCCCCAGGTAAAGATATTTCTTCTTAACATATATACATATTTGCCACTCATGCACTGAACTCTTATATATATATATATATATGTGTGTGTGTGTGTGTGTGTGTTTTAATTTTGTTTTGTTTATGGACAGAGTTGGCTTATACTATGGTGGTGACAGAGAAATGCGATGCTTACAGCTTCGGAGTTGTGGCGCTTGAAACTTTGATGGGAAGGCATCCGGGAGATATCCTGTCATCATCTGATCAGGCTATTACACTGAAAGAAGTGTTAGATCCTCGTTTGCCACCTCCAACGAATGAAATTGTCATACAGAATATATGTACTGTTGCAACTCTTGCATTCTGCTGCTTACATCCGAATCCAAAATCTCGACCTTCGATGAAACTCGTGTCTCAAGAATTTCTATCTCCCAGGAGATCATTGGTAGGTCTTGAGATTTCCTTGCTGAAGCTGCGACATCCTAGCATGCACACAACTATAGGTGACATCACAGTTCCTAGTTGAAAATGTGAACTTTGAGCTCCCATTGAAGTTTATAATATTTCTTAATTTTGGAAGAACTTTTTTTTCCAATCATCTTTCAAAGGATGACCACTTGAAGATTTATGTCTCATGTTTGGAACCAAGCTTTGACTTCAAGAGATGGTGAATAATTGCGATGTACTCCCTCCATTTTATATTTGGACTTTTGTATTGTTTAGCATTGTATTTTAAAAATATTTTTGAAAAAATTTGAAATTTTTTATTTTTGTTATTTATTTTAAATTAAAATTTCTTGATATTTTTATATCGTTTTGATGTGTTGATATTAAAAATGATTTAAAAAAATATTATTCGTATATTTTTCTAAATAAAAAATATTTTGAAAAACAGTTTCAACTACAATGTCAAATATACTCTTTGTCGTGATGAAATTCCGTCACAACATATCATCAGTTTTATGTATATAGTTCTATATAGTTCATAAATCGTATATGCTAAAACTTGTATATGGTATAATTATAACATATGATTACGTGACAATTCATATTCTATAGGATCTCCTGCATCGAAGCTCTATGCACCGGTGTTAGATTTCTTGTAATATTATATATATTCATAATATTGTTTAAAAAAATTATTTAATTGTCTTTTTTAAGATTAAATTGAATAATTCTAAATAATTTTATTTTTGGATTTAAACTATTTTTTTTGAATTAATATATTTAATTATATATATACATAAATAATATAACCTCGAAATAACATGCCAAAACACTCCAAAACTAAAATATTTCACTTCAATTAAAAAAATAAAACATCAGCTGAAACATAATTTACAAATGCTACGTCCAATTCATATTCTTGGTGACAGTTTACAAGTAACGGATACAAGAAAAATTAGCAAGGTATTTCAAATTCTTGCAAGAATCGTACAGGACTGGCCGGCAAGATCACTGAAATTACCAAAAACCCACAGACATGGGGGCAACTCGAGGACGTCATCATCCAAGACCAGAAGGCCAGCACTCCCCGACTTGAGAACCAGAAATAACTACTGGTTAAACCCTAAATTTATTCCCCTTACAGGGAGCAAGCCCATGGTACTCACACATTACACAAGACTGAAAGGTTCGACAGTTCTACATCTACAATTAATTGTTCACCCGACACCATAAAAAATAATAGAAAATAAAATGAGAACAAATACTTTGTTTAAGATGGATGGTTCTGATTTAAAATTTTTGGGATGAAACTTGGAATGCTAAAATCTTTATTTTAAAATAAACAAATCATCTCTTTTTAGATGGAAAGTTACTGAGCTAGTGATAATACACTAAACCAATTATCCATTTCTTACATCATAATCCTAATTCAGTCCTTTTTTAATACTAAAAAATATTAAAAAAAAATTATTCGTAATTCAATCTTAATTATACGGAACCGAAATTCTCTTTTCATGGAACCATTAATTATTAAAATCTATATCCTCCCTCAAATTTTAAAGAAATTCAGAAATGCGAGACAGTTGATCAGATTAGGCTGACATCAAAAAAGAAACCAACGATTTTTCAATTTCCCGTTTATCACTGCTTAATCAAGCAGAGAAGGTGGTTAATTTTTCTCCTCCAATTATAGTTTATTGCTCAGTGTCAACTATAAACAGGCGAGACTCGCTCCAAATCCAGGCTGGTTTCGGACACCAATTAAGTGGGACCCACTTCATGCAAAACACTTAAACCCTGTAAGGGGAAAGATTTTCACTCTCTCTTTCGTCAACTGAAGGGTTAAAACTGCATGACGACTATTTTGTTTTGGTCAACCTTTTCTACTTTTATGCCCTGCTGCTGATCTTTCACTCTCCTTTCCTGTCTGCTTCTTCTTGTTGGCTTCTCTTGTATTTTTCTATTTAACTACAAAATAACTCTTTTAGTATTAGAAATAATAATAAATAAAGCACCCTTCCCCCCCTCCCCTACTTCTCCTTCCTCTCGGTTTCCTGCTGATATTAGTTTCCCATTTCGAATAAGGGAAATAAACCCTAATAACTGAAGTCTAATCGGCCTCATGGATGGTTCAATTCTTCAGGGCCTACTTGCTGAGTTGTCAAACCAGAAGTAGCGAAGAGGGTTTTTGGAATCTCTGTAAATTATAGACCTTTTGATAGTCCAAGGAGGTATACAGGTATGGCTGTTTTCATGGGATTTTGCATTTCAATGTTTTTGAAATATATGGAGTTTCTTTCTCTTGCTTGTGATCTTTGCTGTCTCCTAATTCGCTCGCAGAGCAGTAAGAAGAAAAGGGTATTTGAGTTTAAGTTTGATTTGCGGTGTTAATGGGGGAATTCGGTTAATTTGTTTGGATAATTGATTAAAAGTGTTGGTGATTTTGTGGGGCATCGTTAATTTTGAATATATTTATGAACGCACTTCTCGATGTATCCTCTGTTTCGACCTGTTTCTCCCTCTCTCTCTCCCTGTTTTTTTTTTTTTTTTTATGTTTGCTGCAAGTGCTATCTGGTAGATTAGATAATTTGAGCAGATTTGGGGGCTTAGAATTGGTAATTCACCACACGATTTTCACTGAATTGGAAGGGAAAGGTTTGCTATTGCTTTGCGCAACTCCTCAGTGCTTGCTTGTGCACTTCCTTTTCTCCACATTTTCTTTCATTGCTATAGTTGAACTTGTTATCTGCTAGGCTCGATAATTGAGCTTGCGAAATGGCAATTTTAAGATTCAGATTGCCAATTCGGTATTGTTACTAGATTAGCAAGGCAACGTTGCTTCTGTGTGCTTGCTTTCTTTAACTGTGATTAATCTCTTTTTTCTTAAACTTGGGCCAATTTAATCCTCTCCTTGTGCTGTTATTACTGCCTCATCAAAAAGACCATATGATAATGGGCAAAACTAAGTTTATAGTTTTCTGACTGCACACTGCTTTATTGCAGCTGGTTTCTTTAGATCAAATGGCTGAAAGCTGGGATGGAAGTTATGATCCTGGTAGCCAATCGGATGACAGTCATCACTTTGAAAGACTCCGTGTAGAGCCTATTTACGATGCATTTGTCTGCCCTTTAACAAAGCAGGTCATGCGTGATCCTGTTGCCTTAGAAAATGGTCAAACTTTTGAACGCGAAGCAATAGAGAAGTGGTTCAGGGAATGCAAGGAGAGTGGAAGGAACTTGGTTTGCCCCTTGACAGAAAAAGAGTTGAAAAGCACAGACCTAAACCCCAGCATAGCTTTGCGGAACACCATTGAAGAGTGGACTGCTAGGAATGAAGCTGTTCAAATTGATATGGCATGCAGATCTCTAAACCTGGGCAGTCCAGAAAGTGATGTTATGCATTCTTTGAAGTATATTCAATACATGTGCCATAAAAGCCGATCGAATAAGCATGTTGTGCGCAATGCTGATTTAATACCTATGATCATTGAAATGTTGAAGAGTACCAGTCGTAGAGTCCGGTGTAAAGCTTTGGAAACCCTTCAAACTGTGGTTGAGGATGATGCTGATAATAAGGTCGTGCCAGGTTTGCTTGTAATTGCTGTATATCTTCCATGACATCATTATTATAATGCGTTTATGTGCAGCTTCCATGACATCAACAGAGATATACATTGCCTGTCCCCTGTTAACTGATCTTCCTTGTTTCGCAGGCAATACTGGCTGAGGGTGACACTGTGCGGACCATAGTTAAGTTTTTGTCTCATGAACCATCCATAGAAAGGGAAGAAGCTGTGTCCTTGCTGCTTGAGCTCTCAAAATCCGAAGCCTTGTGTGAGAAGATTGGTTCAATCAATGGAGCAATTCTCATATTGGTTGGAATGACAAGCAGCAAATCAGAAAATCTTTCAACTGTTGAGAAGGCTGATAAAACTCTGGAAAATCTGGAGAAGTGTGAGAACAATGTACGGCAGATGGCTGAAAGTGGCAGGCTGCAACCTCTTCTTAATCATATCCTTGAAGGTACCACCTTTGAACTCAACGTTTCTATTATTTTTGAATTTCATGCAAACATTAGGGTGGTCCTTTGCTAATGCACCTGTACTAATTATGTTGAATTTTTTGATTTGGAGGTAGGTAGTGGAAGCCATTTAAATTGCAACTTTTGCTGCCTTTACCCTTTCTTTTTTTTACACATCATGATTGCTAGTTGCTATTTTGTAGATCTAATGATGCTGCTATTTTAAGTATTTGCTTAATTTGGTCCTCCAATTCTATTTTTTTCCAAAATTCAGCTTAGTGTTTAAAAAAAGTTTGTTTCATGTGTCCCCCCCCCCCCCCCCCCCCAGAAAAAAAAAATTACAGTTTCCTGTTAGAGAATAATGTGAGTCATATCTTAAGGTCTCATGTAACAGTCTAAGCTTTGGGGTTGAAATGGTTCTTTGACATTATATCAAAACCTTGTGGGTTTGTGTAAGTTTCAAGTTGAAATAACTTTTTACTTGAGGGGTCGTGACCTTATCTAACATGATATCAAAGCATTAGTGATCAAACAATCATAAATTCAATTCTCATTTTCTCTTCTAATTAAAATTAATTTAGCACAAGGTAATGTGAGTTTATCCAAGTTTCAAGTCTAAAGGGTTTTCAATTGAGAGTGTGTTAGAGAACAATATAACTAAAATCTTGGTGTTTCACCTAATAGCTTAAGTTTCTGGGTTGAGATGGTTCTTTGATATACTTGATTTTAGTCTCAAATGCATGCATCTGATGATCATACTCATGCCATATTCCTGTAACCAAATTGAAAATTTTACAGGCCCACCAGAAACTAAACTGTCTATGGCTTCATATCTGGGTGAGCTGGTCTTGAACAATGATGTGGAAGTCTATGTTGCTAGAACTGTTGGCACATCTCTGATCGATATAATGAGAAGTGGTACTGTGCAGTCAAGAGAAGCTGCTTTGAAAGCTTTGAATCAAATTTCCTCTTATGAGGCAAGTGCCAAGGTTTTGATTGAGGCTGGAATTCTTCCTCCTCTTGTCAAAGACCTCTTCACTGTTGGCACCCTTCCCATGCGTCTCAAAGAGGTCTCTGCCACAATTCTCGCCAATGTTGTAAACTCGGGCAATGACTTTGATTTGATTCCTGTAGGACCTGACCATCAGACTCTTGTTTCAGAAGACATAGTCCATAACCTACTCTATCTAATTAGCAACACTGGTCCAGCTATTGAATGCAAGCTTCTGCAGGTTCTTGTTGGACTGACTAGTTCTCCATCTACTGTTTTAAATGTTGTTGCTGCCATTAAAAGCTCAGGTGCTATTATCAGTTTGGTTCAGTTTATTGAGGCCCCCCAGAGGGATTTGCGTGTGGCTTCCATAAAACTTCTCCACAATGTCTCTCCACACATGGGGGAGGAATTAGCCGATGCTCTCCGTGGCACAGCTGGCCAGCTTGGAAGCCTTTTTAAGGTTGTAGCAGAAAACGTAGGAATCACAGAAGAGCAAGCAGCTGCTGTTGGCCTTTTAGCTGAGCTCCCAGAGAGGGATTTGGGTCTCACTAGGCAGATGCTAGATGAAAGCGCCTTTCCCCTAATCATCTCCAGAGTGGTAAAGATCCGTCAGGGGGAGATTAGGGGTGCCCGCTTTATGACACCTTTTTTAGAAGGACTTGTACGGGTTCTTGCAAGAGTTACTTTTGTGTTGGCTGAAGAGCCAGATGCCATTAAGCTCTCCCGTGAGCACAATCTTGCTGCTCTTTTCATTGAACTGCTTCAGTCAAATGGGCTCGACAATGTACAGATGGTCTCTGCAATGGCACTAGAGAACTTATCTCAAGAGTCCAAAAATTTAACAAGATTGCCTGAGTTGCCGCCTCCAACTTTCTGTGCCTCAATCTTTCCTTGTCTTAGCAAACAGCCTGTCTTAACTGGATTGTGTCGGCTCCACCGAGGAACATGTTCCCTAAACGATTCATTCTGTCTTCTGGAAGGACAGGCTGTTGAGAAGCTGGTAGCTCTTTTAGACCACACGAATGAGAAAGTGGTTGAGGCAGCTCTTGCAGCAATTTCTACTTTGTTGGATGATGGGGTTGACATTGAACAAGGGATTGCAGTGTTGTGTGTGGCAGAGGGAGTTAGACCTATATTCGAAGTGTTACTGGAGAAACGAACAGATAATCTGAGAAGGAGAGCGGTTTGGGCTGTTGAGAGACTTTTACGGAATGAAGAAATAGTATATGAGGTTTCTGGAGATCCAAATGTGAGTACTGCACTTGTTGATGCCTTCCAGCATGCTGACTATCGAACACGGCAGGTTGCTGAGCGTGCCCTGAAACATGTTGATAAGATACCCAATTTCTCTGGTATCTTTCCAATTATGGGTTAGGCCACTTACTGATCCTGGAGCTGTGTAATTCATCGTGTGTCCCAAGCCATTCATGGCTATGCTAGCGTTAAGCTGCAGGTATATATTGCTGCAAACAGATTTTTCATCTGTAAAGGTTTTGAAAGTGCTCATTGTTTTTCTAATCATACTGCCTTTTGCTTTCCATTTTGTTTCGTTCTCCATTTTGTTTCTTCCACGATTACATGTGCTGTACTAGTATTGAGAGTTGGATATTGGTTATGGTTCCTTTCCAGCTTCCAAGATTAACCATTCTTAAACTTTTATATTTTCTGAGATCAATCAACAATTTATTGAAATACCCAGTGTTGTAACCTTTAAGAATAGGAGCAGCTTATGTCAGTGATGGCTTTGCGGGTTTTGAACCACGTCCTAAAGGGAAAGCTGTTGAGTTTAACCGGGGTACCTTAACCTTCTTTTTATGACAAAATTCTAATCAAAGCATAGAAAAAAGGTTTTGATGCAATCGCAAGGATCCAAAGTCTTTGGTCTCGAGGCTGGATTGATTCGGACAGTCTTCATTCATTCATATCGTGGTCATAAAATTCACCAAAATAGAGTCTGCTTCATGGTGTAGGATCTACAAATCAACTGCCCATATTGCTAGCATCAAGGCCTTCCCTGCAATTGGCACCATAAAAAATCATTGTTAACGCAAGGATCCAGACTTTGGTCTTGAGGCTGGATCGATTCTGACAATCTTGAATCTTCAAAATTGTGGTGACAAACGTTACCAAACGCAGCCTGCTTCATGGAGTAGGATCCACAAATCAATTGTCCAACTGCAAGCATCAAGGCCTTCCCTGCAATTGGCACCATAAACATTCATTGTTCAAGCATGAAATCAGTTTACAGAAGAGATATAAAATGAAGGATAAAAAGGGCATCATCAACAAACATCTCCTATTTGGAGTACTGGATGAACAAGAGAACAAATTCATTATTATTGAACATAAAAAAGATCAGGACAGGATGAATGATATAAACAGTGGAGAGGAAAATACACAGATGAAATTGCCGACAAGCAAATTGATCACGTCCAAGGAATTCGATATGAAATTTGGTGGTTCCAGATCACAATCTGTGCTCAAAATCTAGCGTGGGTAGATAAATGTCTAAAATTCTCATCACATATCAGCATTCACCAAGGACTTCAGAGATGTAAGACAGCCAATGATTTAGTCATGCACGAGGAAGCGTCCAATTCGTGAGTCATGTGATTCCTAGCAAGGTGGCTCCAGTTTGTCCCCGTGTTAGACACATCACATACAGTAAGGAAGTCCAAGACTTGACCAAATATTTTGAACATTTCAACACCAAATATTAGGTTTTTATCAGCAACAAATGCAGCATTCCAATCCATTGGGGCATCGGGATGGACTGACACTTCAGTCCAGGTAAGATACATGAGATCTAGCTCCCACAATTTTCTAACAGCCTTGTTTCTCTGGCCTATTTGACCTTCCCCTTCACACCAGGAGACTGAAAGCATAAATAGTTGACCATTACAAGATACAAGTTTAGGGTAATACTCGTGAACACGGGGAGGGAACGGAGATGTTTGGATTGCCATCCAAAAGCCCCTTTGAATGTCATATCCCATGAGCTTGTCTGTCTCGGAGTAAACATAAAAAATCCCATTACAAATAACACCGGAACAAACCACCCCAAAATCCATTGGCAACCTCTGGATTTCTGTCCATTTATTTGATGCAGGATCGTAAATTTCTCCAGAATCCAGTGGCTCATCCCAGGACCCAAGACCTCCTACAGCAATCAATACAAACCTCTTACAGTGCTTTGTATTTGAATGATCATTTTTTTGTCTGATGAACCTGTGTGACTTTCTATTTGGTAGCAATGAAGGCTCATATTCATCAAAAGCCTTTCTATATTGTCGTCTTAGTGAAAGCCTGTGTGGGTCCTCATATACATCCGATATCCCACCAACACGTGACCTAGGAAAACGTCTTTCTTGTCGATGTTGATGACTGTGAACCACTGTACAGTCTGAATGAACCTCAGAAATTCCTAAAACAGGCATTGATCTTGCATTCCTCATGGATGCAGTTTTACGCCAAGATTTTGTTACAGGGCTAAAAACCCACACCCCCTTGTGTGTCCGAAATGAGCTCCTATCCACCCTCCCAAAGTGTGTCAAGCTAGAACAACCTCCAACAACATAAATATCATCTTGAATACTGGCAACAGAAAACATGAACCTTCCTTTTAGAATGTCAGAATCAAGCCTATGCCACTGATCCTGAGAAACATCCAATGCATATATATCCCCGGAACAATATCCATCTTTAACAGAACCTAACAAAAACAACCACGGCTTCAGGTATGTACCTTCCCGTCTCATCTGTAGGAACCGAGGGGTGGTGGTTAAGTATCTCCATTTCTTGCATACAAGGCGGGCATTCATGAGACTCGTCAATGGGAGTCTCACCAAGCATAATTCCAGTACGTCATCTGGAAGAAACATATGCAGCCTGCTATTTTGAATCGAATCTTCAAGCTCTAAATCCTTTCTAATATTTTTCTTCCAGAACTTCTCTCTCACCCCATATGAGAAACAATCAAACCCTGTCTCCTCATTCCCACATACTGGTTTATAACCCTTTCCTTCTTCACTAGCACTGCAAGACCTCCTCCTACCACTTGGATCTCCAAATTCCTCACTTGTTTCAGCACCAACTTTGCATCCCCCACCCATGCCATACAAAGTAAGACATTTCAGAGAAACTCCCCTTGAATCATCCTCTTCCTCTCCTTCACCTCTAAGATTCTTCTTCCTCAGCTTCTGGCTAACACTTCTCACTAGCCGTTGCGACACACTCAGAGCCTCCAATTCCCGGTGAAGAGATGCCTCTCCAGTTAATCTCTCAGAAAACATTCCGTTCTCTCCTAGTTTACACACGACAAATTAAATCCCATAACCATATTGTGAGCAGCATTACTCACCTTCTATCATCTACAAAAAAGAAAACAGAAAAAACAACAACAAAGATTACCCCCAAGCACATCTTCATATAACAAGAGCACCAGATACTAAAAATATAAAAAGAAATCGACTTTACATTCAATTATCAGATCCATAACATAGTTTTTCAATAAACCAGATCCTACATCACTAAAATCACAACCATAAACGAACAAAAATATTTGATTTCAACCAAAATCCACAACAATCATTTTTTTTTTTTTTAAAAAAAAGGAAAACACAGGATCCCCCTTGTTATCTATCCAAATCAGCAAGACCAATCATAGAAAACACAACCCTGAAATAAAGGACCGCAACCCATTTCAAGTATAAAACAGGAAATCTTAAAACAACCATTTTTAGCATAAATCTAACTCGAAATCTACAATTTCTTACCCTCATACCAGTCAACCGCGAAATCCTAGGCCATGAAACAGATAAAAATAACATAGACAGGGAGAGAGTTACTTACATTAGTAGGAAGAAATAAATCTGACAATGCGAAGTGAAGCAAAAAGCTTCAATCTTGATGAACAAGGACTTGAGAGAGTTGAAGCTTGGATCTAGTTTTAGTTTTAGTTTTTTTTTTTTTTTTTTGTTAAGGTGGTCGGTCTGTATTTAGTAAAGCGACATGGCACTCGATGACTATACTTGTAATATTAATATTATAAAAGCGACGCGTCAGCGCTTTTCTTTTCCATTTGTCATTCTCCCTTTTGTTTTTTCACCTTTTTTTTCCTGCAGAGTTTGGACATGGTAGAAAACTTGAGCTCAGTGGAGAGTAGATGTTAGCAGAGCCGTTGATGGATGCTAGGATCTCGAGGTGGTGCTGTGTTAATTGGTTTGGACTTTGGAGGGGTAAGTGGGGCTCGGGGCTCTATGAAGGTGGGTAAAACGACGTCGTGGAGGGACTGTGGCGTGTGACAAATTTTCAGGGGGAGGTTGAGTGAGTGGCCCACTTGAGGTGTCTCGTAAGTCAAAACCCACTTCCACCCTCTTGAGTCTTGCCGATAATAATAATTAATAAGAGATTAATTTGATTATTGAAACAAATAATGAGTGATTAACTTAGACTAATTAAATTTAAAGGGATTAATTTAGTTACTAAAAATATATACGTTTTCAATTGATTTAAGTTTCAGTACCAGTATCTACAAAAATTTAAGAACGATATAAGAGTTATGTTTTTTAAATTGATAAATAAATTGTAAATATACTAGAGAGAGAGAGAGAGAACATATTAGCTGGAAGGATGGTTACTGCTGATTGTGTTTTTGTTTGTGCGGGGATGTTGAGCAATAGTGTTTTTTAGTGACAGGTGTTTTTATAAAAATATTTTTTAATTAATAATATATTAAAATTATTAAAAAAGTATCGTTTTAAAAAATGTAATACTTTTTCAAAAACAATAAAAAAACACTTTTAGAAAATTAAACTACACAATCAAATACATTTTCAAAGAAAAAAATAGTCAACCATGCAGCTTGTCTTGTCGCACAAAGAAACATATCGTAAATTGATATTCTATTTCTACTTCTAGTGCAAAATTATTGATTAAATAAATATTTTAAAAATAAATTAAGTTGTAAGAAAAAAAATTTGCTGTGTGTTTTTTAATAGCAAGAATTTGTTAAGATTTTGATTAGTGTAAAGTGTTTTTCATTTAGAATTATATTAAAATGATATTTTTTTAAAAATAATTTTTAAAATTGTCTTATTAATTGGTGAAGAAGTGCCCTTGGATTAATATCCATGTGCACGATTTTAACATACTTTTTTATTTTAAAATAATATTTTAAATATTTTAAAATTAACAAATATATTAATTTAAAATAAATAAAAAATATATTTTCGAAAAATGCATATAAAACATAAAGACAAATAAACTCGCAAATGTTTTCATGGATTGATGGAGACTGGAGAAAGAAAAAGAGGGAGAATATCAATCTATAAAAGAGAATAATATAAAGTTGAGACAAGTATTTAAATGTATCATAAAAATATAAAATGATGAGCAACTTGCTTTTTTGGACCGCATGGGGATGGAGTTTCCCTTGTGCACGAACAAGGGCCATTGCATAAAACAATACTAAATTTAATAGGTGCAGAAAAGCTTAATAAAATATTTTATATGTGAGCTCTAACTTTAAGTTTTTAAAAATAATTAAATAATCGTGATTCTTATCTAATTTTCAACCTGCTCGTCGAATGAATTTAAAAATTAAAATAGCTCTAAAATTTAAAAAATTAAATGAAAGGAAAAGAAAAAGGAAAGGGGGAGACATATAATGGGCCAAGATATCTCATTTACTAGAATTAGCCCAGTTCTCTCTAACCCAAGAGCAGTCCATCTAGGCCTTGTCAGTATCCTGGGCCTGGACTTCCAATTTGACGTTGGATTGGATGTTGTTTAAGACAAGCTTTCCTTAAATCACACCCCGCGGAGGGAGAGAGAGAGAGGTGGAATTGGAAGAGACGGCGAAGACGAAAACGAGAACAGATAAGATGGCGGAATCCACGGCGTTGTGGCTTCTTATGATACTCGTCGTTTTAACATTCACTGTCGTGTCAAGCATCGATGACAAATGTGCGGCTTGCAATGCCGTTGCGGTACTTTCGATTTCTCCATTTTTTTCTCATTTTTATAGATCCTCTAATTCTCTCTGTAATAAATTGTTACCTTTTGATGATTATTAGTGTTTGATTCTTCACTAATCACCTTTCTGAGGTTAATTGAGCTTAATCGATCACTGTTTCTTAATTTCTCTGTAGGAGGAGATAGAGTATGGCCTTTCCAATGTAAGGATTTTTTTTATTATTTTAAGATGTGGCTCAACTATTTTCAATATTATAAATTGGTTCGGAAAGTATGGTGTAGGAAAAACCGCGGAATCATTTGGACATGAGACATAGATTGGATTCTAAAGGTCAACGTAAAGGAAAGGTTATTGACTACAGGTAAAGCTTCAATATTTCCTTTCAGTTTTATGTTATCTATTGCTTACCACTCCTCGCCGTGGAGATTAGTGTCTTATTAATATTGCTGGGTTTTTATGATTGCCTAACGCGTTTTTTTTTTTTAAAAAACAGAGTCAGTGAGCTTAGGGTTGTTGAATTATTAGATGGGCTTTGTGATAAAATGCAAGATTACACCCTTGAGAAGGTATTTATCAGTCAAATTGAGATATTCATTGATTGTGCTCTTTGCTCTTGTCGCGTGTTTGATATATTACTTTTTTTGTAGCTGGAGATATTTGTGCCCGGCATTTCGTAGTTTCAGTTAGGATCAATATGTAGTATTCTCTTCCTTAAGTACGTTCCCAGTACAGGATGTAGTTTCAGCTGTGTGTGTGTGTGGCAATTTTTTATCCTCCTGCGAGCACATTCAATATCTCTATCAATATATTCTGTAGGTAGAGACGAAAAGATATGAATGGGTTAGAGTGGATAGCTGGGACAATCTTTCAGTTAGTAAGTATTTGTTCCTGTCACTCTTTGTCTTGGTTTGGTTATTGTGCTGTAAACAATTTATCCCTGGCAGTATGCTCCTCCCTTTTCTTACATTGAATGTCTGACTTGAATAATTCATGCTTTTATTGTTCATTTAATTTCAAATGGTAGATTAATTGGTGTTTTCGTGTTAGATGTAAGACAATCTGAATGATGGTAGGACTAGGACCACTTGCTTACTCTTGTAAAAGGAGTGGTAGCTCAGTTGTGATGTCTACTAGCCTCATGTGAGTTCATGTGAGTTTAAATTTTGATGGAAAGCTGGAAATGAAGATCTCGATGCCCCTGTAATGGCAAAGGAATTCTATTTGAGCAGAAGTTTTGTATCCTGTCTTCAGGGAGTCTGTTTCAAGTTCTATATCCTTTCTTCAATGATTTTGTTTTCTTTCTTATAGAGAATGGGATTGGAACACCAAAAGGCTTTCCTATCCTTTCTTTTCTAGGATTTGGAATTCCTCCCTTATCCCTGGTGAACTGGCTCACCCTATTAGTTGTGATTCTGATGGTTGGTTCTAACTCAGCATTTTTTCCATACATTCTTCAGCATGTCTGTGACACATTCTGCATCTCTTGCTCATTGAACTTTTATGTTCAACTAAACTACTACAACTTTTTAAGCCGGTTTCCATTTGTTTTTGTTGATAGACAAGCAAGAGGCTAAGGCATATTCAAAAGATATATCATCTTATTGTGGAAGGTGAGATGGCCAGTGATTTGGTCAACTGTCTCTTTTTCGCTCATTGCAAAATACACTTCATTGGCATTGTGATTTGCACTCATATTCCAAGGATGTTAATGTCAGCTAGTTTATTGTTTTACCAAGTCTAACCTGTATGTTTAAAATGGGACAGGTTATTGGAGGAAACAGAAGATGAGGTGAGTTTTCATATCCTGTTTTGCCATATCTAACTTAACGGTTTTTCTTTAACCTATGCAAACAACTCAGGCCACTAAGAACGGTTAATCTTGCAGTTGGCAGAACTGATAAAGAAAGGATCCATGAAAGTAGGAGGTGTGAGCAAGATTCTATGCCAGAATTTGAGCAAGCACTGTAAGCAGTCAGGGTAATGTTGAATCCAAATCCAAGTATACCTGTTTTAGGTAAACTAGGTGGTTATAAGGATAGTTACTACCGTTAGAGGTGTGGTGTGCCTTGCTTGGTGCTTGAGTGGATGAGGTCAGTGCTAGCAGTCTCTATTTACCTAGAGTCTTGGCTTTGAAGGACCGACTATTTATGTTGTGACCTAACTTGGAAGAATCAATAGCCATTCACTGACCTGAGCATCATTCGCACTACACAACTCATTGGGCTTATGCCCCTACTATAAACTAGAAAATACAATTTGCGCCTTGGTTTTTCCTCAATATTGTTTTGTTTCTAGGTTTGTAAAGTACCTGGTGGTTAAGAAAAAACTATTTACACATGGGCATTTCCCCAATATTTTTCTGTTTGTAGATTGTAAATTACCTGATAACAGTTTAATCATACATAAATACAGGTTGTCAATCATGCTCTCATTTATTTTTTAACACGAGCTTCATCTATTTATGCAGTGATTCCAATGAGGTGGATGCTGACGATGATGGACCAGATGGAGAACTATGAGAAACTCCAATAATTTCTGGAATCAATCCCTCGTGGGAATGTTTTTTCTCAAAATCGACGGCCTTTTCACAGTACTGAATTATGCACGAGTCTTAGCCCACAATTTTCTGCTCCAATTGTATCAGTTTTTCAACTTAAAACATAGCAATAACAGTCATGAAAACAAACTTGCAAATTTATTTCGATTGCTATTTTCCTTGTCAAATATAAGACTTGTTAACTTAACTTTGTTCCTCTTTTGAATAAATGCCCCTGGATCAAGATAGGCATCAGCACCGTTGATTTAGGTGTCACACAAAAAAATTATATCAGATATATTTTTAAGAAAAAAAGATTTTACTACATCTCTAAATATAAAATTAATGCTCCTCAAGATACTGCCTTCGGTATCATATAATCTCACCAAAAACCTGAAAATTATTCCGCTTCTTGGTTTGTTTCAAGTGATTTCATTGCTTACAAATGAATTTATATCGAAGAAGTATGGAAGTTCGAAAACCTGGGAAAGTTGGTATCGAATGGCACAACGCCTGGCACCTCTGTCAAACTCATAATTGTAGTGGATTCTAGCACGGATTCCTTATTCAATATCGTCCTAAAGGGACTCAGTGAGTCTCAACTCGTTTCCACTATTTATTTCGACAGCTATTTTCTTTCAGGCGAGCGGCATCCTAAAACTAACTCACCATTAAAAAGCACAAACATAGCTCACAGAATTGACGGCATAAGCTTACGGGAGCAGAGGCTACTTATTATAAAACCACAGTTATAACCAGAACGACCCAGGGAACAAGCAAGGCATCCATGGCAATCCCTCGCAATCAATCATTCATTGAATGACAAAACATAGAGATAAACTATTTAGAAGAAAAGTGTTAGATCTCACCTCTCAATTTGCCCCCAAAATTATGTACATCGGATAAGTAAAGAATGAGAGGGAGATCCATGCAACTAAGAAGTTGAACAATGAACTCCCAATGGTACAACATAAATTAAATAAAGTGTAAAGGGTTTTGAAACTCAAAGAATCACACTCTATGCCATATTTATTCCCTGAATAAAGCTGAATGGCAGCCATGGCCTTGTGGATATCAGGAGCAGCTTGGAGGAAAAGATGTTCTTGCTGATTCCACTCTAGAATGTATTTGTACAAATGTGATCAATCATAACTTTTTTCAAGAGTTTCTATCTAGAATACCCTTCAGTAAGTTCA
This sequence comes from Salix purpurea, assembly GCA_027405865.1. Taxonomy (NCBI): domain Eukaryota; kingdom Viridiplantae; phylum Streptophyta; class Magnoliopsida; order Malpighiales; family Salicaceae; genus Salix; species Salix purpurea. Next base: position 381,912 of record CM050329.1, on the reverse strand, counting down.
GATCTTCAGCAGATATATTCCCCCGAACTCGGGGTAGTGGGATTTCTATCTGATGGGGTGGATCCTGGGAGAAACAAATAACAATCACTGTTAAATTATCACATGCATTGCGTCTGAGTGCCTCTCGGACCAGTGCTCTTGAGCATCTTTCAGGATCATTATGGAGCATCAGTTCTTTCCTAGCAATTGTCACCGCACACTGGCTGCTCATTACATCCCACAAGCCATCGCAGCCCATGATCAAGAACTCGTCATCCTCAGTCAAATTTGTAGCCTGCAATTCAGGCTCAGCACTTAAAGGGCAGGGAGAACCTTTAGGGCCCTTCATGTGCCAGTCTCCAAGGGCTCGTGCAACAGACAATTGGCCATTGAGGTAGCCATCATAAATGACACCGCCAAGTTTCTCAATTCTAAGTCTTTCTGATGAGCAATTAGGTTTGTGGTCTTTGGACATCTCAATTGCTCTACCTCGCCTCCCCAGCACTGCTCGACAGTCCCCAGCATTGGCAACTACTAATGTCCTGTAAAAGAGAAATTATTTTAGAGAAATGGAACCTCAAAACCTAAACGAAAAGCAATTAAGGAAAAAAACAAAGTGTTTCTCGCATTCTGGACTTGCCAGGAAGACATGTTTGCACATAGGCATCCCTAAAAAGGACGGCACAGTACTAAAAGAGGACAAAAACAACAAAAGGCCCTTGATCCAGCACTTAACTCTCTCAATTTATAAAGGAAATTTATTTGTATTGCATACTAATGAACCCGGTTCAACCTATAAAGGAAATTTATTTGTATTGCATACTAATGAACCCAGTTCAACTTATAAAGGATTTTTTTTTGCATTGCATACTAATGAACCCAGTTCAACTTAATCTAAAAGTTTAGACAGATCTGATGTACATCTCTCCCATTTGTATCATCATCCTCTACTTTCTCGCTTTTAACTCACTCTCCAACTTTCTCATTGCTTTACGGGAACAAATCAAAAAACCATTAATCCGCCCTACAATCAAGTACATTTAAAGGTCAATGGCAACTGATGGATACAGAGAAGCTTTAAAAGCTACTTCACCCCAGGTAAGAACATCCTAGCTCCTCAATATTCCAAATCTAACCGAAAAACAAATCTCACTTACCTTCCAAATATAAGAGCAGTTAGTGCAGTGGTGCCAGAAGAGATATCAAGTGCACTCTCATCTGCAAAAGCATAATCAGCTTTCACAAACGCACTCTCAATCGCCTTCTCTACACAAATCGGAAAATGGGAGTCCTCGACTATAAACCTCAGAATTTTATTTTTCACAAATGAAGCCGCATCCGTACCTCCATGCCCATCAAACACCTGGCCACAAACATCAACAAAAATCAATCCAAACCCATTTCCATCTACTAACAGCTTGTCCATGATCCCACAGACACAGATCAAACGTTTCAAATATACTCACCCCATAAAAAGCTCCAGGAGAAGGGCAATTGGCGCTGGTGGTAGCACTTAGATGATCAACAAGATTATCTATACAAACATGCTCATCTTCCATATACTGTTTCGGCCCTCCTTCAGCACAACTTCCCGATCGAAACACCGCCGGGAAGAACTCTGATTCCTCTATATCCAGTGAATTACCGATCACAGTTCCAACCCCAACTTCAAGGGCCTAAACAGAAACCAATCAATTCATAATCTTTTCATCAAAAGCACATCCAATCATCAATTTCCTTCTTACTTACCAGATCGGCAGCGTTGAGAAACCGAACGGAGTCCATACTTTGACGGAGATGACACGGAGGTTTACCATTGGTAGATTGTTTGAGATTCTCTAAATTTTCTGACACATTATTGTTGTAACCGCCTTCTAGTAGTGTAAATGGAGGTGAAAATTCCAAGCTTGCTGCCATATCTTTCATAACAAAAAAAAAAACGGTGGGGATGGAGGTTGGAGAAACCCTAGGAAAAAAGGGGACAGGAATATGGGAGAAAGGAGGATGGAGATTAAGAGAGGGGAAATGGTGTGGGTATTTGGTTGGGTACTGGCGATTCCAGGTGATCTTGTGTTGGATCTAACTGGAGATGGGAATGATGACACGTGGTTTGTCTTGGTTGGTGGGCTTTTTTTTGTTTTGATCGTTATTTTGGTTATTAATGGATTGGCACTGCCATTGTGTCCCAGCCGTTGGATCTTCTAACTGTTTAATGGACGGTCCGATTCTCTGTTATCTGATTGTTTTTTTCAAGGCTTGATTTTTTCAAAATGTACTAAATGCGCCGTATTTAGTTGTGAAAATTGTTATCAAGCATTGATTATTAGAAGGAGCTTTCTAGAAAACAAATTACTATTTTGCATTATTATTGTAAGATAATATTAACTTTCAAATTTGTGACAGTATTAACATTTTCATAAATAAGAAAAATTATATAATTAAATGGATAAATCTGGTAATTTATGATTTGGTTAGAGAAAAAAATATTATTTTCTTCAAAACCATATCATTTTATAGTTTTTTTTTTAAAATAAATCAATCTAGATCTACCCATCTAGCTTGCTAAGTATTATATGATGTATTTTATTTTCACTCTTATTTCTTTCTTTTATTATCTTTTTTGAAAAAAATAATCAAATTGATATTCTTCTACATTAACAAACACATCAACCCAAAACTATTGATATAAATGACCACATTTCATACTGGTGTTTTCAATTCCTACCCTTTCATTGATAAGATAAACACAATATTAGGACTCGTGAGCATTTTCTTCATGGTTGGTGATCTTGGTCAGAAAACATTATATTGCATCGAAATTCATCATTGTCATAAGGAAAAGGCAAAAGATATTGCAAATACATAATTTTTTGGTGTATCTTGGAAATTCCTCGTAAAGAACAAGAACTGTGTTCAATGATAATAGCATATTCATAGTAAAAGTAGCTAATATCTTTGATAATCAAACCACCAATATCGTTTGACGATGGATCATTATATTGTTGTGAGTCATTATTTCTTTTACCAATTAGTCGCAATTTATAATTTTCCTAGTTATCATCAGAAAGTCATTGTTTATCACATCTAAAGACTTTGACCAATTCATTAATATCATTTAACATATGCATCATATCAGCATCCAAATAAGATGAACCGTCATCCATTGTGAGCACATCCATTTGAGAGCCAATTGTATTTGTTATGTCGTAGAATAGAGTTATGCAAATTTAGGTGTATCGTCCTCAATTAGTAAAAGTGAACCCATTAAATAACGAGCATGTCTATTAATCTTAAAGACATATGGATCATGTTCTTCATTAATAAAGTGGTCAAGCTTCGTTCTCATTGATGTGAAAACAAACATAGAGTTATATGCTCTTATATCATCTCGAAACTTTTTTAATACAAGTCATTTGCTGGATTAAAAAGATGATTAAGAAGTTATGGGGGTGGATGCATATTCTCCGATTAAACCTTACCACCAAGACAACACAGCAAGAAAGTTGTGACAACCTTACCCCGTAGCTTCATCCTAAAAGAGACAACAAGCAAGGAGTACAAATCTGTATAAAAATCAATCATAAACCAAATTCTTAAAACAAAAAAAATAATCTGGCTCAAAAAAGAAAAACCAAGGTGTTAGTTGGGAAAAAAAAACTTTAAACAATCGTTTTTGTCAACTATTATGGCTCAAAATCAAGGTGCGAGTTGTAAGAAAAAACTTAGGGTCTGTTTGGTATTGCAGTTGCTGCTGTGGTTGAGGTTGAAAAAAAGCAGTTTTAAAAAAAGCGCTTTTACTGCGGTTCAAAATAAGCAGTGAAGTGTTTGGTTAAAACTGTGGTTCAGTCTGAGGTTGAAAAAAAGCAGTTTTGTATGTTTGGTTACCAAGATTTTTATATTGCTTTTAACTTGTAAAATTACTGTAAAAGGCATAGAGTAATATACTAATTATTTTTTACAAACATGTTTTTGTTTAATAATATATTAAAAACATTTTTTAAATATTTCATCTTTATATCCAAATTATTAAAAAACACTTAGAAATATTAATTTAAAATATATATATATATATATATATATATATATATATATATATATATATATATAATCAAATATCATTTGAAACAAAATTAAGTTTGCAAAATAAAAATTATATTGTGATATTTTTTTTAATATATTTATTTATTGTAATTATTTTTTTAGATTATAATTATAGTAATATATAGGGGCGTATATATATATATATATATATATATCCCCCCAAGACCCACCCACCCTTTCCCTCCCAAACCGCGCGGAAAAAAGCCAAAATTTTCTACTTTTTTCAAACCGGCGTTTCATTCATTTTTTTCATGGGACCCACTTAATATTTTTCCGTTTCAAATGGAAACCAAACACTGCAAGATAGGTGCAAACTGTGTTTTTAACAAAATGCAGTTTGCACCACGCAACCAAACGGGCGCTTAAACAAACCAAGCGACAGCAAGTGGAAAAAAAAGAGAGAAAAAAAAAGAACATGGGGCAGAGAAGCCACCATGACAATATGGATTAACTCACTGTTCAAGATGAAAACGAACGGGCTATATCCCTGTCAAATACTATTATGCTTTAACGTGTTTTCCACTGCGTTTCAAAAATATTTTTTTTTTAATATTTTTTTTTGTTTTTTATATTATTTTAATGTGTTGAATTTTTTTTAAAATAAAAAAAAATATTATTTTAAAATATTTTTGAACAAAAAACACTTTAAAAAAAATCTTAGCACTCTCAACTAATCACGTAATGATTTTTCCTGCAGAATGCCTGTGGGTCATATAAGAGTACAAATTAATTTGAAGTTTTGCAGGTTAGGTGCAATCTTTGCAGAATTTCAAATCTTAATGTTGCATTTTAATTTTAAAAATATCTTTTGTGCTTTAAAATTATTTGGACGGGCCAATATTAATATTTTTAAATAAAAAAGGCCGGATTTTTGTGAGATTCTCACCCTGTGGACTTTTAGCAATTTGGAAATGGCTACAAAATCAAAGACAATCATTCATTGGTGGGGTTGGAGTAGAATATCATTGAAATGACACGACAACAACCTAGTCAACTCGCATTCATGTAGCCTCACGTGCACGCACAGCTATTAAATCGGCCGGCGAGGTGGGTTCTCGGTCCGGCCCTGGCTTCAGACCAGGATAAAACAAACTCGATTTAAAGCTTACCTGGTGATTTTGATAAATCAACTCACAACTAATTAACAAATAAAAAACTGATTTTATTTTTTAAAAAAACAACAAAATAATACTATTTTAATTAGCCTGAATCAATCTAAATAATTTATAAAATTAAAGCTTTAACCATGTAATATACAAAAAAAGTATTTGTGATGAACCATATCAGACGAAGGATCAATCTAGCAAAGCCAGAGAAAGCTGGTCGACAATAAAATTAGATGCTTTTCATAGATCTCCTCTGTGCATATCTTTTATCATCTCGATACGGAACCTTGTCAGCATTTAAGGTCCTATCCATCGAGATTATTCTCTAGGGTTTCAAACTTGGTTAATTACATTAGATATTGGTAAAGTAATTTGAATTTTGCATGACAGTTCTCGAGTTTAAATTAACATGTGTATTTCTTGTAAGAATCTGGAACAATTATGATTTTATTCACTCACCTGAACCCACAAAATACGTTTTCCAAGATATATGATTTTCTCGAATAAAAAAAAAAAATCAATATCTTACCTTTTTTTTTTTTATACCACTAGTTTCCTATCCATAACTTTTTAAAAAAAAATCATGGGCTAGGTTGATACGATAAAGTAAACCTATATCTATTTATAATATTATTTTTTTATTTTTTAAAAATCAAATTAAATTTTATAGATTAATTTAGTAAATTAACAGAGTTTAATTAAATCAGTTTTTACATAATTTAACATAGAATTTTATCCAGATTAAGTTGAAGATTGACAAGTAATCGCGTTAATACAATACAACAAATACAAAACAAGCCAAGTTTCATTACAATGCTTGGATCATCCCAAGCTAGATTTTAATAAAATTTGTAATATATAAAATTATTATTTTTATACAAATCTTACTTCCAATCATATATATGACATGAAATGAACTCTCTTTTATTCATGACATGAAATGTGTATTTGATACCATCATGTATCCGATGAATAACCGGAGTCTAAGCATAGATAAGTGGGAATCCAATTACAAGCAACCGGTTATTTGTCGAAGAACAAAACTGCCACCAACATGGGAATCTCATCTCGTGTTAATCTCGAATTTCAAACATGAACCAGTAAAACAAAAAACGAGGCTATTTGTCTCTCTCACCCATCCCGAGTAAACTCCAAAAATGATTCCTTATGCTGTCCATTCACACAATGGCGTACTTCTTTCGTTATGAGGATATTATTCCCATTGAATTCTAAAGAGGCTAGTGACCAAAGAGGAAAAAGTTAGGTGACTGGTCCACCTCTCAAGTATCACAGGTGAAGGAACTGTTCCTGGCTTCATTATGGGGTTCTTTCCTAGTAATTTCTTTACATGGGCTTTTTTGAAATTTTCTAGTTTAATTGAACATAGAATCTGGTTCTTGTTTCTACTTGCTAGCAGTCGTTTTATAGCTCATTGTTGTATCAAATGAAGCAAATTTGCTATGGCTGAGTTCATGCTTTTATCTGGATTCTAGAGCTTGTTTTTTCTCAGCAGAGAACTGTGTAATTTAGTGCTTGACGAGTTTTCTTAAAAGTCTAGTTTTTGCAGAAATCTTTTATTGCATTTATGCATGAAGAGACCATTGCATACTTCCTCAGCCAATTAACTGCTGTTTTTGAAATTGCGGATGTTAATAATTCTGATTAAGGTCTGGTTTTTTTACAGAGCCCTTCACAATCAATTCTGTGCTGGCAGATTCGTTTTGGAGGAGAAGATAATTGTGTTATTGAATTGAAATGGATTCTATTAGGTTTGGTTGTTGGGTATTTCTCTCCTGTTTACTGCTTTCAACAACTGGATATAGTAGGAATCTGACCTCAAGGCCTGCTGTTGTGAATATTGGAGCTCTCTTTACATTCGAATCTTCGATCGGAAGAGTTGCCAAGATTGCTATTCAGGAAGCTGTCAAAGATGTAAATGCGAATTCTAGCATTCTGCGCGGCACCAAACTTAATGTTGATATGAGAAACTCTAACTGCAGTGGGTTTATAGGCATGGTTGAAGGTAATTTACTGCTACATCTTCAATTCCCTTTTGCTTTCAATGTTAGTTGCTGACTACACCTAGTGTGTTTAGCTACTTATCATGGAGGATATTAGGTTTTTAATCATGTACTCTAATCATAATGTTTGTGGCAGCTATGCGATTTATGGAGACTGATGTTGTTGCCATTATCGGCCCGCAATCTTCTGTTGTTGCTCATATCATATCCCATGTTGCGAATCAGCTTCAGGTTCCTCTATTGTCATTTGCAGCAACAGACCCCAGTCTTAACTCTCTGCAGTTTCCCTTTTTTGTTCAGACCACCCCGAGCGATCTGCATCAAATGGCAGCGGTATCAGACGTTGTTGATTATTATGGCTGGAAGCAGGTAACTGCCATTTACATTGACGATGATTATGGACGAAATGGCATATCAGCTCTGGGTGATAAACTTGCAGAGAGACGTTGTAGAATATCTTACAAGGTGGGGATTCCCCCGGATTCTGGAGTTAACAGGACCGACATCTTAGATATTCTTATTAAGGTTGCGTTAATGGAATCTCGAGTTATAATTCTCCATGTAAATCCTGATGTGGGCTTCGAGGTCTTTTCTGTGGCAAACCGTCTTCAAATGATGGGTAATGGGTGGGCATGGATTACTACAAGTTGGCTCTCGTCTGTTTTGGATTCTGCTTCTCCTCTCCCATCAGAGACCATGGACTCAATTCAAGGAGTTCTCTTTTTGCGTCAACATACACCAGATTCAGATCGAAAGAGAGGGTTTTACTCTAGGTGGCGCAAATTAACTAGTGGTTCTTTGGGGCTGAATTCTTATGGCCTTTATGCTTATGATTCTGTCTGGCTAATTGCACATGCTATTGATGCATTTTTTAACCAGGGTGGTATCATCTCATTTTCTAATGATTCCAGGTTACGTTCTGTGAAAGATGGTGGTCTCCACCTTGAGGCAATGAGCATCTTTGATGATGGAAAACTTTTGCTGAATAACATATTGCAGAGTGATCTTGTTGGTTTGACAGGCCGTATCAAGTTTGATAAAGACAGGTCTCTTATTCTTCCTGCATATGATGTTAATAATGTGTTCGGAACTGGGTTCAAAAGGATTGGTTACTGGTCCAATTACTCTGGTTTGACTGTCGTACCTCCAGAGATACTTTACACAAATCCACCAAATCGTTCAAGTGCAAACCAGCAACTGTACAAAGTCATTTGGCCTGGGGATACACTGATCACGCCACGGGGATGGGCTTTTGCTAACAATGGGAAGCAACTGAGAATTGGCGTGCCGATTCGGGTCAGCTTCCGGGAGTTTGTATCACAAGCACGAGGGAAAGACACATTCAAGGGTTTCTGCATAGATGTGTTTACAAATGCAATAACTTTATTACCATACCCTGTTCAATATCAGTTTATCCCCTTTGGAGATGGTGAAAACAATCCAAGCTACACAGAGCTGGTGAATAAAATCACGACAGGTGTGAGTGCATAGTAAAGTTGTTTGCAACTTCAAGTTCGAGTCTATATATTCCAGTGTCTGATTCGCTCATATTCTTGTTGCAGTTCTTTGACGCTGTTGTTGGTGACATTGCCATTGTCACCAACAGGACAAAAATCCTAGATTTTACACAGCCATATGTCGCATCTGGATTGGTTGTTGTGGCCCCTTTTAGGGAGTCGAACTCTATAGCCTGGACTTTCCTGCGACCATTTAGCGCCCGTTTATGGATTGTCACCGGTTGTTTCTTCTTTGTTGTTGGCTTAGTTGTGTGGATTCTGGAGCATAGGATAAATGATGAGTTCAGGGGCCCACCTAAAAGACAAATCATAACTGTTATATGGTGAGATTTCAAGTCACATGGACATTCTTCAAAATTTTCAACAAAAGAGAAATATTTCCTCATACATGTCCTAATGTTACCATTCTTGCATCTGTGCCTGTTGTTTCTCAGTTACCGCTATAAAATGTTTCCCTTCTGTTTTTTGATCGGGGAAGCAATTTGCTTTCTGTACCATGATACCTGGCTATAATTATGTACTTGTATTCTTGCAATTCAAGCACCATTTTGTAAAGCTGACTGTATCATTTGAGGAGGGCAAGACATCAGAAAATATAACCCCAAATAACAACATCCTGCAAGTACTCGAAACAATCAGTGCTGACATACTTCTTTCTTAACCCATGCAGGTTCAGTCTCTCGACTCTATTTTTCGCTCATAGTAAGTGAAAATCAGATTCTTGCCAAGATTTTATGCTTATCTTGGACCATAAGCATCATATTTATTTGATTGAGTTGATTTCCTAAAACTTTTGCAGGAGAAAACACTATGAGCACCCTTGCGCGTTTTGTGCTACTTATATGGCTCTTTGTGGTCTTAATAATCAACTCAAACTACACTGCAAGCTTGACGTCAATTCTCACAGTTCATCAACTATCTTCTCCTATTAAAGGAATTGAAAGCTTGAAGGAAAGTGATGAGCCAGTAGGGTACCAGGTGGGTTCTTTTGCTGGATATTACTTGAGTGAGGAAGTTGGAATATCAAAATCTAGGCTTGTTGCCCTGGGATCACCAGAAGAATATGCTAAATCGCTCCAACTCGGTCCTGGAAAAGGGGGTGTCGCTGCCATTGTTGATGAACGTCCTTATGTGGAACTTTTCCTCGCAGGGCAGTGCACGTTCAGGATCGTGGGTAGAGAATTTACGAGAAGTGGCTGGGGTTTTGTGAGTACCTGCTTTCTGATCCATCTTTTCTTTTCTCACGCTTAACGCAGAGCATTACGGCATTAGATCTAAATAAAGAACATGGAACTGATAGGAATGAACAGTTCTCGATTCAGAGTGCATTCACTAAAAGGGATAAGATTTCCATGAAACATCTGTCTAAAAGTGCACTAATATTTTAAAAGGCTTATTTCACAAGATTATTTGCCCGAAACTATGTTTTCAAGGGAATGGTTAGTTTCCATTGCTGATTCTTTCCATTCCGAATCCCTGGACATACATGCAGTGCACGCTACCATTATACAGGAACATATTTTCACGGGAATGGTTGTTTCCATTGCTGATTCTTTCCTCATCTCATCTGTTTGCTGCAAACCAGGCATTTCCAAAAGACTCTCCCTTAGCTGTGGATATGTCAACTGCAATTCTAGCACTATCAGAGAATGGCGATCTACAACGGATCCATGACAAGTGGCTGATGCAAAACACATGCAGTTCGGATACCTCTGAGCTTGAAGCAGATAAACTTCACCTCAGGAGCTTTTGGGGCCTCTTTCTCTTTTGTGGTATAGCTTGCTTGATTTCACTCCTCATATACGTCTTGCAGATTACACGATTGTTTTGTCGTGCTGCGCCTGCAGAATCTGCTTCTCCTGATCAATGTCCCTCACGTCCTGGGAATATCCGTAGACTATTGACATTAATGGATCAGAAGGAAGACCGAACAAAGAATGAGAGTAAAAGAAGGAAGTTGGAAAAAGATCATTCTCCGGGAAAGATCAGGACGGCGAGTCACTGAGGAATCCCAAGAGGAAAGAAACAGAAAGTACGATTGGAGCGACATCAGCATAAGCAAGCAAGGTTTTGAAGGAACATTTTTATCCTTTTACAGTACTTTATACCTTGAAAGCTGCTGCTGCTTCTTCTTGTTTTTTTTTTAAAAACTCTTTAAGATGACATTGTGAAAATATTGGAGATAGTATAAGAGTAAGTTTATTATCTATCTTGTTTAGGAAATCATCTCTTAAAGAAGATAAGTAGCGAGTATAACGGTAATTCTTGTTCCCGATGGAGAGCAAAACCTATGAACTAGCTTCTCGGAAAATTAACGTTTCTCTTGTAAATATAGAGGTGCCCACAGATAAACTTGATTGATTTGAGATTGTTCAATATTTATCTATAGCTCTACAGATTCTTGTTCAATGAGCATGAATGCACAATGCTTCAGTTGTTTGACCTTAATTCAGAATGTTATCTATCTTTCCATCTACTTCAGTTCAACATCAATGCATGGATCAGTTTCACTGAAATTTGCTGACATTAATAGATGGCAGCAGCCACTACATTGCTGATATAGATCTATCCCAGAATCATGTATCAGATTATAAAGAAAGGAAACGTTAGAATTTCAATGTTAACACATCAATAACAACATGTTGGCCGAGTTCTCTCTACACTCAAGTTAACTTTGCCTTCCAATTTCATAGAAACTAACTTGACTGTTACGAATCCAATCCACAGACTGCTCTCCAGGTTCTTGACATTCTGCAAAATGAGTTTTGTTAGAAGGAAGAAGAAAAACAATGGGAGGGGGAGGGAATCCGACAAGGGGTGGGGCCTATAATTGATAGCTGTACTCTTAGATGGTCTTGTTGATATGCAACAACACGAATATCGATATTTTTGCAGCATTTTCTAAGTGACAGCCGACCTGCCTCACTAAGCAACCCTCAAATTCAAGAGGCCACACGAAATCTCTTGCTACAAGCGACGGCATTTGTATCGAGCCATGAACATTCGAGGTTTTAAAACAATGGAGAGTAGCGAGGACTATTAAAAAAAAGAAAATAAAAGGATATTTCCAAACAATTAAAAGAAGCTTGTATTTATGGCATTCTTTTCTTAACATTTACAGCCTTAAACTCGTCATGTTCTGTCTGGTCTTCTAAATTTTCAATTACCAAAGCAGTAGACGATGGATTCGACAGGGCTTCAAATGACCCAGTTACTCCTTGGATCACTTTTCCGATGCCCTCCACAAATGTTGTTTTTGTTACATTTTCAAAAAAAACAATTATAAAAAAACATTGATTAATTAAAATAATATAAAATAAATTTTCACGTGTAGAATAAATAAAAAAAAATTATTTGAACTTCAATAAAATTAGAATTCTAAACAGAAAGAAGCAGCTAACTCGATAGCAAACAGTTTTCGAAACAAAGAGAAGTGAGCCCTACAAGGGCCCCGATTTTCGAAAGGAGGGCATAGGCAAAGATACTTTCCCGAAGAAAGAGAGACAGCTTTTTGACCACGAAGGCCGAGGCAGAAAGAAAAGCCTTAGATCATGGAGACACTACACCCTGCCTGCCACCATCTGCTCACTCCACTCCATTCTCTCCAGAGAGAAAAAGATACTTTTCATGCCTTTAATTTCATCAGACAGACCACCAAAATATCCTGACAAATCCATTAATACCAACAAATTGATTGAATAAAGTTTGCAGTCACCAAGGCAAGGTGTATTTCATCGCATTACTTTTACATCAAATAATCACATTACACAAAAAGAGTTGCCGAAAGCCTCTTCAAGGCTCCTCCCATTTCTTGCTAATTAGTCATTGTTGTGAATACTTGCATGTACCATAACCTGATCGAGTCATTCACAGAAAAACAAAATGATTAACAATGGATCCATGACAAATACCTTTTTTTTTTAATTTTGTATGGAAAACTTTTTTACATATATATTAAAAATTTAAACAATATTATTCAACTTGACTCGGCCCCTTAAACAATTTTAAGACTCGAAGGAGATGGTTTTGAAAAAGTATTTTCTAAAAAAAGTTATGAGAAAATGAGAAGGAATTCTTACTTGGATCGGAGAAAGTAACAAGTCCGGTGCCCTTGAAGTCACAGTTCCAGTAGTTTCTCCCGTGGATTTGATAATAAACATTCATGGCATAGGATGCATGTGCATGGAGCTTATCTGGTGCAAAACAATCGCCACTTTCATAAATCTCTCTGCAGTCCACACCACCTGGTCCGCAGCAAAAATCCAGCACAGCTTGAAGAACCTTCTCATCAGCATGAGGTTTAGCCACACACCAAACTGAAGGACCTCGTACTCCACTTGACATTTTCTCACCAAACCCTAATGTCCCTCCGCTGCTACTGCAAAACTGGCAGCTCAAATCCACTTCATAAACCTTAGATCCATCCCCATTAAACATCCCAAAATTCCTCTCACTAACACCACCCTCTTTTTTATTCTCATTAAACAAAGCAAACACAAATATCTCGACGTTCTTTTTTGGACTCATTGGTGTCCCTTTATTAGACTGTGCACGCTCAATCAACCTGCTATTGTAAGTCTTTGCATTATCTGGTGTGGCAGCTTTATCACCTGATTCACCCTTTGATGGCCACCCGGATTCCGATATGGTCATCTCAACTGTCCGATTACCAAACCCTAATGCAATAATAGCTGACCTAACAGCATCAACTTGTGCATCTAACATGTTGCTGTACTCATACCCTTTAGGGTCACGAACCCCGCTGGCATTTCCTAGTAAGGCATATTCCAGGTCAACCATACCAGGGTTGTCCCTGTAAGCAAAATAAGGGTAAGCATTGACCATAAAAGGGGAACCTGTGTCAGCCAAAAACCCCACAATTGAGGTCATAACAGGCATGAGTGTAGTTGCAAAAGTTGAAGCTGAAGGAGGGAACGAGGAGGCAAGAACTGCCATGCTATGTGGAGTTGTGACCTTAATTTTTCGGTCAAGTCCTCGTTGTACTAAAACAGAATGCAAGTTTTGCATGGCCTGGAAAAGTGCATTTGGCTTCAGGTGATCAGGATCTGTCGTTAAATACTCGTTACCAACGGCAATGGCAACAATGGAAGTGGCAGGAATAAAGGGCATCACGCGATTGGTGAACCATTCATCGGCAGCTGATGAGTCAGAGCTGATGTTTGCCACGTGGTAGTTTTCGACTGCTACGATGAGGTCAATTCCGGTGTTGGAAAACGCCCCGATGATTTCAGGGTTGGTGTCATATATTTTCACCTTGTCAATGAGGGTGGATTGAAGAAGCTGTGCTACTTTCCTTGGTGATGGCAAGTTGTTTCCAAGAGTGCCGTAGTTCACACCAACAGCAGAAACGTTTGGAAATGGGCTGAGAATTGCAAGGAAGAGAAGGACAAGGACAGAGGCAGGAGCCATTTTGGTTCAACTGGGGTACTGGGCTGCTACTAGCTAGTGAGAGAATCTTGCTTGAATAGAGGATTTATGTACCAATATCTCTGAAGGAAAATGACACTGGCGTTTGCTAGAATTACTTGTCTAGCCAAAGCACTATACGGATCAACTATTCTTGGTGCCAAAATTTGGGGAAATCCTGGACTGGGAAACAGTGCGATGCAAAAATTTCAAACTCCAGATCTAAAAGTGATGGCGAGTGGGCCACTTGTGTAGGGTAGCAAACGGTGGAGATAAAGTCTGTGGGGGCTAAACTGGGATCCAACTGTAATTTTGTTCTGAAGGGATCTTGGATTATTTGGCTGACATATACGATAGGCCAGCATATCACACGTACTGGTTGGGATAGCGTTTAGTTCTCCCATGTATAATATAATCAACTAAAGCATCAAATAATGTTGGGTTTTCAACCTGTAAAGTGTAGAGCCTTTCAATAAACACTCGTGAATGGTTAGATTTCTGTACCCTAATTTGGCTTTGTTATAAGTTTTTTTTTTTTATGCTGGGGATTGGGGCTGGTGAATCAAAGTTAAGGTTAGAGAAATACGTACAAGCTTGAATGCCTCTTGGATGAGAGAAGATAAGATATAACCCCTTGCTGGCATGCCAATATGCCAACTCGCGTAAGTCAAAGCATTTTCTGCAGTGTGCAGGAGTGAAATTTGAGTCCTGCAGTTGCATGATACTCCTAGTTGAAAAATGTGGTAGCCTATTGTTGCCAGAGTGAGGATAGAAAAGACATCGGGAGTTTGAAAAACTGTCCAAAACAATGTGAAAGAAACCAGTGCAGTCTCAGCTTGGACCCTACAGCAGTGAGTTTTCAAAATTTTGACAGAAAGGCAAATAATTGCACCTGCATGCATGATGACCACTCATAAAGGTATTGAAATCTGGACAAACCTACCTGGAATCCTCAAACCCAAACACAAATACTATCATGGATCCGGCTCAATATTCAACTCAAAAATCTTCAAGTATGGTGAAATGTAACATTTCCTTTAAGTTGTGCCTCTTCGGTGGTAAAAGAAATGTAACTAAAAGATGTTACCATTGGGTGGGTTACAATCGGCGTTTACAAGTTGTGATATGATACAGTTTCTGTGTACAAAACCTATAGCTATTCTGTTCCGAGTAACCATGATAGGTATGGAGAATGACAGTAGTTTGCTAGATTATGTTGCTGTCTGTGTATTTACAAATAAAATCCTCCTCTCTGCAATACATGTAGACCACTCTGTAAGCTTCAATCAAGAGTTTTGGAAATCGACGTCAAATATAACTCTCAAATCCTTCTGGACGTGACCCTAATAATTCTGTAATCTCTCGAGGGAGTTCCCTATTGTGACGTGACTTGTTGCGTATGGCCCGCAATAGGTCTCGAGCACTATCAAACGTATAACGCCTGCAGCGGCCAATGTTGTTAATGAATGCAGCTTCCATCTTTTCATCCCATTTTGCGTTGCGGTACTTTCAAATGCATTTAAGAGTTCTGATTCATTCTCCCCTGTTCCACTCGATCACCAACATCCGGAGAAACGAGAGCCTTCTCTCAGAAGTCCAAAACAGGGGAGAATTCAAAACCTCCCGGGCTTTTCTATCCGGGCTTTTCACTCGATCACATCTGTGTCCTCATTTGCATTCAGAGACACCCCACCAAAAGAACCATGAATACCTGACACTGAAATTCAGCTTCAATATCCGCAAATGCCACATTATTCCGTAAAATCTCAGTGGAGTTTGGAAAATAGTTTTGAAGCACATAATCTGTCCCCTCGTGATATAAACCAGATGCTTACAAGTTCCCAAATCAACATCACCAGATTCTACCAATTCTCCAGCATGTTTCGATAGCATAACAGCATTCTTATATATTCATCTGCACTCAGTGACAGTTTCCGCTGCACAAAAATCAGTGACAACAGAGTACTGGTTCTCCAATTAAACAACAGACCATCCAACAAACATGCACATATTTTCTTTAAAAAAACCATGTCATTATCAATAATTAACCATCTAAGCGCCTGTGATTTTGCAAACGAAAAAACATTAAATTTGATACTTCTTTATGGGTTTTTCAGCCATTTTTACATCTTCAAATCAGAAGCATCTAAGAGAACCTAAGAAAAGCCCTAACGCATTTTGAAAAAGCTTTCAGCCACACCGGCTGAAATCCTCAAAAATTAAAGCCCAAAGCATCAAACAATTACAACAAGTAGTTTCGCATTACCAATTTTCAGAAACGCTGGCTAATCAGGTAAAGCTCCCAGTCATCTCCATACTCTATATAAAATAGATCCTTACTAAGTTCAGAAACAATGTGCCTATCATCATCATTGCTAATTGTAGCCTGATAAGAAGAATAAAAGACGATCCCGTCGGAAACGACCACCGGATTTTCCTTAAATTAGGATCCACCAGAATACACTGTCCCATCCAATCCAGCCACTACAACCACATCTTGTTGATTACTGCATCAATATGAATTGTGATTGATTAAACAAAAATTGATGTAAATTCTATAAAACTCAATTAAAAAAACCTTGACTAGTGCATAAAAAAGTATTAAATTTAATTAAAAAATGACGTAAAATGTATTAAATTTAATAAAAAATGTGTTGATTACTGCATCAAAATGAATTAACTATGAGATTTACTTAGGTGTTGGCGGCAACAGAGGGCTGAGAAGCCTGATGACCGGATTGCTCTGATCAGAGAGGCAGAATTGAGGGAATAGTGTTGATCAGAGTTTTTGCAACCGTGCCAGCATCGCAGGAGATTGATAAAAAAAAAAAAACAATACTGTATACAAGAAGCCAATTTTTACTGTATATTTTATGCAAAACACTGGAGGTTATTTCGTTGTAGAAAGCCATGACAATGTTTCGATCCATCCCATTAATGATTTTTGACTCGGCCGGCTCATTTCAAGGACCCAATACGGAATTTCAGATGACAAAGCTAATATTTTCGGCCTCATGTAATAACAACAACAGTATATGACAGATTTTATTACACATTACAATTAACCGCGTTGTTGTTGGCAGATTTTAAGCATGAATTTACGATCATTTCCTTCCATATCTATGATTGGTCATCAGTTCCATGAATTTGGCCAAGAAATACTTCTAGCTTGGCAATTTTCCTACCAAGTGTTCGAAGTTTGAATTTGGCTGGCAACCATGGCAGCTGGTTCTTGTGGAGACAGGACCTTGCAAAACACACCTTCATGGGCTGTAGCGGCCGTTTGTGCAGTGTTTGTGGTCATATCTGTTCTAATAGAGCATGGGATTCACTCGTTAGGAAAGGT
This sequence comes from Salix purpurea, assembly GCA_027405865.1. Lineage (NCBI taxonomy): Eukaryota > Viridiplantae > Streptophyta > Magnoliopsida > Malpighiales > Salicaceae > Salix > Salix purpurea. Next base: position 364,415 of record CM050329.1, on the reverse strand, counting down.
GAGTGATTCTTACATCGCCCCAAAATCTGTGCTCGGCTCTATATAGTTGTTCTGATCACTTCCCTTGTGCTTTGATGCACACTACAGTGGTTTCAAAAACGTCAAAAGAAGGCCTTGAGTGAAGCCTTGGAGAAAATTAAAGCTGGTAAGTCTGTTTAATTTGACGAATATGTTTGTCACTGCAGAGTTAATGCTACTAGGCTTCATATCGTTGCTAATTACTGTGGGTACGAGAGCTATATTGAAGATATGCATCCCTGAGAAATACGAGAACCTTATGCTTCCCTGCAAAAATGATTACGCTGGAGACAGCTATGAGGATAAAAATGGTGGTAAAGGAGGTGACGGCGATGATGGAGGTGATAATAAGAGGAAACTACTTTCGTTTGCCGGAAACCTATCCATCCACAGGGTTCTGGCGGCGGCAGCTGCTGGTGGTGACTATTGCTCCGATGTGATTTTCAAAGCTAGCTTCTTTTGATTGGCAAGAATTGAAGAATATGGTAGCTAGAGATGTAAATCTGATAAATCCCTCTTCTCTTTATTTGGTTGCAGGGTAAAGCGTCATTGATTTCTCAAACAGGACTGCACATATTTATATTTGTTCTTGCCATTTTTCATGTTCTTTACAGTGTCGTTACTATGGCACTCGCGCAAGCAAGAGCGAGTTCAAATCCTATAATTAGCTTAAAATTCTAGCTATGCATCTAGAATTCATGCTAGACGTCTCCATTGACTTCGCTACGAACAGATGAAGAAATGGAAGGCTTGGGAAGAGGAGACTTCGTCACTAGAGTACCAATTTACGAACGGTATTTTTTTTTTCTTACATTTTCTTTTTATAAGTAGTTTTTATGGTGGTCTTACATTTAAAATATATATTGATTTTTATTTTTTTTTAAAAAAATTTCCACTTTTTATCGATGTATTTTATCTATCCACAGTCAATTATTTTATATTAACCGATTATATACACATTTATAATAAGATTTATTTATTTTCAGATATTTAAATTTTAAAATAAACATATTCATGACATAGCCATTAATAGCAATAGCATCCGTTACATTCCGCTGCATTAAAACCATGATTTAAGGAGTTGTTTGGCTTTAAGTTCTTTTCAAAATCATTTTCAGAATGTTAAAATTGTAAGAACATCAGTTTTTTTTTTTTTTTTTTTTTTTATAAATAACAATTTCATCACCAGAAACACAGTAAATAATAAATGTGAATATGACATTGGATCTGTTGCGAGCCCATTTAGAAATTAATGGGCCTTCTTATCAATTTTTCAGATCCAACAAGATTCAGACTTGCTCGTCAGACCTCCTTCGTGAGGCGTCACTCTGGCATCTCCGCGGCTACAGGGATCAAATGGATTGTAAGCTTATTTATGCTCTCTATCACCCCAACTTGAAAACCAGCTCTGCATGGAAGATAGCTATGCAAAAATCTAGATCCTAACCGGGCCAAAAAATATCCAACATGTTATTTGGCAGGTCGCGTTCTTCAGGCAGTTCACTGGTTCAGTGACGAAGGTGGATTACATGACTATGCGACATGGATTTATTAACGTAAGTTTCCATCGTCATCTTGATTGTAGATTTGAAGGCTGAATATGTTTCTAGTCCAGCTGCGAACTAGCCAGTGGATTGCTGATATATATAGCATTAATTGCAGGCGCATTTCGCTCCGAATAGCAAGTTTGATTTCCACAGGTACATCAAAAGATGCATGGAAGATCACTTCAAGCAGGTTGTGGGCATTAGGTATCTTCTTCGACACATATTTAGTGCTTAAGCTCAAAGAAGTGGTTTGAGGTATGATTTTTACAGCATGCCACTCTGGGTCCTCTTTCTGCTGCTGATGTCTACAGTGAGCCTCTCTTACTCTATTTTTTTTTATCTTTTTATGAACTTGGTGGTATTGATCGGTCATGGCTTGGCTCATTAATGGTGCAGGATGGTACACGTTCACCTGGTTGGCAGTTGTGCCCCTTGTTGTAAGAAATGCACATAAATATTCATTAAATTCTTTCCTCGCGGAACATAAACTTGTTCCTTGTATCTATCTTCTTGGTATGTCCTCAATGTGCAGATACTTCTTCTGGTGGGAACTAAACTTGAACTGGTTATCATGGAAATGGCTCAAGAAATCCAAGACAGAAGTCATGCTGTTAGAGGAGTTCCAGTGGTTCAGCCTAACAACAAGTTCTTCTGGTTTAATCGACCCCATTGGATTCTCTTCATGATACATTACACGCTGTTCCAGGTATACATATGCATCCCCATTGCTGATCAGATTTCAAACCCGATAATTACCAACTAATTACTCAAAATATACGGAGTGTTTACTGCCTACTAATGCTGATCCATTTTTACAGAATGCGTTTCAAATGGCATTTTTCCTGTGGACATGGGTAAGAGCTCGTATTTGATTTCTTCCCTATAATTTCCTGCAATTTCACTTGAGAAAGCAGCCCTCTAAGGAGTCGATTTGTTTGGCTTGTGATGGCAGTATGAATTCGGGATCAAATCTTGTTTCCATGAAAACTTGGCAGTGATTTTGACAAGGGTTTTCCCTGGGTTGGTCCAGTTCGTGTGTAGCTATATAACATTCCCTCTCTATTCACTGGTTACACAGGTGAGTAGCTCTCCGCTTTGCGCTCCGCCAGCGTTTTAAGATAAAAAAAGTGAGAAAAGATAGATATAAATGGTATATTTTTTTTTGCTTTGGAGGGAGTTTTTATCATTTCAAGATAAAAAAAGACTCAAGAACATGTCCCTCCCAACTATCTATGTTTCTCATGTCCTGAAATAATAACATAACACCACCAAATATTTCAATTAAAAAAAACTCTTGGCAAGTTAGATTTCCATTCGTTTTGAGCAGATGGGTTCTCACATGAAGAAAGCAATATTTGAGGAACAAACAGCAAGAGCACTTAGAAAATGGCAGAGGGCAGCAAAGCTAAGAAAGAAATCAAGACAGACAGGAGGAGGTGCTGGCGGTTCTAGTCCAGGGTTCATGAGTGTTAACTCCACACCGAGCCGAGGGACATCAGCTATACACCTGCTTCACAAGCACAGGCCAGGTCAACCGGATGTCGAGAGTGTCATTAGCTCGGCGATGTCTTACGCGTCCGACACCGAACTCTCGGAGCTTGAAGGTCCCCCTCGAGACAGGCTCGAGTCAAGAAAACCAGATCACCATCAAGAACAAAGTGAAGCCCACAGTGCTGATTTTTCCTTTGTGAAACTTTGATGGATCCCTCTCCTTTTTCCCTTCATGAACTCTTGTTGTTTGTATAGTTAACATTAAGTCCAATTTATTTTTTCCACCCCCGATTTTTGATATTTCCAATCTGTAGACCGACTCATTGCAGGGAAAAAATAATAGAGATGGAGAGATTTATGTATCAGATTAAACAGGAGATCGTCGGAAATACGACGTAACATGAACATAATGAGGAATCATTTACTCGTCTCGAGAAATCATTTTAATTAACTCGCGAACTTAGACTTTAAGCTATAGTTTATCCAATATAATATAATGAGACTTCAAATATAATTTATGAAATATAAAATAAAGCATGGTTGATGTATTAAAGGGAGTTAAATTAGCATTTGATAATTGAAGGGTCCAGCAAAGATTTAAACAAATTACAAAGATCCAAATGATCTGAGATTAGTGAGACGGTGGATGAATATAGTATACAGGAAATCGAAAGTGCATGCACCCACCAGATTAAAAAAATAATTAGAATACTTGTCATGAAAGCATTTGCAACTAAACAATTTCGGGCAAAAATCTCAGTCATGGTGAATAAAACAGTAGGCATAAATTAGTTTAATAATTATTAATTGCCTCAATTAGGCTAAGCATCTAAGTCCATATATATATATATAATTTCAGTCAAGCATTACCCATGTAGCAAAAAAAGTTATAAAAAATATAACTTTAATTATATTCTAAAATTTCATGTTTTTTTATGATAGTATATCAAAATTATATTTAGCTAGTGTTGAGAATAAAAAAATAGAAACATGTCTAATTAAAAATAAATAAGTAAAATAAATTGAAAAATATTTTAAAAAAACAAAGTAGGTGCATGAAACCATAGCCAAACATCATTTATTTTTTGTCTGAAACAATAACCAAATAGTATTTAAAATTTATTAATTTTTAGTTACTTTTAAATAATTTGGTGGGTTTATCTCTAAAAATCTTAAATCTTATTTTTAGTAGGAAAACCATAGGTATAAGGCTTAATACATATAAAATTAAAATGACATTTTTTTTTTTGTATTAGAGCTGTTCTCAAAACAAAATTTATAAAAATAAAAGGAGTTTATATAAAAAGATTAAAATGACATTTTTTTTTTGTATTAGAGCTGTTCTCAAAACAAAATTTATAAAAATAAAAGGAGTTTATATAAAAAGCAATATTTAAAAATCATTTAATTATTCATTAAATAGATTAAAGTTTATCTCCGTGGTATCATCGTAAAAATCGATAAAATACCAACACAGCTATCGAATTGATAGAGATCAGAAGGTTGCTAATTTTGGTAAAAACAAAAACATTAAGGATTTTTTGGTAAAACAAAATAAAAAAAGGAGAAAAAAATGGAGATAGTTGCTGCAAATTAGGGATTTTAATGACCCAAAGTGCAAAACAAACATTAACAAGCCGGTAAAAACACTATTTATTAAAATCAAGCCGTTGCCCAAAAAACAGTGTTGAAATAACAATAATAAATAAATAAAAAAAACGCATTTTTCATTCTCAAAGTGTGGTCTAATTCAGTCTTTTTCCTTTAAAAATAATTCTCCTCCTCCTCCTGTTCCACCAAGTTTCTCTCGCTCTCTCTGATTGATGACCACTTTGAACCCAATTTTACTTCACTAAACCACTGCAGAATACAAAGAAATGCAACAATTTTTTTTCAACATGGATTTACATAATGTGTTTAGTCACAGGGCTAAGAGGGTAGTTGGATTTAATTGAAAATTTTGAACTTTTTTTTTATTTTTTTTCTCTCTCTAAATAATGGCAAGGCGACATGGATGGCAACTCCCTGTCCATACTTTTCAGGTACATTTCTTTCTTTCTTTTTGCTTGATATGTGTTTTTTTTTCAGATTATGAGTAAAGATTTAGGCTTTATTTTGTTTTTTTTTCTTTTTTGCATTAAATTAGTGCAGTGGAATTATTTTGCTCTAATATGAGAGAAACACAACAAAAATTTGTGTTTGTCTCTATGTAGGGGTGTCCAAATTTGAAGGTAATTTTTTTTGTTAGCAATGGCTTGGTTTATGAGATAAATGGGTTGTTGAAGTTTGGATTTTTAAGTCAAATGGTTGTTGAGATGGCTTGATGTCACCTCTCTTTACATTAATTTGCATAATCTTGTTCTATTTACGCTGCCCACTTTCCAAGAAAAGCAAGGTGAGTCTAGTCAGGGAGGGAGGGAACTGCTTGTGTTGTTGAGGTAAGAAAACAAAAGTCAAAGGTTAATGGTTAATGATCATATGAGTGGATATTGTTTAGTAGTGTTTTGCAAAATGTTGATGTTATAGATGGTTTATGCATGATGGTGTTCGGTCAAATGAGTTTTGATGGTTCTGTATCTTGGGGAAGTTTGTGAATAAGCTTTGTTGTTTGTTGTTAAATTTAAGTACTGATGCTGAACGTTTCCGGTGCACAGCTCGTGGCTATCACAGTTTTCTTCGTGCTATCTGTTGCATTCTATGCCTTTTTTGCTCCCTTTCTTGGGAAGGTCATTTATGAATATGTGGCTATTGGTGTTTACTCTGTACTGGTAAGCACAATGATGCTCTTCCCTGCCTTTTTTATAGTGATTGATTTCTTCTTTGGGTTTTTTTTTGCTGCCTTATTGCATTTTCCCTCTTTTCTGATTAATTCTCAGGCACTCTCTGTATTTATTCTATATGTCCGATGCACTGCAATTGATCCTGCCGATCCTGGAATTCTACTAGAAGCTGATGAGACAGCTGGCCATAAATCTGAAAATGGCACAGATCTTCCTGGTTAGTCTACTTTCCATGCAGTTCTCTCTCCAGAAAATCAATGAATTGCAGATTTAGATTGGAGTCAACATTTGATTGGGATGTATAACATGGATAATGAAAACACTCAAGTAGCAGCATGTGCCTCTCGGACCCTTAGAAAGGAAACTTGAAGCTGAAACTTTGTTTAGAAATGATGATAATCATGCTATTGTGGTGTCTAAAGCCTAAACTGGGTGTCTTAGTGTTTTTGGTTTGTATCAGTTTTTCTCCGTTGCATGACAGGTGTAGGTGGGCAATTGCTCAACCTTTTTATTGAAATGAGCATATTGTCGACCGTGGAGATATGAAACTTCTGTCAAGGATATAAGCTTTTTCATAATCTTTTTTTTTTCCCTTTTTTGAAACAAAATTATAAGAGCTTCATGGTCTTTGATCAGGAAATTCTGCTGAAGAACCTAGCAAGATAAGGTTAAAAAATGGAGGGAAATCCTATAAATATGGTTCAAGTTGGTGTTCAAGACTTGGAGGTTTCTTTTGCTGTTTTCTTGTGAAACACGATTGCCGTAAAGATGAAGATATTCTACCGGAAGAATCTGGAGAGGATGCTTTGTTCTGCACACTGTGCAATGCTGAGGTGCAGATTTATTCCATAAGGATTTATTTTGATTGCCTTGGATAGATTTCCTTTTAATGTGGAATCACCTGCCCACAAACAATGCACACACAAAAATGAAGGAAAGTGAAAAATAAGGGTAAAAGGTAGAAGGGGAGATTAAACAAAAAGGAGAAACAGCAGGTCAGCCTGTCAAGGAAGTCTTATTTTATTGATTGAGTTAGTTACCCATAGTTGAAGAATTATTACCTTAATGACAGGGAAGAATAACATTCTGTAGGAGAGTGCGTGTTCCTTTTCCTTCCACGCTTTTCTTTTTGGATAAAGCTCGCATATTATATTGTGTTGCTGATTTTTTTCTCTCTTAGGTACGCAAGTTCAGCAAACATTGCAGAAGTTGTGATAAATGTGTTGATGGATTTGATCATCACTGTCGGGTTAGTTTTAGATGTTTATCCTTGTTGTTTCTTATCCCTTCCGCAATATTGGGCCTTATGAAATATATGTTCAATGGTGCAGTGGTTGAACAACTGTGTAGGGAGGAGAAACTATATCACATTTGTTTCCCTAATGGCAACAAGCCTTGTCTGGGTAAAATTTCCGATTTAGTTTGTTATTGGTTTCTTATTTTTCTTGCTTCATAATTTTCTTGCACCAGATATCTTCCCCAGATCCAAACAAAATATGCTTTCTCATCTTTGTCTACCTTTGTGTCTGGCTGGTAGCTTGTTGTTGAATTTGGAGTTGGTGTTGCTGTCCTTGTTCGATGCTTTGTAGATAGAAAGGGCATGGACCATCAAATAGTGGATAAACTTGGCATTGGATTCTCACGCCCCCCTTTTGCAACAGTAGTGGTATGCTTCCCAATTTCTCTGTCGATTTATACAAGATGTCTACATAAACATAGTATTTTGATCATGTTGATCGGAAAAGGTACTTCAAGTTTTATAAACAAGTGTTGTCTGGTTGTTGTTACTTCATGATCAACACATTAGGTGAGAGACAAATGTGCATTTCTTATTGTTATTATATATAATAGGAAACATGATGCAGAAAATTATCATCACTGTGCTATTATTACAAAACCTATTGGTGTTGTTGAAGAAATGATAAATTCATCCTTACAGATGCTAGTTTCATACTGCTACTCTAGTATATTCTGCATGAAAACCTTACAGTGATCTTAATTGTGGAATTTTTGTTTTGGTAACATTGAGTTTTTTTGCTGTTGTTTTGCATATTTCTTTAGATATACATATGATGTGGCTGGAACTGGAGTATGCTGTGTCTTTTACCACAATAAAGTTTCCCTTTGTTAATGCTATGCAATTGTATTCTACAATGTTAACTTGACAATGGTTTCAGGCCCTGTGCACATTCCTATCTTTGCTTGCCACTGTGCCTCTGGGGGAACTATTTTTTTTCCACTTGATTCTGATTCGAAAGGTGTGGTCATAAATAGCCTTGCCTCCTCTCTTACCATGTTTGTCACCACTGTAGGATGCAATTAGTGATGTTTTTTTTAATCGTTGCAGGGTATCACAACATATGAGTATGTAGTTGCCATGAGAACTCAGAGTGAACCACCTGGACCATCTGTAGATGGAGGAGAGCAGCTAAGTCTGCCATCTTCACCAACCAGTTCAGCTGTTACTGCAGTGAGCGGAAGAAGCTCTATAGGAATGAGTTTGCAATATAAAGGTGCCTGGTGTACCCCTCCAAGAATCTTCATGGACCACCAGGTACCACTTCCATATAAATTAAGTTATGAAAAGTTGGTGTTGCCTATGTTGGACTTAAGACGTAAGCATAGCTTGATTCTTCTCTGTTCTTGATCTACTGCTATGACTGCAAAAATTTTCTTTGAAAAGGAAGAATTCAACTACAATTAGTATTCATTATTTTATTCCATAATTAAATTTTTCTAACAGAATAAGGGTAAAATTTGCTCCTTTTTTTTTGTTACAATTTGCTATGCACTGCTTTATACCCTTTGGCATTTCATCTTCCCTTTTCTTAACCTTTTATAATGTGGTTGGAGTATTATTAAATTTTGGGCTGTTAATGATCAGGATGAAATTATTCCACATTTAGAGAGAGGACGCTTGCCATCCACAGTTGATCCAGATGCAATACAAGAAGCTGACAAAGCCAAAAAGCTACCACAGCGTCCAGTTCGAATCAGCGCATGGAAACTTGCAAAATTGGATTCCAATGAGGCTATTAAAGCAGCTGCAAAGGCTAGAGCATCATCATCTGTTCTACGTCCCCTAGGTTCTCGATATAACCCATATGACGCTGATCATTTATCCAGTAGCAATTTTAGTGGAAGGAGCAGTCCGATTAGTACTGATCAAGGGTTTCAAAGTAAAAATGCTAGAGCAGTGATGCCAGGTCTATCTCCTTCCTGGACCAACTCATATCCAGCCAGCAATGCTAGCCATGCTAGCAGGGATGACACTGGATCATGCCATCAGAGTCTTGGCAATTTTAGCAGTGCTAATGTCTCAAACCTTGCCACTTCTCCAATACAGCAGCAAACTTCAAGCAGAGACCACTTCAACCCCATTTATCAAACCTCAGCAGATGAATCTCCTTGGTCAGTAAGACAAAGTGAAGTAAATGGGAATCCTCTTCATGAGAATGTGGCCCAGATTCCTATGAGAAGAAACTTGGGTGCAGCGGAGAATATGAGAACAACAGTTTACTGGGATCCAGAAGCTGGACGCTTTGTCTCTTCTACAAGAGGTGCTGGCTCTTCATCCCAGGTTCGGGGAACTGAGCTTCTGTACACAGATCAATCTATATTTTTTGGAGGTCCCCTTGTCAATGAACAGCTAAGCAGAGGGGGGAGGACTGGTGGTTCATTGGGTCTGAGTCAGGATAGAGGCCCCGCCTCAAGTCATTATCAGCAAAGCAGACCACAGAGGGGTGGCCAACTTCCTGTGTTTGTCCCAAGCGATTCCCAACAAAACCTATATTCATCTAGGTCTCCTTAGAGCACTAAAATGAGAGAACTGTAATTTGTTTTTCCAGTTGCATCGAGTTAGGTTCTATACAATAACATTCTCACTTTCCTTTCTTGTGCAGTTTTTTTTTTTATATATATAATCCTGTTCTTGCTAACAACCTCTATAATCAGTGCAATCGCCAAAGGACATGGGGTTTACAGCAACACATACATTGATTGCTGAGAACTTGTGTCGACTTTATAATATGGTATTCAAGTCAAGCATTCCTGCTTTGGATGTAAATGGGCAAGGCCAAGGCTAATGGAGGTAAACCAAGTCAATCTCTGCCAGGCTACGTTTTCCAAGATGCAAAATTAGGATGAAAAGAGAAAGAAGAAGCTAAAACGCCGTTGCCGGGGATCGAACCCGGGTCACCCGCGTGACAGGCGGGAATACTTACCACTATACTACAACGACTTCGTTGGAATCAGGCTCTTCATTGATTTACAAACTTAAAATAGCTATACAAAACATTCAACTATTTCTCACCTGGTGTAGCTGTGTAGATATCTGAAGAGAAAATGAATAGTTATCAAGCCTGACCTGGTCTTGAGGTTTAGCCCCAAACAAAACAAAAAAACATTGTTTTGGAGAGTCAACTCGGTTAAGATTTATATCTATATTTTGAGCATTTGGCATGGCAGTGTTGTTGATGAGAAATATGGTAGGGATCGAAGTGATATAAACACTGAACTTTTCATGACTGGGGCTGGAAACTTATCTTAACCAGGATATAAACACTAAAGTTTCCCATATCTGGAACCCATTTTTAACCAGCAATCATATGGAGGATCGGGGCTGGAAACCTGTCTTTGTGGGACGACTGCTGGTTAAAAATGGGTACTCTTGCTAACCCGGTTATTGTAGTGCATATCTCAGATGTGGAGTTAAAGGTGAAGGACTCATGAGAGAATGGAGTATGTGTCTTCGATAAACGAAGGATTGTTATTCCAGGTGATCTGAAGCAGAGGATAATGGCGATTCCCATCCCTACAGTTTCTGATCCGCAGAGTTTCCTGGCTTGGAGTGCTGTAAACCAACACAACGAAGAACAAAAAAAACAGAAGAATTGAGGTGTGCGTAGCAGTTCTGTAATTAAATATATTTTCTCAGCACAATCCAACAAGTACTTGGAATTGAGGGTAAAGATCAAAAAAACAAGAGAAACACTACCGATTGACTCTGCTTGGTTGTAAAAATGCACGATATTTATAAGCTGCTATCATGTATCAATTAGATGGAAAATAATTAAAGAATTAAAAAGTTATTACATTACGATAATTAAATAAAAAATAGCTGTTATGGAATTATAAAATTATAACTATTTTTTCTCATTATTTTTTTTATTGCTTACTATTTCATATCAAGATTTCCTCTGTAGACTTATGAGTACCTGATGAATGTGGGATAAAAAACTCAAAAGGCCTCCTACTGGCTGCTAAAAAAAATAATCCAGCCGAAGATAATAAGTGGTGCCGGCTTACTATACTTCATGCTCCGGAGAAGATCAAGAGCCCGATTTGGTTGCTGTTCCATGGTAGCCTTCCTATTAACTCACTTCGATATCTACGGGGGTTAGCATTACATCCTACCTTACTGAAGAAACCTATTTCCACTGCTTTATGGCCTGACAAATTTGGTCCAAGTTGGGATTTACTTCTGCTATTTCGCTTTGAACGTGGTGTGTTCCAGGAATGGCTTCTCACTCCTGCTTCAGCTGGCGATGGCCTTCTATTCTCGTCAGGGATTTGGTGGCTGTAACATGCATATTTCTGGGACTCCTGCAGATCATTTTGTTGTGGGGTTTACTGGGTTTGAGACCAATCTTCTTCCCAGGTTATTGTCTTTCAAGTCTTGTCTTCAGCTTGCTTGGGAGCAAGGTTTCATGGGAGTCTTCTGTAATCCTGTTCTGCAGAGGCTACACACCCAGCTAATCTCTAAAATCGAGTTTCACAAGTACAAAGCCCTTGTCTGCGAGATCAAGTGTAGGTTATCTAGGGAGTGGGCTTTGCCATACTTACAGGGAAGGCAACGCCTGTGCTAATTTCATGGCGAAACTTGGAGCTACAAAATCTACGCACCTGAAGATCTGGGACTCTCCTCCTCCTCCTCCTGGAACGAGTCACCTCCCGTTAGCTAATTCTGTGGATCATTGTTACTCTAGACCTGCTTCGTTGTTTTTTTTGTCTTCCTTTGTTCACCAAAGAAAAAAATTTCTTATGATAATTAAAATAAAGAAATTATTTTATCTAAAAATTTAAGTTATTAGATATAATTTATATTATTTTCTGACACACCTTTTTAAGTGAAAGTTTTTTGGGATTGAAAATTGCATATAAATCTACATTACCTTATGCATATTTTTTATCAAATAGAATGAGAGTGATGAGATTTAAACTCATGATCGTTAAGTTAATAAAACTCTGATATCATGTCAAGAAACCGTCTCACCTAAAAACTTAAGCTTTTAGGTGAGATCTCAAATATAATTTATTTGGAATTTTTTTATTATTGAATTTTGATATAAAAAAATATTTATTTTTACCAACCCTTAAAAGAAAATAATTCAAAAAAATGAATAAAGAGAATAATTTTGTTGTACCTTGGTTGTTGTTTTCTTGGGAAAAAGTATAAATTATTAAAATTACAAATCATTATTTTTATCAATGTTAATACAATTCAGAACGAAAATTCCAAAATAATTTATAATATTATCGCTAGTGAAGAAAATTCATCCAGTAATCTATAGTTCATAATTATATAGTTTAGAGAAAAATAAATTGATGATTAAATAGCTGCCTTGTTGTCTCCACGGAACTGATTTACATGCTGTGGATGTAAATGGGCCATGGCCTGCAAGGCCTTACTTTTCGAATGGCAAAAGGAGACGCCGTTGCCGGGGATCGAACCCGGGTCACCCGCGTGACAGGCGGGAATACTTACCACTATACTACAACGACACAATTGATTATCTTACCTCGTTTAAGTTATATAAACGTATTCATTAATGCGGTTTATTAAAATTTAAGTTGAAAAATCTCTTAACATTGTGCATATAGAGAGAGAGACACATAGAAGATCGAAAAACACCATAATTATTCTTATTGAATCAAAGAAATAGAAAGTTTGAAATTCAAAACGTTAGCACATTGAAGTGTGATTTCTGTACCATAGAATATATATGAACTGGGTCACGGCAGTTCTTTCATCTGCTTCTATTTCTCGTCTAGTTTTCTTTTCTCACGCTTACTTACATCTGCTTCTATTTCCTGTCTAGTTTTCTTTTCTCACGCTTACTGTTCATCGGCATCGTAGCTAGAAAGATTTGTAGTCCGTCACTAGAAGGATTGCTGCTTCTGAGAGGAGCAGGTGTTATGAACTGCAGGCCATAACACTAAGGCAGGGATGTAAACAGAAGTGTATATTTTATGATGCCAGAGTTTTCAAATGCACAATCCATGGCATCAGCTTTTGAGTTTTGATTGGTATAGCTGATCGGCACCGCCACTTGTACCTAGAGGCATGCCAATTTTCTTCGATTTCTCTACCTTCATATTCCATTCACGCAACTCTCCCGCCCCACATGTCATTTTAGAAGTTAGAATTTTCTCCACTTACTCGGACCCTAAATTTATATCCGAAAACCATAAATTTCTTGTATAAACATGGACAAGCCACACCCAGACTCCACTTATCATCTGGGATAGCAGATATCTTTTCAAGTATAGTCCCAAAAGTAGACATTAAAATTGGGTCAGGATTAGAAAGATGGAAACCAGAGAGAATACGAAGAAGATGTTTTCGTCCTGGAAATAACCTTTTTCAGGAGATGGCCCTGTACTTCCTGTGGAATTGTTAAGGCTCGATTAGCTTATGTACTTTTGGTCGTGAAACAGAGCAGTAGTAAACCTTGCAAGGATCGAGAACTGGGAGCAAGAAAGCCATGTAGCTCAGGAAAGAAGAGTATGATTTGTATCAAACCTAGGATCTGGAACAAGTTGATTCTAGCACTTGCTACGACATTAAATCGGACAACAGATTTGTCTAAAAAACAAAAAAGGATTTCAGTCACTACATCCTCACAAAGCCTCTATATGATGATCTTGGCGTCTCTGACCAAGCACTAATTTTTAGGCCAAACGAACACTACCTCTGCTTGGGAAACAATGATGGCAACAATAGGAGGGATGTTTATTTATAGAATTTTCTCAGTCTATTCGTGCAAAGATTTCCCTTTTTAAATTAGCAATATAGTCCATGAAAATACTCATTGCTTTTCCTATTTTCTTTTTATATTATACTATTTTTACACCCTCATGGTATTCGTGGGATAACCAAAGGCCGGGCAGAGAAAAGAGGAGTGCAAGCAAAGAAATATTGAGCAATAATAAACATCACAAACTCCCCATTCAAGAAAAAAAGAAAAAAAAAACAGAGAAATGGCCAATGAATTATTATTAATATTATTATTTTTATTAATCTAGGAAACTCTCAGAAAACCATAGAATTTTTCTTACAGGTTAATGTTCACAGGTTATAATCAAGAGGGATCCTTAATTTTCGTGCATTTTGAATTTGTTTTTGAGTTTTGCTTCTTTCAAGATTACGATTTACGAAAATGGCTGGTGGAGAAGCCCCGGGTGCAAGAGACCTCGAGCAGACACCGACATGGGCCGTCTCTGCAGTTTGTGCTGCCATGATTATCGTCTCTATTATATTGGATAAGGTTCTTCACAGAACTGGACAGGTAAGTAAATTATTATTTAAAAAAAAAAAAAAAACGATGCCTGCCATCTTCATTTCGATTGCATTCCATAACATAATGTAAATCAATTTGTGGTTTGCATTTATTTTCTGATTTCTGTGATAGAAAATATGCAGTTTCATTTATTTTACCTCCATGATTGATCCATTTTTATTGGCATAATAATAATCTATTTATTTATTTCAGTGGTTTCAGAAAAAACACAACACTGCTTTATTTGATGCTCTTGAGAAAGTGAAAGGGGGTATGCTGATATTTTTTCATCAGTTCTTTTTAATATCTTTTGTTTTTCTAGTTGATTATTACAAAAAAGGGAATTATAATTTCTTCTGTTTTTTTCTGGTAAATATTGCAGAGCTTATGATTTTAGGATTCATATCTCTAACCCTGACATTCTCCCAAAGCTATATAGCTGGTATCTGTATTCCTTTGAGGTACGCAAATACAATGTTACCATGCCAACCGAAGGGTCAAGAAGAAAATGTTGGCAGTGGAGGGGAGCCTCATCGCAGGCTTTTATGGTCTCAGCGTAGAATTTTAGCTGCAGAGAGTAAAAGTAAAGAGTGTAAAGATGTAAGTATGCCTTGTTTCCAAGGAAACATCAAATAGTTGAACCTTGTTAATTAGGTAGCGATTTTGTCTCCATCTCAGTACCTATAACTAAACATGTTTCTGTCCCTTTTGTCGTGAGACACAAACTAAACGCAACTTTAGAATAATACAAAGTTGTTTAGAAACCCAACTCATGAAGTGACCCTATGCTGGCCTTTTCTTATCCTAATCCGTAACTCATTGTTGCCAATTTGTGTTTTTAGGGGTCGGTGCCACTCATATCTGTCGAAGGACTGCATCAGTTGCACATCTTCATATTCTTTTTAGCAGTATTTCATGTGGTATACAGTGCCATAACAATGATGCTTGGAAAATTGAAGGTGGGGGTACATTTTGGGTTTCTGTAATGGTTCCTCCTCCTCCTCTTCTTCTTTTTTGTCCCTTGAAGCTTGATTTGACAATGATTAGCTGATGCAAGGGACATGGTGAGAATGAGAAGTTCAGAAAATTCTTACCGATCTCCGAAAAGTGAACAGCAACTTGTTTGGATTTTGATGCTTTTCCATTACATGATGGAGATAACCTCGTTTCTTTTCCATTCCATGACCTTGAGCTATAATAGTCCCTCGTATGCAGATACGCAATTGGAAGGATTGGGAACGCGAGAGTTGGAATGAGCATGATGCCATGAATGGTATTCTAGATGCTAATAAACTGTTCTATATTCCTCGTTTCGGGGCATGCATTGTTATTTTTTCAAGAATCTGGTGATATTAAGCTGTGTATTTAGTGAGGTTAGTGCTGATTGTTCAGATCCTGCAAGATTCAGGCTCACTCATGAGACATCATTCGTAAGAGGACACACAAGTTTCTGGACAAAAACGCCAATCCTCTTTTATTCGGTAAGAAAGAAGTCACTGTTTTCACTTAAGATTCTCTTATGATTCATGTCCAATCACATAATTTGTTGGTGTTTTAGCGTCAGTTCTGAATTTTGAACTCCATGCTTGCATTTTCATAGACCTTTCCATAATAGAATTTGAATCAATGTCGTCTTTTAACATTGAAAAGTTTGAAGTTAATTTCAGTTCTTCTTAGCTTTTTAATTGACAACTGTGCTTGAATTTTTAATCCCTCCAGCTATGCTTTTATCGACAATTCTTCAGATCCGTTCGAAAGTCTGATTACTTGACAATGCGACACGGATTCATTTCTGTGAGTCTCTAACAGGTGCAAAAGTTCTAACCATCATTCTGAATTAGTATGATAGGCAAGTAAATTTTGTTCTTCTTAATTACAGGTCCATCTAGCTCCTGGAAGCAAGTTTAATTTTCAAAAGTATATCAAAAAAACATTAGAAGACGATTTCAAGGTAGTTGTTGGAATCAGGTATAACAACTAGATTCAACTTGATTGCATATGAAATTTGGTTGTCCAGATAGCACTGTGTATTACTTCATTTATCCGTTGTCTTTCTGTAAGTTTCCAACTCACTATGTATACATTCCTGGCAGTCCACTACTATGGGCCTCTGCAATTCTCAATCTGCTCTCGAACGTTCATGGTCAGTCCTTCCTGTTTCTTTTCTTATTTATCCTTTTCATACTCTTCATCAAATTTGGACCAAGGCTTCCTATAAGTTAGTGGTTTTTTACTTTTCAGGATGGAAGGCTCAGTTCTGTGTTTCCTTTCTTCCTTTATTTGTAAGAAATTTGTCCACAAAAGACTTGTCTTCTCGTGTTGTTTTACTTCAACTAGGCGGCAAAGATTTAATATTTCCATGGGTTTTTCTGAAGGTTACCTTAGCAGTTGGAACAAAACTTCAAGCAATTATAGCAAAAATGGCTATTGAAATTAAAGAAAGACATGCTGTGGTTCAAGGGATACCACTTGTGCAAGTGTCTGACAGGAATTTCTGGTTTTCCTGGCCTGAATTAGTCCTTTATCTCATCCACTTTGTCCTCTTTCAGGTATCACACGGAACCTTCTTTTCTTCGCTTGACAGACTAGAGAAGTTCTCTTCCAGACAGATAGTATAGTTCTGTCTGCAAATTTTAGTTCTCTTTTCCCCTTCGTATCTCTTTTGAAGAAAAAATAGTAATATTTGAGAAAACTCTATGTGGTCCAGTATCTTTATCTTACGATTCCCTGGATTTTTCTAATGAGCATTTTGCTTATCTTCCTGTCCAGAATGCATTTGAGCTAACATATTTCCTTTGGGCATGGGTAATGGCCTGTCTCTCCTCTTCTCGTGGTAATTTGTCTTTGATCACAGAAGGGTTTTTATGATTAATTTTCCTGCCTCTGCAGTATGAGTTCGGGAAGGAATCTTGTGTGAATCAAGATAGAGTTCTCATAATCGTCAGAGTTACTTTCGGGTAAGACATGTTGAAGCACCTGGGCAGATTCTTTTGCATCATCCTGAATACGATGCTAAAGTAGAAAAGCTTGACTCTAACCTTATGAACTTAGAATCTGTATTAATTTGTTGAAGATATGACCTCATAAAAGTTTCAAAATTCTCAGAGTGGGAGCCCAAGTCCTGTGCAGCTATGCCACGCTTCCACTCTATGCCCTTGTTACACAGGTATTACTCATTTTTCACTTTTTCTTTCCAAATTTCATGTTAGGTTAAACCCTGTACAAATGTGGAAGCGAATCGAAAGAAATACTAAAAAGAAGTGAAACAAAACATAGCAATATGCTCCATCTGCAACTACTCCTGGGTCCTGTCAGGATATTATTATCTACTCTGCGCCAGCATGAAAGCATTGAATATCAGTTTTCCTGCCTGAAATTTTCAGATGGGATCAACCATGAAGCGCTCAATCTTTGATCAACAAACTTCAAAGGCCCTAAAGAGTTGGCATCAGAAGGCTGTAAAGAAAACGAATGAAGTGAAACCGGATCAGCTCCCGACAAGAACTCTGGGTGGAAGTCCGGATGCCTCTTCAGTGCATTCCCCATCCCCCACACGTTCTCCACCTAATAAATTTGGCATTGGAAGTCCACGTTTCTCTGATGTTGAAGCAGAAGCAGCATCCCGTGACCAACACACAGCTAACATAACGGCAACTGTGGATGTGGAACTCAATCATCTGCATCGCCCCGGTGACAACAGCTCCCCATTTGTCCAACGGGATCTACTGAGTTAAGCATAGTTATGGGTTATGTTAGTCGCAAGACAAGATTTGTCTCAAGGGCCCTACACCCACGCTGTAGCGGTGGAAATACCAGACAATTCTGCTGTTACGTTCCTGACAAGGTCACTTTTAGGCGTGGCAATATATGATTTTTTTTCTCCTTTTATTATCGCATGACCATTGCTGTGGTCTGCGCATGAATGATAGCTGGTTCCGGATTACTGTTGCTGCTACACATTTGAAGCAACAAAAATTTGTTCCCAGAACCTCTTACGGCATGTAGATGAAATCAAAAACATTATCAACGTTTTGTTTGTATAGCAAGTTGTAATAATACAAATATTTCAGTCCTATATTTGGTAAACCTTGTTGAAGACAATTCTCGCAAACCCATCATTGAATTTCATCATAGTTGTTCTTTTGCAGCTAGTTGTTTTCAAGATAGTTATAAGACGAAGGCCCCGACTCAACTGGTTGGACAGGTCAATTCACGAGTAGGTATTTTAAGTGCATCCAACAAGAACAAGGTTGACATTCGATTTAAAAAGGCAGTAGAGTCGGCTAATAAAAAGAATGTAGCGACCAAAAACCAAGTGGGGGCAGAATGGTGGTTCCAGTGACAGGAGATGATAGAGAGATGTGGATTTTGCCGTAGTTTTGTCATTGTAAGCCATTTTTGGATTCCAACTGCCATCAATATTTTGCAAAACCCAGACCAAAACATGTCTTCCTCTCCAAACCCACTTCAAGAAGATGAGCATTCATGATATCTGTCTTCTCTTTTTGCCTCATTCCTTACCCCCAATCATCAGAGGCTAGAGAGAGACGCAACAAGAAGACCATCCCTCTTGAAAACTATCTCACTACCCGTTAGTTACTCCAAACTTCCTATACTTTTTTAATGTTTCATCTAATTATGTATTACATTTTTTCCAATTTTTTACTGGTTTGGTTCTTCCCTTCTTGGTGATTTTATGGGTAAATTTGCCACCGTCTTTGTCAGTCTGATGGGAACAATGTACAAAGGGAAATGGGTTATTTTACCTTTGTAGGTGCATTTGGACTGCCGATGTAGGGGGGTAACAGCCGTATCGAGCTGGAAATCGAATAATTACACAGGTTGAGCGTTTTCCTACTGAAATGCAAGTTAAATGTGTTTCTTGTCCTGGCCTTTTGCTGATCTGACCTAGGTCTAGCTGGGAAGGCTAATTCTTCATGCCAGCTGAAGGAAAGTAACATGATTGTGGTCACATTAATCTCAGGTAAAGGATATTTTTGCTTGTGATTGAGAGAAGCCAGTACGGCGGTATGATTCTTCTGATAGGAGAAACGTCACTTCTGAAAGAATACACGCATTTCCCAGAGTTGGATGCTGCCAATTTCCCCTGAGCATTTTTAATTCTATTATTGTAAATTTTTCCTAGTTATTTATAAAACATGATGCTCTCTCTCACACGCAACAAACTAACAGGTAAACCTATGATCAAATCACTAAAGATTCAGCAAATAAGGTAGATGAAACGCATTCCCTTCATGTTCAGATAAATCCAGAGTAGCAAAAGCAGGCTGGTTGTCGGGATGAAGATCTTACATTTTAGCTCGGTTTCTCAAGGATTTTCCACCTCTCTGTACTGGTTTTTTTTTTTTTTAAATAAATGTATTGGAATGGATGAGCGATTTGATTTCTTTTCCTTCTTCCAAGAATACAAGCAAAATATCAATTATATTATGGCCTATTGGGTGCATAAGCTGATGAGCATCGTCAATAGATAGCAATGCATTACCAGGGGTCAAAAATTGCAATTTAAGGTACGATTTTGGCATTTTTAATGTGCCTAAAAAACTTTATTTTTGAAGGCCTGAGAGAAAATGATTTCTGCCTGATAACCGTACCTGACCCTAGTTCCAGACTAAGGAATTCAACATGCAAGGCTGATCTGGATTAGATCATATAAGCTCAAAGTTTTGAATATCAATATCATGTATAAGTTATACCTGGTGAACTATTGCTGTAGAAAATTGCAGTTAGCTCATCAAGTATTAAGCTAGATAACCAAACCCTGACCCCAATAGTCAGTCTACCTAAACCTTGAACTATATCTCTTCAATGTAATCATGAAGATCTTCAACCTCCTGCTTCAAAACTATAACTTTCTGCTGCTGCGAAGCAACCCGATTCTCAAGTTCCCTTCCTCCAATCTTCTTCTCATAGCAGTCCACTATGGTTGAATGCTTTGTTATCAGCCTCTCTTGCAACTCCCTCTCCTTTGCCACCAGCTCCTCCACCTACATAACAGGTAGCATTGATTACATTCAGGAATGTGGAAGCACAATGAAACAGAAGGTGAGCATGGTTACGGAACATTATAATGGTATATCATTCAAGTTTTGACATGTGTAACAATTCATGTCCTCAGTGATGGTTAAATGCTGTTAAGTTCTTGGAATAAATTCCACAAACTTATCCTCTATTGGTGATAAAGGATAAGGAGTAGATAGACAAACCTTAGGTAATATTTGAGTAGCCTGAGGAGAAGATTGCAAGAATGAAAGCAAGGGCTTTAACTCTTTGGAATACTCTTTCAACAAACTGTCAGCTGCCTTTCGAGCAGTTTTACAAGCTTGAACATCACCAGTCCTAGAAAGATCACGTAGTGATGCTTCTAGCTTTTCATGCGTAGATAGGCATTGGTTGATGATACTTTGGACTTCCTGAATTGTTGCCCTCACCTGAGATCAGAAATAGCAAATTTTATTGTGTTGGTTTTCTCAGTTGCAAACAATTAAGTCAGACTGAATTAAAAAAGGTACATCATATGGCATCCTACGTACCTCATCCCACTGCATTTTTGCCAAATAAGAAGCAGATGACTTCGAGATTGACAAGTCTACATGTACGTATACAATGCAAGCAACAAAAAGGAAGAAGAATCCAGAAATCAATATAAATGGCTCCATAAGCATCGAAAGGCTGTTGAACTTGTAATAGACCTGCAATAGAAAGGGTTTTTTTTATCAAAATCATCTTCATTACATCCAAGAGATCTACCATGTAATTCTGCGAGACACCAAAATCAGAAGCTACTTTTCATCTAATGTTTCTTGGATCCACAGAAGGATACAATCAATTGTTGATTATATCAAATACAAGGAAAACCCAGTTCAATCATGAAGAGATCTAAGAAATCTAGGCCATGCATTTCATCATGATGGAAACTTAGAAACTTAGTCGGTCTTAAAAGATGAGCTCTTCAAATCTCAAAGGATGGGAAACCCAGATGTTTCCCCTCCCACATGCACCGCATTACACACAAGAAAGCAGTTATGGCTGCAATTTCTTGCCACGTTAAAGACCATCACTTTCCTATCCCATAACTTCTCCAAAACAAATAGCAAAACAACTGTAAGGGATGACATATCAATGAATCTGTTAAATCCATTAATACACAGAAGGCCTTGCACTACAAGTAGGCTATTGTTTAATTACAGCGAGATTAACTTATTACATGCTTTATCTAAAATGGTGAAACATGTCTGAATAATTGGAGCACAAGCACATGTTTCGAACATAAACAATGCTACAACTGTACAAGAATTAATTAGCACCTTCAAAACCAAGTCCAGATTATGAACAGCAAAAACACTCCTCCATGCCTTCAAATACACTATAGAAGGACCAATACCCCTCTCATTACCATTATTTGTTGAATTTTGTCTTCAGCTAGTCTCTAGTTTGATATTTTATAATTAGCACAATAAAGTTAAGTCTTGTAGACTGTAATAACAATGACCTTAGTTCACATTTAAGCACTTCAATGCAGTTCATACATATTGAAAGAGTCCATAGAAGTACCTGGAAATACTGATTATGTTCAGGAACAACATTGGTCTTTTCCAGCAAAACAACTGGTCTACCAACAAAATCTAAGTGGGAAATTTTGGTCTGCATTAAATCACAAAGACAATCAAATAAAGGTAGATAGCCTCGGTATTTTGAAGTGGAGAAGAAAACATGCCCAAGGAAAAAGAGAACAGCTATAAGTGACAAGAAGACAAGACTATATAAATCTTATCTTTATAATACCTCTTGTCCTTGTTTTACAGGAAAAGGGGTAGAGATAAATATATCATTGGATCCCTCTGGCAAAACAACCTGTAACAAGAAAACCAAGTCAAGACCACCTATAGAAAACATTCTTGTAGGAAACGTTTTCCACTGAACTAACCTTCACGATAAGATTATCAATGACCAAATCATTTATGGGGGAACCAAAAGAGAAGTCAAGGAAACGTTTCCCCTCTGACTCAAATAAAAAATCTTGAAGTGGCAAACCATATCCAATAGTAAAAGTAGTTCTCCAACCTCCAAACAATGGATATCTAGGTTCAATCAATAGCTCTGTCTGCAATTAAAGAGAGGACTTGGATTAGAGACAGAAGCAGTTATTCAAATTGTCATTTTGTTCTGTGTCAATCAAAATGTCTACCTTCTTAGGATCATCCCAAACATTAGATGTTGATATATTTCCAATCTCATCCCTATAATAAATGGAATGAGCCCTTGGTGGCAATTTTGCAACAAGATTCCTGAAGGCTGACGCGCCTCGAAGGTGGGGTCTAGCCTGAAAGTCAAGCCTGCAAGACTTATAGAATTCAAATTTGAATATGATAGCAGTCACGACCACAATATTAGCACAAAGAGAATATAGCAACTGACCTGGAAAATTCACCCTTGCTTTTGGCACCTCCATGGACAATGTTATAATGTTCAGTGACTTGCACATTGCCCCAGTGGGAAATTTCTATCTCTCTCACCAACTCTTGAGCAACAGCGAAGGGTTGATTGGTTTCAAAGTGAACAGCTACAGGTGCATACGAAAAGGAAGGAAGGTTTTCATATGGACCATATTTGATATCAGAGCCATGAATATTTGTGTTCTCCAACTTTGTATAAGACTCAATTCTAGACTTGGGCAATTTAACAGTAAGGGACTGAATGTTAACCGCATAAGGGGAAAGGTAGTGAGCAGTATCTTGGAACAAAACTAGTTGAATATCAGCTTGCGTAATTTCCTCAGGAAACGCTCGTAATGCATGAGTAAATACTGCTAAGACATCTATAGTCAAACTATCCCCTTCGCCCAAAGCCGTAGGTAATGATACTGAATGAAAAATCAGAGATGGGGGCATTCCCTCTGGATTGACAGCCTTTATAGGGAGACTAATTCCTGAGTTTTTCACCTTCCCTTTACCCTCATTAAGTGCCGCCATCAAATATGCCAAATCGTTGGCCTGAACCTCAGGAAAAGTGATCAAAATCTCAGAAACTGGACCAGGACCAGCATTCTCCACCTAAAAAAGTAGAATAAAAGAGTAAGAAAAATGCAAGCTTTGGGTTTACAGGTCAATGCCCATTTCCAAACAATCCAATCTTAAAAGGGGTTCATCAAAAAAAAATCAACAAGCTTATTTCCAGCTGAAAGCACCATCATAAGACATCAAAATCCTTAAGAAAAAATAGAGGAAGCAAATCAGTGAAGCACCTTTAATGTAGAGGTAACGCGCGCAATCTGTGAGGTCAAATCAATCTGCAAGAACGGGTAGATCACATCAGCATAGTTTCGAAACTGCAAAAACAACAATCCATGAAATGAGATATCTCGGAAACTGCGAGCTTACACGGCGATCTACTCTGGAGAGAATGACATCGGAAAGAACAGTAGTTGTTCTTGAGAGTAGAGCAAGTGTCGTAAACAACGAAAGTAAATCGAATCGTAACCCCATGACTAATCGATCAGTACGGAGTTTCTCTGCAGGCAACTGCTTAAACATCGAGAGATGGATCCCTCCTCAGCTCAACGTTTGATTTCATCTCACATTCATAAACTGGATGGAGCACGACTTCTTCGTCGGGTCGGGCCAGCCCATTTTGATCTCGCACTTTCACTAGTATAATACGGCCCACTATGCACTAGTAAAAAAAGGAAAAATAAATAGGTCTGAATGAAAATAATTCAATGTGGGGTTGGTCAAAGTGATTTAATAAATTAAAAAAGAATTTAATTTGATATTTTATTATTTATGGGCTGGACATCGTGAGATTAATCGATTGCGACCCTATTTATGGCCCAAAAATATAAAAGAAAAGAAAAGATACACAAGGCATCCTTGTTCAGCTCGCTTCTCTAAATTTTCCCGCCACCTAACTACCGTAACTAACTCTCCTAATTACGAGCTAGCCATCGATAGAATAGGCCATGAGATGAACAAGAATTCCCGCCAAGCCTTCCTCGCTCAATCCATTTCTGTATGTGATAACTGTAACAATTGTTGTAATGCTAACACGAAGAGAAAAACAGATAAATTTTAAAGCTCATACAGAATATATCTTCAATAGTAAAGTATTCTTTAGATCCAATAAGCTCTTTTCAATGAAAAAAAAACAGTAAAAACAGTCTGAACAAAAAAAAACATAACGAGTGCATAGAAAAAATTAGTACGAGTTGTATCTTTGTATTTATCTATGAGTTTAACGATATAAAAATATAACAGGTATTGGCCTAGCGGTCAAGAAGAGACTTGTCCTTTTTTTTCATCCTAGGTTTAAGTCATGTCATGCATGTTTGTAATCTCTATAATGTCTTTACTTATTCATTGAGCTTGTAGGATGTTAAATGAACTTAGGGATTAATTGTGATGCCCGCAAATTGGTCTGGATTCTCCGGTTATCAAAAAAAAAAATGAAAATACTGATTTTTTTCTGTCTTTGTGTGTTTGTATATTTGATTGTTTGTTTTTAGTCATTTGGGCTTCGATAGCTTGATTTCAGTTGGATATATCCAACCCTTTGTCCTCCTTTCAATGTGCCTGAGTGGTGGTTAATAAAATCGAGGATGCAGATACAAGGAAATTACTGATATTGTGGGAGCAGAGAAGAAGGAAGCAATAAGAATAAGGTTGGGTGAGTTTTGAGGGGACAAGCTAGCCAGCCAGCCATTCACACGACCCTTACCTCGGTGTTAGCTGTCTACCCACGAAAATCACATCTCACGAGTCAAAAGCACAACAAGTGTGTCGCACGAAGTCTTTTTATCTACTTGCCCAACGCACGAGGGGGGCTCACAGTTTTCACACCTTCTTTGTCTAAATCAAAATATCACGACGGTTGGTGCTTTATTTTTTAAATTGTAACATAATATTTTGGTTTTGTAGCATTTCAGTGAGTTATTTTGAGATTGTATTGTTTATATATATAATTAAATTATTTTAAATCCAAAAATAAAATTGTGCAATTTAATTTAAAAAAACACAATGAAATAATTTTTTGAACAAAATTATGAGCATGTATAATATTATGAGAATATCATCATCAACCTTGTAAGGTTATTACATTCTATGATTGCCTTGAAATTTTAACATAATATATATAAATATATTAAGAGATTCCTCATAAAACTTCATCTCAATATAACGGTCGGATTAAGAGATATAATTGATACTGTAAAATTATTTATTATTTAAAAAAATACTATTTAACTTAAATGGAATGGTAGAACGAATCTGGAACTTTCCAGCTGAAATTTGAACGGAATTTCCAGAATATACCAAAATTTTAAACAAGATAAAAACTGTGATATTTTATCTTATTTTTTTAACTGGTACAAAACGTATAAGCTATTTTGACCTAAATAAAATAAAATTAACAATATATATATAAGAAGGTATAAAATTGTCATAAATTATGGTTTACAGAGACAGGGAACGTCATTTTGACCTCCATTCCCTGACTCTGCTTCTGTGAAAGCAAGAATTCCTTTATGTTTGTTTTTCCCTGTCAGCGCGGTGCTCGACGTGGCAGTATACAAGACAGAGATTCTTTAAATTAAATTGGAATCTCATTATTTTTCTTTTAAAATTACATTGGAATCTTTCTGAAGTTGCGTCTTTGCCTTTTATACCAATTAAATGTTTTAACTGTGTTTTAAAAATATTTTAATATATTAATATAAAAAATTATTTTAATATTGTTTTAATAAAAATAACTTTGTAAAACATAAAACTATTTCAGTCAATAGCATGTTGATACCTCGACAAGAAAGAAAGGAAATGGTTCTTGGCTGTTAAGGAAAGCATTATACGTAATTATTATTTTAATTTTTTTATGGTTCACTTGGCTTTACGTCATCAGTATTGGTTACCAGCATATTCATTCATCCAATCAAATTCCAGTCACCTGAACTCAGAATCCTGCTTGATTCCCTGCTCTTTCCTCCCCCTCGCTCAACAAATCAAACCCTACTCCTTTTTCTCTCACCCCGTCCCCCTTTTTTCTCTTTTATGAAATACTAAAGTTTTTCCCATTTGCATTTCTTGTTTCCATGATTTTTTTCAAAATACAAAAAACATAATCTGTAAATGTGAGAGAAAACCCCCTGCGATGATTATGATTTTATATATATAAAAAAAAAGAAGAATATTTTCACATGCTCAGAAACTATTTTTTAATCTCCTCTTCTCTGTCCTTTCCGTGTTTATTTTGCTCCTATATTGTAAATATTAAAAATAATGGTTTTTTTACTAATTTTATAATTTTTCATATCTATTTTTTCTGATAAGCACACTCTTGAATTTAGAAGAGCAGAAAAATCAGAGGTTTCGTTCTTGTTCACCGACAATTCAGAAAATGTTTCGACCAATGACTCCATCGGTGGCAAAGGCACGAAATGCCGTAACGTTCACGAAACCACCTGCTTCCCCCGTCTTTGACCTCAAATTCCAAGCATGGGACCGTACACCCCCACCACAAACAAAGTATCCTTGGACTCCCATAGGCCATGGTCTGGAATTTGAGGACGTCATATGTTTAGATATTTCTTTTTAGCTGACGGGGGGTTTGTCTTGTTCTTAGTTCTATAATTGTTATTGTAATAATTATTATAAATTTATATAATTATTAATTTTAGAGTTTATAAAATTAGTTAAGATGCGTGTAATGACATTCACAATAATAAAAAAAAATAAGAACAATGTTTGGCATGAGAATCGGTTGAAACTCTTTTTTTTAAATATATTTTTATGTAAATACCATGGAACACTCTGTTCTAAAATCTTAATTACAAAAAAAAAATGTTTTTAAATATAAAACTGTGATGAAGAATCTACCGCCATACCGAACCAACGAAATTAACTAACGTTACTGTGTAGTTAATCGAGAACCGGGAAAACTGGAAATTTCATGCCACGGTTACTCGGAGCTCACCGAATTAAACGGGGTAGCATGACCGGAACAAAAAAATCACTTGTTAATTTATTTTTATTTTTAGATTCTAAGGAAATCACATTTCTGAAAAATGCACTTTGTAAGTCCAAATAAATGAATAAAATTTTAATTATTCTAAATTTCTATAAAATATACACATTCTAATTCAAACTCGAGATCTATTATAAAGATTTTAAATCTTGTACCACCATACCACACCCAACAAGCTTAGATGATAAGGTGTTAAAAAGGTAACTAGCTTAATTAATTATTGTTCGGTGGGGTCCAGCATGCTTGGCTTTCGGACAGCAATATCACAACGTGATTCTTCTCTTCAACTTAAAGAAAGGGAAGGCGGCTATAGCTTTGATCTGTTGAAGATTCTATCACCCGATGAAGTTGTGTGAACATCCAATAAAAAAAAAGGGCAGGGAAATTAAATTGGATTGAGAAATAATGATCATATTGTATAATGTTCACACTGATTTGACTTGTAAAAAATCATTTATTGGGTTTATAAGGTTAATTAACCAATTCTAAATAAATATTATATTAGAATATAATTACTCTCTTAAATAAAATAGGAGATTAGGATCAGAGAGTGGATTTTTTTTTTAAATAAAATAATGGTAGGCATGGACAAATTAATCCAGAACAAGCATTAATTGAGGCTGTGAAAACCTTGGTGGAGTGGTAGCACCAAGTTCAATTCCTCAAAATTAGCTACCCATTACATGATGACTAATGTTTGCTTGTCACTCTTTTTAAAATATTTTTTAATAAATAAAATTATTTTTTGTTTATTTTTAGATAATTTTGATATGTTAATGTAAAAAATATTTTTCTTAAGAAAATTAATTTATTTTGAAACAAAAAACAAGTGTAACTACACTCTCATACAAGCGCTTAAACTACAATAAGTTGTATTTCAGAATTATTTTTTTTTATAAATGATTTATAAAAAAAGAAGCTAAAAAGACTTTAAGTAAATTGTATACTCGATAGAAATTATTAAAAAATATATTTTTTAATATATATATATATATATATATGAGATTTTATATTTTAATTAAAATTTTAAAATTAATGCTCAAAATAATTTATTATTTTTCCTTAAATACAGAACGTTAATATATAAAATATATTTTTTAAATTATTGAAAGAAAAGAATATTAGTTAATTTATAAACTAACTTGAAAATATTAATTACTGATAATAGAATATATATATATATATATATATATATATATATATATATGAGATTTTATATTTTAATTAAAATTTTAAAATTAATGCTCAAAATAATTTATTATTTTTCCTTAAATACAGAACGTTAATATATAAAATATATTTTTTAAATTATTGAAAGAAAAGAATATTAGTTAATTTATAAACTAACTTGAAAATATTAATTACTGATAATAGAATATATATATATATATATATATATATATATATATATATATATATATATATATATATATATATATATGAGATTTTATATTTTAATTAAAATTTTAAAATTAATGCTCAAAATAATTTATTATTTTTCCTTAAATACAGAACGTTAATATATAAAATATATTTTTTAAATTATTGAAAGAAAAAAATATTAGTTAATTTATAAACTAACTTGAAAATATTAATTAATGATAATAGAATATAAAAAATACAGATCAAAACAAAAAGAAAAGGAAAATGTGGCCCATTTTACTCCTTTCCTATAAAAACACTCAAACCCTTCATCTGAATAAAGAAGACAACGCTCTCTCCTTCCTTCCCACTCTCTTACTCTCTTGAAAAGCAAAGAAAATAAAAAGGAACAAAACAGAGCTGCTCTCTACCCTTCTCGTTCAAATGACTCGTCCTTTCAGCTTCCTAAACGCCGTCGCGAACTCTTCGGCGACCACCCCTGGGCCGCCTCCACAAGCATCAGCCACGGTGGACTCAGACTTCATGGTCATACTAGCAGCACTCCTCTGCGCTCTAATTTGCGTTCTTGGCCTAATCGCAGTAGCTCGCTGCGCTTGGCTCCGCCGCTTCTCATCCCGGAATCCCACACCACCAGCCCCCCCTCCTCCTCCTGTCTCCAACAAAGGGTTAAAAAAGAAAGTCCTCCGCTCCCTCCCTAAACAAACCTTCTCTGAAGATTTCGCTGGAAAATTCTCCGACTGTGCAATTTGCCTGACGGAATTCTCAGCTGGAGATGAAATCCGTGTGTTGCCTCAGTGCGGACATGGGTTTCATGTGAGTTGTATTGACACATGGCTTGGGTCTCACTCTTCTTGCCCTTCTTGCCGTCAAATTTTGGTGGTTGCCAGGTGTCAGAAGTGTGGTGGTTTGCCTTCAAGCTCGAGTTCTTCTATTGGTGGCGGCGAGGGAGCTGAAACTGAGGCTAGACTAAAGGAGCGTGAAGATGATGCTAATAGGTTCCTGCCCTAGCTTAATTAAAGCTTTTCTGGATCTTTCTTGCATATATATATATATATAGAAGAAGAAGAAGAAGAAGAAGAAGAAATGTTTATAGCCAGTAATTCAATCCTTGATTGTAATTATGCATGGAATTAGTCAATTCAGGACTGTAAATTAATTTTAGTCATGTTAGGAATTTAGGGTTTAGAGAGCAACGAGGAAGATTGAAGACGGGGTTAATTATAAATAAGTAGAATGTTTCTGTATTTTTTTGGATTGAAGTTTGTGTAAATTTTAAACATTTCTCCCACATGGCAATTAAGAAGGGATTAATGCAAGCTAAAAATCTTTTTAATGTTTCAATTATAATTGTCCGTGCCATCCTTCTTTATTTATTTCTGTATGGGTTATGGGATTTATTAACTTGTTTT
Organism: Salix purpurea; assembly: GCA_027405865.1. Classification (NCBI taxonomy): domain Eukaryota; kingdom Viridiplantae; phylum Streptophyta; class Magnoliopsida; order Malpighiales; family Salicaceae; genus Salix; species Salix purpurea. The sequence continues at coordinate 334,194 of CM050329.1, read as the reverse complement.
TCACAGAAAAAAGAAAGTAATAATTGAGGGAATCTATTTTCTGTGGTCAACATTATCATCATCATTTTTATTGATGGATGGGAAGTAGGCTGAGTGTAACTTATGATATTATTCCTGAAGGAGGGTGGACTGGATTGTTGAATACATCACTGCTATAAAACCTAACAGGCAGTTGACATGTGACCCTTGTCGGAGTCGGAAATTGTTTAATGTGATTATGTTAAGAATAAAATCTAAAATAATATTGTTTTTAAATAATAACAAATAATTTGAGCTACGTCACAAATGTATAGATCTTCCACAGCGCATCTCCATGAATAAAGACAGGGAAGGTGGGATGAGAGCAGAGAGTATCAAGATCTAATTTGAACATTAAAAATAAAATAAAATCTATATTAGATTTTATTTTTAATGTTCGAATTAGATTTTTTTTCTATATACACACACAAGCGCTCGCGTCTGTTTAATAATTAATTATGTTTAGCAATGCTCTTAGAAATATTTTTTTAATTTCCAACTTGTAGGTTGATTGACGAGATGAGAAAATCAAATCTCTATTTTTTTTATATAAAAATAATAATAATTTTTTTATAAAAAGTTTTTTAAAAGTCAATAGGTCGATAGTAGACTCCAATTTGTTTCTTTCTATTTTTCTTCAATGGCTACAGGACAGGATCCAAATCAATCGTGTCCTCCAATAAAAAACATCCCATACATTTTTTTTTTAAAAATAGTCAAATTACGTAATTAACACCAGCAAGAAACAATACATTATACATATCAACTTGTCTAGGAAGAAAATTAATTATAATAAAAAAATCAAGACATATTAATTTAAATAGAAAATAAATTGAAAAGCACATTGTAACGCAATACAGAGAAACTCCACCGGAAAATCAATGCAATCACCTTCTCTCTTGACTTGACCTAACAAAGGTGGTGTTGGTTGGCGGCGAGTTCATGGCATGAGTATTTATTTATTTATTCATGAACCATCCATTCCTTTTCCCTCGGAGCCATTCAATAAAATAAGACCGCTCTCCATTGTCCAGAAAAAGGGCCAGAATAACTCATTGCGCCAACAAATCAGCCATGCCCTCCATGCCACAATCTCGATCTTAATTATTTTCTTCAGGACTAGTGGGGGAGGCATCATTTTCAATGGAGTGTATGGGTTTGAATTCGCTAACTATATTATATATCAAGGCTGGTAAAGTGCCATCGGGGTTTGACCATTTCTGCCACCATATAAAAAATAAAATGAAAACCCCGATTCAGTCCCCGCCTCTTTAAAAAAAAAATAGTTTAAAAAAAAATAGTTTTGACATCAGCACATAAAAATAATATGAAAATAAATTAAAAATATTTTTGAAATACAATTCAATCCTCAATAAAATAGTTTAATAGGTTTTTGGAAAACAAATTAAAATATTTTTTTTAATCAACAGGTTACTGAGAATGGGTTAATAGCTCAGGGACCAAAATTGAGGCTAGTTCAGATACTATTATTATATCTTGGATCTTTTTGATGAATAATTTCACACCATGTCCAGCTAGCCGTGAAAAGCGAGTGGCACCAAGAGCTAAAAATAAATAATCCAGTGTGAAAAAAAATAAATTAAAACAAATAAAATGTAGAAAAGCAAGGAGGGTGGTGGTGGTTTACATAGGATTTTTCTTGTTAATCCACGTCAAGAACCAATAAAACAACTAAAGGGGGTATTGAACCCGACGTGAATCGAACACGCAACCTTCTGATCTGGAGTCAGACGCGCTACCATTGCGCCACGGATCCTCTTGCTACTCCTCTGCTTCATATAAGTAATAGTAGAGTAACTATGGATGATAATGAGAGGGAGGAGGAGGAGCAGCAGCAGCAATGTGTTCATGACGTGGCCAACAAGAAAGAGAGCGGGAGTAATACATCGCAACACCACCTGTTGTTTTTGTGGTGAGTTTTCGAGTTCTTTTGAATCATCGTTGAATATGAATAGGAAGTCAAGGCTGCTGCATTTTTCAGGGATGTGCTGCTGTGAGAGTAAATGTGGTTAGGAGGAAGTGAAGGCAAAGCTGTCCTGGCACTGCAGCTGATCTTGTTAGACGTGGCCAGCTGAGATCTGATAGGAGAGGCATGTATGATTCAATCCCCAATGCTTTCTCAAGTTATCTTCGCTTTGCATTGTTTCTGTGCACACTGTAGAACACTTAATTTTCTGTGATTTGCTAAGATCTGATATGAGAGGCATGCATGAGGCGTTCCAAGGATCGCATTGCGTGCCAAGCTTCTGCTATCTCGTGCTGGTTGAATGATAATAATGTGCTTTCGCTGTGAAATCTCTTATTCACCATTGAGATGTGTGGAAAGGTTTATCGCTTGGCCCCAGTTGTGCCAACCAAAGAACAAGAAGCCATCCATCAGAGAAGGAGGTCACGAGCATACCAGTGGAAAAGACCAACAATTTAGGGCTGCAATGGATCTTTACGATTATTGCTGAGGTACATTGAAGCCTGCTCAGGTTATGGGGATGGTCTATGTAAATGTTGAGGTCATCAATCAGAAGATCCCATGGATATATTGTATTTGCTTCACTATCCATATATTGCCCAACTGGGGACCATCATTCGAGCCCCACAAGTGAGCTTCAACTGGGTTCTGTTTTGCTTATGTTGTTGGGGCTGCGTTTTGCCCCGACCACATTCTATCCTTCTTACTTGGTTAATAAAAACAACTATGTGGTTTCATCGATTTAACTGAAAACTCTCTTGAATCTTAATTGAAAGAAAATAAATATAACTGTATCTTTTCTTAGACGTACGTTTTTCAAACTGCCAAAGCAAAATTATCACAATACTCAACACACTGAATGCCCAAGTCCCATGAATAGAAGTGTCTCCCTAGTCCCTCCTTGCTAGCAACTTGCTGCATCCAGTGTTAAGAAACTAAATCCATTCCTTCCCATTAAGCTACACACTATGGCCTTTAATCACAAAATGTATCATCTTAATCAGCCTTCTCTCATCCTATAATGCAGAACCTTGGAAAAATGATAATTTGATTTGTTGTGATTGAAATATATCCACCCTCAATTTAATTACAATGTGCAAGACTCTCCAAAAAGATGTCGGGTTGCACATTCTGCAGCTAAAACTGCAAAGACAATCAGCAACTGCTTTAAGTTTTCCAGAATCATTCATTCTTGGCAGCAGCAGCTTGTCTTGCGCCCACAGAAAAGAACTCAGTAATCACTTCAAGAGGCATTCCTTTGGTCTCTGGGACCTTCAAGAAAACAAAGATCCAAGAGAGGACGCACACAACGGCGTAAATGCCAAAGATACCAGCTAGGCCGATGGAAGTTAGCAAATCAGGCAGCGTGTAGGTGACAATGATGTCTCCAATCCAATAAGCCATGGAACAAATGGCAATACAGAGGCCTCGGATTCTTGTGGGGAAGATCTCCGAGCAGAGGATATTAGGAATCGGCCCATAAGCCGACACAAAACAGCAGATGAAGATGATAACACAAGCAGTTAAGATTGCAGCACTGACGACTGAGCTCACAGTCACTAGTTCAAAAGTAACTAAGACGACGAGGGAAAGTACCAGCACAGGAATTGTGGTAAGTAGGAGCGTCCTGGAACAAGGAGATGAGGAGATTAGTAAACACGCAGGACATAAATAGATGTAAAGATTGACAGAAAAAAACAGCATGTGCAAAGACCCTCCCCTATATATATATAGCAAGAGAGTGGGTGAGAGGGAGGGAGTTCTTCTCATGAAAACCAAACAGAATGTTCTCATTCGCAAATAATCTGAAAAGGCCCCCCTGTTCAAGAAAAAAACATTGCAGCCCCCACTTCAATTTTGAGTCGATCTCTTGATTAGTAAGGGGCACAAAGTTGCATCGGGAGGGTGATGGTGCCCATCTAAATTGATCCCTTTCGAATAAAAGGGACAACAAACAAGTTTCTTTATTAGGCATCTGAGCGGCAGACAGAAGAGTTTCCTTGTTGGTTTGTTCCAAAACAAAAAGATACAGTGCAATCAAAGAACTAAAACTAAAAGTAATGCAGAAAGGAAATCACCTTCTCCCCGAGATATCCATAAGCCACATCCCTAAACCTATACATGGAAGCATAAGCAAGTTTGTAAATGCACTTATAAGGAACGATGCAGAGTTTGTGCTGAGGCCCAAGTTTGCAAGAAGAACCGAGACACCTGCGTCTTCAAGAATTTGAGGCGTGTAGTAAAGAACTCCGTTTATACCAGCAAACTGCATGTGAATTAAAAAAAAAAAAAAACCCAGCTATTAACAACATAAATCACAATATGATTCTGATAGAGAAATAGAAAAACCATTCATGTGGATTATAATGAATTGGGAGCTTAAATTTAGCAGCGATAGAGATAGAGTCATGGACTACCTGCTGAAGCAATTGAATTCCAATCCCAACAAACAATGCATGTTTTACTCCGGGTTCGCGTAGAGCGGACCAAATCGGAGCTTTTGTAGCTGTTTGAGACGGGTGAACCATTGCAGGTCCAACCGGATGCTGATCCATGAGCTCCTTTGAAAAAAGAGCTGGCTGGCTTACAAGAGCAGCAGCCTGGATATATTCACCTTCAACAGGAACATCACCACCAGGAAGTGAAACAATAGACCCGCGTCGGGACCCAGGAACTCCCTCTTGGTGCAAATAAATCCTTTTAAACCCCCCTTCCTTCTTTCCATTCTCACCTTCTCTCCCGGACCATCTCCATGCCAATTGCCAACCCCCACCAATGCCAGTACCCTCAACTGCCTCCCCGGCGCCTTGCATTAGACTGCTACGCCGTCTCATGCTCAGAGCACTGCCATGGGAAGTTGGGCGGGCCATATCCTTTTCCATGTTTGTGGTCTGGCGTGAGATTAGTGGACTGTGCAAATTGTCATCAGAATCCTCACCACCAGCCTCTGATGCGTAGCCCTCACCTTCTCTTTGTACACTCTCTTCATCCCACTGCTCAGTCCTCAAGTGAGGATCTGCTGCACTAAACATGCTGCCAAAATTAGGGAAAAGCATGCTCCGCGCGCTTCCTGTCTCAGGGAGCTTTTCATGGACGCTACCAAAAAGAGTCACAAGAGGGTCCATAAGAGGCGCGCCTTGGTTCACCATGCTTCCTTGGCGCGATACAAGAGCAAGAGAACTCTGTCCAGTTACGGGTTTAGCAACCCAGGAAAGGCCTTCTTCAGGTCCATATAACCTGATTTTGTCTTTATCAACAGTGGGTTCTTGACCATCAGCGACTTCATCAGCAGGGCCTATTATGTACTCTTCTATGGATGTCTCACCCCCGATTGCAAGACCTTCAGCCAGTAAAGCCATCTCGCCTGTGCATCATAGAAGCTTTAGCAACAGCCACATAAGCGAGTTTAATAAGCTACTTAAGCAAAAGGAGAAGCCTAAATTTCCTACCATTGGAAATTCACCAAGCGAAAAAATCTGAAGACTATTAACAGCATCTACATTTTATGCTTATGTTTATGGACTCTGAAGCTGAAAAGAAATGAACTCACAACAGTGAAATAGTTTCACTCCCTCCTATCAGGTCAAGCTCCTCAGCATTTTAAAGTATAATCAGCAGACAAAGCTATGCACATCACCTGGATCTCCAAAATAATTGGTCAGGCTTTAAGGATACCGAACGAAGAATATAAAGTGTTTGGAACTCTACCATTAAAATAAAAAAGATTTCCAGCCACAACATGGTTATACAATTCCAAAGAGTTCATTTCTAAGAAAAACAGGACTCCCTCAAAGCCACTTCGAAGTGCACTTACTGGGGTATGATTAGCATGCATCAAAAGCTTCTAGATTTATCATGTATAACTAACAAAGAAGTCTATGAAAACATAGATGTTGAAGTTAGCTGCATGTGTAGAGTTGGGCACTTAAAAAATATGTTCCCAGTGAATTACACATACTGTCATCAGCCATGGGAATACTTCAACATGCATTCAAAAGTACCATTTGATTCAGTGAGATTCGGTATCTTGTCAAAAACAAGAAAGACCAGGCTATCGTCTCAACCCGTAATCTAAATTTCTATACCTTCTTTCAGAAGGAAAAAAGAGAGAGAAAGAATAGCAGTGAAAGATTGATGAGTGAACCTGAAACATCTTCCCTGCCACGCAATCTCTGGAGAACTCGCTTTGCCTCAACCATCTTTCCTTTACTCACAAGCCATCGAGGAGATTCAGGCAAGTAAAACACCGTGAGTACAAAATATACTAAAGAAGGAATGGAAAGAATTCCGAGCATCAACCTCCAACTAGGTGAAGCTGTCAACGACATCCCAAAAATCATACAGTACGACAGAAACATGCCAGCTGAACCGGCAAACTGAGGTAGAGTATTTAACATTCCCCTTATATCTGGTGGGGCGGTCTCAGATATATAGAGTGGAATAAGAGTAACTGCTAAACCAATGCCAAATCCATCTATCAGTCTTCCTAGGCACAGGACATAAACATTGGGTGACCAAATCATTACCAAACCACTGACAAAGTAGAAAACCGATGACATTATTAGCATTGGACGCCGACCGATGCAATCCGATACGGGTCCTGAGCATGTTGTGATAACAGCGGCTCCAATGAGTGACATTGCCACAACAAGACCTTCCACACTTGTTTGCAACTCGAGGTCTTTCTTGACGTAAATGACAGCACCTGAAAACATGGAAACAAGATTTCAGAACTGTATCCATTCCCTAATTCAACACCAAAAGTAAGAGAAAAGAAAATCTCAGAAACAGCCAGCACGTAAGAGAAAATGTTTGAATTGGAAGCCTAGGAAAAATACCATCCACCATGGACAACAAATCTCAATATTTTCAATCTTAAGAGTTGTAAGTTTTTAATTTTAAATATTAATACCAAACATTTTTTGGTCCACATCAAAGATTAGACATATTATAAAGTGATGGAGAAGTACCAGCAATGGTAGCATTATCCCATCCTTGCAAGAGGTTACCAATGCAAGCAGCAATAGCCACTAGTGCTGCTCCCTTCATGTTTTAACCAATGAATCAAGTCCTCAATATCCCACTCACCTGTAAAAAGATAAAAACCCAGATGAAGCAATCAAATAACAAGAACCACAGATCCAATACAGTATCTAATCAGTAAATCCCCTGAATTCAAAATAAGCAACGAAAAATCCACTCAGTCAAGAAAGAAATACAAGACTATCCAAAATCATCAGGAAATAAAAGAAACCAGAAAGAGGAGATCTTTATAGATTGCTCACCTCTTGGCAACCAAAAACGTTAAGCTCGACAAAAAACAAGGCACAGTGGCTGACTTAAGAGACTTCGAGAAAGCTAAAAGTAACTGTTCAAAAGTAAAAGGCCAGATAACAGGGGATGATCTTGGGTTGTAGCGGTAAGAAGGAAGATAGAATGTCAAGCAAAGTGCGTGAACTGAAGTGAAAAATAGTACAGGGTGTTTTTCTGTGTGTTTAAGAATCTTGTAAGTATAAGATACACAAAATGACAAGCCAAGAAGAAGAGGGGTTCAGAAATAGAGGAAAAGCCATGCCTGTATACACTCCTAATTTGCCACTACAAAGAACTCAGCTTTTAGGATTAGCTGATGCTGAAATCATACCTTTTTATCCCAATAGTCCTTTAACTGTTACACTACACTCACTCAACTTCACCGGGTTAAGAACTTACAAATTTCTTTCTCAGTAACCCAGATACCAACTTCACCAGAAAACAACGCTGATAGTTTCAAACTCGGATAGATTTGAGGAGAAAAGATAGGTGTTTAGAATTCAAGAACTTGGGTGAAGATGGCAAATTTCAGTGAGCTGAGTACCAAATAAAGAAGGGCGAGCCTGTAACCTCCCATACTGTGCTTATATATATACACGCACACACACATATTCATACGGACCAATCAAGGATCACGGCCGTACATATTGTCTTCTTCTGCCTTCCCTTTTTATTTTTTCATCTCATCTGTATTTCTAATAAACAGTAATTGTTGTTGTCAAGTTCTGAACTGGACTTCTCTACCCTCCACAATTGACAAAATCTCTCACTCCCTTCTTTTCCTATCTCATGGAATTCCAATATCCACGTTTTGGCAGCATAAAGTGAGGACTCGTAGGTAAAAATATTGCTTTGCCCGAGGCCAATTTTCTACAGCTGATTTTTCTCTTTCCTTTTGTGAAGAATTTATCGTGCCTTTTGATCACGTTTTACTCCCAAAAGTTGCTTAAACAATGCATGATTTTGCATTCAATGTATTTGAAGCCAGTGTAATGGAATGGCCCTGTTGTGCGATGAATTCTTTCACGAGGAACATAATTTGATTCACTTTAAATGGTAAAAAAAGCTGTAAAATATATGTTTTCTTTTATCAAGTAGCTAGCCGTTCACATTTGTTTCCATCCCGACCCCAAGAAAAATATTATTTATTTCCTTTTACACTGGAGCAATAAAAATAATTTATTATTTATCTTCCTCTTACACATGGAACAATAAAAATAAACTTTTTTTCACAAAGTTAATTATAGATAAAACTCATCTCTAATTAAATATCTATTTACTGTGATATCTAATAAAATAAATGGAGATTAGAGTAAAAACGTACTTCTAGATAAAAAAAAAAAAAAACATTAAATGTTTGAAAGGTTGTCTTCTTGGTTTCTTCTGGTCATGCAACTGGGAGTGGCGCGGCCTTTCAAAATATGATTTAATGTTTTTTTTAATTGTGCTATTTTTCTCCAAATAAATTTAGGACTGTGCTCTAAGAAATAAAGTCAAATCTTGGACTGCGAAAAATGGGATAGATAGGTGGCCTGGCCATACACATGACGTACGTGGTTTCTTAGGTAGCACAAGGAAAGGCGACGGCTGTGAAATATTGGAGGACCTAATTGAAACGAGGAAAACTACCAGTCAAGATGAGGAACAGGGTCAAGGATTGGAAGAGGCAGCTTCTACCACGAGACCGTTAGCTAAAATGCTGGTGGAAGCCACGTGGGGGAGATTAGACTTTGCCATTCTTGAACCTGTAAAACAATGCCAAGGAATCTTGTAACCCACGTTAGGTGCCGCTACCTTGTCACTGCATTCTGATTGTCATCTCCATTGACCATCAGCACTTTCCGATCTCAGATGGACGTGGTAGCTTTCAACGGGCTGTTGCTTTGTATCAGTCCAGGCATCAGAAAAGGAATCTGCGCTTTCCCTTTTCTTCTTCCTCTATATTATTAACGCAAAGAAAGCAGCAGGTTCATAATTTTAATGGAGAAGCGCATGTTTCCTTCTGAACAGTGTTCCGGTCAGTGTTTTTTCCGAGAATTTCATGTATGGACCAGATAAAAAGCTTATATTTTATATAATAAAAAGGGTCTCTGCCTGTATATATATGAAACTCCAAGTATAAAATGAAAATTGCCAAAACTCTAATTCACTAAACTGGCCTAGAATTAAGCAGGAGGGCAAAAAGAATTGCTCCGATAGTTTTAGGGCATGTTTCGAGACCAGCATGCGGATGATCTCTTGAATTTTATTTTCTCATAACTAAAAATTGATCAAAGAGACATGTTGGAGAAGAGGGACATGGATACTATTGACATGTCGATCCTTCATGTATGATCCACTGGTTTATGTTTTTTGGTCTTGGTAACAAGTTTTAGTATAGATTTTGTTTCCAGGCAAGGTGGAACTGACTGTACAGTGAGTGTCTTCCCAAAAAAAAAATCGAGGGAGGAAAATCAAGGTTACTTGACAGGCGCAGATGCTAGTGGGCATCATGCCGCCATACATGTTTTATGGTTTCTTGAAGAACATCGAATTCAGTACGTAGCCTATAAGCCTCAAAAATGACAAAAAAGAGCCTTAAGCCCAATTATATAAACGAGGGTTCTAGACTACGATCCAGCTCAACCCGGAGATTATCTAGGCATTCTAGAACATGAGCCCGGCATTTAATTATAGCCAGAACAGATTTAGCTTAGCATCACCCTTTGAAATATTAATGATTAGCATTGTTTTATTTTTCAATATGATTAGCAAGGTATGAGACTTGGCACCAGGCATGCTTGAATGCTGTCGTTTATAAACTTCAATACTTTTCGAAAATGAAGAGACAGCACGAAAAGGTAGCTGATTACAACCGCAACAAATCAAATCTAATGTATGAAAATCATATTGAATCTACTGCTTGACAAAAAGTGAGCTGCTTATTTGGGATCCATTAGTGGTTGTAAAATCAACACAAGAACCACCAATATTCCATTCAAGACTCGATCGGGACTTTCTTTCTTACTCTGTGAACTTCACATCAGGATTTCTCATAGGTTTGAGCCACATATCAGCCATGATTCTTGAGGAGATGCTCCATAACAGATCTTGTCTTTTTGATAACACATGTCTTCCTTTTTTCCCTGTCTTTCCATGTCCATATTCAACCAGCCAGTGCATTGCAGTTAGCCTCTGCCTCTCCGAATCCCACGTATTCCTCTTTCTTCCTGACCTTGCCTTCATGCCTCCCATGTGCAGACTTGTTACTTTGAATTTCTTCTCCTCATCGTAATTGTCCTCTTCGGTGTCAGCTTGTGTTGCATGAACCAGTGCAACCACAGGCCCGCCAACTGCCTCGTATCGCCTTATAGGATCCCGTAGCTGGACAACCACAGCTATGGCAATTGTTGCTGGGTTTCCTGGAGAAGCTACACTGTAGTTCTTTATCCAATCTTCTAGTGAAATGGTAGAGGCCAGAGGGTGATTCTGATCTTTCCCACTGTCTGTGCTTGCATTTCCAGCAAGCGGAGAAACATCGAAGGGGGCCTCTTCCTCTGCCATTTCTGACTGAATCTTCAAGGCTTCTATTGTCATTGCCTCAATCTTCTGCAATGAGAATGCCAAGATCTCCTCAGCTGTCAAAGGGCTTTCATTTACATTCCAGATTCCTGTTGATATCCTCTCTTTCCTGCCTGTACTCGTCGCTGTCGCCATTGTTTTAACGGCAGCAATGGTACGAGCAGCACTTGAACTAGCGCCTTCTCTGTCTCTCCCTTGGATGATTGCAGAAGCTATCCCTTCAAACGCTATCTGTTCTGCAGTTTTACCCAACAGTTCATCGAGGGGCATCAGTGATAAGATTTGAGAACAAAGCTCTTCAAAACCAATGGATGCCATTCTCTGGAACAATTCAAACCCGTTTATGGATTTGTCTGTTTGAAGAACGAGTGGTTTTGACAACTGCACTGCTAGTTTTGGAGTATCATTCCTCGAAACTACAGTATCTAGAGGATTCGTAGCTGCTAAGTAGCCTCCATCTCTTGTTTGAACCACGCAGCCTAATCCCTTCCCAAGGTCTGGGAGATATACCTTGGATTCAGCCTCTGAAGAATCATCACCTCCATCGAGACGAAGAGGGGGAATTTCAGGTTGATTGAATTTCAAAGCATTAGTCTCTGCATCTTCGAGCATCTGGAGAAATTCCTTCGTTATTGTTTTTTCATCTGAATCTAATTTTGGCGATTCAGTTTCATCTTCTGTCTTGGCAGTTTTTTCCTCTCCCATCATGGATTCAAGAGCTTTTATCTGCTGAACGATTGAATCTAGCTCGGCCAGTCTTGTCAGGTGTAACTTATCGTGAACTATTTCCTTGACAACTTCACTAGATTGTGACTTTTCCTTAACATTTTCTTCAGAATCTCCATTCTCATTCTCTTCTTTGTCTTGAATCTCCACCCCTTTATCCACAACTACGAAGTCTGGAAGATCAAGATCCTCTATCTTTTGTTCTGGTTCTTCTGATTTCTGAATCGAGGGGGATGGTGAAGGATCTGGAGCTGGCTCATCAAGATTCAGGTCATCCATTCCATGAATATCTGCAACTGGTTTTTCCTGCGAAGAACTCGAAGCTTCTGATCGTCCTGTCATCCTTGGACTTGGGACACTGAAGGATGATTTAGACTGCTTACGTCCCAGTGAAAGTGAGAAGTTTTTCGATTTACTAGGCTTCGATCCTTCAGCAGCTTGACTATAAATATCAATCCCTCCTTCTCTGTCCATAATCTGGAATCCCAATTTGAGAACAATCTCTCCTCCTTTTGCCTTCCCAGATAGGCTGAAACTCATGTCCCACTGTCGCACTCGAGTACCTTCTTGGCTCTTCTCCATGGATTCCTGAATAAGTCGACTTAAATCCACTGTACTTCTCCCAAAATCAAGCTCTTCAGCATCAACTGCAAATACATAAATCATAAATGGACGGGGTTCAAATCTACGCGGCTTCTCTTTGCCAGGAGTGCAGTACACGTGACTCTTGATAAACAACGTCTCCTCAAAGTCAGCGCCGCCCTGTGAAACTCTTGATGGCATTGTATGAACCGCACCATCTTTTGTCTCCTTCTTCCTAACACAAACCGAAAGCCGGAGTCCATTCATTGAAGCTGGAAGGCCCTGCGCAGCAACCACTTCAACAGAGAGCAAACAGCTCAGTTTATGCTTCCCAATATGAGACAGGGCTCGGATTGGCTTCCAATTCCATATCCCCTTCTTCTCCGCTGAAGTAGCCATGTCACCCAGCTTCTTGATTTCTGGTTGATTAGTATTGGATGTTTTGCGCTCGGTTTCTTCATCGGGCTTTGGCCTAGACCGCCATGGCGACAACGACACGCGCATGGACCGAGCCCCACTGCTTGATTTTTCATCGATTTTTGCTGTGCCACTCTCATATGATATTGTAGAAGGAGCTGAAGTGCGAGGGAGTACGAGGGAAGCAGTTCTGCGGTTGTTGGAAGTCTGGGTTTGATAAAGAGACTCGCTTAGCTCTTCCAGTTCTTCCAGCAGTTGAGTATTTGAGTTCCTTCTATCTGTTGCCATTAGTCGGAAAAGAAAGAGAGAAAGAAAGCTGACAGAAGAAACTGGTGAAGCAAGCGGCTTTTGATGCAGAGATTACTCGCAGATAAACACAACCAGAAGAGGAAGAAGAGTATATATAACTCGCATGTTTGAAAGATTTTCGAGGTGGTGGAGAAACAACATCCGTATGTGATAATTCTATGTGGCAATGGCTAGACCTTCCAAAGCCAAAAATTTGTGTGGCTGGTGGAGACAAGAGAAGAACGTTCGTGTCGTGTCCTTTTATTGCCCGAGAAGGACAGGATTTTAAATGAGGCAACGTGGTCCCAGGATATTTATTGTCTTTTGGTAGTTACAGGGTTAGATTTCCTTTTCCTTTCAAAGTTGCTCTGTTCATAGCGCAGTAAATTCCAACATTGATCTATATTCAGTTTCAGTTCTGTGTGGCTAATGTTTCAGCGTTAAAAGAAGACAAATACAAGATTTTACCACGAAGACAGATACATCCATACATACATATATATATTTTTTTATTTCCGCCATTGACGATAAGCAAAAGCTGGTTCACAGATGTTGGCTCACTGCCCTGGCGGTAAAGTAAATGGTCTATTTTTTTGCCTGCATCGATTTTGTACCCACCAAATGTCATTGAACTGCCATTAAAGGTTGCCTTGAAACATTTTAACCAGGATGACTCCACAACATATTTTACTATTATTTCAAGGGGTTTTCCGCCATGAAAAAACATGATGATGTGGCTTGAATGTAGGAGAGAACCCACCGAATACTGATGGCGAGACAGACAAGTTGAAAAGGTCAAATGGTTCGATTAATACGGGGGTTTGGTTTCTGACTGAAATATTGCATTCTGTTCGACACATAAGTAATTAGGTTTCGGGCCATAGTAAGAAGTCAGAGATGGAGAGCAACAGCAAGCAAATGGAAAATAGGAAAGAGGGTGTTGAAGAGAAGAAAGGAAAACTTGATGGGCTGCCGATGGAGAGCAGTCCCTACCTGAAGTATACAGATTTGGAGGATTACAAGCGCATGGCCTACGGCACTGAAGGACACCAAGAAGTTAAGCCAAATCAAGGTGGAGGCGGCACCGATGCTCCCACACTTTCAGGGAACGACCTCTCCCCGGGAAAAATGGCGATGATCGATGCAGCCAACCGTCATGGCATTCCATAAATCAACGTTCTTCCTACAATTGATATTATTATTGCTTTGAACAGCTGATCTCGCAGAGTCCCTTTCCATGTCTTCCGATTGGAAAGGTTTATAAAGGTTTGCCCTGTTCTTTGTGCATAAACCCTTAACAGATTCAGTAGCTCTCAGCTTTCAGGACAAGTTCTCCCCGGCATTGTAATTAATTACATGGTTTTTTTTTTCCTTTTCAAGTAATTTCTGGTGTGCTCATTCGTGTTACAATGGAGAATGTCAGTTTATATTGTTCGTTTCACTCGTAGAATGGGAGATGTAATTTCTTTTTGATTTGTAAATTTACCTTTCGAAATATAAATGTGAAGGAATATTATCAGGCACCTTGAAAATCTTTAATGGCTTTGGTGAATTATTTAGGTATTATATAGCATGACAAACAAATGTAATGTAGCCATTCATCCGGGAAATAGATTTAATTCTGTGCATTTAATTTTTTCTTGCAATTTATTAATTTCACGTGATGAATGCCTTTAACGGATAAGATAAGTAAATTGTCTAGCTGTTAAATAACTTTTTTTTTACTTTTTTTTTAAATAATATAATTAAACTTGTGCTCACTTTGAAGTCATCAAAATAGAAATAGAAATAGAAATAGAACAATTGTGTTATCCATCATAAAAAAAAAAAAAGCCCAGCCTAAGGGTGGTGGGTTGGGCCATAGGCCTACAATCACATAATAGCCGTTATAATATTTTGAGCCCAAGAACAACAAAATGCAAAGCCTAAGGATCCAGTGGAGGGGGTATCTCGCGCTATGCACGCACACAAGCTGCAGAAAAGTCGTCCTCACCTTTCCCCCGAAGAAACCCGGCCAGCCAGCCATCGCCATCGCCATCGCAAGCAGAGAGAGCTTGAAAGGAAGACGATGGCGATGTATGTGATTATAGCCAGGCTCTGCGTTTTACCTGGAGCCATGGCTGCCGCTCTATACCTCTGCCAAGAACTTCCATATCCTCCAAATATGTGAATATACAGATAATTGTCTCCAGTTTGATGAATTCTGAAGAAGTAACCTTTGGTCATATGATTTTATTTCATTCAATTTCATCCTCAAATATTATAGATTATATATTAGTCTAACCTTTTTTGCGTTTATTCATCTATTTTTATTTCATTTTAAATGTTATGTTGGTATAACTTGATTTTTCTTTTTTATTTTGATAATATAATTTTACTTGATTATAATTTCATTTTTTTTTGGTTAACTTTGTGTTAGAATTTCCTTTTCTTTGTATGCTATCATGCACTCGATTTTTTAAATTATAATTAAAGATAATAGTTCAAGGATCACTTGAAATAAGAAAACTTTGTTTTCATTTTGATATGAAAACAATCATTATGATCCCCAACATTTCATTTTACACACCAAAGCGCCCCTTGTTTTTGTAGGATTGTGTTTTAATCATAAACCTTACATTTATTGCATTTCAGTCTCTAAAAGCAAAGAGATGAGTAAAAAAAACACCCGCAAAGTAGTTTTTGGCAATTATTTTTTTGTAGTTTACAAAATTACACTTGGATTATATATAATTGTTTTTGGCACCAGAGCTACCAATGGTAACTAAAATTTGGGTCGAGACTCGAGAAAAAAAATCAGTCTCTGCTCTAAAACAAAGCAGTGGGTCTGAATATGAAGATCTATGCATGTATGCATGGGTCATCCTTTCAAATCTTAGTGTGTTTGGGGTTCTTCACTAAAGTTCGTACATGGATTAAGAAAATATTTGTTTTTATTTGAAAAAGTGTTTTTAATAAAGATAATTTTTATTTTAGTTTTTTTCTTTCTTCCAATGAAATAAAAGATAATTTCTTTTGGGTGTTTTCAGGATGGGCAAGTGTTATTTTTAAAATAAAAATAAAAATATATTATTTTAATAGCCATTAGTAATTTATTCTAAAAAAGAAAAAAAATTGCTAATCAGAATGTTTACACTTATTTTGGCGACTTCTTACATGCTGATGTTTCCATCGTAGATAGAGTGATAGGCTCCAAATATGATTATCGGACGACTCCTTTCTGCCATTTTCCGTCGACTTTATGCCTTTAAACATAATTTGTTAGGGTGTCGGGACGAAGCTAGCTTTGCTGCTTCTGCGCATGGCATGGCATGGCAGGATGAGGGACCCGAACATCATCGATCATAAATTGAAATAATTAAAATATTGTACTCTAGTGAATCTGCAACCTTATTATATATATAGCTCCAATCCCATCCATGAGGTCTCATCAAACAGAAACGGTTGCTGATCACTCCACCTCACTGCAATTAAAAAGTTGAGAATCTCCAAACAAACACCCATAAAGTAGCCAACAAATCTCGAGAACAAAGCAATCCTTGTACAATAATTGTAAGTACAGCTCGATCTTTGCTTAGATACGTGCATGTATGGACTTGCCATTTGCATTGGCTAGAGGAGCTACACTCCAAATCTACACCGCGTTAAGATGGCAAGTTTATATATTATAATATGATCGATTGCAGCAATGATGGTTTTTGGGGACTTGGGAAATTGTTAAGGATCGAATGGCCAAGATTCTCCAGGAAGTCTGATGGGAGTATCTAGCATCATCTGCAAGCCGGCTCTGCTGAAACCAATCGAAGTGGACATGTCATGGGCTATGGTGTCTGCAGCAGAAGCAGATTCTGAGAACCCCAAAATGTTGCCACCACAACCCATCTCAAAAAACGAGGGATTATTTTGGTGTGGATTTGGGTGAACGATCTTATCCACGCAACCCAGGTGAGCATCGGGAAACTGAAAATGGGAAAAGTTGGCCTCTGTGCTGCACTGTTTATAATTCGTACCGGATTGCTTGCAATCTTGATAGGAGAAGCTGGACTTGAACAGCATCGATGGCGACTGGCTGTTGGAGTTCGTGCCTGTGTTTTTATTTGTTGAGGTGGTAGGTGAAAAACATGGTTGGAAGCCATTTATTGGCATGGCATTGGACTGGGAAACAAGTGGGTTAAGCAGGCTTCTGAGGTCATTTTCTTGGTGTTCATGAATCAGAAAAGCGTTTTGGAAGGCCTCGTCGACTGTGTTCTTGGATTGACACTGATCAAATATTGGTGCTGATGGTTCAAGCAGCGGAGGCAATGAACCTGAATTTGCTGGGGAAGAGGCTTCCATGAGGTGATGATAGCCTTGTTCAGCTTGGAGAAACACATTCTTCTTCTCTCCTTTTTTGTGAAATATCCTACAGATCACCCATTCCTCCTGCAAATTGAACAATCTCAATATAATTTCCATGGAACATGAGATTAGGAGCATAGCTAATTAATTATTATTACAATGCAGAAGGCGTAAGTCAATAGTAACATATTTCTGAGCCAGACAAAATAATAAAATTAATGTGAGGCCATTGACAGTGAGTTGTTAAATCAAAACAATCATCAAATTCTACCCTTCGAAGGTGAATAAACAGTGAAAATTGTCTAAGTGGACAGGAACCCAGATCAGATCAAAGAACTACAAGTCAACTCAGAACCAGACATAATATGACAGCAAGCTAGCTAGCTTGGTTTCCCACGGCGCATACACGAGTGGGGGAGAAAGGGTCCGTCCACATTACCTTGCACGAGTGACGGAAGGAAAAGTCGCCGTCTAAGCGGTACTCATGCATGACCCACTTGGTTTTTTCACCTCTAGGAGCCCTGCCTTTGTAAAAAACAAGTGTCTTCTTCAAGCCAAGCATGGCACCAGTTGAGGCACTGTATACTTCTCTATCCTTGCCCGTGGCTTTCCAGTAGCCAGCACCCGTGGCCCGATTTGTTCTCAGCCCAGTTGGGTACTTCCTGTCCCTCAAGCTAAAAAAGTACCATTCTCTTTCTCCCATCTTTGCTACATCTGATTAAACAGCAAGAAAACCAACACCACCAGTCAAATTCACTTCAATGAAAATATAGATTTTGTCAGAAGTGATTGGCTTAAATGCTGTGTGTCTACACGTTAGTTTATAAACAAACATAAAAAGAAATGGGGTCCCTTTCCAAGAAAAGAAAGGGCATTTCTTAACAGATAGGTTGATCCAGCTTAATTAAACTCATAAATAGTTAAAGCTAGCCTAGCGAAGCATCTTCAGGTAGAAAAGCAAATTAAGAAAATGGATCACTTAATATTTTTGGAAACTACTAATACGTTCTAGCATATATATATACCACGCGAGCTAATTAGTTATAGCAGCGAAATAAAGGTAAAGGGAATATTCTGATCAGTTTCTTTTGGCGGTGCCATGCGCGCATCTTGGCTTGAAGAAAAAATGAATCATGCATGTAAACGTAGCACATTCGTTTAAAACCGAGAAGAAATAATATGGGCTAGCATGTGTGTGTGTACCTGGAAGCTCCCAGGGTTCACATCTGTTAAGGTCAACCTCAGCAATGTCTACGCCGCAAAAACTCCCGCTAAACACTTTAGAAGCGAGATAAAAGGTTATAAGCTCTTCATCTGTTGGATGGAATCTAAACCCCGGAGGCAACCCTTGATCGTTTATTTCTTCACATGTCAGTTCACACAGAAGTTCTTCCATGGCTAACATCTTCACACAAAGCCAGAGAGAGAGGGAGGGAGGGGATTTTAAGGTCGTAAAACGGGGCTTTGGAAGTGGATCGGATGAAGGAAAATGGTTTGTAGTGGCACGCAATTTATAGGGATTTCGTTGAAAGCACTGAAACCAAAGGAGGATGGGAAACTGTGAGGGATAGAGTGAAGGAGAAAGAGATGGATTCGGGCTAGAAAACTAAGTAGGGGACTACAGAATTGCACCTGAAAAGCTTCCCGTGCAGAAAAATTTTCGAAAGTTTTTTAATAAGGAAAAAGAAAAGATGTCGTTGGGTTTTTGTGCGTGCGTGTGTGGGTAAAGGGCAGTAAATTTTATTGGGCTGGAGACCCTGTTGGTCCTCATATTACTACAAAATGTTTAATCAAACTCCTCTTATAAGGAAAATTGCGACTAAATCCCTTTTATGTAAATAATAATGTCATTAATATAGATAACAAAAATTAACATATTGGGAGCTGATGATTTGGAATGACAAGAAATTCCTGGAAACAGAGACGATCCACGGGCAATGAAAGTAATTAACATGCTGATTATTTCGTATCAACTAAAAGAGGGGGGGCACATAGAAAGTAAACTATTAGGATTCAATCAGTCATTTTTCCTGGTACGAGGACTTGATTAAACTTTGTGTAGCAGGAAGGAATAGGGTTGCAGAGCCCGAATTTTAGAGTGGTTGCAGAGATTTTTATTATGCGTGCGTGTGTGAGCATGTTTACAAATAGCTAGGGTAGGAGGAGTCAGATAATTTATATTGAGAAACACGAGGCTACCATTCCGACACAGTGAGATCATCCTCGCATACTTAGTTATTTATTATCAAAATAAACAATGGCGTGATTACACTACACTAGCCAGTACTTAAGAATAATTAAAGCCATGGCCATGGATTCCTGAAGATATTTCTTGCACGTACTGAAATTATTTATCTTCACTCCTTTTCATGCCACTCTTTCTACACGGTTAAAATAGCCTTTTGCTTTTCAAACCAAGATTAGAAAAAAAATATAAAACAATTGTGCCTCTATCAGGGGAATTTACTGTTTCTGTTTTTGTGTGTGTTTGAGAGAAGTGATTTTATTGTTTGTAATATGTTTTACAGATACCCTTTCAATTAAGTATTTATAACTTATATATATTTTTATATTTTTTAATGAAGATTTATGTTTTACTGTATTAATATTAAAGGATAATAAATCACTTCATCATCCCCCTCGATCCAGAAGGAGATTTATGAATACAACATAGTTTATGTTGTTAAAAAATTATCTTATTTAAAAATTTAAACTGGTAGATAAAATTTTAAAAATATAATTTATACAATTCTCTAACATATCCCCTCAAGTGAGAGTTATTTGGGCTTGAAACTTGTACAAATCTACACTATCTCGTGCTTGATTTTTATCAAGTAGAATGAGGGTGATGAAATTCAAATTCACGACCGCTGAGTGAATAAGGTTATGATACATGTCAAAGAACTATCTCTTCTAAAATTTCAAGCTATTAAATAAAATTTTAAGATATAATTTATATTATCCTCTAGCATATTTATGTCCTCTTGAACTGCTATACATCCACACACTATCTATTGAACAATTCTACCCTGCATTTAATGTCTTCTAAAATATTTGAATTTGAATAAACTAGTAAAATTAAAATAATCATCGATGCTAAAGTGGATCCTATCATAGGAACCTTTTAGGCAAGAATAAACACAAGAAAAACATTCGTTATAGTTTTATATTCACGTTAATTCAAGTAATAAAACTATTAGCAAGACTAATTAATTTAGAAGCAAGTTTATATAGCCATTTCAATATCAGTTTGATCGGGAACTGGGGAGCATTTATGGGCATCGTCTCCTCCAAAATGTGTCGGCGTTGCACGTGTAGAATGATAAGGTAAAATAACAGGTTTATTTCCTGGGTTGCTTCTGTAGCTATATATATAACTATATAGATAGATCTTCGGAACACACAGCAAGTAAAAGATACTGCCAGGCAGCCTGGCTCTAATCTTAAATACTATCCCCATATAATTTTCTTCCTCGCTGGTTAATTACATGAGCCTACGTTCCTGCTATATATAACCTATCTGGGTCCTGTTTCTTAAATGCATGCAGTCATTTTTACTGTTTTTTTTATCTTCTTGTTTTCACCTTCGGAGGAACTAGCTAGCCAGCTGGGCCTACGTCTGATTACCCTGGAGGGCGTTTTGGCATTATCAGCTAGCAACTCCCTTACGCCACTTGGTGGGACTTGTTAATCCCGTCCGTCTGTCAGCTTTATGAAAATCTTCATGCCATTGCTCGATCTCTAAGGGGATCAGTACTGTAAGAAAGAAGAAGAAGGTAAAATAGTAATTAAGAGGTGGGAATTGGGTAGAAACAAGGTGTTCGTTTACTTCATTGGTGCATGCTTTTGTGTAATTAACATGGGAAAAGTGAATACAATTAAGAGAGAAAATTAAGAGATGTTTTTTCTGTTGTTTTAAAATACTAACCAAATTAATATAATTGATTCTGAATTACTTATTTTTTTCCTATGAAAATGGTTAATATAAACTAGGTTTTTATACTAGAAAGAGTGTGTTTTAACTATATATCAATTAAATCAACATTTTAAAGTAAAAACACAGTTGAAAATATAAAAGAAAATGGGATTTTTCAGCACACAATCATCAGTTAAGAGTCTACTCTTACAAATCATTTCCATTTTTTGGTGATGATAATATATAAAACAATCTGTCTCGAGGCTATGTGAAAAAGAGCCAGATCGATGGAAACTGTTAGTGGACGAGATATTAGTCGCATGGTAATTAATAGATAGAATGGTGAGGAAGGACCTGGCAGCATTTCCTTCTCTCCCACGCTAATGCATGATTCTGCTACAAATACTAAGGAGTAAGGACCTATCAAAGAAGAAGGACAATCTAAAGCTAGCTAGCAAGTTCATTATTTTGTTTCAGCCACTGATCATGGAATCCTTTTTCCTACACCTACGCTAGGTTTCTGCCATTCAATTTACACACAACATAACAGATTCTCAATCATAGACCTCATTATTTTCCATTGATTGGAGCTACATCATCGCTCACACTATATATAGTACAATATCAACAATTAATAATCATGTCCGGATGATGGTCCATTCAGCTTCGTAGGATTACAAGTGGAAACGGGGGACAGACGGTCTTGATTCAGGCTAGCTAGGGATCTATCTAGGAGCATGTACACACCTTTTTGTTGGATCATTAATTGATTTGCTTGCGGCATGCAATAATTCTTCAGCCCAATTCTTCGTTGTTCTCCTGATCGGTCTTCATTGCGTTCACCTAATTGCAGTTTATTTGTTTTTTTCCTTGTTGTTTGATTTAATAGTGATTATTAGCTATATATAGTTTATAAAATTATATTCTACATTGGTCATTATCACTTCAGTTATGGGTCTCTTTGTTTGATCTGTTCCTTCAAAGGTTTTTGTTGAAGTTAATGATTCCATGGCTTCTTTTTTATGCTGGATCATCAAAGTAGGGTTTTTCTTCTTCTAGGGTCCTACGATCTGAAGAAGAAATGTTGGGTTTTGAAAATTTGCTAGGAAGAAGAACCCTATATACCTGCCAGTACTCCACGCCCGCAAACCTCTCCCTTCCCTTTAATCCCTCTCGTAACCACCATCTCCAGCCATAAGCCCACAGTCCAGCCGAACTCCATAGCTACTACCGTTGACTTTCTTGTTAATTACTTTGATTCTCGCAAATTTCTTATTTAATTACCTGTAAATTTGCAATTTCTGTTGATGAAGTCCGTTATGTAGTCCATATATTTTATAGGTTACATTTTGTATGATTCTAGACATTTAACTAGCAGAACATTGATCGGTTTCTAGTCCTTCAATATACAGAATAGTTGATGAAAGTGACTCCTTCCTGCAGACACATACAAAATTGTTTGGCCTTTCGTGTTGCTAGCAATGGCTATCTAGCTTAGCTAGTGTGTGCATGGATTTGCTTATCGTCTTCTGCACCAATAAGGCTATCTTTCTTGCCTTACCGCTTGTACGCATGTCTCAGGACTGCTACTCTGGAGCAATATATATATATATATATATATATATATATATATATATATATATATATAGATTTTTCATAGAAATATTGCCCACCTTCTTTCATCTCCTCACATTTTCTTTCGCCCAAAACAGTGGAAATAATGAACTTTCTTGAGTCATAAATTCATTCCTCCCACTCGATCTCCCATACACGTTGTAGCTAGATCGATGTCAAGTGTGTACCTTTTTGCTGTATTTGAGTCAATCCACTGCCACTCGGCTGAAAATGATCAGTCCTGTTTGGGTCGTATATATATTCTGTGAGCGACGGCGTTTTCAGGCAGCTGGTACAAATTGGACCACAGAGTTAACGTATGCTCAGCTCCTCAACCACCATTAATGGAAGCTTGGTGGTTAATTATACCTTGCTGCATGAACTTTTCAGTTTTCCTGGCCTTATACACGTCCACTACTCACCCATCATTACAAGTATTCGCTTGAAAAAGTAATCAGCATGCAGTAAGAACCGCTTCATCCCTTCTGAAAGAAAATTGCCATGAGACATACAGCAGCTAGCACAGTCTCCATGCCTTAAACCTAGCTCAGCCTGGCGCTACGAAATAACTATTTAACCTGCATGCTGCCATACAGGTGAAAGTCTCCGTGGATGTGATCACAAATCGCATGTGCTTGTGAATAAGAATCCAAGCTACTAAATCTGCTCAAGATTTGTTTTCCTTTTTTTTAGAAAATAACTAAAACTAATTATAAGTCATATTAAATCTTTATTTTTTCGTATGTAGAAGCAGAATAGAAAACAACAAGATTGGAGAATTGTTGAATGAAATTGATTGATGAGAAACAACATCCAAAAGGACAAGAAATTAGAGAAAAAGACTGTCAAGAAATCAATATGGGTTTCGCAATGCAGGTGCTGCAGGCTTTAAATTATTATCAGCAAGGCCACCTTAAGGCTAATCCCTTTTTCTCAACTTTAACGATGTGTTTGGTGTCTGGATTTATTAGATTTTCACGATTCGGTCTCTCCTTTTTAATTTTTTACCAGTTGAGTTTCTAATCTATTTATAGTTGCACAGTCAAGTACCTTTTGTTTTGTTGTATTTTCATCAACCATGTGGTATTTGCACAATCGAGCCTTTCATGTCACGGGCTTGTGATTTTATGAATAGATTAAAAACTTAATTGATATAAATTATGAAAATCGAATAAGATTAAAATCACCCGCATTTGTGTTATCTCTCTCTCTTGTGGTCCAAGAAGTTACAATAAGTTCTGACCTGTCCGTATTTGTGTTGTTCTCACCCGCATTTACTTGTATAATTTATTTTTGCGTTTAAAATCACGTTTAGGTACATTTTGAAAAGACATTTGACTTGAAAATATATTATTTATTTTATTTTATTAATATAAAAAATTATTTCAATATTTTTTGAAAATACACTATTAAAAAAATGCTGATATTTTTTCTATTCATTTTGATAGAGATCTTTTGTGGTGTCCTGACATCAAAATTTTGCTGGCCGGGAGCCCATTTTAATACTTCATATTTGCCGCGGCTGGAGTGCGAGTGCACGCACTCCAGCCCGAGTTATTGGAAGCCCATTTCAATACCGCATATTTGTCGCGGCTGTGACTGCACGCACCACGGCCCATGTTATTGGATGCCCATATTAATACTTTTCTATTTGCCGCGACTGTGACTGCACGCGCTCCAGCCCATTTTATTGGAAGCCCATTGTAATATTTCGCATTTGCTGCCACTGCTAGTGCACGCCCTCCGGCCCACGTTAATGGAAGCCCGAAGGTGCTGCATCAACTCGTCTTGGGAAGCGAGGCCATGTTATCTATCATTGCTCCAACTCTTTTCATAATTTTTCTCATCTTAGGTGTACGAGCGGTTTACCCGCGCGATGCGATGCGGTCGGTTTTTTATCTATGTGAAAAATTGATTGTTTTTTTATATATTGTATTTTATTATTTTAATATTTAGTTAGTATAATTATATTTAAGAATGCTAATATGAATTTTTGTCTTTCAAAAAATCCAAAGTCATTTTTCCTCTCTCTCTCAATATATTTTTAGGCAATAATATTCAATAAATATCAAACATATTAGAAATAAAAATATTGTAATTTGTTTTTAAAACATAAACTTAATTTTTTTTTGTGTTATAATTATTTATTTACCGTCTAAAAAGAACAGTCTAATGGAAACGGAAAGTGACTTGTATATTTTTTAATTTGACTTATAGATAATGCAGGTAAATTTGTCAACATTTTTTTGTTGAGATGTTTTTTTTTCCAGTAATATTAGATCTAAAATATTAAAAATGAAAACATTGGAAATTCTTGTAAAGAAATAAACTTAAATAAAAGAGCACAAAATTAAATTTTGAAGCCAATCTTTTTTTTATATAAGATTTATTAATCATATTATTATATTAAATATATTTAAGAAAACATGATATGAATTTTTGTCCTTCAAAAAATCTTAGGTCATTTTTCCTCTCTCTCAATATATTTTTAGGCGATAATATTCAATAAATTTTCAAATATATAATTAGTTTTACATATTTTAATTTGATATAAATATACAAATATATAATTAATTTGACATAATTTCAATAATATATTTAATTTAAAGGATAATCTTAGGTTATTTTGTTCTCTCTCTCTATATTCTTAGGCGATAACATCCAATAAATATTAGAACATATAATTGGTTTAACATATTTTAATTTGACATAAATACAAAAATATATAATTAAAAAGTCAAAACACTGCAAATTTATTTAAAGAAATAAACTTAAACAAAAGAGCACAAAATTTAATTTTGAAGCCAATATTTTTTTAATTTATAAGATTTATTCATCGTATTATTATATTAAATGTATTTAAGAATACTGACATGAATTTATGTCCTTAAAAAAATCCTATGTCATTTTTCCTCTCCCTCTATATATTTTCAGGCGATAATATTCAATAAATATTTGAACATAATATTATTTTTACATACTTTAATTTGACATAAATATACAAATATATAATTAATTTGATATACTTTCAATAATATCTTAAATTTAAAAGACAAAATTGAAGCAAACCCAAACATAGAAATCAAATAATTCAAAACAAAACTGAAATTTAAAAGAACTGAGACTGAAATGACACTGAAATCCATAATTAACTTGCATAGAAGGATAGAATTGAAAGAAATCAAACTTTTGATACCTAAAATATGAAGGATTTATAATAAATTTGCATGGAAGGATGAAATTGAAATTAATCAAAACTTTGATACCAAAAATATTTAGAATTCCAGCCCAACCCGCAAAATTAAAAGCATGAGGACCGAACTGGAACTTCAACACATAATCAATTTCAATTGAATGACAAAATTGAAACAAATCAAAACTTATATAATTGCAGTAAGGGTTAGAAAAACAAATTATAACGTTCAGGGACTGAAATGAACTTTGCCAAAAACACTGCTTCGCTGACATCAGCTTGCGCATAAGGAGAGAGAAATGAGAGGGGGAAATTCAAACGCCCATCGACACGTACCTGGGAACCACATGTATACACGCGTCGCCCCATGTGAAAGAGGGCATGGCGAAACATCGTTCTAGACGCCGATTGATCATTTTTAGACGCCGAATGATGGAGCACGCGCCGCCCGAAACACGCGTGCGCGCGGAAATGGACGGCGCGTGATGGGACGCGCCAACAGTAATCCGGAGCGAAAAAGAATAAAAAATTAGCTAATTACCGTTTCACCCCACCCACCATATGCGTTAATTTGTCGTTTTCGAGGGCTAAAACAGTGACTGCACTGTTTGAAGAAATATTAAAAAAAAGAGTGTCCGGCCTAACCGGGGCGGACCGGACCAGAATGGCCAATTACCTCGGAGCCCCTGAAACCAGCGGCGTTTTTTATCTTTTTCGGGGGCTAATTTCATTAATACACTGTTCATAACCGATAAAAAAAAGGAGGACATACACCCGCGAAGCACCAGGTTAAACTGCACATGAATAGCGACTATGAGTCACGGTGAACTGTACCGCCACTGTTCAAAAACCCGTAATCTTTGAGATTATTGTATAATAATATGATAGTATTAAAAGTTCAATAAAAAATAATAATGATCTAGATTTAAAATTACCACTTGCATGTTATAATTTAAGCCCAAATCCCAACTCTTTTGAAATCTTGACCATATTAACCCGGCTTCTTTTTATTTATTTATTTATTATAAAACAGAAATTATCAATTAATATTATCACAGTAAAATACTCCAACAATATCACATCAATTTGATGCTTTTTATATGCTGTTTCGCATTATGTTTAAATTTTTGTTTGTATACGTTTTAAAAATATAATTATTTTTTTTATAAAAAATATTTATTTGGATACATTTCAATGAATTGATAGTTTTTAATGTAACGGTGTTAAAAATATAAAAAATATTTTAATATATTTTCAAACAAAAAATAATTTTTAAAAAGCAACATGCACCATCACTTAATTTTGATTAATACAAATGTGACTTGGTGTACAACATGAAATTTAAAATAAAACAAAAAAGAATTATTACAGGTGACCTTGAAGCAAAGCTTTCCACCTCCTAAGATTATCTCATAGCTTCAAGAAAGCTAGGACATAGGGATTTTATCTTTTAATTAGGAGTCAATAAAGTATATGTTAAAAGTAAATTATATGATGCAGTGCAGGAAAATGTATCATGTTATCTACTACATGATCATGTCATATGCTTAGACTGAAAGCAATATAGCATCACGAACCAATCTTTAAGTCTCAGCATTCAGAAAAATAAACAATCCAACAACTTTACTTGAAATTAAGCCAACACCTGCTTATAAACCAGCACTGTCCCTTCCCTCTGTATTCATCCATCCATCCATCCATCCATCCATCCAATCTGCAGCTAGAATGGCTCTCCCCTCACTTTCTCTGATGTTTCTTCTCGCAATATTGTCTTTCATGTCATTCTTCGCCCATTCTTGTTTAGCTCGTGATTTCTCAATTGTGGGCTATACCCCTGAAGACTTGACGTCCGGGGATAAGATCGTTGATCTCTTTGAATCGTGGATTTCAAGACACGGGAGGATTTATGAGAGCATAGAAGAAAAATGGCTCAGGTTTGAGATTTTCAAAGATAACCTGTTCCACATTGACGAGACCAACAAGAAGGTCGTTAACTACTGGCTTGGATTGAATGAGTTTGCTGATCTGAGCCATGAAGAGTTCAAGAACAAGTATCTTGGCTTGAAGGTTGACTTGTCTGGAAGAAGAGAAAGTTCTCAGGAATTCACTTACAAGGATGTCATGAGCATCCCGAAGACGGTGGATTGGAGAAAGAAAGGAGCTGTTACTGATGTCAAGAACCAAGGTTCATGCGGTGAGTGTCCCATCTCAATCTCAGATTCTTACGTACAAAATTAGCCGCGCGGCTAGATAAATATCGAGCAATGTCACATGCATGGTCAATGCTTATTTGTGCAGGTAGCTGCTGGGCCTTTTCCACAGTAGCTGCAGTAGAAGGTATAAATCAGATTGTCACAGGAAATCTGACATCCCTGTCCGAGCAAGAGCTGGTCGATTGTGACACCACTAATAACTATGGGTGCAATGGAGGACTGATGGATTATGCATTTTCTTACATAATCTCCAATGGCGGACTCCACAAGGAGGTGGATTACCCATATATCATGGAAGAGGGCACCTGTGAGATGAGAAAGGTATTGATTGGCTAACAAGTAATCATTACTCCTTCATGGCTCACCATCATGTTAATCCTGGCCATACAGTTTTCGTTTTCGTTTAATTTTCCAGAGATGAATGAATAAAAATAAGCACCACCGTTTGATTCATGTCTTTGATCTTGCAGGAAGAATCAGAGGTAGTGACCATCAGTGGATACCATGATGTGCCACAAAACAGTGAAGAAAACCTGTTGAAGGCACTTGCCAACCAGCCGCTCAGTGTGGCCATTGAGGCTTCTGGCAGAGAATTCCAGTTTTACAGCGGGGTTCGTCAACATTCACTACACCTCTCTCCCTCTCTCCCTCCCTCTCTCTCTGAATGGGAGGCTAACTTCACCATTGATTTGTGTTGCAGGGTGTTTTTGACGGTCACTGTGGAACCCAGCTAGATCATGGAGTGGCGGCCGTTGGATATGGATCAACCAACGGCATGGATTACATTATCGTTAAGAACTCCTGGGGATCTAAATGGGGAGAAAAGGGTTACATAAGGATGAAGAGAAAAACTGGGAAGCCAGCAGGGCTTTGTGGAATCAACAAGATGGCTTCTTATCCCACCAAAAAGAAGTAAAATATGCTAAATGCCCTTGTCTTCCTCTTTCGATCAGTCCCCATATCTGACATCTGGATGTCGTCGGGTGATCATGTCTTGTAATAATTGATATTCTAAATGTTCGATCGCTCAAGTTGTTGTTTTATCACATTTTCTGTTGGCTATCCATTAAAATTTGAAGATATTTACAAGAAAGAAACTTCCTTTTATCACTGTCTAGTTCTGCCAAATTTCCACTCTGCTTAATTACTGTGTAGCCGTACAGATGAAGATGAAGGGTCCATGATAGATGATGTAATGTATATATATATATATGTATGTATGTATATATATGTATGTATGTATGTATGTATGTATGTATGTCGTCGGGTGCTTCTCGTAATTAATCATCACCGCTACCGGTGATGGAATAAAAAAACTCTTTATTTTTCAGCTAATAAATGTAATTTGCCTGCTCTTTGGTTACCTAACAAAGAGTTAACTTATTCTGTGGAGGTATTTTCTATAAAATACTCATAATTTATTGGGGTAATTACAAATAAAAAATACCTTCGAATTTATTCATGGTTTCACTTTCACACGTTGTAGTTGAAAAAATTATAATTTTCATCTTGCTAACATTTAATATCTTAAAATAAAAATTGATATTTTTTTAAATTAAAGCACTTTCAACCATGTTATTAAAAACTTATTCTGTGGAGGCCCTAATGAGAAATCAAATTGATTCAGGGGCATAATTGATATAAAACATTAATCTTGGTGAAAATTGACATCGTCCTAGCTGTTTGGGGGGTATACTTGATATTTACCAAAACAAAATAGTAGAAACAAAACCCTTCGTTTCTCGTCACTCTCTCTCAAAAATCAACATCAGTTCTGCGCGCGCTCGAAAACTGACCTGAAAACCCCTAATTCCGGAGGAAAAAATGAGAAGTAAATACAGCGGCTCGCAGCGGCGCTTTTCAAAATCACCGCAGCAACCTCCCTCATCCTCCAGTTTACGCCCATTTCCTCAATTGAATCTGGTACTTACTCTCTTCCTCTCTGCTTATATTTTATGTTTTATTGTTTTAATCAGATTATTTTTTAAAAAATAAATCACAGGAAGAAGCAAATAGTGATGAAGATGATGCTAATTTAACTGAAAAATCAGGCAGAAGTGATGACGATGTGGGTAACAGTGGTGATTGGATGGAGGTAGATGCATGTTTAAGCTGCAATAAGCGTGGGAAATCGAAATTGTTGGTTTGTTGCGTGATTGGCTGTCCAGTTTCTATTCATGAAAAGTGTTCCAATTTTAAGCTTGCTTTTGATGACTTGGGTAGGTTTTGTTGCCCTTACTGTTCTTATAAACGGGAGGTTAGCAGGGCTAAAGAACTTTTTCAGAAGGCCATGTTGGCGAAGAAGGCGTTGTTGGGCTTTATAGATTCTGAAATGGTGGGTGGCGAGGCTAGTGGTGGTGAAGAGAAGCGGGATGGTGGGGAAAGAGTGGAATTTGATGGTGCTGAAAATAGAGATACGCCGGTGGAGGATGGCGGGGATGGTCTCAGGGTAAGTGATTGTGATCGTTGTGAAGTGATGGTTGATGATGAAATGGATGGCGCTTTGCCTGGTGCTGTTGACGGTAGTGACAATGGACATAACAGTCAAGAGGAGAAAACACAGGGGATTGAGTCACTTGAGGATTCAATCAGCAATGAAATTAGGGACGGGAGAAATATATCTGAAACTCATGGGTTTGAGAACTTAGAAGGTGAGGAAGGGGCGCGAGAACTGGAAGAGAATGACAATATTCTTAAGGGTGGAGAGAGAGCAGAATCTTCAAGAACTCATTATGTAGAGAAAGAACAAGAACATCTACAGCAGGATGGATGCAATGACAAAGAACAAGAACAGATACAGCAGGATGGATGTGATGACAAAGAACAAGGTCAATGTGTGGGAGAAGAACAAGTGCATCGTGATGCACGAGAAGCCAATTCTGGTGGAGGAGTTACTGCACCTAAGGTTCCTCATTTTTCTGATTCGGGCACTGGGAAATCCGTTGTGAGGCGTGTCAAGCGTCTTGGTAAGAAGAAAACTGCACGGTCTCAGGATGCCAAACTTCCAGAGGAAGAACCCCCTCAACCACACACCATTGACAAGCAAGAAGCTAAACCCCCAAAAAAAAAGGTTTCCCTCTCCAAAGAGCCCAGACGACGCCTGGAATCTCCTAAGATATCGTGAGTGTTTTTATTTTATCTGAATAAAAAAATCTCCATGCAAGTTTGATCACCTCATCAACAACATGATTGCTTAGCTAAGATGGTACAAATGGATCTTTTTTACTCAACCTTCTCTTCCCCTACTTGCAGCTCCAACCTGTATCCTCGTAATGAAAAGCGTCAAAGGTTGAATTGGACAGCCGTTGAGGAAGACACACTAAAGGTATGAATTTAAATAGCATTGCGTATAGATGTGACCATAGAAGATACCTGATTTTGGCGCTGCATCTTTTCAACATATTTTTACGGATGGATGGTCAAATGAAAAATAAAGTACCAATTGTTTTCTTGAAAATATTTATGAATAACTTTTTGAGGGAACTAAGCAATACAAAGTATAATTGTTGGAAGCTGTAACTAAAGAGAAATTAACTCACTTTCAGGGAATGGTCAAGAAAGTGTTGAAGGGATTGGGGTATTAAGTTTGTCGGACATGGAGTGCCCCAAGACCTTTGATGTCGATGTCAATGATGAAAACTTTCTTTCTCCCTTGTTTTTTTTTCTTCCTGGAATCATTGTACTTTCTAGAGGTTAAATCTGCACCATTCAACTTGTCTTTGAATTAAAATGTGCTGTCTGTAGGTTTGATTTCATAATTGAATGAATAACATACTTGATAAATCTTCGAATCATGATAAATTGATGATTAAGTGAAAGAAATAATACCATAAATAGTAGAGACTTCAAGTCTAAAATGCTTACAGATTTGTCACTTTCATTTCATTTGGTGAGTTGATTGCTAACTCTTGAAAAGAACTCTGCAAACTTTTCTTTTTAATCAACTCTCAGTATTTAATTGTTCTTAAAAAACACAAGTAAAATATTATCTTGTTATAGCTCTTAATTTGCTGTCATTGAAGGACTAATATAGCTTTGGGATGACTGAATCAGCAGAGAAATGTTAAGGATTGATTTGCCTGAGTGGTTGGCATATATTCTTTTGACTTCAGGAAGGAGTAGAGAAATTCGCAAAACCAGGAAACAACAATACTCCATGGAGAAAAATTTTGGAGTTTGGTCACTCTGTTTTCGATTCAACTCGAACTCCCACTGATCTCAAGGATAAGTGGAGGAATATGACAAAATAGTAAGTTGATACTATGAAAATGCATGTGGTCACACACGTATTAACACTTTTTATTGAAGGAATTATTTTGGAATGATTGAGGGTTTGCAATAGCCACATTTAAATAAGTTAGCCATGATTCTGCTTCTTCTATCCAAGTGGGGTACACTATTCTCAAGTGTGCTCTCAAGTCCTCTGGTAATTTATGATCCGAGTTATATTTGAGTGATGAGATCCACATCCTCCCATTCATTAGAGTTAGAGTGAACTCATTGAACTGCACATGCAATAACAAAGTAATATGTGGAAATCTAAAAAAGATAAATTTCTGTACTTTGGATAGTTCAGGTTTATTCAATCGGACTGCTGAGCACTACTTGAATTTTTTACTTAATCAAGAGGCTTCTTGGTATATGACAGTGTTCCATGGTTAAAGAAATGCAGCAACCGATCATATAACAGAGGAACCACAAATATTATATACCAAGTTTACTTTGGCTTTCCAAACCTACTCCCCTTTTATTCTTATGAAGTACGGAACTCTTCTTTACAATTGGGCATACGGACCTGATTTTCTTCTTTTTGCTTGTCAGACCCTCTCATTTGAAATTTTGTGCAGGTTTATGGTGCCTTTGTTTTCTCTTTCTTCCTTTTCATTAATTTCATGTTGTTTTCCTTGCTATTGTGCTTATTATGTAATCTAATGTTAATGATTTTTCCATGTTATAGTGCTTATTATTGTAATCTAATGTCAATGATTTTCCATCTAGTCTGTTAACAATAGAAATTGACTTGTCTATGTACATTATCCTTTGTATCTCCTTTCACTGCCAAGTTTTCCCATACCCTATTTGAAATTCTCTACCTGTTGTTTTCTGAGTTGCCGGAACTTGACTTTTCGATATCTAACATAACAAGTCAAACTATTCTTCTTAGGGCATACCGCTGGGCTGACTGGCTTTTTGGTTACACTGCTCGGTAAGGAAGTCAACCATGTAAATGTCTTCAAATCCTGTGAATTGTGGTAGCGGTCTCTAGTGGAGTGATTTGCTTCTCAGTGTTTGATACCCTGTTGGGATGTAAATTCGTGGACTCAATCACGGCCGCACACTTTGTTTTGT
Organism: Salix purpurea; assembly: GCA_027405865.1. Taxonomy (NCBI): domain Eukaryota; kingdom Viridiplantae; phylum Streptophyta; class Magnoliopsida; order Malpighiales; family Salicaceae; genus Salix; species Salix purpurea. Next base: position 300,679 of record CM050329.1, on the reverse strand, counting down.
GGCTCGACTATGCTTACCATATGCTTACCATAGACAGAAAAGAAGAGAAGAAATTGTAGGTGATCTATCTGGTTTTTCTTGTCCAGCTCTAGCATTTACAGAATTTGTGTATATAGATAACGCTTGTTAAGTTTTTTAATCTATCAATAAAAAAACATTTGACAAGAATTGAGGGCTATTTTGAATCGAACTATCTATCTTAACATAGCATATGAAAGCACAAACCATCGTCGAAGAATTTTGGTGAACAGTACAAATTCAACAAAATGGTTTCTACATGTATTAATACACCAACCAAAATCTAGTTAGAAAAACACAAAAATAATATAAAATTGTAGGTGATCTATCTGTATTTTTCTTTTCCAGCTATAGCATTTACAGAATTTGTGTATATTTAGTTCCTTACGGAGTAATAACCTCTCTAGGAACAGATGTATTTGGGTGGCGATCAGTATCCATATCACATCGAAACAAGCACTGCTCAGTGTATTCGTCCTCGTTCTCCTCTAATGATCTCCCATTAGTTTCTCGTGTGAACAAGTATGTCACAGCCATTCCCAAGAGACAAATCCCACCCAAACTTATTAGAGCAATTCTCATTTCTCTGATTCTTGGAAGATTATCTCCGTCACTATTGTTTGTAGCCCACAAGAATCCTAGAGTCCCGAAGAAAGCACCTACCTTCCCCATTGCCCCAGAAAATCCATGGCATGTTGATCTAAATCTAGCCGGAAAAAGCTCTGCCGGCACAATAAAAGTGGTGGTGTTGGGTCCAAAATTTGCGAAGAAGAATGTTAGACCATAAAGGACGAGGAAGCCTTTATTTTCGCGATTGCCCCAATAACCGTACGGGATTCCTAATGCAAAATAAACCAAACCCATGAAGAGAAACCCCATCATCTGAATTTTTCTTCTACCAACACGATCAATGAAATAGACGGTGAACCAATACCCTGGAATTGCAGCAATAAGCGCTACCATGGCCTGGAAGAAAGCAACTTTGAAAGCTTCGTTATAGACGTTGGTTTTTTCCAAGTTAAGATGCGTCTTGTAAATTTGGGACTGGAAGAGGCTGCTGCTGTAAAAAGCAATGTCAAGAAGCAGCCATGTGGTGGCACAGGCGAAGAGATCAACCCCGTGGCGGCGGAAGAACTGCTTGGAGAGCAGGGAATAAGGTGATGGGTTTCGTTGCAGATATAGGAGATCGTCCTCGGCTATTCGGCTGATTGAAACATCTAAGACCTTCTCCATGTCCCTGGTTGCTTGCGGGACATTGTTCTCCACCAGAGCTGTGTACCTGGTCATGACACGACAGGTAAAAACATTAAGTAAATCAACCTGCTTAAGTAACCTCAGTTTTCTTAATTAATTGTAAGGAATCAGCACTGGGTTTTGAGACTTCATGAATTCGCTCTAAGCTCTTGAGTAGAGTAAAGGATGCGAGCTTTCAACCGGCCTGACGGAGTTAGCTGGCTACTCCATTTATTAAACAAGGTTAATCATGACATGATTGGAAACCATTTTTTACTTTAATATCTACAAGAAAATATTCATTATTATCTGAAAGATTAAATGATTAATTCGCTGACAAAGATCATATAGTTCATCACAGGAATAGAAAATCAATATAGTTTTTCCATTTGGCCAGCCAAAGAAGGCTGCCCTTACATTCTATGCTCTCCTTCCTCGTCAGCTCTACATATGAAAGTCAACCAAAATAATAAATTAATACTCTTAGTAATTATGAATCAAAGGCTGGTTGAAATCAACAAACAAATAGTATTAGCAAGGTTGAAGTCTTAAAATGTTAAAAGGAGATTTGGCATCTTAACGTTTTGGAATGATCTTAATGAATTCATGATATGTTAATAGAATTATTGTAATTTATCAGTAATATATTATGTACCTGGCTGTTTCAGGCATCATCATCCGCCAATAATATGTGAGCCCAGCCGGGACGGCACCGAGCACCAGAATCAACCTCCAAACAATGTCAGCGTCTTCTGGTGTGTGATCCTCTGACAAATTCTTGGAAGCAGCAGCCTTGAAAATCTTTGACAGCACCATAGTCACGATGGAACTAGCCAAAATCCCAAGCCCTTGCATAGAAAACAAAGCTGCCACGAAAGCTCCACGTGTCTTCTTATTAGCAAATTCAGACATGATTGTGGCCGACAAAGGGTAGTCTCCACCAATCCCAAGTCCCAGAAAAAACCTGAAAATCCCCAAACTGACAAGAACACAGGTTCTGGTTCTGCAGAAGGAGAAGCCGCACCCGATGGAGCTGAAAACCATGAGCATCAATGAGATACCGTATACGGGGCGCCTTCCCATTCGGTCACCAAGTCTACCAAAGACAAGCTGACCGATCACTGTACCAAGCAGGGCTGTGCCAAGCATGGTAGCAAGAACAACTCGTGGGATTTGGTATCTGTCACGAGCAGAACTGTACTCGTAGTATACACGGCCAAGAAGTTTCATGATTGGAGGGATACAAAAGAGATCATAGGCATCGGTGAAGAGGCCCATGCCTGCTATGATTATGGCTTGGAAGTGATAATACTGTATTTTTGCCGCATCAAGAGCACGCAGTACTTTTAACGCCATTGTTGAAGAGCTTGGGGGGAGAGCGAGCTAGCTCGAGGGTAGCCTCGGTTGTTAAAATTGGGTTTGGATTCGTACTTCACTGCAAAACAAGGGATTTATATATGGAATCTTTTGGATTGAATTTGGTTCTTGTCCTTCAACTCTTAATTGTTCTTACTTCGATCCTCTTCTATTTTTTTTACTAATATGGTCCTCAAGTCAGATATCATAAAATATTGACTGACAGCATTTAAATCATACCATTAGTTGGTTAAAAAAATACAAATCAATCATGCTGTAACAAAGCCATCTCCTACCCTATCCATGTAAGAAAAAAGTTCATGAAGGAGATGGCCAAATGGGGGATGTTGTTAGAACAAAAAATAATAGAGTGGCCAAACAGTATGAGCAACCCAAAATCTTTACGAGTTTTTGTAATAAATTTGGCGACCATGTCATGCAGTTTCCGGGAGGGAAGAGATGATGGGGATCGCATCAAAGACTTTAGACTGGATTTATTACGTAAATTTGTAGAGAAAACCTAATATTCCATGGAGATGCGAATCAGGTAATTTCCTGTCACCTTCCGTCGATGTCTATATATGGAGGGAGGGTTACCTGACTAGTCAACTGGGAGTTATCAGCATATATATTTTTGAAATTCCATTTGTGGTGTGGATCTCAAGGGGTCACTGGGCGAGGGAAACTGTTTTCAATTACGGAAGAATTTCTTGTCTGATAACCTCCAAGAACCTGCATCAACTATGCTACTATTTTATATACTGTTTGATCCCTTGTAATATGAAGTATGAAGATTGTTGCATGTGTGAAACTCCCATACATTATTATCACTATTCACTACAGCATTATGATTTTGTATAAATGAGTTTCAATTTAAAACTAAAATTATAGAATTAAAAACCCATAAAACATGTTATTAATGATAATAAACATAAAATTATATGTTAATAATGTATTAGGAAGGTGCATGTGCAAATAACGTACAGATCTATTTTGAGCTTCATGAACAAGGTTAGCATGCATGCATCTTCTCTTTTCCCCTTTTCTTGCATGTATCCATTAACAGAACTGACTAGTAATTTGTTCTTAATTAACATGAGATCAGGAAATTAAATCAGTGACTCGAAGCTAGAATTACCAGAGTTGAAATCAAGATGAGACCCTTGTAAATCATCTCTACTGACTTTTCAGCCTCAAACTCTCAGGTTGTTTTTCAAGCATGGAGGTTTATTGCGGGCCATTCATGACAGGACCACAATTGATCCTAAGATTAGATCATAGCAAGGGGCAGTTGGGTTACGAACGAGGAAGGAATTCCGTGGAGAGCCAGTCCTATTCGCAGGCCTCTCAGACGGTGACACTTTTTTGGACCCATGTTGATTTTAAAACTCACTATTTATTATTGTCTTGGATTGATAGAAACTGTTTTCTATCATATATATATATATATATATATATATATATAAACTGATTTTGAAATTAATCAATAAGCTAAAATAAAGTTTTTTTTTTTTTTTATAAAAAAAGAAGACTGTTGATATTTAAGATAAAGAAAAAAAAACTTTCAGAATTGATCTAGTAATACATAATAGTGATATATATAAACAAAATTGACAAGGAAAACCTTTAAAAAAATGCACATGAATCTCCCCGTTGGGAATTATATTTTTACAGGTCAAGGGATGCGAACTGAAATGATTTTGTACTCTCTATAGGCCTGGAAGCCATGAACAGAATTGGGAAGGTGAGGCCTATGATGGAATGGGCTGATAAGAACAAAAAGAAATCTGGCCCATTAAAAGTTAGATCTACACTCGAATTTCTTTATATGTATCACAGAGGAAGACATTAGCTGAAGAAGCTACAACGTTGTATCCCTATTTCCTACATTGAACAGCATCAAGTTCTTCAAAGTGTACATAGCTTAGGAATTACCATCAATGCTGAGCAAAATTGCGGGTTTGTTCCACTGTTTCTGGATGATAGGAGTCCATGGCTGTCCAAGTGCATGAAGATCACCCCCCTTTACTTTTGCTTCATGACAACTGCCTCAAAAATGCCATCAGTTCTGAACTTGGGTGAAACCAGCCTTGGATCGACAGGTCCTGGAAGATTAAAAGAAACTGTGAATGGTCCAGGTGGGCACATTTGCTGAAATTTCATGTGGAAAACACGTGACCGTTTCTTTATGATCTCTCCACCGCTTGTTGACCCTTGGATATGAACCTTTCCATCAGATTCAATCTCACAACTGAATTCACCTGGTGAAACAGATATTATCAATTTGATAAAGTTAAGAGCACATTATGTTCTGAAAAGAATTGCGAGGAAAGCAACAACTCAAGCAAAATGGCTGCAGTTTCTGAGAAAATAAGGACAGCAACAGAGATGGGGACATGATCTGCTTTTTGGTCCTTAGCCAGCAATGTACTAATTTTTGCATGCAGTATGTCCCAAGAACATTTTAGGCTCATCATTGCTTGCTCGAAAACATAAGGCGACACAAAGTAGTACAGAACTGATTAAATATTAGCTTGAATGAATTAAACAGAATTAAGGGGAAACAGAAGGACGTACAAGAATCGCTACGCACACCAGGAAGAGCAACTTGGAAAAAGTATGCAGCTTTGCTAATGCCCATGTCAACAATTCCGATTGGGGGTCCAGGTAACTCCCTTCTTGCTGTGCCAGTCAAAATGACAGATTTCTCAGTGAAATAATCTTTGAATTTAGGAAAATCAACACGAGGCATAGTTGCGGGCCCATCCAATCTGCAGCTCCTCCCAAAAGTGTTGCTTTCATCACTATGCCCTTGTGAATGAGAGTGAAATGCTGACACTGAAAGACTGCAACGGCGACGTCTTTTGTATGTATGTTGAAACATTGCTGGTGGTCTCTCATTTCTTGCTGAAATAGTGCCAGCAATTTTCTCATCACTCTTTGGCATGCAAAATTGTTCAGTTTCCTCTCCACCTTTCTGGGATTCATGGTCATAACTTAGGCATTTCTTCATATCAATCTTCAAACTATCCATGCCAGATAAGCATTTGAACTTTTCTAGGTCCTCTTTAATGTAAGATGTATCTGGATTCTCAATAAGTACAATCCCCTTCACAATTTCCTGGCTTGCCGAGTCCTTTTTATGGCCATGAATACCTAAAGGGAAAAAACTTGTAAATTGCCTACAATCCTCTAGTGACTCTGAGCCCGACAAATGCAACTTGCCTTCAAGATACAAACACAGCGTATTTGGATTCAAAACCAGGCTAGGACGAGCATTTCTTAGGACATAGTAATACAAGCTCTCCAATTGAGAAATGTGGAGGAACGAGTCACCAAGGTTGTTTGAAGTGTATGGTGGTAACCCTTTCGCTAATCTATGAGCTGCTGAGCATCTTGGGTTATCAGAGTACAGATCAGGACCCAAGAAAGTACTCATGATGAAGTTAAGCAAGAAATGCTGGTCACCAGATGGTGCATTGACGAATCCTGTAAAACGAGCATTCTTCTCTTTGACATTCATGTTTCAAGCTAAGCTTCTTAATTTTACAGCTAGAAAAATCTGTGCACTTATCAACATGGGGAGCAAGGTGTTAATTAACGCGAGGCAGCAACAGTACAGAAAAGATACAGACAGTATGATTTCATTTCTTATTTACTCAAAGAAAAGCCAGAGAAAACTGCTATCTACTGTCATAAATCATGATCCCCCCCCCCCCCCCCCCCCCCCCCCCCCCCCCCTATCTGTTACATCTACAAAATTTTATGTTCTTTTGAAGAGATTCGTTGAAGTGAAGGGTCTAAGAATAAATGCCCTTCTTTGCATGCATTTAATCCAAAAACTCTCCAAGAATGGTTCTGGTTCCTTCCTTAAACTGATCCTTAGCCAAAAACTTAAACTAAATTGAGTACCTCAATGGGGAAAACTTCTTCCTCTCTAGCAAAAGAACATTCTGACAACCGCAACTATTCAACTATAAGCCATATCATATAAATGCATTCATTAACTATCAATGAATCTGATATATCTAAGCTCTTGCTTATTGATCCCCACTGATTCCAAGTAAAACCATGATGATTGAGGTGGAAATGGTTGGAACAGACAAAGTGAGGGAGTAAGTTAGAGTACAAAGCTACCTTTTCAACACTGCAGCTCAACAAATGCTGGTTTGCAGAGATCAATGTTCATGGATACAGCTCCCATTTAGGCTGTGTTGAAGATGAGTTTAGGGTTTGAACCAGCTCAAAACAAGCCTTTGTTTTGTGAAATTTCACGTTTCTGCCTTCTAGTACCATGAGAAAGTAAAGCAGGTTCAAGAAACTGTAGCTCATGTTCGTCGTTAATTGCACTCCTGTGCTTAGACGACTTGTAGCTTTTTCTTTCTCCATATGACACGCTGTCGGTCGATGCTCGTGACTTGTCATTCGGGGACAAGGGCGTAGATGACGTGTCATGATATTCTAGCAAACGAAATTCTCATGTCAAATAAGGATGCTGGAGCGGCTTGACAATGTTTTTGGTAAGTAAACTATTGAAATTTTTAGTTTTGATTTATTGGATTTTTTCTTTAAAAAAATCCCCTTTTCTAATAGGTACAATAATGTATGAGCTTTTATTTTATTTTTACAATTAGTCTTTTAAAAAAAATTAATTTAAACATATGAACAATAAATTCCTAAGAAATATCCACATAAAACAATCGAATATATTGCTACTAATAAATGAAAATCAATTGATAAAAATAAAAAATGAGATACACAAATGTAAAAATGAATAGAAAAAAAGATCAAACACTTGTATATCTTAATTATCTCTTCCTTGTAATATTTTTATAGCTATCCTGTTCTAAATATTAAACAAGTAACAGGTGGCTTTTTTATATATGACCTTCAGCAGAATTTTTGTCTGCGGAGCAAAGAATGTGGATTGCCATACACTGATAGCTGTGATCGAAAAGCACTACACAAGTCAAAAAAGTGCAGGATCGAGGCTGGCCAGAATTCGAAAAATGTGTAGCAGTGTTTCTCGAAAAATGTTCTTGCAGTCAAAATTCGAGAGATCCCAGATTCCGATGCATGTTCTTCATCCCTGATTCCAAGCATCTCAAATTGAATCTTCCCGGGCTCCATGCACCCACCTCTCCGAAGCAAGAACAGGTGCTGCATCTATGTTGTTTTTTATTCTTTTAGTGTTTTACGTTAGATGTAGCACTTTAATTATAAAAAGCATTTCCTCCCATAATATATACGTGATGGGAAGAAGAAGAAGAAGGTAAAACAAAAAGGGTCTGCATCGGGCTCGAATGGAGATCAGCTAGATCCGCAGGCACAGCAAAACACCCAACTTGCTGTGTGATTTTTTTCAATTGAGCATGAGCGATTTAATCTGAAATCTAACTCGTTGATTCAAACTTTTTTTTTCTTTCTCTAACAAAACTGTTCTATTAAAATAAAAGAATAAACGTCTAAAATATTTTATATGAGATAGGCAGGACTATGCGTGCATCGTTTTACGTAAAAGAAGAAGAAGCAAATAAAGATCATGTAGCATTATTAACAAGGAATGAACAAGAGTGCTGCATCAAGAAAAGAATATAGAACACCTCGCTGCTAGGACCCACCAGGAATTGATGATCATGAGCTTACCAAACTGTTCGAGTAGATGGATGGTCGAGATCAGGCTGTGAATCTTTTCAGGTATCCTAATCCCTAGCTTGCTGCGATGCCATCGATCCCCACATAAAAATAAAGGCAAGGTTGGACTCGTCAAACCCAATGATGCTTGAGACTCACATTGCTTTCCGCAGAGGGAACTTAACTCTCTTTGTCTTTGAGTCTTGAATCTTGAGCTAGCAGAACAGCATTCCATGTTTCGAGCGAACTCTCAATCTTAACGGTTTTCTTGTCATCTGGTTTACTTGTCATGTCGATGTGTTAAATTTGTCTTTGAAAAGGAAGGAAAAGCAGATGGTTTCTTCGGCTAATCCTAGCTAGAAGCACAAGACTAGAACCTACTTTATTGTTTATTCCATCCTTTTTCATCCCCCCCTGCTATATAAGAGCCTGACATTCCCCTTCTGTTGCATGCCTTCATTCTCCAACTCATCATTCCATCTCTATTCTATCGTCCTTGTCTGTTTCTATTCCTTCTTCTTTTTTCCCATCTCATCATCATTATTCAATCATCATTTCCATTCAGAAATCCTTCATGGAGGTAGCTATTTCTTCTTCTTTTTACCTGCTTCATGTGGTTTTTTTATATATATAAAAATTCCAGTATCTTTTACAGGCACTAGCTATGGTTAGCATGGTTCTTGAATATAATTAAGCCAGTTTCTTTTCTCAAATGTCGCCAATATTTCTTAAAAATGGTTGGATCAAAGTCCAAGTAAAAATGGTTCATTTTTTCACCAATATAATTAAGACTTTTGGTCAGGTCCTGATCTTGTTAGCTCCCGCTTGTGGAACTGCTCTTTATTAAGGCAGAGAATTTCCTATATTCTTTTGATTTTAGAAGTTTTTATTTATGCAAGTGAGATCCTTTTGCAGACCGTTGAGTTGAAGGTGGAGATGGTTGGCATACACGAGAAAAGACTGAGGAAATGCCTGTCAAAATTGAAAGGTCAGCTTGTCCTGGTCACTTAATTTGATCTGTGCTTAATTATGGGTCCTAGGTAGCATGAATCTAGACAACATCTGGTGTTTTATGTGATACATTTCAATGTTTTTGATGATCCCTCGTTCAATTTCCTTCCTGTTTTCAGGGATAGAGAAGGTGGAAGTGGATGTTAATAGTCAGAAAGTGGTGGTAACAGGATATGCGCATAGGAACAAAATACTTAAAGCCATAAGAAGAGGTGGTCTTAAAGCTGATTTCTGGTCTGCCCAGAACGAGCTTCTCAGTGTTTACGCCAGTGCAAGTTATGGAAGCTTGGGATTCAACAACGTCAACTTCTTCTAAGACTATTTTATCGTTTCCTACTTTTTGGTCCTTATTTTATTTTAATCCCTGAAGGGGGGTGATCATCATATACCAAGGCTGTGATTTGTGCCTCTATTTTTTTCCCCGTTCCGATTCCCCTTCTACCTTTTCTTTTTCAAAGGAAGTGTTACATGTTGAATGATGACAGCATACATAGAGTGAAATACAAGAATCCTAAATTTTGCGGAGCCATCTTCTTTCCCTTTTCTTTTCTCCCTTTAATATTTTTAAGCATTTCTATTCTCGCTGTATCTTCTTTGTCACAGTTAACTCATTGTAATTGGCCATGAAATTTTGGAACCATGCTGGAGAAGAAAATGATAAAATCACGAGTTGTGCGAGGGCTAGCTGGGTTAGATTTGAAGAAGGAAGGAATATGTTTTGCAGCCCTTTCTGTCTCTGTCTCTGTCTCGGTCCCTGTCTCTGGCTGGAAGGAATATTCTCTCTCTGTTTTGCATCGAGTTTGCTACGGGACGTTTATTGAGAATGAACGGAGACTTTATTGAGTGTGACAATATCATTTCGTGCCATGCATCAAATTAAGCAATATCTCTCACGGTTAATCTCAGAGAATTTGCTGGCTTTTTCTAAATCTTGAGATTAGTATGCTTGTCAGCTCATTAAATTTCTTTCACTCTATCAGTTAAACATAATAATTTTGATTAACGTTTAAATTAATGTAAGAATATCATTAAAAACAAAATTCTCTCAGTTTGAATAGCAAGAAGTGGTCTTAATAACAGCCCATGAAAAATAAACTGATCATTTTATGTCCATTTTAACTTACATTTCAAACTATGTAAACTCAACTCCACTCCTTCACATCATTGGAGGACTGATATGTAGTTTGTCCTAAAGTAGTCGATCAAGACAGTTATGATGCTATGTCGTGTTCCCAAGCAAGACTTTTGAAGAAACAAGAAAAAGCGACAGAAGAAGCAGAATGCTCTTTAGCCAGAATGAAGGGATAGAAGACAAAACGTTCGTAGTCACTGGAGGATTAGGCTTCGTGGGCTCCCACTTATGTCTGGATCTGGTCCGTCGAGGTGCTCGCCAGGTTCGAGCCTTTGATCTCCGACCCACTTCTCCATGGTCCGTTGACCTCAAGAACCATGGAGTTCACTGCATTCAAGGTCCCATCATCCCTTTTATTTATTCCTTCCTATCACTGATCAGTACCTTTCCTTTTTTAGTATATTTATTCCCTTGCTTTTGATTATGTGCAAATCAGATATAAACTGAGAATATCAAGCTAAGGTAAATCAATCTGGTGAATAATATAGTAAAGATTTGGTTAGTCACTGCAATAATTTTAAGAGAATTTCTACAAATTCATCTCTTATTGCTGGATTTGTATCAATATTGTTTTGAATTGGATTTTGAATCAAGCACTCGCTGATTTCGTTCTAAACTGCTAGGACAAGTTCCTGAGATTTTTGTACTTCTTGCAACCTGCTAAGCTACCAAGATTGTGATGATATAGGGGATGTTGCTCGAAAAAAAGATGTTGATAAAGCCTTACATGGCGCCGACTGTGTTTTCCACCTTGCTTCGTATGGCATGTCGGGGAAAGAAATGCTCCAGTTTGGTCGGGTCGATGAGGTGAATATTAATGGAACCTGTCTTGTTTTGGAGGCTTGTCTCGAGTTTGAGATCAGAAGGCTTGTTTATTTGAGCACATATGGTGTTGTATTCGGCGGGAAGGAGATTGTGAATGGCAATGAAAGCTTACCTTTCTTTCCTGTTGATGACCATGTTGATCCATTCGGCCGTAGCAAATCAATTGCTGAATGGTTGGTTCTGAAGCACAATGCCCGTCCTTTCAGGTAAGTTAATGTTCTTCAAGAACCCTCACTCCGGTTATGCATATCTCTATTTAGTCATTTGATAGAGCCTCATAAAGATCCATTCATTTCTTCGACTGTTCTTTCTTTGCTGGTAGCTTCTGACATACTAAACTACAAAGGAGAGATGAATTGGAACTTGAAAGCCATCAACAACTTTCATAATTTCAAGTTTTCATAACAGGAAAAGAGTTATGTAGGTTGTTTCTTTGCTGTACAGGAAGAACAATGGAAAATGTCTTTTTACGTGTGCAATTCGTCCTGCTGCTATATACGGGCCAGGGGAAGAAAGGCATTTTCCGAGGATTGTATCCCTTGCCAAGTTAGGCCTTCTGCCTTTCAAAATTGGTGATTCAGACGTGAAGACAGACTGGGTATATGTGGATAACCTTGTGCTTGCACTTATATTGGCAAGCATGGGGCTTTTGGATGACGTTCCCAGTAATGAACGGCATCCAGTAGCTGCTGGCCAGCCATACTTCATATCTGATGGTAATAACCAAATCATTTGCCTCGAAGCAAATGCTTTTAATAGAACTACTGGTGATCAACGTTTTTAATTCTTGCGACTCTTTCCAGTCCTCAATATGAGATAATTGTCTTCAGAAGATTGATTGGTATTTACAGTGGTAAAGGAGGGATTGAGGAGCTAACCTGCTGCTCTTTCAGGGTCTCCGGTCAACACTTTTGAATTCCTCCAGCCACTTCTAAAAAGTCTGGATTATGACCTACCAAAGGCCAGTTTGTCTGTCCCTCGTGCTCTTCTGCTGGGAAGGATTTTCTGGGCTATCTATACAGTATTACACCCGTGGTTGAATCGATGGTGGTTTCCTCAGCCACTGATACTTCCTGCTGAAGTGTACAAGGTAGTTTCAAAATATCATATTTTCTGCTAACATTCATGCCGGTTGCATGCCTGAAAATCAACTCACACAGGCCGCAAATCATTCATGAATATATTGCAACATGCTTAATTATTTTCTTCATCTTACAATTTATTTCTTAAGAATAAAATGAAGTGTCTGTTTCAAATATCGTAATCACTGTATCAATAATGAATCTGATGTATTTCAAGCAGGTTGGTGTGACCCACTACTTCTCTTTCCTGAAAGCCAAGCAGGAGCTTGGCTATGTTCCAGTGGTGAGTCCTCGAGAGGGCATGGCTGCAACCATCTCATACTGGCAGGAGCGAAAGAGGAAGACATTGGATGGACCTACCATATATGCAAGGTTGTTTGTTGTGATCGGAATAGCTTCCCTGTTCAGCGCTGCTTACTTGCCCGTCGACATTGCACCGGTGCCACTTCTCAGAGCGACAAGCCTTTTCTTCTTTCGATCAATGAGGGTTGTAAGAACAATATTTCTCTTAGCCATGGCAGCACATATTGGCGAGGCTGTTTATGCATGGCACCTTGCGAAAAGGGTGGATACTGAAAATGCAAGAGCCTGGTTTTGGCAGACATTGGTGTTCGGGATCCGTTCATTGCGTTTTCTGATGAAGAGATCCAAGAGTTAGGCCTCATTGTAAAACTCCTTCCTGTCTCCCTGATCATGGGAAACAACAATCTAAAATCATGAAATTTAAATTATATTTTCACAAGCTTTTATCTCACTCTCAACCAATAAACCATTCATAGGAGGGATTGTTTACTGTAAGAAGATGTAGCCAGTTGAAAATTACAAGGGAAAAAGCCTCTAATCAAATTGAGGTTTATGCGGGTAAACACTCCTCTAACCAGTAACCCTAATTAACAATAATACTATTTAAAAAAAAAAAAGAGTCTCTGGTTGTTGGTGTTAGGTGGCGATTTGGCATTATACATAGTACATACAGCTAAATCAGGTATTTTTTAATATATTAATATTAAAAATAAAATATTTTAATATATTTTTAAATAAAAATTATTTTAAAATTCACTTTTGTATATCTCATGGCATGCATACATGTTATTTTCATTATAATAAATATATATATAAAAATAACATATCTTCTCAGCCCATAAATTAATCCTTTAAAACTATTTTATATGTATCAGAAACAAAAAAAAAAAAAACATATTCTTAAGAAAGAAAAAATAAATGGAGGGTAAAAATATAAGTATTTTTAACATTTTTGTATTGTACTAAGCATAAAAGGTTAAATTTGATTTTGGTAATAAAAATAGTAGTTAAGGTAGCAGGAAAAAGAACCACAATAAGGAAAACAAGATGCACTTGAGCGAGAATGAAGGGATAGAGGACAACACCTTTGTAGTCACTGGTGGGTTGGGTTTCGTGGGTTCCGCCTTATGTCTGGAGCTGGTCCGTCGAGGAGCTCGCCAAGTCCGAGCCTTTGATCTCCGACTCACTTCTCCTTGGTCTGATGATCTCAAGAATCATGGGGTCAGACTCATTCAAGGTTTTTCCATTTCTTTTCTCTCTCTTTACGACTTTAACAATTTCTTTTTTTTCTTCAAAATCTCTTTCTTTTGTGTGTAAAAAATATGTGTTGACCAATTCATCAAGTAGTTGACTTACCGAAAAATTCTGAGACCATTTCCATGAATTCAGAAACACTTGCTGTTGGATTTCTATGCTTTTGTTTTGTTTATTAATTTTATAAGCTCTTTCATTGTTTGGTGATGATTATGGTTTGATTTGGGTTTTAATTCTTTTTGTTGGAAGAATTTATTGTTCACTGCTAGTTAATGTGGATTATTGGCTTAAACTACTAAGATTGTGATGGCATAGGGGATCTTACTCGAAAAAAAGATGTTGATAAAGCCTTACGTGGGACCGACTGTGTTTTCCACCTTGCTTCGTATGGCATGTCGGGGAAAGAAATGCTCCAGTTTGGTCGGGTCGATGAGGTGAATATTAGTGGAACTTGTCTTGTTTTGGAGGCTTGTCTCGAGTTTGAGATTAGAAGGCTTGTTTATTTGAGCACATATAATGTTGTATTCGGTGGGAAGGAGATTGTGAGTGGCAATGAGAGCTTACCTTACTTCCCTATTGAAGACCATGTTGATTCGTATGGGCGGAGCAAATCAATTGCTGAACAGTTGATTTTAAGGCACAATGGCCGGCCTTTTAAGTAAGTAATCTCTTTCAAGGAAGCCTATTATGTTGCTCTCTAAATTACTTAGCGTGTGATTCCAAGTTCATCGTGGTTAATATAATGCCTAGTGCCTTGTAAAGATTTATTCTTCTTTTTTTGTATAGATGATAGGCTTGGTGTGAATCATGAACTGACATAGCAGTCAGATTTTTCTTGAATTTTGAATGCAATTGGTCTTGAAGATGGATGAACTTAATTAGTTTTGCTTTATTGCTAGCATTTGACAATTTTGGACTAGAAAAGGGGATAGGTCGGATGGCGTGCAATCATATTTTCATAATAGAAAGAGTTATATGTGCTGTTGTTTGCTGTATAGGAAGAACAAAGGAAAACGTTTTTACACTTGTGCAATTCGTCCCGCTGCTATATATGGGCCAGGTGAAGAAAGGCATTTTCCGAGGATTGTATCCCTTGCAAAACTAGGTCTTTTGCCTTTCAAAATTGGTGATTCAAATGTGAAGACAGACTGGGTATATGTGGATAACCTTGTGCTTGCAACAATATTGGCAAGCATGGGGCTTTTGGATGACATTCCCAACAAAGGAGGGCATCCAGTGGCTGCTGGCCAACCATACTTTATATCTGATGGTAATGACCCAAATCATTTCCTTTCATAACATTCCTTGTTTACAATTGAATACTGCAATAATAGTCTAATAACTTTTTCATGAAGACTCTTTCTATTCCCAAATATTAGTTGGCAATATGGGATGAAAGTTTAAAATATGACCATGCTCAATGTGGAAAAAGAGGAGGTATTTAACCTGCTTCTTTTACAGGGTCTCCAATCAATAGTTTTGAATTCCTCCGGCCTCTGCTTAGAAGCCTGGATTATGACCTACCAAAGGCTGCTTTATCTGTCTCTCATGCTCTTATTCTGGGAAGGATGTTTTCTGCTATCTATACAGTCTTATACCCATGGTTGAATCGGTGGTGGCTTCCTCAACCGTTCATCCTCCCTGCTGAAGTATACAAGGTTGTTTCAAAATGTATTTTTTTTCCTTGACAGTGATTGACGTATTCATCTCTAGTAGTGTGGCGGCATGCCTGGAACTCAAGTCAAATGCACTGCAAATAATACACATCTTGCCACATGCTATATTTTTCATCTGACATAGAAAATGGTTATCCTTTTCTTTCTACTTTGTACAAGTGTAAACGGCATTACTCTTTTATGAAAATGATGAATTTGATTGATATGTCTACTGCTAATTTTGCAATCACTATATTTTGGAGTAGGTTGGCGTGACCCACTACTTCTCATTCCTAAAAGCTAAGGAGGAGCTTGGCTATGTTCCAATGGTTAGTCCTCGGGAGGGCATGGCTGCAACTATATCATACTGGCAAGAAAGGAAAAGGAAAACTTTGGATGGTCCTACCATATATGCATGGCTATTTGTGGTCGTTGGAATGATTTCATTGTTCAGTGTTGCTTACTTGCCAGACGTAGGACCAGTGCCGCTTATAAGAGCTATATCCCTTTTCTTCTTTCGGTCTATGTGGGTGACGAGGGCAGTTTTTGTTTTATCTATGGCAGCACATCTTGGCGAGGGTCTATATGCATGGCATCTGGCAAAAAGGGTGGATCCTGCAAATGCAAGAGCGTGGTTTTGGCAGACATTTGCTCTCGGGTTCTTTTCATTGCGTTTTCTGTTGAAGAGAGCCAAGAGTTAAAATCTAGGCATTAACCAATGTTCTCCTGTACTGTTTGAATCATTGTAAAACACCTCTTTTGCCATTGGTGGGAAGCAGTAGAACTCAAGCTTTGAGATGTTGAATCTAGGCCTATTAGTTCGTTTTGGAGCTTCAACCTTTTATCTAAAATCCGACTACTTTCCGTTTTGATTTGCTTAAGCTGGAAACTAAGCTCATAACAAGCCAATCTCAAGCTGTTTCGCCTTTCTCTGTTGAGTCAAGCCTGAACTTTCTGCCAAAGATGTGATCTTTTGCAAAAAACAGAGGATCCAATCAAAATTCCCGTTCCATAGATTTGTGGGGCTTGGAGCCATTGTTTCGTTTTATTTATTAGATGAACTTTACTGAGCTATATGCTGTATGTGTGACTGTGCAGTCATGTGCCTATTGACAGGAAAACGCAACCAGAACTATAGAATGAAAAATAGTACGGGGAGAAAATAAATGGACATGAAGATTGAAGAACATGAGATGAATACAATCCTGAATTAAAACGAGCACCTTTAAGGCCTTGACCAGCAGGTAAACAAGGATTAATATCCATTGCATGTGAGCTACTATAACAGCAGCAAGAAATGGCCCACTACTTGTAAGTCAATACAAGTCAAGCTCATCATCTCAATCTTAAGATTTCTCAAAGCACGAGCATTTCTCAGACTTCACAAACCTCAGGAATGGAAACACCTCGCTACCTCATTGGCACTATCCAGCAAGCAGTGCTACTATGCAAGACAACATTTTTTAGTCTTATTTAACTAACAGATGACTAAAATTACAAATGGGACTCCAAACCTCTTTAGAATCCACGCCTACTGCTACACGAACTAGTCAAACCTTAAGCTAAAAGGATTTATTTCCATGGCATGTTTGCCTTGTGGGTTATTGTTATTGCAGGCTCCAGTACTCTGGTTCAGTGGACTACCAGGCCCACCTGACGATTCACTGATAGTCTCACGTGAAAGTGGGCTGCTCACCCCAGTCGATGCACCAGTTGGGGGAACCTTTGATGTTGCAGGTGAAGGTTCCGTGTGGTTTGCTGCTGACTTTGATTCCTTGCGACCATCTGCAATGAAACTACTCACAACTACCTGCAATGAAATAGATGGATCAATATAATTAGCTGGTATCAGCTCAAGTGTGTGGTAAGGTGATATAAAAGATATGACAGCATGTGAAATTCTGGTGCTAATGTCATGAAATGCACTCTTTTGCATGCAGCTTTTATTACAAGATCAAATATTTCTGGCGGTAAAGAGTAAAGACAGACTGCTTAAAACTACAGTGAAATTGTCTTCACAAATTTCAGCCTGTACCTGTACTGGGGCTGCAGCCATTAGAAGACCAGCCACACTACCACCTAGCACCCGACCATCTGGGCCAGATAAACACACGCTTAAACCTCCAGTTCTGCTCCTTTGACCCCCATTTTCTGATGGCAGATATGAACCAGAAAGTGCCAGAATTTCAAATCTTCCCTGCATTGAGAAGGAGCAAAATATTTGAAAAGAAACAGCGAGTGAAGAATTTCCGTGAGAGGTGACCGAACCACAACCAGCAAGGACAGAATTGTCTCCAGTACACAACTGAAACACAGCTGTTCACGGAAATGTATAAAAGCTATCAACAAGTTGGGAAAAAGTGACCTACAAATCTAATGAAAGTAAGCCCTCATGAACATGAATCCTCTACTTTCATGGATATAAATCATCAAAAGCAACATTAACAATTAAAGCAAGAATTTGACACCACAAAGCTGATTTTTAACAGCTAGCAACTCAAACATGGTTTTATATATACCTCTCAACAGAGATTTGAAATAGTTAAAATCCGTAATAACATTGGCAGATTTAGTGTCAATAAGGTACGGCTTCACCCTTCCAAGAAGATGATAAATATTTATAAGAATTTTATCAATATCCTTGGACATTTTCTGTTTCCAGAAGAACTTATGCGATGTCACTCACCTCATAAGTTACAGTTCCTCCAGATGTTGCCTGCTGGCGAAGAGTCACATTGGATATGGCACCATTTGCTGACAAGATACAAACAGCCCTTGGACCATGCTGAGAAAATGACACAATTTTCGCCGATACATCCTTGAAGGAAATAAAATAAAAGTCAACCAACAATTACAAGATAAACTACATGCCGGTAGTGATAAGTTTAACAGCAAAAAATTACCAAAACAGTAAGCTGGAAAGAAAAGGCAAACTGTTTTCCATATGGCAAGAAACACTAAGAAAACTCAAGTATCAACAGCATGGGTTATGAATATCAGAAACACAATCCTTTGACATGTAAGAAATCTTAACAAGCTCAACACTTTCCAAATCCTCACCTCTCATATGAATGGCACAAGGGGTCCAGTTATTCTCAATTTCACCATATATCTCTCCCACTAAAGCAATTTGTTTCCTTAAAAGTCACTAATTACCAATACTAAACATGAACATTCATTATGGAACTGGTTTGAATTACCTTCCCCTAAAGCTGTCCATTTTAAGCAGTTCACCAATCTCCTTCTATTGTTCCTACGCACATCCATTTAAGCTACATACCGTGCATTGATTGACCAACTACCAAAAGAACTTCAAACTGAAATACACAAATATTATTATATTCAAATTTATAAGCATGCCAGCATTTCTTCTCTCATTCTTTGGCCTTCGGAGTAGAGCAGGTCGATTTTCCTAATTTAAGATCACGATGTTGCTTAGGTCATATAAAATTTGTCACGCTCCATAGTGACTCAGGAACACAAGAAAACCGATCGATGCCGGGACTGAGTGAATGAACCAGCTCTCGGAGGTAAAAAAACAAAGAAAGATGGGAAAACAATCCACGCTTCAATCATTCAAGTTAAAGTTAATCGCCCACTGATTTTAGTATGGGTTATAAGTGATATGGATATGCCATATAATGTTGTGGGAAAAAGAAAAGAAAAGGATTACAGTGATCATGGTGAGCTGCAAAGTAGGAGCAGAGAGAGTTAAAAATGGAAAAGAGAAGAAAGCTATAGAGGAAAAATGGAAACCTCTCCGGCTTTCACAGTGATCACATGTGGCGTGAATCCAATCCCAGCTGATCCTGCAAAAACGAAACATATGAATACACAGAAAATATTTATGTAAACACGGCAAAATATATACCAACAAAAAAAAAATTGGGAATCTTAAACATGATCCCCCCACCCAAAAAAAGGAAAAAAAAAACAAGCAGGCTCCAGGCTTTCGCCAATCAGCATCGAACAAAAATTGTTTTTCTCTGCGACGATATAGCACGAAGCTGCATCATCTTTCGGGTCAAGTTTTTTATATACATTGCATGGGACTGAATTTTATAGGAATTTGACTGGTCTTATTCAATTAAAAATTCTACACCGATATTTATACAGGGAAATAATAAATTTATTTCCATTAAAAAAAAGGGGCATAATAGTAATTTCGGAAATAAGAGTCCCATAAGTAGCCACAGTTCAATATTCGTTTTTCCATAATTGGAGCGAAGCCATCTATTCTACGTCATGTCCTGTGTGCCTCACAGCTCCACCACACACTCCTCCGCCGACTGTAACTTGTTGCCTCTATAAAACATCCATTCCGGCCGCCCCACCTCCCTAATACATGTCCACACATCATCCATATTTCATAATTTTCAATTTTTCATAATAATAAAAGGAAAAACAATTGGTTTTTATATTGAAAAGGTCGATGGATATATTAACAAACCATGTGTGCATATAGACACGTATGTATGGGATCATTGGTCATTACCGAGAGCATCAAGTTTCTGTTTTTTGGTAGAACCAGGAGGTCTGCCTCTGCCTTTCTTTACCCCAGTTGGCGACACTGATCCTCCGAGAGCAACAGGAGGAGCAGCACCAGCAGGACTGCCGACACCAGCATCAGACCCAGGAGGGGGAGTAGGAACAAGAGGCTGAGCCGGAGGGGAAGAGAGACCAGCGCTTGTTAATTGGGTTACAGCAACAGACTGAGGTGCAGACGCAATAGCCAGTGCCATAGTGCCATCTGGCCCATACTTCCTTGGTCTACCCCTCTTTCTTTTCATTGGCTCTCCTCCACTCCGTCCTGCATTAATCCCGTGAGGAGATGGCACGGCCCCACCACCCGATCCTTCCCCCCCTCCAGGCTGATAGGTAGGTGACGCCGCCATAGTGGTAGTAGCGGTGGTTATCGGTTTGTAAACAGTAGCACCGTCAGCACTGAAAGCTAAACGCATGTTTTGTATGACCGGCTGTGGCGGTCCCGCTGTTTTATGTTGTAGTCCTGTCACACTAAAAGGGTCTCTGCTTGTCATCACCCCTGTCTCCGATCCCGACATCTTCTGGTCTGCTAAATTTTCAGTCAACCTCTGTCCTGAGAAAATCCACTTTCAGATCACTAAAAAAGCCTCAAAATTCACTCTCTTTAAATATCAAAAAATGATTGCCCTCGACTGAACTGTTCAAGAGAGAAGCAAGGAAGGCTTTATTCTTTTTTCTTGTGGCAAGAGATCATTAATTTCTTGAATTGTAAGGTAATAAAAATATAAAAAAAACTAAACTGGAAACATTGAATCCGCGTAAAAATCTAGGGGCGTAAATCCAGACAAGAATCTACTAAACCCGTATAAAAAAAAAAGAATAAAGCAGAAAATAGAAATCCTTTTTTGAGACGAAAATCTGAAAATGAAAAATATTTTGCATAAAGGAAGGAAAGAATTTCGTCATAAATTTTAATTATTTTTTAGATTAAGAATAAAAACAGAGAAACAAGAAAATTAAAATAAAATAGACTTACCGATAAATTAGGAGAAAGTAAAAGAGAAGGAAATTTCACGGAAATGAAGAGCTGCGAAAGGAATTTATCAGAGAAATGTGAATATTAAGTTAATAATTTAATTCAACTACCTTGTTTTTTTTATTCAATAATATTTATTTTGAGTGATTTCCCCTTTTCATGCCTTCTCCCTTACGGTACGAGAGAGAGGAGACTTTATCAAAAGAATTTAAAAATAAAAAGGTAAAAAGAAGGCCTAAATTTTCTTTGGAGCAAAAAGAAATATTTATTATTTTATTGTATTTAATGAAGTACTTAATTACCCTCCCTCTTTTTCAAAAATATCAAGTTGTTTTATTGTACATTCTTAATTTAAAGACCTCGTATTAATCAGGTTTGTTGTATAAAAAACAAAATTCCTTAAGGTTGTGTACGCAAGTCAGTTCGTAACAAGAGGAATGTATGGTTTGGTAGTTATGACAATTTTGTAATGATTTTTTTTTCTTTTTTTGTAATTAGTTGAATTCATTATTTCAAAAATGTAATTATTGTTATTTGGATGGATTGGTGGTTAGTCATTGGTGTGCTCTTTTTTCTTTATTTTCTTACAAAAGTTTCACTTGGGAGTATTAAAGATAAAGTGAGGTGTTTTGGACAGGTAATTGGAATTTCGGACCCTAACCCTTAGTCCAGAAAAAGAAAGATGCTTTATTATTATTATTATTATTATTATTATTATAAAAGAATAATACTCCATTTCCTTTCTATAATTTTAGTATGAAAACTCTTCGTTTACATCCTGCGCGCAGCTTGGACATAAAAGAATTCAGATACCATCTAAAATGCCAGCGCTCTTTGGTTTTGCAGGCTGTTTTATCCTTCAGTTTCATTCGATGATAAAAACTACCTGTAAACCAGGTTACGTTATTTCATTTTGTCTTCTTCGGCGGCTATTTGTTTAAAATTCTTGAGCAACCACGTTCGATTCGCAAGAATCTGCGACCCGCGAAGTGAGGTTCTTTAAAAAGCACCATGTTAGATTTGGATATGGACTCACAGCAGAGAAAACTTTTGTTGAGGTCAAAAAAAGAAGATTGAAGTCGTGTCATTTCTGTAGAGATCACTGGGTTTTTTTTTTAACTTCAATTGTCGAATAAATATAAAAGGTGTATACGTAGGCGTGTAGATGTGGAGTTGCCTTGAAAACAACAGTGGAGTAGAAATCCCTTTGCTTTGATAAAAATGGAACTCAAAATTCAGCTTATTGCACAAATCCATTAAGCACAAAAGTCCTTTCATCAACAAAGTTATGTATAATTGAAGATAATTGTGCTAGCATTTGCTCACATGGAAGGTGTGAGAACAGGTCTCACTGGTAGAGCAAACCATGCCTTCCAATGAAGCCAATGGAGATGACCACTTAATAGCAAGATAATTAACTGAGTTTATCGGACTCAGATTACCGATTCTTAAGACACGCGATTGCAGAATCTGTGTAATTGACAGAAGAAATCCGGTTGCAGGCTGTAAGGATGTCCATCCATAGCTATGGAGCTGCTGCAGTGATGGATCTTTCAATCCGCTGGAGTTCTTTTGCTGCCTCTATCATTAGTGGCCTATCTTCTCGTGAAAAAGGGTTGGTGCATCTCAAGGCTACTTCAAGGAATGCTTGCTGTTGTTGCTGGTCAATTCCTTCCCCCCCATTTCCCCCAATCCCAGGATCCACAACTTCATTTACCCGATCCTGTTCAACCAAGTCTATCACATGATTTATCAGATAGATCCCCTCTTCAAATATTTTTCGTCCAGTAAGAAGAACGAGCAGAAGCATCCCAAAGCTGTAGACATCAGTCTTCTCTGTAACAGAATTAGTTTGAAAATAAACAGGGTCCAAGAAAGTTGCTGTCCCTGCAACCTGATCTTCGACCTGTGATTCCCCTTCTGGAATTGATATGGAGAGATAGAAATTAGAGAGTTTGGGAGAATAATTCTGATTGAGGAAGATATTTTCAGGCTTTATGTCTCTGTGGATGATTGGCCTAGGAAATGCAGTGTGGAGATATGTCACTGCGTTTGCAATTTCCTTCGCAATTTTCATTCTGATTCCCCAAGGTAATGATCCAGCGTAAATATGTGTTTGCAGACATCCATTCTCTGGATATTCAAAAACTAGAGCTGGACCTGCTGGGATCTCCAAACAGTAACCTAACACCTTGAGAACATTGTTGTGGCTGCTCATCTGCGAGGAGACCACGATGTCACGGTAGACCTCTTTAGTGCAACGCGTAAAGATCTTGATGACAACACGGCGGCGTTCAAGAATTCCGTTGTACCATTTCATACCTCTGTCTTTTAAATATTTGAGAGTTTCAAGAGGCTGGCAGTCGTCTATGGCTTTTTGGAGTTGGTTGAGAGAGAAGTTCCTGATAGGATTGGATCTTCCATTACAAAAAGCAATCAGCTCTTCCAACAGCTCACCTCCACGATCCAAACACATCTTCTCTCTCTCCCTCCTATGCATTTCTTCATCCAAACATATCCTCTGCCTTCCCCTCTCCATCTTTTTTTCCCTTCTACTACAACTCAGCTTAGCTGGAAAATCACTTCGTTATATATATATATATATATATATATATATATATATATATATATATGTGTGTGTGTGTGTGTGTATCACAATTTCTTCTTTCATTTGCACTTTCTTCGCTGATAAGAGGAAGGCGCAGAGAAAGAAAACCTCGGCACAACTGTCTGCCCCGCTAGCCAAAGTCAAGAAAGGTAAACGTATTAGAAATTTACTGTGTACTAGCCACTCATAATGATGATACTGATGATTGAAATTGTGGATAAAATTCAACGTTTACATGAAACATTACAAGAAAAATAAAAGGCGTGGCCTCTGCACTGTAGCTCCTCTCACAGTTTACTGTGGACTGGAGCAGTGTAAGGTCTATTCTGCCCTTAATGAGCCGCCTGTTCTAATTTGTTTTGCAGGGGCTGCTTCGGTTTTTTCTCCTCATTCTCTCTGCGTCCGTTTTCTCCTCATTCTCTCGCGTCCGTTTTCTCCATTTCTTCCATTTCTTTTCGGCCAGAGAGGGCGTCGGTCTCTTTCCTCAGACCTGGTCGGGCGCGCGGAGAGGGGAGTTCATGGGCTGGTTTCAGGTCAGTCTGAGCCGGCGTTCGGTCGTCTTTTTGCGTCGGTTCTCCGGTTCGGTTTTGTGGCTCGATGAGGTATTCTTTTGCCCTCTGTTTTGCGTAAATTTCTGGGTTTGCTCGGTTTGTTTTCATTGGGTTGATGGGTTCAGTTTCATTGCTTTTCTTTTGCTTTTTCTCTGTCGGTTTATGGTTTCTCAGGGCTGGGTTTTTTGTTGGTTCGTTTTCTTGGGTTGGTTTTGATTTGGATTTTTTCTTCCTGTATAGTGGGGGCTGGGAATTTTGTTTCGTTTAATTGGGTTCAGATTGCTTTCATTTTGATGTTTGTGTGTGTTGGGTAGTGGGTAATTGGTTTAATTGGGTTGGGGTTCGATTTTTCCTTCGATTTAATGTTGATTTCAGTCTCGGGTGAACTTTGGGTTGGTTTTAATTTGGGTTATTTGCATGCGGGTTGGTTGGTTCTTCCTTTGATGCTATCGATTAGGTTTGATTCGGTCTGGTATTTCTGCATTAGGGTTAATCAATTCTGCCTTGCTTGCTCTCGGTTTATTTCTGCATTCGGGTTAATAAATGCTGCCTTTGTTGCTTGGGTTTTCTGATTTGTATCTGTTGGGGAGTGGGTTATTGGTTTAATTGGCTTATGGTGGGATTGGGTTTCCAATTTTCTGTCGATTATGTCTCGGTTTACTCTCGGTATGGTTTCGGCTCAATGGTTCTTCCTTAATTGCTTTCGGGTTTCAGCTTGGGTCAACTGATTATTGTTTTATTCTGCATGTCGTTTCATTCCTTCATTACTGTTGTAGTTTTGTTTAATTAGTTCGTTTGAGTTTTACTGTTGCGTTATGGTTTGCTTACTTTAATTAATGGCTTGACGTAATGTCATTTCACATTAATGCATTGATCTGTATGCTTGGCAGGATCACATGCTCTTTTTTTGTCTTCTTCCCTGTTGGCGGTTCATGCAGTGCACTACGCCGTCATTCTGGAGTGTTAGTGTGTTGAGTTATGTTCCATATAATTGCGTTTTTTTTTTGTTTTGGTTCCATTTTATCTGCAATCTTTCCTTCGCTCTGGTTTTGGTTTGTTCTTTCTCTTCCTGCCTTCTTTGCTTCTCATTTTTCCTTGCAATCTGTTCAACAATTAGTTTTGATTCCTTCGGTTTTGTTTTATGAAGCTGTTGCCTGCTCTTTATCACCTTTTGCTGCCAAGACCACATTGGATCCTTGGTGTTATTCATGCAACTTTTAAGGTTAGTTGTTTATGGTCTTCATTAATTGTTTGCTGGTTTGTTGGTTGATTTTGAGGTTAGTTGTTTATGGTCTTCAGTAATTGATATGGCAAGTTTGATACTGTCATAGTACAAAATGAACATGTTTCAACTTCTATAATCCATCAATGATAAACAACACTACACTATTTCAACTTTGTAAACAATCTGCTCTGTTTTTTTCCCCTTTGTTTAAGAGATGTTCGAGTTCTAGATAACTTGAATCCTTTGGAGATTAAGCTTAATGGGTTGTCTAAGAAATTGCCTTCAAGTCTTTGTTGTTATCTTTGTAAACATCATATCCAAAAATGGTCTTGGTTATTAGACAATTGATTCTATTGCTTCATTTTGAGCATTTTCTTATTTCATTCCAAAATTGAATTGATTGCATATTAAAATTTTACTTATCATCAAGGATCAACATAGAATTGTGTGAACTTAATTATCATTGATATTTTTATTTTTAGTTGCTTAGCTTTTGCGTTTGTGCTGATTTTTGGGTTCTAGCTTTTCAGATTGTTAGCTACTGGTTTTGCACTGCTGCTGCAAGTGTTTGGGTCGGTTTTGCGTCTCTTGCTACTTTTAAGGTAAGTTTTTTTCCCATTTGGATAGTTGCTTGGTGGTTTGTAAGCTTCTTTTTTGTTGATGCTGTTGTTTTTTATGTTATTGCTGCTGCTGTTGAGGTTTTGTGGTTGTTTAATGCAGTTTATGTTTAGGAAATAGTGTAGATTGTTAGTTTTCTTGGTTTTGTGATTTCATTTTTTTTTTCAGTTTCATTTTTTCCTGATGTTAGTTCTGATATGTTTTTTCCATTGCCTTTCCGGCTTCTTATGCTTCTTGATTAACTTTTTCTCATGTTAATCCTTTCGGTGACATTCCAGCCAAGATGGCGCTTGCAAGTTGCTATTTTGGTTCTATTTGTAGCTGTTTTCCCTTCTGTGTTTACTGCTGTCTTGGCCTGTTGATTTGGGACTTTTTTTGATGTTTTTAATACTTCTCTTTATATCTTTGCCTTGCATTTTCTTCTTCGAATGACCGGTTTTTTTACTTGGGTGTTCTTGCGTGTTTTTGGAATAGAGACCATTGCGTGGTGCTAATTCTTTGTTTCCTGGTTGTTGGGGTGTGGCTGTTTTGTTGCTATTTCAAGCTTTTTCAATGTCTGCTTTGTGTTCTTTCTCACATGGCCCTGGCAGCTCTTACTATTTCTTTATTTTCATTTTCCTTGCGTTTGTTCTTTCAGTACTTTGCTTTTTGTCATGTTCTTTTAATATGCTTTCATTGTTTTTGGAGATGGTCCACCCAGTTTATACAAAGTATCATTTGAGTTTTTTATTCTTTATGCCAAAAGATAAAAGCAAAGAAAATGAGATAAACATGCAAGAATTTATGATGTGTTAAAAATATAGTGCAAATTGCAAAGTCAAACGATTTCAAAAGAAAAGCAATAGGAAAAACCTGCAAGGATTTATATACCAACACCTCAAGTTGAAGAGAAATTACAAAAAAGGAAAAAGAGCACCTCTGAGGTTCATGCACACCTGCTTGAATATTGATGGGATGATCTGAGGTTTAGTTAGCATAACAAGGTCTAATGTCTTGGAAAGAGCCCCAAACTGTATAACATCCTATGACCATATATAGTGGCATCGATATTAATATTTTATATTTGCAACTGTTTTTCTTTTAGAACCAAAGACAAATAACTGGACCATCCAATTAAATCAACTTGGAAAAAGGACTGAAAGGGGGAAATAAGACAATAAACCTGAAGAAATGGTCTTAGAACTGGATCCCCCAGCTTCATTAGGAAATGAAAGAAAACTGATAGACTCATAAAGAAGTATTAAAGAAATCATGGCTTATTTACATAGGCTGTAAGCCCACCTGCATACTCTGGAAATTGACATGAAGAAGCTCATTAATAAATTCTGGAGGAACATTAGAGTTTTTCTTGGCTGACATTGCTCTTTGAAACAGCCACGAAGCACTTAAATTTGGCTTCAAAAAAAGAAAATGTCTCTCAAATAATTGTAAGAGAGGTTGTTCAACCATATAGCCATAAATAAAAGTAAGGAGTCACCAACCATATAAGGATTTAGGAGCGACAGACTGGATGCATCGAGAAAATCTCTATTGATTGCTTCATATACTCCTTAATTTCATGGAAAATAATGGTAAGCTTTCAGCTAGAGAATTTTTACATTGCACATCCTTATGAACACATCGTGAAAGTAGTTTGTTATTTTGTATAAAATTAGGGACCAAGTAGTTAGAAAGGCAAAGTATGTATATTCATCTGAAGTGATTTGTTATGCCTCCTAAATTTCTTTTTGTCATGTTTCTGTTGATCTCTCACTTACATTTTCTCCTATAAATGACTAATTGTTTTCGGTAAGTTTCTTTCTGTGTTTCTGACATTTTAACTATTGAGTTCTTCGCCTGAAAGTACGTTTGCATGTGCTGTTATGGTATGCTTTTGCTGTTTGGTTATAGAACCTGAAATGGTTCTCAAGGGCTGATGATTTTGGTTAGAATTATCAAAGTTTTTTTTGTCTTTGGACTTAGATTTTATGTAGAAGTTTCGATACTAGGTGCTGATTGCTTTGCCCGCATTTAGGGTGCCTTTTAGTGGTGTTTCTCTTACTACATGTTTCCTTTTATCACAAATTTAATTATATATTCAAATTCAATACTTTCAATCATTGCAGAAAAATTACATACCATTTACTTTCTTGCATCACCTGCATTTTCTTTAAATAAACTTTCTTATACAATAATGTTCTCTTTTCCTAAATTTTGCAGTTATCTGAAGCAAAAATCAATCACTCTCGATGAAGAAGATGAGCCACCAGCTAAAAGGAACAAAAACAATCTTTCTCCCCCATCAGAGGTTGCTTTGCACACCAATTATCTCTCAATATTTATCTTCTATTTATATTTTATTGGAATTTTATATATGCTTATTTATTTTCCCATTTCCATTTCAGCTTCTTCTATGAGCATTGATTGGGATAAGACTGAATTTTTTTATTTCTTTTAGGATTTGCTCAAACAAGGATTAGAAATTGCAATTGAAGCATATAAGGCTTGACCTAAGTTTGATAATGATGGCTCTGCATAATGTTTTGATTGACAAGTTTGCTAAATAAATTGAATGAGATTGGCATGTTGCAGTCAATACATATACTGTATGATTGACCACATCACTAGATTATGCATTCAATTAGTTTTAAATGTTGTTGCTACTTTTTTGAATGTTGATGTTTATTTTCTTTATAATTGCTCACTGATGGTCTTTTTGCTTCTATTGTTGCTATTATTGCGTAGATTGTTTCTATTATTGTTAAAGTTAATGTTGTTCAAAATCTTGAGCTTTTCATTTGGAACTACATATCCATGTGTTCACTTGCTATATTTTGGCTTGATGGTTTTCCAAGGCTCCAAATTTTTCCCAATTATAACATTCTTTTCCTCTTTTCTTTTTTTGGTGGTTGCAACGATTTTTGCAACATATGGCTGGTTTTTTCATGCAGTTCTTTCAAGATATTTGCTGCATTTTTCTATTACATGACAATAATTTTTTATTGTTCGATTTATTACCTTGCAATGTTTTATTTTTAACAGGAAGATTAACAACAAAATAAGATGACTCATTTGGAAGAGATGTTTTCGCTTCGTTCTTCACCTCAACATCCTTCTATTTTGCAATGATGCACAAATTATATAGTTTGCGCTCTTTTGTCATTTTTTGTAACACACTGTGTACATTCCAAAAGATATAACCTATATTTGCGCATCAAACTCTTTTATGTCCTGGTGTTTAACTTTTTATTCAGCATATAACATAAGTTTATCATTATGGATTTAATTATATGATATTATATACACAGCTATGCCCGCGGCAACGCGCGGGCAATATAGCTAGTTATCCCTACAGCTTGTATGATTTCTTGACTGATTCTCATAATGCCCTTCAACTTTGCAGTTAAATACCCCAGAATTTCTATTCTTGAACGAATTCTTCTTTTAATTACAATCACTTCTTCTAGCCCTAAAAGTTCTTGCCTTTACATTATTCTTAATAAGATATTTGTTACTGCGTTTTTAAAAGTATTTTTAAAAAAATATTTTTTTTTTATTTTTTATTTTAAATTAAATTTTTTGATATTTTTAATCATTTTGATGTGTTATATCAAAAATAATTTATTTTGACCTGGGAATGAAGATGTGGAAGTCTTAGAAGGAAAATAAATTAATATTTGATTAATATAAAAATTGAACATCAATCAGTTTTTGCATTTTCATCCCCTCGTTCCTCTGCTTTCAGTGTTGAACCACGTTCGTCGATTTTTGTTGTTGAACTTCTTTTAGATAAAACGCTGAGCTGGTCAGCAAAGAGAAGGTTCTTCATTTGGTCCACCTGCTGCCACTCTTTCTCCATCTGCAAATCCAACTCCTCAAAACGAAGAATCTTATCTTGAATCTCTTTCATCTGCAAAAACTTGAGATTGTTAATAACCATCTACACGTTCACAAGAGAAAAAGGTATGGATAAAGAATCTTGTGCACCTGAACTTCTGTAATCCTGGAAATTGCTCTCTCCACATCCGACTCTTCCTTCTCCAGAAGTGAATTCGCATCCAAACAAGCTTTTACTGAAGCGTTTAGATTGGTGTCGCCATTTGATGCAACACCAGGATCTGTACCCAGAAAACAAAAATTCATTATGTTATGAGCGAAGGATGGTCTAGATAAATTAACATCCCGATCATAGCAAGACTGGGCGCAACAACTCTTAAATAGGGTGATGTATGGAAGATAAAACAAAATTTGATTGGCGAATGTAACAAGGATATTGAAAAATGAACCTCCCTTCATTGAATAACTTGAAAGGGTTCTATCCATCAGCCTTGCTCTTTTCCATATATTACAGCATTGGAATTGTAGTACGACTCTTTGCTACAGATGCAATTTGTAGGCTTATCACTCACAATCTCTAAGTAAATCGTGTAAGGCCTCTTAAGAACTAGTAAAGATAATTTGAATATTCCCAACTGACCAAACCCTAGCTTTTCATAATTACAAAAGCATACAGCCTAGAGAATCTATTTCACATCAGTGCACCAATGCAATATTTTGGAAAAGCTGATCATAGCTAGGTGTTTTGTAACCCTGGAGACAAATTCAAAACTACCTTTATTTCCTCCATATTCCACATCAGTCAGAGTAGTTACAGCTGCTCGAGCCGCAGCTTCTGCAACCTCTGTGCCCGCCAAAGCTGATAAAAAAGCAGCCTGAGAAAATTGCAAATAAACATATCAGAGCATATTTGACAAATAAAAAAAATTCAAAAAAAAGGCACTGCATGGATTCACATGTCC
The DNA here is from genome assembly GCA_027405865.1 of Salix purpurea. NCBI lineage: Eukaryota > Viridiplantae > Streptophyta > Magnoliopsida > Malpighiales > Salicaceae > Salix > Salix purpurea. The sequence goes on along the minus strand of CM050329.1, from coordinate 269,875 downwards.
AACCACAACAAAATTGAAACCAAGTATAATGCAAATCAAAATTGATTATTATGCATATTTTCAAGGAGGCAAAAGAAGAAAATTATACCAGGTTACTCTTAATTATTGTTTGAAGTTCAAAAAATAGTCTCACTGACAATATTTTTGTTTGTAGTATGCAGTCAAGTTTTGGTCAACCAAGTAGTTCCTAAACCAATCAAATCCAGCACACATACATCTAAATCTCCTATGAATTTTGATTTAAAAGCGCTCTTCTTCTTCTTCTTATTTTTTAGCCATGATCTTTTCATTTTTTCCAAGACACATTTTTGGTAAAATTCTTCAGTACTTTCAAATTTAAAAATGAATGGAAGACTATACCTGAGCCATTATTGGGTTGCTTGCATCCACAAGAGGTGAGAGGCGTATTTTTTTACTTGGGGAAGGAGAACCATTACTATTCGGTCCAGATTCTTCATCATCACAGTCCTTTATTTGGTTATACTTGCTGTCAACATCCCCTAAGTCTGTATAACCAGTAAAAACCTCACCAAAAGGAAGCTTGATAAAATGAGTAATGCAGTCCTTCACACTTCTACCACCAACATGTAGGGCAACCCTCTTCCAGTCATCCCTATAATGCATGACAGCTTCAAGAAGTTGCAAAGTCTCTTTCTCTGTCCAATCTGTCCTTGCCTCTTCACTTATCTCCACTCGCCTGAAATCTGATGAACTGACACCAACCCGATAGTTTCCACGCACATAGCACCGGGCGCAAAGAGTTATATCGTACTGTATAACAATAACAAACAGTAAACAATAATCCACACCATTCATATACCATATCATCCATACATTAGCTTACACAAAAAAACTCAACAACCACTGTCCGACATTAACACCCAATTATTACATTACAGACAGGCATGTGCTCTACACAATGAATTAAACCAAGCATTGCATCAGAATTCAAAATCATGAAAACAAAGACGGCATCAATTCCTATATCGAAAAGAGCATTTGCTAAAGAACAAGAGAAAGTTACCTTATCGCAAAAGAAGCAAGCAATGCTGCAGAGAGACTTACAACCACTACACAATCTCTTACAAATGTCCTTATTATTGCTAGCATTAGCATCACCTGCAGTCCCTCCATCACCCCCACCACCACCGGCGGGCGAAGCAGCAGTCTTGGAAGAAGAATCCTTGCCATCTTCCCACTTCAATTGCTTATTCAAAGGGGAGTAGTTGATCAAACCCCAAGCATCCAAGAAATCAAAAACCCTACGAATGGACCCCACATCGCCAACGAGAGTCTTCCTGATTTCAGTAAAAGTGATTTTGGCGGAAGGGTTTTTCCTGAATTGGGAGATGATTGAGTTCCTGTAGTACTTGTAAACCCTAGGGTTTTTCGAAGGCGATCGCGAATCGAAGAATTCTGGGAGGAATCGGACCTCGCATTCGTGTGTATTGTCCCATGAAAACCACCCTATAATAAAACAAAAAACAATAAATTCAAATATAATGCAATCATGTAGAGATAATGAATTAGGGATTTTGGAGGACTTACGGGAGTAGCTAGGGATGTGGACGACGTCGTTTTCGGAGGAGGGTGGAGGAGCTTGTGGTGGTCGGGGAGATGGGGAGGCGGTTGTAGGAAGAGGAATCTCGGGTTTGACGGGAGAGGATAGAGGGATTTTGGGGTGGAGAGATGGTGGTGCAGGTGATACTGAGGCCATGATTGCTGTTACGGGCGCTCGAATGAGAGGGAGAGCGCTCTGCTGTTGCTGAAGGTGGGATTTTTTTAAGAATTGTAATTTATTTCTTAATGTTTTTAACGGGCACGGTGTGCTGTTCTGCTCCAGTTAAAGCGACGTAGTTTAGTGTGTATCCACTGACTGAATTATAAAATGATGAAGAACTAACTATGACTTAATCCTTGTATTAGAATAAATTAATTAGTCCCTCTAATATTAAAATTAATCATATATTTTTTACCAGTATTTTAATAGTAATTGTTTTAAGAAGCTTTCTTTTCTTGTCAATTATTCCATACATTCTAATTTTTTTTATCTTTATATTTATAAAAAAAATAGAATGAAAAACAGATAAGTTATAGATAAATTTATACATATATACATACACACACACACACATATATTTTTTGAAACTGCAAGGACTAATTAATTATTTTTTTATAAACTATAGAGACTAATTAGTACATTGGCTCATGCCCGAATGATTTTTTTTTTCTTAAAAAAAAAGACATTAAGAATGGGGTATTTTTTTTCAATGCTATTGAAACTTGGTAGAAATATAAATCTTGAAATCTCTTACTTGTATTTTAGCCAGGCGCAAGATTTCAATAAAACTATATAATAGTTAATTCAATGTAAATTTATATATTTAATAAATTTAAAGAAAATTGGATGATTAGTTTTATTTAAAAAAAATAATATTAAACAATGAAATCATGAAAAAAAAACAATAGGACAGAAAATAAAAAAATATTGACCTCAGACTTTTAAAATCCACAACTCGAGTTTAATAACTAACCATCCAATTTTCTTTAACAAAAAATATTGAATTAACTATGAAAAAATAATAAAACACTGGTTAGTTTCTTCTCTCCCTCTCGTAGCTTGAAGGGGCCAAAACGCTCGAACCAGATTTCATAGACAAGATACATGGCGACAGACCTTGCAAGGAGACGACTGTCCACACACAACTTTCTTTTTCTTTAGAAATCAAACATACGTGAAGCTTCCCCCATGTTGTGAGGTCTGCCCTCCATATGATCCGAATTACAAAGACTCGAGAGCCCAAAAAAAGGGAGAACCGCTAGTACTAATATGAACAAAGCACCAGTGATGGTTAAATACAACGCCGGACACCAGCACAGACACCAGAGACTACCTATGCACCCAAATGCTGGGACTACTATAAAAGAATCATATGTTGATTCTAGCATGATGGTTTCTTTTTACAGCTTCTTATTATTCCTATGATATGGTTGCCAGAAACCAATTCCAGCATCCATAAAATGCATTACTGCTCGTTACTCTTCCTGAGTTTTGGCAGCATACAAGAGTTTCTACACACTAGGGTAAAGGAAGAATTTTCCACATCCCTTCTCCACCCGTTCGGGGCGGCTCAGATCCCCCTCAACTTCTTTGGGGAGCATGATTACGTATTACCTGCACAGCATAAAATCTGTAAGATTAATACTTTCCATGCAATTATCTTACAATTATCTCAAGGGCCTCATGCTACATGTAAACCACCAAGAACGAGTGGCATAGTTTCAAAAAAAGGTTGACACTGGACTCCAATAAAGTGAAGGGGATGGTTTATGTGTTCACAGTATGGTTTGGGACTCACCAAAATCGAGATTTACTTTCTCAATAACAATAGGGTAGTAATTTTAAACACTGCGGTTTCTAGTTCAGTACAGGACAAGCTCTCATTTAGTGGTGAATAAGCATGCTTACAGAAAACTCAAAGATTGTACCTCTAGAATGCACGGTAAATAGTTTGCAAGGCTAGATTCGAAGCCCGCCACTCAAGTAGCAGTTCCGCTGCTCTTAGTCCTGCTGCAGTCTTAAGGATACCTAAGATTGAAAAACAATCAGTCCATGTTACAACATAATGGTGGCAGCAGAGGTCTGAAAACATTGTGCCATACTTCCCATGGCCGTTTGATGCCACTCACCTTCATCAGCTCCTCACCCAGTGGTTTGGTCAGAACCGCTGCTATGCATATATTGAGGAGAAGGAGCGGGAACAATAAACTGTTGCTGTGCTGGAACAGCTGCAGCTATACCTGCAAACCAATGCATGTCCTCAATCAATTTTACCAGTGGTTATTTTTTGATGCAACATTCATCAGTTAATTGCATAAAACCACCACTTCTATGGTAGGATTTTTACTCTCCCTTTATCATCAAAAGTTTAAGAGGATTCCTCATTGGGTTCTAATAGTTCTGAGCCCACATGTACCATAACAATAGTTTCTCTGTGCACGGAAAAATCCCCCCACTTTCACAACTAATTTCTTGACACTTTTATGCATTAAGTAAATTTATGATGCCAAAAGAAGCTATGAAAAATATAGACAAGATCAGATGTCAGCTAGTTTTATCATGTCCTTAACATTTGAATGGAACAGAGAAGAGATTTTGAACTGAAATGTTAACCTGTAGGATATGGTGCTTGAATCGTTGGCATAGGTGAAGTTGTCATTGCATTGACACTTGGTCCACCAAACTGCATAATCTGATGACCTGGCACAGCATATCCTTGCATTGTTGTATAACCATGACCTCCAGGAACATTTTGACCGAACTGCCCATATGGATACATGCCCGCGTTCAATGTTCCAGGAACTCCATATATCTGAAGGTATTGCTGACCAGCAGCATAAGGGTTGTAAACACCCTGCTAGTAAGAAGAGAGCAGCAATAATCAGTTTCAAGTCAACTTTGTAGTTTTAAGACAGTTAAAAATCCCAAGAAAAAGATCCTAATTGCTGTCACCATTTACCTGTTGATAAACATGTTCAGGTCCATATGCTGCATATCTGAAGAGATGAACCAACCATAGAGATGGCAAAAGATCAGTATAGGGAAAGGATTTTTACATAGAAATCATATTAGATAGAGAAAACAAAGTAAACATATCACCAAAACACTGAAAGAATCCAGGACTTTTCAAGCAAACTACATGATTACTTCTCCTAAAAATGAGCTCTCTCTCAAATATGTCCAAAGGATAAATGTACAGTGCGATGGCCACCACACCCCAAAAACTAATGTTTCCAGTTTATTTTCTTTTCTATATACACACACTTCAAACCATGATTGTGATCTTGCCTGTTAAATAAACATTGAGCTGGGGCACATATCCTCTGCAACTACCACTTTTTGCATTCCTGCAATTACCAATCACACCATGTCACATCACTGTAACTTGGACAAAAGGAACCCCGAATTCTAGGAAACAGACTACTTCTAGAGCAGCTTGAAATTTCTAACTGACGTTCAATGATGTGATTGGTATGTTTATGAATAGCCACGTACAAGAGAGCTGGGAGATGTAAAAAAGAGAAAGTAGTTGCAAAGGACATGTACCCAATCTAACTGGAAAGCTGTGGCCAATCTATCCATAGTTTCATTAGCTTGACAACACAGGGTGATGAGTAAATGAAGAGCATGCAAAAGGCAATAAAGACTATTTCTAGAGTTAAGGTTGGTTCTGCCTATATTCAAGTAGACACCAGCATTGCAAACGACAGAAACTACACTTAAAATTTAACCGATGACCCATCAAACAGATTTTAGTCAACTAGCCTAAAAAAACAGATATATACAGATTAACAATGACCTGAAATAAAATCCCATATTCAACTCTACTAAATTCTAAGTGCAACTCCTGGGAAAGTTATCAGGAATTGACAGTGAACAAAATATGGCATTGCCTTAGCGTCCTTAAAAAGTCTATCAGATACGGAAATGCAAAAATGATTACATGAGTTCAGATAACAAAAAAATAAGGAAGTCAAAAGAATAAAAACTTATCTTCTTCACATATCATGAAATTGAATTTGATACTTTGTACCAGCCAAAGTGAGGAAACTTTTAGCTGCAAGTAGAATTATTGTTTACTTTGGAATGTAGCTTAAAACTTACCCATATGGATGATACATCAAGCCTTGGTGGTAGCCATAAGAAACTGGTTGCTGGTAGCCAAAACTTCCAGCATAAGTCCCTCTGGGGGTTTGCACACTGGCAATGTATGGGGCAGCTGGTCTCAGACGTCCTACTAGAAACAAAGCAGCAAGCAGAGGAAATCAGCCCGAATTAAAACTAATGAATTGAATCATCTCGGCTTTCAATATTACTTATCCAGTACAAAAGTGTTCTTGCATTTAGAGAAACCGATACCATAAGACAGTGGTGGCCGAGGTCGTCCCAGTGAAGCCAAATTACAATTAGCCCGTCTCCCATCGATCATCGGAGTAGGATCAGCACAGGCTCTCCTAGCTGCCTCTGGTTCTCGGAAAGTTACCTACACCCTCCACACAAATACAATTCAAAACCCATGTCATTCTCCATCCATAAAAAAAAAAAAAAAAAACACCCCATTTATCCACAACGGGAAAATCCAAAATTTAACAGCTATCTTGATCAGTTTTAATCATCAAACTAAGCACAAGATAACCTTGATCAAAACGACTGTTAATCAAGCATAAGTAAGTGAACAAGTAAATACTAACAAAACCATAGCCTTTTGATCGGCCAGTGTTCTTATCACTGATCACAACAGCCTCAAGAATATCACCAAACTGCTCGAAATAACGACGCATAGTCTCGCTCTGAGTCTCCCAAGCAAGCCCCCCAACAAAGACCTTAGTATGAGTTGTATCTCCAAATGGAGAATTCATGTATTGAAACCCTGAGCTTGAGCTCGATCCCGAGCTAGGACCCGGAACCGCTTGATAAGCCATTTGACAAATTGAATTCAATTCAAACAGCGAAACCCAAGAAGAGAAAAACGAGAAGAAGAAGCAAACAAAAGCTAGTCCAAAATTCAAAATCTTTATTAGATTCGAAGAATAAAGAGGAAAGGAAAGTAGAAGGTGCTAAGAAGTGACATGCTGCTTCAAAAGAGAAACCCTAGAATTTGATGAAATATACTGAGAATCCATTGAATTCTAAAGGGATCAAGAAACAAGAGTTGTTTTTTTGACAAAGATCGGAAAGCAACGTGATGGGGTTGAGCAGGGGGGGAAAGGGGGAGAAAGAATCACAATCACAATCACAATAAAAGGAAGAAAGTGAAATGGGGAAAGAAAAAGAAACCCTAGAATTGAAGTGGGGTGAGGTCGGTGGGATGGAAAACAGAAAGAGAGAAGAGAGTGTTGGACTTGTGTTGTGTGGAAAAATAAAAGTTGGATGGTCAAAACTCGATATACTGCAGAGAAAGAGAGGGTACTGTGTCAAAAAAGAACGGAAAAGGAAGAATCTTTTTTAGGAGGGTGATACTGATAGTATTAAGAAGAGTAAATATTCATTGATTATGTTGGTGGGGATGAAGAGAGAGGGAGGAGGGGGGGAGGCGGAGGAGTCATGATTTGTTGGCTGGCTGGCAAGGGGAGGAGGAGGGGAGAGAGCGAAGATGTGAAGAAAGAAAAGAAAAGGTGGACCCTCCTGACTCTAATTTCTCTGTCCTTCTCTTCCAGAGTTGTCAGACAAGAGAAAGCTAAGCTAAGCACCAGCCACCAGCTTGGTCGGAATGCGAATGCGGGTCCCACGTTCTCTACTTAATCTAATCTCTAATGGGAAATAAATACAGATTATTATTATTATTATTATTATTATTAAATACAATTTCTGTTCCAGCTTCCTTATTTAAGCTGCTTCGAAGGACAAGCTACTAAAAATATTTGAAAATATTGATTTTTTCTTACAGAGCAAGTAAACTTATAAAATTGAGCCATAAGATAAAAAAAAAAAAAAAAACGAATCGTGCATGGTCATCATAGGGATTATCCTGAGCTACTCCTATAACAGCTTCCAATCTATATTCCATCTTCATGTCAAAATTGATGGTGGGGCTATGTATTTTAAAAGTATATTTGATTTGAAAGAGTATTAAATTATTATTTTTAGATGAATTCAATATGTATATATTAAAAGTAATAATATTTTAATATATTTTTAAATAAAAATCATTTTTTTAAATTATGAAGCGGTATAATTACCAAATACAGACTAAGTTTTTGCTAGCAATTATCATTCTCTAGTCATTACTGGCCAGTTAATTTGAGGAAACCTATAACGAGAGTGAAGATTATTAGAAAAAACAACTTGATGGGTAATAAGAAAAAAAAAAAAAAAAAAAGAGGATCTGCATGATATGGATCGTGACAATGACCTTGGCATTTGTAAATCTGAGATTTGGGGTGGGTAGTCCAAGAAGATTTTCTATGATTTATCTTGTTAGTTTATGTTTGATCACTAATAATACATGATTAGCAGAGGTGGCAATCGGATAAAGCTCATGGAGATGCACGTAACTGAAGGGACCCTCTCGCTCACAAATGGATGCTGCTGCTCGTGACATCATGCTTCCTTAATCAAGCTGGCGGGCAGGTATACCCCCATAAATTGGGTTTGAAAAATGTTTTTTCAATCATTAAAGTTTTTTTTTCTTACTATCTTCATTTCTTGCATGTTTTTCAAATGCATAGATTTTGATTTCATGTTTTTTCGTGAAGAAGAGAGCTTTAAAGAATGGAATGGTCATGATATATTATTACGGCAATGGGAGGGCGGAATGAATCCATTTCTTGAAGAAAACATGGCTGTGCTTCTATTGGAACACCAGGGTCATTTCGCTTTCTGCGGACACGAGATTGATGATTGGCAATAGGCAACTGAGTCGTGTTCAGACCAGTGGCCAGGGTTTGGGTCCAATGGGGGGCTAATACACCTGTTATGGACCACGATTGCAGCATTGTAAGAATCTCATGAGGCCACAGGTCTCGAAAAACACTTGATTTGCAGAGACAGGATTGCAATTTAGAACTCCTTCCAAGGATGTTTCTCTTTCAGCAAATGATTCTCGTTGCATTCAGGAACTACCTGCGAAACCATCATGTTCATGCTGGGCTGAATGTTTGAGACCTCGTGATAATTTCCACAGGAAGAAATTGATGGAGCCAGCTGTTACAGGCACCCGGAATGTACTGAAAGCTTGCTCCCGGGTTGAACTGAAGAAAGCCATCGTAGTGCCGTCTATGTTGGCCAAAGGATCAAGCGATGAATGAGGTGTTAATGGTCTGACTTGGGAGCTTGCGAGGGACCGTCTCGCCAAGACAACAGCAGACAAGGAAACTCTGGAATGTACGCGGTTACGTACGTTTGTATTGTTTTTCGAAATGACTTTTGATTTATAAAAGATAAAATTAAAGGTTCTTTTATGAAAATACCAGTCCACGATATCAAACACACATGAATTCTTACAACGAGAGGTTGAGCCCTCGAGAAATAAGCCAGGTAATCTTCAGTTTCAAAACAACTTGCAAGCTATTATTAGTTTACACAGCCAAATCGCCTCTCTCTTCGTAGTTCTTGACAGTATCGACAAGTGACTCCTCCAATGATCTGTATTTCCATCCTAAAGTCTGCAATTTCTCTGAATTCATGTCCATTGATGGCAGCCCTCCAGCAAAACTGTCATGACAAGTACACGACAGAGCTGAGCAAGGCCACAAAGGGAAAAGAAGAGAACGGGATTTCTTAGTAAATAAAATCATTCACATCCAATCTGAGGATGCTCGTTAGTTGTTGCCTAATTGGAGGGATTAAGCTTGATATACCTCTTGGGGTAGTTGCAATGGGGATACATTGCCTTCAACTTTTCTGCCAAATCCTGGGTTGTAATATCATGTGATGAGCATATATACCTTCCCTCGGCTTCATCCTTCTCGTATATCAGCAAGAGTGCTTTTGCTGTATCGCGCACATCTACAAAAGAACGGGTTCCACTGTCTAGTGTTTCCCCATCTGTTTTCCATGGTAACAGCATCAGTTAGCTGGATCGATCGATGCCAAGGCTACAGTTTTACACGCCCCACTAGCTAATTGATGATAGAATTCTTCAAGTAGAAATTGTTAAGCGGGTGTGAAGTTTAGAATGAGAACCTTTCAAGTAACTTAGGAGGTATAAGCTACTGCTATTCATGGTTGGCTGCAGCAAAGGCCCTATGATAATGGAGGGACAGATGGTCACAATTTTGAGTGAGCTCGTCTTTCCATATTCCAGAGCTTCTTTTTCTGCTATTGTCTTGGCAAGAAAATACCATTGCTGGTTTTTATAGATGAACTCAATCAGTTAGGTTATGATACTTGAGCAGAATACGAAATCAGTGAGTGCCTGTAACTTTTACAGGGTCGATACCTCATTTGCCTTGCAGAATTCGAGGTCAGACCAAGACTCCTCATTCATCGCCTGGTCCTTTGGCCAATTTGGGTTTAGCATAACAGCAGCTATAGATGACACAGAAATAACTTTCTTCACTTTGGTTATGGAGCAAGCATTCAGTACATTCCGTGTGCCGGTGACTGCCTCTTCCAGCAACTTGTCCTTTAGGAATCTCACGTCACAACCAGCAGGTCATCAGCAAAAACTCAACCCCAGAAATAAAATGTGTTCTGCCCGTGAAGGAAGTGGAAAGCCTAGTCATTCAATTCTAGAAACTAGTTTTGAATTGGGCTAAAATGTCACCTTGGGATTAAGAATGCTGGCAGGATCTGTAGGAATTGGGCACGCAACGTGAAAAACCCCGGCACATCCTGTGATCGCAGCAGAAAGACCTTCATAATCTAGCAAATCTGTCTTGAAGAGTTTCAGATTCTCTCTAGCGTTTTCCAGCTTCAACAGATGGGCGTTCTTTTCATCACCTTGGAAGAGATTGAAAGGAAATGAACAAAAAAAGTGGTGAAAACTGTAGACAATCGAAGGCCAACAGAAAAGTGAACTTTGATAAACAAACTCAAAGTTGTAGAAGTCAAATGATCAGTAGGAGAAGATTAAGTTAAAGGAGTTACTTGGGTCTCTCACCGTTCCATGTACCACATAGCCCTTTGAAAGAAGAAGCTTCACCACCCATGATGCCAAGAACCCTCCTGCACCTGTTACACACACAATTTTCTCTGACATCTTCCCTCTCTCCCTCTCTCAATTTCCCTTTACTTCTGAATTCAGTTCCAATTCTCTTAAAGATGCCTGCGGACCTGGAGTACCATATTTCTTCCCCAAAGTAGAGATGATTAACTCAAACCGTCAGCATAAAAATAAAAATCAAAAATAAGTTGATAATTGACATAGTTAGTCAATGGCCGTCGTCAATTGAATTTTCCACCCCTCCCATAAAAATCTCTACTTACCCAACCACTCAAGGCTATTTCAATGACTTGTTTGTTGATATAGTTTTGTATCTAAGAATATGTTGGGTTTGGGTTTCCCTAATAGAGGATATCCCAGCCTATATAAAAAGACTCGCTTAAAAAAACATACAGTTTCATGAGCCCATCTCTTTCGTTGCTGGAAAGTGACAGACCGAGAGTGAGACAAGAAAACAAGTGAGTTGCCAAGAAAACAAGTGAGTTGCCGAAATAGAGAGAAAACAGAGTTCTCGGATTTTGCTGCCCAGTTTTTATCAACTGGTCTGATCGATAAGTATTTATGGTCCGATTAAGTTGAAATTTTACGGGATGTTCATGACATGTGAATCTTCATTGTGAACTGTGGAGATTGGATTCTGAACACTTTGCATATCATTTTCAGCCTGTGAACAATAGCCTCTAATTTTGGTGAGAAATTTCTTGAATTCTTGTATTAGTTGATTTGTGCCAAGAAATTGTATCTCTTGAAGATGGCTTCGGTTTGTATACCTTTAATTAAAACTAGAGAAGACTCATGTATTCCTATTATTATTGATAATAAAAGTATTTGAGTGGACTATGGTCCCATAATTTTTCCTTCTCATATTAGAAAAGTTTTTCTGTAAAAATTACGTGTCTTGTATTTGCGATATTTAAATATATATTTTCTGCACATATATTGGTCTGATGAGTAGTTTACTATATATTCACACAGAGGGAGTGGTGAGTATTGCTCCCAACAGAACAGGTCACTGTTAACTCGATTGGATCCTATGCAGAAACATGATCATCATGTCCTTGATCTCTATTCTGTATTATAATAATAATAATAATAATAATAATAATAATAATTAAAAAGAAAACGGAGATGCCAAACTTTATCTGTGATCAAAAAAAGTCCACAGTCGCCTTTGATTTTGTTTTATAAATATAAATGTTTCTGTTTGTGTATAAGAAAAGGGCTTCTTGATCTCTGATTCTGTACTGTAAATATTTCTATATGTGTAGGGCTTAAATTCAAAGTCGATACATGGTTTAGACCTGAAATTCCACTTTCAGGACATGCAACATGGAAAACTCCAGTGCACCCTGAAATATCACCACGAAAACCTTCATAATCTAACAAGTCTGTCTTTAAGAATTGCAAGTTTTCTAAAGAATCTTCAAATTTATTCAGATGAGCATTCTTTTTGTCGCATGAAAGTCATTTTAGAGAGTGAAAAATTTAGAAGTTATAAGCTCAGTACAGCAAAGCCCGCAAATTTGAATCTATTTTGCTTGATCCAAATAAATGGACACTGCAAGTCATCGACGCCACTTCCAAATCCTGAATATACAAGAATCAAAAATATACTCCACAAACCATTGTTTTCTGGTGGTAAATAGAAAAAGGAATTGATGCGCGAAAAATTGTAAATTTGGAGATAAAAAATGGATTGCAGGGATCTTTACCAGTTCCATGAACCATGTATCCCCTAGTAAGGAGAAACTTCACGAGCCATGTTGGAAACAAAATGCCGCGTTGGAAACAAAATGGAATACATATATGAAACGCTGCGTAGAAGAAGGCTTTGAAAGCGCAACAACGGTTATCTTCTGCTTTAAATTCGAAACCAGTCCAGAAATTAATCTTCTTGCAACAGTTCCCCTTCCATCAAAGCTTCCTTATCCTCAAGGAAGAACGGGGGAAAGCTCGTCCAGGAACTCCCATGTTGCCTCTGCGGCCTTTCCATGGAACCAATGTCTGGGTTGCTGCTTGATTCCTTCTTTCTTCATCCTTCTGTCAATTATGGCTTGGGGCAGGAGAGCTTGATCGTTGTCATTGTTAGAGGTGGGCAAGGTAGCTTGTACGATGTTATGACCTCCTTGTTGCTTCAGTTTGGAGACGTGGTGGAAGACAGGATGGATGGGAAATCCAGTTTATAAGCTACTGCTCCAATTTTCTTCACTACCTGGTAAGACCCATAATATTTTGTTGCTAATTTCTGATACTGTCTTTGGGCAATTGATTTCTGTTTATTGGCTGAAGTTTAATGTAAACATAGTCACCAACCTTGAACTCTCTGTCACTGCGTTTCTTGTTTGCTAATCGGGACATCTTGTTGTGCCACCTGTAATTTGTCTCTGATCACCCCAGGTATATTTTCTCTTTTGGTTAAAAAATCATCTACTGCCTCTACAACACAATTTCTAGGGAGGTACGGAATGTAAGCCAGAATTTTAGTTTATTAAACAGGCCTCACTCATTAGACTCGATTGATTCGGTCAAGTTTTTAATGATTAGGTTGGCTTGATCAAACTCGACTGTGTCAGCATCGAGAACAAATATTCATACATGTCAACATGGATCATCGGCCCAACATGCTGGCAAATCGCATTTATTCATTGAACAAAAAAGGGAATCAGTTGAACTGCCCATTTTGTTTAATCTAAAATCCCAGTCTTCTGATAGCTTTCCACCGAATCAACGAGAGTTTCCTCCAATGGCCGGTAGCTCCACCCTAGCCTCTGTAACTTTTCTGAACTCAGCTTTATTCCTGCCTCTTCTTCAGTGAAGCTGCCAGTGCAAGAAGATGTGCAGTCATATTGCCAAGAACAGAAAAAAATAATTAGGAAATCAATCGTTGCAACTTGCAGAGTGAGTAGCGTCATCTAGCAACAGAATCACAGCAGAATAGAAGTGAACTTGAGTACTATGGATGGATGAGTACGAGATCTTTCAAGTTACTTACCTTTTAGGATAGCTATAGTTAGGGTATATATTTCTCAATTTCTCCTCCAGATCTTTAGTTCTGATTGCATAAGCTGCGCATATATATCTCCCTTCTGCCTCTGGTTTCTCATATACCAAAAGCAGTGCTTCAGCAACATCACGAACATCTACCAGATGTCGAAGCTTGTTTTCCAATGACTCGTACCCTTCTGCAATATCATCTCGTGCAGAGCACCAGTGAGCAATGAGAAGATGGCATAAAATTCTGCTTCAGAACAAACCATGTCTAGACTAAACTAAACTAAACTAAACTAACAAATAGTATTTGTATTTTTGACCTGGGTTTTAAGTTCCTAGCCTCGAGAGAGCCATGGGCCACTGGTACAGACTACAACAGCAATGTTTAATTACTTGAATCATCCAAGCATGAAAAACTAAAGTATGATCAAATTTGTGGCAAGCAGTTTGTGGAAGTCCAGAGTCCAAACCACAGGGTTACAATCATCGGCACAGATTCAATCAGACGCGGCATAGATTAAAGCTACGATAATGAATAAAGGGCCAGTTTTATGACGAGTATTTAATACCCTAATTTTCGTAGAATTTCAGTGTTAAAAATCATCACAAGTACACTAAAGTAGTTCTTTGGATTGCTCATATGTAAAGATGACATTTAACATGCAAAGATAAAACCTTGTGACCTGGGCATCGTATGAATAGCTACCTTTCAAGAGTTTAATAAGAACCTTGCTACTCGCATTAACTGCAGAATGCAGAATTGGCCCCAGAATGAGGGAAGGACAAATTGTCACCACATCAAGTCCACTTGTTTTTGCATATTCCCACGCCTCACTTTCTGCTTCTGTCTTGGACAGGCAATACCAGTTCTGGTGCACAAATAGAACCAAAGATGATAGCGAACAATGGAAAAGCTTAAATCTTCTGTGGGATTAACTCTTATGATATAGAATTACAAAATGTAAGACCAGCAAAATATGTTTAACTCGGAACTTCCAAATTTGCATTAATAATTAACTTCAAGTTTATCACCTTAGTTGCTCTGCAGTATTCCTTGTCAGACCAACAATTCTCATCCATCATTTGACCCTCTGGCAAGCTTGGGTTCATGTACACAGAAACCACAGAGGACACCACCACAACTCGCTTGACCTTTGCTTCATCACATGCTCTGAGCACATTCAATGTGCCCTTCACAGCAGGTTCGATCAATTCTACCTAAAATCATTACAAGATGGCATATTTCTTAATCAATCACCATCAAACACACTATCAGTTGAACAATCTAATTGATTAGGCACGCTTGCCTCAGGGTTTGGAACTGTAGTGGAGGGAACAGGACTGGCAACATGAAAGACTCCTTCACATCCCTTGATAGCAGAACAAAGAGAGTTGTAATCCAGCAGATCTGCCTTGAATAGTTTCAGGTTCTCAGATGCCTTGTCAATGGTTTTCAAGTGAGCATACTTCTCATCCGCTGCATAATATTGTCAATAAATTTGCGTTGAAGCACCGTAAGAAAAAAAAATCCATATTTCCACTTCATAGAGGTTGAGATTTGATTTCTGACAACAACTGTCTGCCGAATCCATATGTGATTATTTAAAATGCGGCCATCAGTGAATCAATGACATGTAGCTAAAAAACAGTACAAATTTGGAAACGATCGATAAAGGGCTTAAAGATCTGAATAATACATGAAAATGGGGCATGGCAATGCAAGCAACCCAAAGCGAGAACAGAGAATGAAAAGAAATAGCTAAGAGTTTTGTAGATACCGACCGGGGTCTCTAACGGTTCCGTGGACAAGATAGTTCTTAGAGAGAAGAAGCTCGAGGAGCCAAGAGCCCAAGAAACCTCCAGCTCCTGTCACGCATACCCTCCCCTTCTCAGCTTCCATTTCCGAGCTTTCGTGATCAATCAATCTTTTAGTTTAGCACTGCTGTATTGCCTTCCACACGAAAAAAATTGAACTTCTTTTAGGGTTCCTTTATTTATTGGTAAGGAGTTGTCTTTTTCCTGTTTTTTGGCTTTCTAGCTACCTCTTGCACCTTGAAATAAGCAGGACCCACAACGAGCAGAACAAGAGGTTATTCTTGTATTCTTTTCTGCGAAACAGCCAACAATTACCGCTGGATGATGATATTACAATATCAAGATTTCATTCATTACGAATTTACAGCGACAAGCTCGAACTGCCATTACAGCAGCAATACCATTCAAGAACATAAACCATCGCCCTCTATTTGCATCCAATTAATGGATCCAGATTATTACAGCATGCACCAGCGGAAACAAAAATAACATACGTTGTGCTTGTTGGTTTTTAAATATCATACATGTGATATGAATAATAAAACAAAATTATTCGGAATTCTAGAAATGTTATTAAACAAATTTAAAAATATTTATAAATTTAACACATAAATATTCAAATGATACGTCGGGTGAAATTGCCCCTTTATTTAATCTCTCTGTATCCAAGTATTTAATGAAGGAAGGGTCGTGCATGGTAGGATTCGATGATGGCCCATTTCCTTGTCTATGCTCCAGCATCTAGCAGACGGAGCAAAGCGGAGACTGCTGCTAGCAGCGGTGCACATCATTGTTCGTGAAAATAATCAAGCTAAAGCTGAAGAGAAATGATGATGAAGGCGGTGGATCATTGCGGGGTGGTAGGTTTATATCTGGCGCCATCACAGGATGGGATCATTGCAGGGAGAGAAAAAAACAATCATTTTTCATCCGCAGCAGTCTGCTTTGCCAAATTAACAGGCAGTTGGGGTTTGTGTTGGTTTCACATGATGGATTTGGAAGCCAAATTTACATCGATATTAAAATGTTATAAATTAACAGGATCAATAATTAAGGGCCAAAACGGTGCCACGGGTCACCCTGCTAGTGCTAGATGATACCACCTACTTCATTCGCAACGTACAAAAACCAACGACTTCCACTCACTATAGACGAAGTGTGTAGATTCTGTTTTGATTGTTGTTTCATTTTCGGAATATTTCAGTTTTGGCAACGACTTCCACTCACTATATACGAATTTTGTAGATTCTGTTTTAATTGTTGTTTTATTTTTTGAATTTGAATGGAATATTTCAGTTTTGGAGTGTTTTGTCATGTTTTTTAAATTTAAAAATAAAATTATTTAGAACTGTATGATTTAATCTAAGAAAACACAATAAAATGATTTTTCTAGACAAAATTATGAGCATGTATAATATTACGAGAATGTCATCATCAATCTCGCAAGGTCATTACACTCTCTTATTGCTCTGAAATTTTAACACAATATATATAAATATGTTAAGAGACTCCCCGTAAAATTTCATTTAAATGTAACGGTCGGATTACAAGATATGATTGATATTGTAAAATTATTCATTATTTAAAAAATACTATTTGGAAGAAACGGAACGGACGTAACAAAACCGGAATGTTTCGGCCGGTATTTGACTAAAAAATACGAAATGGACCATAATCTAAACCGAAGTAAAAAAATATCGTTTTGTCTCGTTTTTTTTTAACTCTTACAAAATATTATGGCTAAAATAGAACAAAAGTGACAACCCTGCTATAAGCAGCCATAAAGTTTATGGAATTATTTATATGATAAATTAAAGACTATTTCTCTGAGCTTGGAATCAAATTGCAATCACTTATTGAAGTGCCGAAACTATAAAAATGACATCTCTCGAGATATTTATAAACAAGTTTATAAATTACTCTCGATTAATTTTATTTATGAATATATTTTCCATCCTTTGTATCTCTTTAAATATAGGTAAAAAGAAAAAGGTTGATGTGATGGGTAAATATTCTCTCCAAATATTTATTCAGGACTTCAGTAGGTTCATTCTCGTTAAGGAATTGTTAAACTTTTCATGAATGATTGATGTTATCAATAAATTTTGAATCCAAGTATTAGTCAACCATTTCCCCTCATTAATTAATTAATTAATTAATTGGAGGAGGATGTAGTGATATAAGCAGCTTGGCGTTTTATCCCTGCCAGGATGATCTTGATAACGGGTAGTTTTGATCCGCAAATGAATCATCCATCAATCTAATTCTCCTCCATGAAAATTTTAGGGCATTGCAGTAGCTTTTTAAAATGCTTTTTGTACTGAAATACATCAGAATGATATTTTTTTTATTTTTTAAAAAATTATTTTTGATATCAGCACATCAAAATAATCTAAAAACACCAAAACATATTCATTTAAAATGAATTTTTTTCTTTAAATTTCAGCAAAACACCGGTTGCAACGCAGAGCCAAACATGCTCTTAATCGTGACGTGAGTCCCCAAAACGGCATCCGATAGGAGTCCTGAAGCTATACGAAAAATCAATACGCGGGTGCATGAAACACGTAGTTAGGTAGCAGTATGAAAATTGAAAACTAGCTTGACGCTGAGAGTTTGAAACCCAGAAGTTGAGGGTGATTATGAACAGCTGCCTCCTCGTGAACCATAGAACGCTGAGGTAGGAAAGGGACGGAGCAACAGCTATAATAAATTTCCACTTTGATCCATGCACGTCTCTCTCTCTCTCTCTCGCCGGTCCACCTTATTATCCAGATAGATCGAAGACACGTCATGATCATTACATGGACCCTCACGTTTCGTGATGCACGATGTTTGGTTTTCATTTTTTTTTTTTATTAAGATTAGTGTTTTTGATATTTTTAAATTGTTAATATCAAAAATAAGATTTTAAAAGTAAAAATATATACTATTTTAATATATTTTCAAATAAAAATAATTACTATCATTTCCAATGCCACCGTTACATTTGGTAAACTTAACTCTGAACCAAATTTAATTGGATAAATGAAATCGTTAAAATAATATTTAATTGTTGTTTCATGATAAAGGAAAAAAAATACAGAGACGAAAAAAGATAAAAATATGCTTAGTTGAAGAGATAGAAACATAAAAATAAAATTGTTTATGACATGATTTTGGAGTGGATTTATGTATTTTCAAGATAGAAGAACAGAGATGACATGCTATTTTTTATTTTTAAAATATCTTTGTAAAACAATTTCAATCACAAAAAGATCTAATTAAAACATGAATGGATAAAAACAACTATTATTCATGTTTTTTTGGATAAATTATGAGAGATAAAGAAAACATTTACTGTTGATGATCATTTTTAATATTACTATATTCATCTTGTTCATATTTATTTTGATGCCATAAATAATACTATAAAAGTTTTGACGTGCTCAATATTATTTATATTACCTATGATTTAAATGGTGTGGAAAAAATATTGTAGCTTTCCTCTCAAAAAACATTTTTTTTTGTTATGTGTTTTTTTTTCAAAATTATTTTTGTTGATTTTCTTTAACATTGAGATGGTCAAAGAGTCAACTTTGTATTAGCAAAAATAAATATTTTTTTTTCAGCAATAACCACAGCACGTGGGGAAACATCATGGATTGCTACAATGTCTCCTCACATTTCCCCCCCAAACAGTTCTTTTCTTTTCTTTTTTCCTTGTTACAATTGTTTTTTAATTGATATGTTTTTTATATGTCATGTTTTTACTGGTCATTGAAGTTGTCTTTAAATCTATTGCATTGATTGGTTCTTTTTGAGTGAATTCTTACATGGTTTAATAAAAAAACTAGAGTTATACATGTAGTTAGTTTATAAATTTTAATATTGAGCTGTTTTATTATCTTATAAGCTAAAAGAGATCGTGGTTTTACTGTGCATTTATCACTGTTCATGTAGACTCAGATCATTGTGGACTTGAATAGTGAGATTACAGAATGCTATAGTTATCATTTCTACACTAAGAAGTGCACAAAGAACTCGTTGGCCGAGTGGTTAGAACCGCGCCCCCGCAATTTTTTGTATAATGATATTATTATTATATGTGTCTGAAAATTGACCAAAGAAGTAACTCAACCAAGTGGTTACAGAGGCGCTTTCCAAGCGTAAGCGCGGGAGTTCAAATCTCAGCGTTGATGATTTCGTTTCATAGCTGTTACAAAAGGTTTTTTATTTTCAAATTTTTTTTTTTAATAACCGGGTTAGCTTATGCGCATCACGGTAAATCGCTGAACTTATTTTTTTTTCAATTTTCATTATTCATTACTGTTTGATAATGTGCTTACCCTTTTTTTTTTGGGTTTCCTTTTTTTTATAATCGTGGTGTCCGGATCAGTTTATGCGCACCATAATTTTTTTTATAACCAGAGTAGCTTCCACCCGTCACGAATAATCCTTGGACCCATTCTTTTACATTTTTTTCTGTTTTTCTTCCCACTAATAATTATTTTTTTTATAATTAAAGTGTCTGAATTAACTTACGTGCATCATAACTATTATTTTATAGATAACCAAAAGAGATCACAATTTCAAATAGTAATTAACAGTGATTTGAACTGTGATTTTTGTTATTCATTACTATTTGAAAAAGGTTATTTTAACTATGGTTCTGGTGAGATATGGCAGTAATGTTTGAGAATGCATTTGTTTTAAAATCTAATGATAGTTTTTATGTTTTCTGACTTTTCTCATTTATTTTTTTATGTGCTTTTTTGTTAATATTTTTAGGTTATAGATAAGACATTCAAAATAATGATAACGATTATCTGTAAGCTTTTTTTTAAAAAAAATATATGTTAAACTAATTATTATTATTTTGAATTTATGTTGAATTTAAGTTGAGTTATAAAATGAAGTAATCTTAATACAGTGAATTTAATAATTCAGACATCTCAATCTTCTTGCTTTTTTAATGATAATGATAATTTTATGCTGATTAATTCTTTGAAATCTACTAAATAGATAAATTTATGTCAATTTAAAATTCATATATATTTATAGAAAACTTGCATTTAACAGGAATTCTGCACAAATTTATTATTTTGTCTAAATTTATACTATAATAAAAAAACTTACATGATTAATTTTTTTTTTAAATGATAACACTTGCAATGGGGTGTAGGGTATGGGCTAATATATATTTTTTGAATGTAGATTTATTTCAAAAAATTCAATGGCAACAGGAAGAAAATCGACTCCTTTGATTTCTTCTCCACTGCTCTCTTTGACAACTACCTACCATATGATATCTATCATGTAACACGTGGTATATCTATGACAACTTCTAGATTTATTATATACATGTTTTTTCATTTAGGACCTTATACTTTTAATCTTGGATTTTATTTTAATTCCTTTATATATATATATATATATATATTAATTATAATATTTCAGATCTAATATTACTGGGAAAAAAAGGCAACTCATAAAAAAACAGGTAGACAAATTTACCTAGGTTATCTACAATTAAAAATCATTTCTAACATATTTTATGTATTATAATTTTACTAATTGAATATTAAAATAACTAATTACAGCATGCAAAAAAAAATAAGTTTATTTTTTTTAAATACAATATTTTTATTTATAACATTTCAGATCTAATATTACTTGGGAAAAAAAGCAAATCATAAAAAAAATAGATAGACAAATTTACCTAGGTTATCTACAATTAAAAAATATACAAACCACTTTTCATTTCAATCACACTGTTCCTTTTAAGCAGAAAAAAACTCATTTTTCTAACATATTTTATCTATTATAATTTGACTAATTAAATATTAAAATAATTAATTATATCACGTCAAAAATCAATTAATTTTCTATATAGAAAAAAGCTTAGCGCATCGCGTGGACAAATAAACTCGTTAGATCTAATGACACTGCTAAAAATTTCTTTATAATCTTAATATTATTTTATTTTCTTTTTTTAAAAATTTAATTCACGACATTATCTCCGGAACCCCCTAAACTATGTCGCAGAGCATGATATTCTATTTCTCTCTCTCTTCAAGTGCCAAAAAAAACCTCGCACAAGAAGCTGGCACCTGACAGCTTACCTCCGAAACAGCAACGACAACATGACCCCACTCCCAGTTTTGCTCTTTCTCCATCAATAAAAATAAAATAAGTAGAATAAAACTTTCATGTAAACCAGCTCTTGTGGGGCCATCAAAATACATCACAGTAGTTTTTTTTATACTGACATTATTATATAACATTTTTAATAACCATAATAAAAGCTTACATTTTCTATTAATTAACCGTAATATTTTTATATTAATTCGTGTGTTAATTAATTATTTCACCTATTTGGTAACCTCTAATTTTATTCTTATTCACAAGTAATTCTAGTATTTATATTTTCTTTACTATAAAAATAAAGAGAAGCTTCTCACAACGCACCAACGGAGGATACAAAAAAGTAGTAAACAGTCAGTCACCTCGCAGACTACACGTGTCGCTATACTCTTCCCTTATATATTTCTCTCCTGATGCCCTCCATTTATGCTCACCACAACCAGACAACAAGCCCAAGCTTCCCCGAAAAGCAAAACTCAGTTTAATTTTTTTCCGCCGGAATATGCAGATGGACTCCCGCCGTCGGCCACCTAAATCGTCACGCACCACATCCTCTAGCGACGGGGGTCCTCTCCACCTACACCATAAGCAGCTTGCCCCTTCCGTCGACGACCGTTCTCTATCACCGACACCGAAAGCATCAGACGCGCTTCCCCTCCCTCTCTACCTGACAAACGCCATTTTCTTCACGCTTTTCTTCTCCGTAGCCTACTACCTCCTCCACCGGTGGCGTGATAAGATCCGTAACTCTACGCCACTCCATGTCGTTACTTTCGCCGAAATCGCAGCCATTGTTTCCCTAATGGCTTCCTTTATTTACCTTTTAGGATTTTTTGGAATCGATTTTGTTCAATCATTCATCACGCGCCCTTCTCATGACGCGTGGGATTTGGAAGATACCGCCAATCCTAACTACCTTATCAACGAAGATCACCGTCTTGTTACCTGCCCTCCTCCCGCAAACACCCCTCCCATCCCCAAAATACCCAATCCCGAGCCAATAATTACACCTTTAGCCTCCGTGGAAGATGAAGAAATCGTTAAATCCGTCACAGAAGGAACTCTGCCTTCGTATTCGCTTGAATCAAAGCTTGGTGATTGTAAACGAGCAGCTGTGATTCGACGGGAGGCGTTGCAGAGGATAACTGGGAGATCTCTAGAGGGTCTACCTATTGAAGGATTTGATTATGATTCAGTTTTAGGACAGTGCTGCGAAATGCCGGTGGGCTACGTCCAGATTCCTGTGGGGATTGCCGGCCCCTTGTTGCTGAATGGGATGGAGTATATGGTCCCAATGGCAACGACCGAGGGTTGTTTGGTTGCAAGTACCAACAGAGGGTGCAAGGCAATGTACGCTTCCGGTGGGGCTACTAGTGTGTTGTTGGCAGATGGGATGACTAGGGCTCCTGTTGTTAGATTCGAGACGGCGAAACGAGCCTCGGAATTGAAGTTGTTCTTGGAGGAACCTGATAATTTTGATACTTTGTCTATTGTTTTTAACAGGTCAGTTTTCATTTGATTCTCTATTTCAGTCTGAGTGTTTTAGATTTCGGCGAAATTATGTTTATTGATATAAAAGGGAAAGATAGGATAGCTGTGGAAGAGGCTGGATCTCCATTTCTGACATTTACCTGTTATTACTATTACTGATGACTGCAGGTCGAGTAGGTTTGCGAGGCTTCAAGGAATTAAATGCTCTATGGCTGGGAAGAATCTTTATATGCGATTTAAATGTAGTACTGGTGATGCAATGGGGATGAACATGGTCTCTAAAGGGGTTCAGAATGTGCTTGATTTCCTTCAGAGTGATTTCCATGACATGGAAGTTATTGGCATTTCTGGTAATGTCCTCTTCTCTTCTTAACCACACTCATAAGACCACCAGCAGCTGCTCAAGTTGCCCTTGTCTTGCAGTTTTTCTTCAGATACTCTTATGTGTTGCTGCCTTTGTTTAGCTACACTTTTGATGCCTTTTCGTTTAAGAATATAAGATTTTCATGTGACGGTCATGCTTTTACTGTCTCTAAATTCTTCTTCTTTCGTGTTTAAACATACATGTAGCTCACAATCATCTTTTGATAAAAGTTCGGGAAGGTGGCCGTGACCAGTGTCACTTCTTTTTCCTGCATCTTTTCTCTTACCTCTTTCAGGGTCTGAGTCATCCAATTTTTTTCTATAGAAGTTAATGGAGTTTATATGTTTCACAACTGGCTAGGTAATTTTTGTTCGGATAAGAAGCCTGCGGCTGTAAACTGGATTGAAGGACGTGGGAAATCGGTTGTTTGTGAGGCAATTATAAAGGAAGAGATAGTGAAGAAGGTGCTGAAAACAAGTGTTGCTTCCCTTGTGGAGCTCAACATGCTCAAGAATCTTGCTGGTTCTGCTGTTGCCGGTGCTCTTGGTGGATTTAATGCCCATGCCAGCAATATTGTCTCTGCAGTCTTCATAGCCACTGGCCAGGATCCAGCACAGAATATTGAGAGTTCTCACTGCATTACCATGATGGAAGCTGTTAACAACGGCAAGGATCTTCACGTATCTGTGACTATGCCTAGCATTGAGGTGGTTCAACTACCCATCTCATGACACTGTGGATGTATTAGCAGATTTATTTATTTAATGATGAAACTAGTTACTTGGTATTGGTGATTTAGAGTCCGCAGGGGAATATTTGAAAAGCATTTTTGAAAAAAATGATTATTCGTTTAAAATTAATCTTTTCATCATCCTCCACCGCAAATCGCAATGAAAAGAAACTTTGAAGCTGACAGAATTTGTGTTTCTGTGTCAGGTGGGTACAGTGGGAGGTGGAACTCAACTTGCATCGCAGTCCGCCTGCCTGAATTTACTAGGTGTAAAGGGTGCAAGCAAAGAGTCACCTGGCTCAAACTCAAGACTCCTGGCCAGCATAGTAGCGGGTTCAGTTTTAGCCGGGGAGCTCTCTCTAATGGCTGCCATTGCACAAGGGCAGCTTGTCAAGAGTCACATGAAATACAACAGATCGAGCAGAGACATATCCAAAGCTGCATCCTCTTAGAGAGAGGGCAGTGCTCCAGCAATGATGCAATGGAAATAAAAGAGATACAGCCTGTACACGTGGGCAAATCCTCCCTCCCCTCCCCTCCCCTCCCCTCCCCTAGTATTTGGTATATATGTTTGTGTCTTCTTGTGTCTTTCATCTCTCCTCTTTGCTGTTAATCGACAATATATTATGTTTGGGGTTTGTGGGGGACCAAAGCATCTCATCAGTGTTTCAAGTTGACTTTCCTCCTTGTCGTTTTATTACCAAGAGGGACTCCTTTCAAAAATTAAATTAGACGAGACGTTCTGGTTTTCGTGGCTTGTAATCAGTCAGAGTTTTGCTTTCAGTTCTTTTCCTTCGCGGATAGAAATGGCTTGAATTTTAGCCGCCATGCATTTATTTAATTGTTGTCTAGACTCTAGAGATTATTTTTTTTAATTTTCACATCAAAATAATATATATATAAATAAAGCAAAATTGCAAAAACACTCTTCAAAATCTAAATATATATATAATTAATAATTTGAAAAAAATAATTTTTTGCCCAAATACTTTCAAACTGAAAAAACAAACAGTGTGCTATGATTCAGACTTCAGGGTCCATGTCACATCTTTTCGGAGTTCTATTTGTTGGAAATTAGAAAATCCCCATTCAGAAAGGCTGTTTTCACACTATTTTCAACAAATCCCCATTCAGACTTCAGGGTCCATGTCACATCTTTTCAAGATCCCCATTGTTTTCACACTATTTTCATGCCCTATTTTCTTTCTTGTTTTTTTTTTAAACTCGTGAAATTATAAACGTATATCAGCCGTTCAATTCGAGATTCTATTTCTGCCGCTTCACCAGCTCCAGCCTGCACCACAGCAATGTGAAGGGGGTGTTTAGGATTCTTTTTAAAAGTATTTTTGAAAAAAAATGAAAAAAAATTATTTTTATTTTTAGGTTTAAATTAATAAAATTTTTTGTTTTTAGATTATTGTAATGTTCTGATATCAAAAATGATTTTAAAAAAATAAAAAAAATATAATTTTAATATATTTTTAAATAAAAAATACTTTAAAAAACAACCGCAACAACACTTCTAAACATGAGTAAGTAAGAAGAAGCCAGTAATTCAGTCTTGACTCTCTCCCATTCTTGCCAGATCGACAATGGTGCGTGCAATTTTGCTATAGGCAGAACACCGACAATGTTTCACAGACACGTGTGCAGATTCTGAAGCTTCGGTTTTTTTAAACGTTCGTGAAAAAGATTGAATTGATTTTTTAATTATTATTTTCAAAATATACCAAGTCAAAAATAATTTTAAGAAGTACAAATAAAAATACAATTTTACTATATTTTATATATATAAAAAATTATATATTCAAATTTATCCTCCTTGATGGGACAAGTAGCAGACATATATGGATTTGAAGCTGGGAAGAAGTTACCATCACTAGAGTCACCTCTTTTTCAAGGGTTTGAAATGTTTGGACGGTAGAAGAAAAGGGGAAAAAAGAAAAAGAAAAATCAGGTGAAGATGACAATTTCTTCCTTCTGTATCTTATAATTTACTTCGTTTAATGAAAATCATAGACGGGTTTCTTGTGAAAAAAGGAAGTGTTTTATTTAAGTCTAAATGCACGTGCTAGATATAAAGATTATTCCAAGAACACGAGCAAACTTTGATATCGTCATGCATTTCTATTTTATTTTAATGAAACAATATTGTAGTTCCGATAGAGATTTCAATCTCGATTCGTCCAAATAATACAGTTTATTGATTTCCTAAAAGAAACATCAGCTTTATTATCACAAATTTTCACTGATACATAAAATTATCATCGTAAGACCTGCCATGAGCCCAGTGGGCTGCAAGCCTAGATAAACATGGACCTAACATAAACCCTTCAATCTCAGGGGTTGGCTTGGATGATCATCCTCTTAAAAAAAGAAGGTGAAACCCAGATGTTCATTTTTTAATAATAAAACGATTCATTAAATTAATAAACTAACTCCATTTACATTATAGTAATATGATAATAAACATATACATACATATATATATATATATCAAAGAGTTGACTTTATTAAATTCATGAATATTAACCCATAATAATTTAAAAATACCCTCCTTACATTGAAACTTGCTTTTATCTCGATCAAACCATCTCACGATCTTAAGCGATAAGACGTGCTTTACTTATGATCCTAAGTCATGCAGGCAAAGGAGGTTCCGTACGACCAGGATCCACAGCAGGTCATGGTCACGTGACCACGGCGATCAGCTTGATGGCATCAATTATTGCTCGAAAACGCAACCACGCAATCATCCATCCAGGCACGTGAACCCATTGCTCGTCCACTTCCAGGAATATTTTCCAGCTCCCATTCTCCTGTCGCCACTTGACAGCAAAGACTCGGACGCTTGCTCGCTCGCTCGACTTCTCTAATGGGGATTAAATACAGCGCAGGAAGTGGATGTCTCTCTCTAATGACATCACTGCCACAGCTACTGGGCTCTGAACGCAGGGCACTTCCTCCCTCGCTGAGCTTATAATGCGGCAGGGCCTTGCGAGAATGAAACGATCGACGGGGAAGGTGATTCCGGGGCCACTTCCATCAGATTTGAAGGGATTCTGTCCGGCGGATTGAGCCCCGATCGAAAGGATTTGGTGACAAGTGGGATCCACCACATGGCACAGTGCTTGCACTGATATAATTTAATTGCAAAGCCATCTGCAACTTGCCCGTGCTTTTTTTGCTGATATGATTAGATTATTTGATAGTGCTGTTAGGCTTTTGTTGTGCTCGAACCCCCTTTAATTATTTCCACTCACTGCTCCAGATCTTGAATTTATTGGCTCGTAGGGCCACTTTACTTGTTATATAACACAAACAAAACTGCTATCTGTGTTTTGCACTGAATTTTAGTGGCAGTAAAACCATGGATGACAAGGAAAAGGTGATGCAGTCTAGGGTTAGCTATATTATATGATAGTAATCACGACCTCATGTTGAAATTTGCTGCATCCTCGTGACAAACTACTGTCAACCAGGTATCCTTCTTCGAGTAGCCAAAGTCTACTTATTAGTTTAAGATAGAAGAAAAATAAAATAAATAAAAACAACTCACTTCAAAACTATATAAAAACAGATTTATTTGTTATCTCCTTCTTAATTTTAAAACAAGATGCTTATTTAAAGCTCGTTAAAAGTGATTCCCGCCACGTCTGAGGATTCTCATATATATATTAGTTTCCATTAATTGTTCTCAACTACTCATCAAAAGTCTGGTTTCTTTATTTATTTACAGATTATATATTTAATAATCGAGAAGGAAATAAAGTAATATATAACTTGGCCTAATTAATTAGACACGCTATAGAAGATTCTGTCTTCCAACTTTTTTTCTCTTCATATTATTTGAGTTTTTAAATAACATTTGTGGTAAAAGAACAAATTTTGCTCGTAAATACCATTATAATTATAAAGTACTATTTCATTTTTTTTTTTGAGATATAAAAAAAAATAAAAATAGAGTGAAGATAAAAATGACATGTCTTCTGTTTTTCTTGTTCTGAAAAGATACATATTTATTTAAAAATAACTCTATAAATATATTTATTCTCGTATTTCTAACTAGATATATTTTTATATCTCTTATGCCCCGAAACAACAACTATATGACTTCATTTAACCTAAAACTTATAGCAAAGAGCGTTATTTAAAGGTTGGATTATGAGAAGAAGCACATAATTTAAGGTGGTGGGATATAAATGCTCAAAAAGATTATGATTTTTCTTCGATCGAGGCATCTCTGAGCATATATATAGGGTGGACGTGGTTGCAGAAGGAGGTATCCAACATGCTGAAGGAGGGAAATGGTATTGAGTGGTCTCCATGACAGGGACGACCTGTATGAATACAAGTGGGAGCTGACGTGTCACCAAGCTTCCTTCCAGTTCAGAAGATCTTTCTCTGCTAGTATTTCTGGGCAGGTATATATGCCGCCTGTGGAGCAAATCTGTAATGATGAGAATATTGCGAGAAACTTTTAGGGCAAGTATACAGCAAGAGTATAACTTGGCGACGACAAGTGAAATGAGGAAGAGCCATTGGTTTCCTACGACGCTAATTTTTGTAAGAATGGTGGGGCTGCGCTCGGGAGAGAGTATCTGGCTGATCGAGGACTACAGGGGCCGGGGAAGACGATGCTTGCTTTGCCTTTTGCTTTAATTTGTCCTTGCATGCCTTGAACACACGTACGGAACACTCCCTCTCCTTCATTCACTGAACTCACCATAGATCCAATTAAACTCCCTATATATAGAAGAGAGGCTATGGCCATCCATGGATGATAATTTGTCTTCAAGTTTTTCAAAATAATTATTCTTTAATTTTATCTATGCTTAATTTGCTTTTGATAAAAATCAATCATCAACGCTTCATTAAAACCATTCTTTTATGTCACCTCTTTTCCACCACAACCATTTTCTTTTCTATTCAAAACTATTAATTATGAGATATTGAATAACATCTAGTAGATGATGATCTAGAATAACAAGGAAAAGATAAAAAAGAAGAAGAAGGTATTGTAGAAAGTAGCATTACAAGTTAAAACATGAATTACTCCACGCCGCCATATATTCTTTATTTGTTAGCATATAGCTCCATACTTGTACAAGTAGAGTTAGATTTATAGGAACGAATCCAAGATGAAACACTGTGAAAGAAAAAACAAAAAATACATTCTCAATCCAGAATAATTAATATGCCAAATAATTCGCTATTTGATAGAAGAATCATTGCCACACTTCCTTGACATTGTTAAAACAAATCATCCAAAAAATGAGGTATTCTTATCGCTGATTGGCTGATCTTCCCTCCACATGATGTAAGCAAATTAATTCATATCTTGATTGGTTTTATTTAAATTAAAGACAAGAAGCAGTGGGCCATAGGCTAGCCCGCTGATCACTTCTACTACAGTGTAGTTATATTAAGGAATCCAATACCTAAATGTATTCTTGACCTTTCGTTTGATATCAAAAAGCAACGACTAAATGCCTATCGATAATTTCTCAGTACGAATTCTAATAAACCCTAATATAATAAATTAATGTTACTGACCATATATAAAAAATAAATTCGAGGTAGCTTTAATTATAGTTAAAGGACAGAAATATAAGATTAGTATCCATTTCATATCATATAAATGATTCCCTTTCCTACTTTATTTTTTTTCTCTACACACCACAAGCTATCTAATTTCTTTTCATTTCCATCTTCATCTTCATCTTCAAGAAATGCATATTAATAATTTTGTTTTCACTAGCTATAAAACATATATTCGATATAGTATATATTAATCCCTCTGATATCTCACTATTTTTTCAGTTTATTCCGAAAAATCATGACATGAAAAAAAAGTTATATACTTCTTCTTCTTCTTCTTCTTCTTCTTCTGGTTTTTATGATCTGAAGTATACTTGCTAGCATAAATTATTCAAGTAACGAAGAAATCAGAGAGATCAAGATAGAGAATTAAGAAGTAAAGGAGAAGAACAGATCAAATTAAAGCTGGCAAATAATAGCAAGTGGTGGGAGAAACTAGATGTGGCAAGGACTGCCACCATGGCTGGTTATGAATCAACTTCTACAGGTAATGACTCTCGCTACCTTCATCACAATCACAACCTTCTCAGACCTGAACTTCATCTGATTCACTTACCTCCATCTATTCCTTCCTCTGATTCTAAAGACAACAACACCCCTTCACCAGATCATGCCAAGCCAATTGCAACTAGTGATCATCACGCGGACAGGACTACTTCTGGCACTAGCAGTGGGGGCGGCGGGACCATTCCGAGTTCCCGCCCTAGAGGCCGTCCAGCTGGTTCCAAGAACAAACCGAAGCCTCCCATTATTGTAACACGGGACAGCCCTAATGCCCTCCGATCCCATGTGCTTGAGGTGTCTAGTGGTGCTGATATAGTGGAAAGCGTGTCCAATTATGCGAGGAAGAGAGGGAGAGGAGTTTGTGTTCTTAGTGGGAGTGGGAGTGTTGCTAATGTTACTTTAAGGCAACCAGCTTCTCCTGCAGGGAGTGTGCTTACTTTGCACGGAAGGTTTGAGATCCTTTCTCTATCTGGAACCGTGCTTCCGCCACCTGCGCCACCTGGTGCGGGAGGGCTGTCCATATATTTGTCTGGTGGACAAGGACAGGTTGTTGGAGGGAATGTTGTGGGACTTTTAATGGCTGCAGGTCCTGTGGTTTTGATGGCTGCATCTTTTGCTAATGCTGTTTTTGAGCGTTTGCCTTTGGATGATCAAGAGGAAGCTGGGGCGGTGCAGGTTCAACCCACGGCTTCTCAGAGTTCGGGTGTGACTGGAGGTGGTGGACAAATGGGTGATGGTGGAGGAGGCAGCAGCACTGGAGGTGGTGGTTTTTTTCCTATGGGAGGAGCTCATCATGGGACTTATCCATTTTCAGCTGATTTGTTTGGATCATGGGGTGGAAGTGCTTCAAGGCCTCCATTTTGATTAGGGTAACAAACTTTTTTTTTTTCTTTCTAAGAGTGATGCTGTTAGAAAAACATTACCTTCAGAATTTGGGTAAGAGTCTTTCTGGTGATCAGCTTTGAATAATTGACGATGAAGCAATGCTCAAGGGAATATATATATATATATATGCAATCAACTTGCCAGTATATATTTTGTATCGATAAATAAACATGGCTGTGACAAAGAGATCGAGATCGGTCTCCTGATTTCTTCATTGACAAGAGGAAAAGGAGTAGAAGAAGAAGAACAAGAAGATGTATATTTATGGAGGCTGCCTTGTATTCCTTCCTTCGTAACAGAAAGGAGCTAGAGCAATGAAATTTACAGATTTGTCAAGGTCAGTAAGTATAACTTCCTGTATAAACCATTTTGGGTTTTTGGTATCGTTTATTTTCCTTTCCTTCTCTTTTTAATTGCCTACTTAATCATATATATATATATATAGTTTGATGCACCACTCTGGCTAGCTAGGGTTTAATATTATGTACATGGTTTTATGTCTCTCCTTTTAATTTATCAAAAAATGTCTCCAATTCCTGGGCAAGAAATATTATATGGTATTTGTTGTATTAGAATAGCAAAATGTGCTGCATCGGCTTAATTATGAATTTCTTCTTCAAATTAATAATACACTTGTGGGAGTTCTCTTGATACACCACTAGTCCCTCATTTTATTTCTGCTTACCCACCTGGGGAAAAGCACCAGTGAAGAAGCCTGTTGTTCCATTTACAATAAAAGAGAGAGGAGAAAACCTAGCTAGTTCTGAACTTGTAGAACAGGAGATGGCCCTAGCTATATATAACTTGCCTCTTTCTATCTGGCTCTTGCATGCCCAATTTACACTTCTTGTTTTGACCAGGCGTTGCAGTAAGTAGAAACTATAGAAATTAATCTTGCTTGCCAGTTAATTAGAAGATGTGATGACGACGACTTTAGCTAGCTAGTTAACGATATTACCACTGTCTAGCTAGGTTAGTGTTCTAGCGCGCAAGAAATATATATATATATATATGATGTTTTGTGGAGTTTTGTGCTTATAACATGAATATATAGAGAGAATTATGTCTTCATTGCCTCGATCCTTCTCAGAAACGGTAACCAAATGCTAGCTACCATGCCCCAAACTTCAGTTTTATGAGCCTCTAGCTAGTTGTGATCAAGTGCCGACAGCAACATCTGAAAAGAAGAAAACTCTGCTTCCCAATTGAAGAGAGAAGTCTTATAATGATGATTTGTTGAGCGGTCTATATATATATATATATGATGTTTTTCGGGAACTCGAAAAGAGGGAAACTTTTGAATTAAGTATTCATCTTTCTGAAGAAAAAGATTTAATCCACCCCGACCCATCTGGCTAGATTAGCCGCGTTTCAGAAGAAAAAAATTAAAAAATGTAAGAGCCATAACCCCAACTCCCAATGGCTTATATAATTTCTTCAGACATGCATATATATATATATACACACACACACACACACACCTTTGCTACGTACTATCTTGTCATGGAACACTCACATGATCACATGTGCACCAATCTTTTGTTTTTGTACGTTTGTCTGTAATTTGGTTTTAACACTGGTCTATGCGCACAATATTAATTATAGTAGATGCACTTTCTTAATTTTTCTATTAACCATGGCACACATTGAATATGTATAACAACAAACTTAGGACCACCATCATACATATATGAGCTAGCCAGCTAATATTTCAACATGAAATGATGAGATTTTGATTTAAACTTGGAGGCCTGTTCGTGCTTTGACTATGCGCGCCTTCATTTGATTTATTAAGAGATTTGCTTTGGCGTGTATAATTACCAACTCTTAATTGAGAATATTAGTTATGGAATGTCTTTCATCCCGACAGCATGTATACTAATGCAACAGCTCATGAGACACTACTCTTTTCCTTTTCCTTTTCTGTTTTTGATTGATATAGCGCCTCAAAACCCTAAATAGAAGAAGAAGAAGAAGAAGAAGAAGAAGAAGAACTTGGTGCTGCTGAAGACTCTATTCATGAGTACTCCACTGAATAGTATATATATGTGTGTGTGTATATATATATGGCTAAAGCCATATATAGAGGTTCATGCATGTTTGTTGCAGAACCTATATTGTTTTTCCTTCTTAATATATAAATGATGAATCGAATTAAGTGTTGCATGATATATCTAGATGCGTTTGTTTTCATTATTGTTTCAATATTTATATATTCTCGATCGCAGGTATTCTATATATTTGCTGGATTCTAAATGTTGTTCGAAAACACAGCGAGTAGCTAGCTAGCTAGGCATTAATATGATGCTTCACAACACCCCCCTCCCTCCCTCCTGTTGCTAGGGAAGCCCACAAGTTCTGTCAATTTTATGTTCTACAGCTAGCGATTCCAACATCATTAATATTGGCATTGCAATGTTATATAGTCACTGTGAATTAATTAGGGCATGCTCTCTTGTACTACAGTATTTTTTACTCTATACAGCACGCAGCAGCAGCAGCAGCAGCTCTTAGATTCCCTCCCTCCCTCCCTCCCTCCCCCCCTCCCTCCCTCCCCACCTTTTTTCCAATTTCTTCTTTTAAAAGTCTGGAGCCAAATTCAAGCTATATATATATATATATATATATATATATATATATATATAGAAGTGGGAGGTGAGAGTGTGCTAAATATATAAATCAAGGCGAAAGAAGCATGCATGATATATTTCAGAGGAGTGGTCGGTCCGTTCGTATTTTCTACTGGAGCAGCGAGATAAAGCTTGCATGCTGATGTGAAATCTAGCTTCTTTATATACATAATGGAACCTGTGATATTCCTGGTCATCAGAACAGGGAAACTCAGGATGATGATGCATGTTTTCTTTAGATGTGCTTGCCTTGCGGGTAAAGTGGTATTTACTACAATAGCCTTATAGTAATTGCATTTTACAGCGAGCAATATTTCACTCCGTTATCCTTAACATTCAATTTATTTGGCCGGGCTTGGTTGTAATTTTATAATGATTATTTTGTTATTATTGTTTATTTTAAAGGCATTTTTTATTTTGTATGAATAATAATAATAATAATAAATGCCACGTGCCTTGCATGAATCAATGCGCTATCCACCATGTCAATTTCAGTGGTGTGTGAGGCTAACTATGCGTTTGATTTGTATTGGCGTGCTCTTTCTTGCTGGGTGTCGTGTAAAAGGTGGTTCAATCTAGTTGGATGCCAGTTTGTTTTTTCTCTTCCTTTCCTTCTCTTTTTTCCTGGAATTCCATGTTGGCCCTGCAAAAAATTATATCACCCTTTTAATTTTCCTTTTTCTTATTCTTTTGATAGGGTCAATCTTCTCTTAATTACAATTGTTTTAATTACATTGATTATTTCTAATTGGAATTTTTTTTTTATTTCATCCATGATCATTTGATTTTTTTAGTTTGTTTGTCAAATTTGGTCCCTATTTTTTTTTGTCCCTATTTGTTTTGCTTTGAATCAATTTCTTTATTAATTTTATTTTCAATTCCATCCTTAAGAATTTCATTTCTTTTTATGTCAAATTTGGTCCTAATATTTTAATTGCTATGTTCTTGAATAATTGTTTTTTCATTTATATCTATAAATATTAATTTCATATATTTTTTCCCTAAACATTTCATTTAAGTTAATTTTTTTTATATATTGAATGTAGTTCTATTTTTCTAATTGCTATTTATTTTGTTTTGCATTGCTTTTTTGATTGATTTCCCCCCTGCAATTTCATCCCTCAATATTTGTTTGAGTAAAATCTTGCTTCTTATTTTTCTTTGTTTGCCTTTAATGGTGTCATATATCTAAAAGATTAGCTCTACTTGAATCTCAAATTCTCTTTGAGTTCATTAGAGTCATAGTGTCATATGAAATATTTTGCAATCAGAATAATCTTTTACCACCCACAACATAACGATTAAACTAGTTTTTGAAGATTCACCTAATTGTTTAATCATAATTTTTTTTTGGAGATTATTATGTTATTTTTAACTAATTTTAAAAATAAATCATGTTATCTTAAGGGAGTTTGATTTATGTTAGATTCATCGTTTATGTCAGATTTATGCCTTTTTTAAAGGGAGATTGATTTTAAATTAAACTAGGTTAGATGTTTTGTTTTTTTTAAATATATATATATATATATATATATATTTATTTTTTGGTAAGAAGGGGGGCTAGAAGCCCAAAAAAAAAAAGTTTACAAAGCAACATAACAGGGCCTCACTACACCCCTAGCATCCGCAACAAGAATATCTCTAAGGAAGTCAGGAGCCTCTTCATGGACATGGAGGTCAAAGTCAAGATTATAACTTCTAGTAGCCAGATCATCAGTAACTGTATTTTGTTCGCGGTAGATATGCTTAATTGTGCAACACCAATTGTCATGAA
Source organism: Salix purpurea (assembly GCA_027405865.1). Lineage (NCBI taxonomy): Eukaryota > Viridiplantae > Streptophyta > Magnoliopsida > Malpighiales > Salicaceae > Salix > Salix purpurea. Next base: position 234,297 of record CM050329.1, on the reverse strand, counting down.
TCTTCATTTTACAGCAGGAAATGATGCTCTATAGAGGATGAGTTGAGACTGTAACAGAAGTTAAGAGAGTGACATCAGCACTAGAATCACACTCAATCTCCACATCCCAGAATCCATAGTCCCAAGCAAACTAAGCCCCCAAAAATACCCCGTAATTCAGCCTCAAGGATGTGGCATGCACCCAAGTTCAAAGCAAAACCCTGGATCCAACCCCGAATTGAATCACGTAAAACACCTTCGGCACCACTAAGACTAGTGACATTAATCTTACTTCCATCTGTATTAACCTTGCAAGCACCAAGTTTGGGAGGTTTCCAATGGAGATAGACCACAATGTGCTCTATAGAATCTGTTTTTTCAATTTGCACCCTATACCAATTCAAGGTATAATCAAGGATAAGATGCAAAGGCTTAGAGAACATAAAAAAACTTTGCTCAAAAATCACCTTACATCTCCATTTCCATATGAACCATAAAGACATCGAAAAAACTAGGTACCATGGATAATAATCTTACTGGTTTGAAGATGCAAAAAATAACCAATCAGCAAACTCCATGGGAGGGTGACAGATATTGGGCCCATTACTACCAAACCTGCACCAAATAAAATGGATAACTTGGCAATCCTTAAACAAATGCTTAATGGACTCTACAAGGTGGGGACATCTCGGGCAAGTTTCAACATGGGTGAAACCTCTCTTATATCATTGGACATTTGTGAGAGTCTTCTTATGGCATAAAGTCCAAAGAAAGGTTTTCACGTTGGGGGGGAATCTTAAACTTCCAGAGAAAGTGTCATTTTCATTTGGGGTTGTTATCCTCCATCAAGGAACTATAAGCAATTTTAACAGAAAAGCAACCATTGGAGGTGAATTGCCAAATACACTTGTCTACCCCACTCCTATTAAACCCAAAATTAATACTAGTAATCAACTTGACAATATTTTCAGGCAGGCAAGCTAGAAGGCACGTGGTGTCCCAAACCCCATTATCTAGAAAGTCACTAACCTTAGTTTGTAATAGCTCCTCAGAAAGATCAATGGTAGCCCATTGACGAAAAACACCGCAGCTCAGCCAATTATCAGTCCAGAATAAGACATCATTCCCATAACCAATTCTCCATTGAATACCATGATCAAGAGTTATAGATCCATAGAGCACACCCTGCCAGATATAGAGGAATCTTTATGGTGCAAATCCTTTACATCTAGGACTCCCCTATGCTTCAAATATTTGTCCTTAAAGACTTGCGCCCATAAACCTTGTTCATGTTGTGCCAACCAGTTTTAGCAAGCAAAGCTTAGTTCATGCAAGCAGATTTTTTAATGCCCAAGCCACCACACCATTTTGGTTTAATCATCTCCCACTTAACCGGATGAGTCTTGGTTGTCTTAGGAGTGTGCCCCCACAATTTTTTTTTTGTTAATCTAATCTAACTTGTTACAAATAGAGATAGGCAGGGGGTTGTTTGTATAGTATAAAAAGGAATCTCAGCTGTAATAGATTGGATAAGAGTAATCCTACTAGCCATAGAAAAAGTATTAGACCTCCAAGATGAAAGTCTTTTATGTACTTTCTCAATGATCTCTTGATAAGTAGTTTTGGAGACTCGAGAGTGGATAAGGGACACACCCAGATATTTACCAAGACAAGCCACGAGGGGGGAACCACTAATGGTAGCAATGGAGTTCGCCAAATCAACATTAGTGTTTGGGGAAACACAAATAGAAGACTTTTCGAAGCTAACCTTCTGACTAGAGAAATTACAAAACTCATCAAAGCACTGTTTCATCAAAGATGCTTGAACAATAGAGGTTTCTCCAAAAAGGATCAAGTCATCAGTAAAGAAAAGATGAGATATGAAGGGGCTATCATAACAAATTTGAATAGATCTCCAAACCTTTTCCTGAACCTTCTGCTGAATGATATGTGAAAGTTTTTCCATACACAACACAAAAATATAAGGAGAGAGAGGGTCTCCTTGCCTAATGTCACGCTTAGGAGTGAAAGTATCGGAAACTTCACCATTCAAAATGGCCTGATACTTAATTGAAGTGATGCAATGCAATAGAAGCTCAAAGATTCTACCCCCAATCCCAATTTCCCGAAGCACATTCCTGATGAAAGTCTAGTGGAAGCACATTTAACCTTACCAGCACCCGTAACATTCCAAATGACAACTATCATTATAATAATATAAAACAAAAGGGAAGATCCGATATTGACCTTCAACAGAACATTTTATCCCTCTGGACTGCAACAATGCCATCATTAGCAGTTGGCAATTCATTACTAAAATAAGAGCCCGATTTCGCAGGGGCTTTCCATGTTTGACTATGCTCGGCAGAGATGGAATCTTGAACATTAGGTGCATGCCCCTTATTAGTAACATCCATACTCTCAATATCAGGAGGCTTGTGATCTGGAGTCAAAGTTATTGTATTTAGAACATCAAGGGAGACAGGAGGAACTCCCATATTAAAGGAGAAAATCCCTTGGACGTCATTCTGAAAATCAGAGCCCTGCACTTGTAACCCAATAACACCCACACAATTGAGAGGCATAGTTTTGTTTCCCAAATTCACATCTGCCATCCTTGACAGAGAGGTCGCACAATCTATGAGGGGAAGTTTTCCCCTTCCAGAACTTCTTTTAGGAGCCGAATTATGAGTTGTTTTTTCAACACCAGCGAGAGAATTCTGGTTGGTATTCGTGGCATGTTTAGAGGCAACACCTCGGTTTCCATCTGCCTCCAAGGCAGTAAAGCGAGACCCAGTAGATAACTGTTTCTTTTGCTCAACATGCACCTTCCTTACTTCGGCAAAAAAATTTTTTTTTGATTTTTTTCCCGTTTTAGTAACATCCACTGACCATGAAGATTAGGAAGATTCTCCTCGATAGCATTGATACCTGCATTCACAGCAGCCCCAAACATCTGATCAGTTCGGGTGGCCTCAAAATTCTCAATTTCCACAGCACTTTTGTCCAGGCCAGTAACATTCTTCATGATCTCTACTTCAGCAGCTTCACTTGCCTGAATTTTAGCATTTTCTTCAAGTGGGCAATTATCCCTCCCATGGCCATAATGACCACACTTAAAACACATCATTTGAATCCCCTCGTACACCACCCCGTAGGTGCGCCCCTCCACTTCAATAAAAGGAGTTAATGGTTTGAATATATCAAGCTCGACACATATACGAGCAAACTTCCCCCTTGATTGACTCATCGTACAAGGATCGACTTTAACTGTGAGTCCAATTAAATTCCTAATTTTCTCCAAGACATCAAACCTGAAAAATTCAACATTCAGTCCATTAGTTCTTACCCAAATTGTCATATGCATGATTTTTTCTTCTTCTGGATCAAACCCCGGTTTCCACCTGTGATGTTACATGCTGACCCACAACATGCCAAGGACCTCTAGTAAGGACATACTTCATGTCTTCCTCAAGCAAGAACTTCACAATAAAAAAAAGTATTCTCCAAATCAATTAAAGTCATTAGTCCTTTAAGCTGCCATCTTCGAAGAAGTCGGTCACGGAGGAAATTAAAAGTAAGCGGCTTGCCCATGAGTTTGATGATAATAGCTGATTTCCAAGGACGATACAAACATTCTTTGATATTATCAGAGAACTGGATTGAAGGGACCTCTCCATGTTGGATAATATAGTCTTCATCTTTGATCACCATATTATCTTCAGCCTTGCCAAAATCAGCAGAGACTTTGTCTTTAAAGCTCATCGGCAGAGAAGGGGGAGAAGAGGGAGATGAAGCAGAGCCTCCAAAAGTTCTCACCTCATTGGTTCATGGTCTTTTCCCACCATTTGGGCGTAAGTCACTCGCTCTAGCAACAAAAGCAAACTCATTCGTCATAGGCTAGGTTGAAAAAGGAAGAAATCACTGTTGGTTGTATCAAGATGAGGGGTGGCTGTAAAAAAATGCAGAAGAGAAATGAGAAAGTGAAGACACGTGAGGCACGTTCCACTAGGGCATCGTGCTTTTCGACGCTCCTTTACGGATATTCTACTTCAAATATATTTTTCAACATGCCACCATTTCATATTTGTTCTTAACATTTTTTTAAAAAAAAATATTTAGAATAAAAGCCCACTTACATGCGGGTTATGGGTTTAGATCATTTTTTTTTAACTAAAAAAATATTGAGATGTTAGGAAGTTGTATACTGAACAAAAACACTTTTAAATACTAAAATCAAAACATATAGGAAGACAATGACACATTTAATCGATATGATGTAGGCATAGGATTCTAACTTCGTTATATTAAGATTATGATTGGGAGATATAATTTAATCTTCCATGATTTGTTTGTGCTTTGTATAAATTAAATTTATTTTTAGATATAAAATAATTTATTTGGTGGTAAAAGATAAGATTTGCGACGAAGAAATATATATTTACATTTGATGATTTTGGTTTTGGATATCAAGCTTATATATATTTTATTTTAACCGGCAATTTTCCTCTTCTTTTTCATAATTTTATTAGTGTGAGTTCTTGCCTATAAAGAGCTTCTTCATTTATGATGATGATTTGTTTTTCAAGTTAATTACAATCGCAAGTTAATGATTTATCTAGTTAGATCCATCCATTATCTTTTAATTTATTATTTGTTTTTTCTCTAAAAAAATATATTTAAAACATTCATTTTCATTTGGCTTTTATTTTTTGCTAAAAGAATTTTTTCCCGGTGACCAGTAAGAGCTAATTGTAAAGCCTTAATTAAAACATGCTCAGCAATTAATTAGCGACATGATAAACAATTGCAGCCTCGAATGTAAAGGTTCATTTAGCTCCAGGGAAAGAGTCAAAGATCACAAGTGTTTCAGCTTTCTCTTCTGTGACGATCAAACATGCCAAGCACTTGCAAATAAAATTGAGAAAAGTAATGTTTGACAGAAAAGACAAAAGAAAGATAGGAGAAGGAAGACTTTATTAAAACAATTTATTTTATTTATTGATTTATTTTCTTTTTTTTTTCTGTTGCCGGACAACAATCAAACACCATCTAGAGAGACGTTAATCGGAGGAATTACTTCATTGTTAATTTTCATGGCTTTTACCGGCCACTGTTGTAAGTTTAACTTTTCATTCGCAGCTAAAAAACTTTCGTCCATAGATAAGGGTTTGTATTGTTATTTTTTTCTCGAAGAAAAAAGTGACAGGACTATTTTGGTTTTGATTAAATACAGAAGAACGCTGGCTTGCCAGATGGTGGGTACATACAACTCATCCAGCTCCGGAACCCTTCGTTGCATCCAGGTGAAGGTCGGAGTGGAGTAGTGTGCCCTAATTGCACCAGCTTTCAGGCATCACCGTGAACATCTTCCCAATCATATTGTATAATTTAAAACAAAAACACAACATTGGATCAGGTAAACATCGCCGAGGCAGGAAAAGTATTTGCCACAAACTGGCTTCTGAGAGTGCCGTGGGAATGGGGCACCGTTTTACCGAATGTTTAATAGACGACGATAAGCCATGAACACTTGAAACTGCTACCAACAGCTATTATAACCGCAGTCGTACACAGGGCTTCCAGCCAAAATCCTCAGGATCAATATGGCTTCCCAGTGACATGCATCCATCTTACATTCAACAGATCTTCTGAAACTATTCTGCACATTGCACATATAAGACAAGCTGGCATCTACAAGGTTCAGCAGTTAGAACTATTTTAACAAGGTGAGAGAAACTTAAACAATCTCAGCTATTCCCTTTCAAGCCTTTGTCTGTCTCTCCCAAAATTTATGATTTCTACCTAGAAAAGTTAATGGATATCCAACTCAAACATGAAGGAAAGTCAAGCTGATCCATGCTCAAAAGGGACACGCACGTGGAGTCGCCCATGCAAGCTAACAACAGCAGATGTCTGAAGTGGATCAATTCTCGTAGGTAAGCTCACAACCTGACCAAAAAAGACAGTTTCAAATGTGTTTTCCAATAAAAAGTTAAAATATTTTAAGGCAATAGACCATCACCACAGAACATTCTGCCAATCCGACCGCACAAATAACATAAACTATTCCACCCTCTAAAGAGATATTTTACATAACCAACAGTCCAACTGCTGGCAGAATCGGTGACTAATTTTTCTCACACCCCATGTCCTAGTTATAAATAAATGATTCACATGCCCTCACTGATGCCAGATTGGACATGCCCTCACAAGTCATCGTGAATCCATATTGGAACAGAAGTACCATTTACTCTTCAGTCAAAGATTATAAAGCAGAAGCACCTCTCTTCTTTTAAAGTTATTATTCTGTTTGGAATAAAAACAATACCTTCTTAAATGGTGTTATACCCCAAGGATTGTCCAGCTGCTCTGGTTGACCTGTTATAACCAGACGTCCAACAGGATCTGACTGAACTCGAACCTGATCCACCAAAAAAAGCCATTTCATGCATATTCTAGGCCGAGCGGTATAGTCAATAATACCATGATACTAATGAATATTTCAAGTTCTAAAAATGAAATAACAAACATCATTAGTTCCTGCAACTATTGTCCTGGTGCAAAAGAAAGACCAACTTGCTTGATGCAAGGAAGTAAAGAGATCATAAAACTAGCTCTCTAAGTTTTTATTGCCAAGTGTGACACAATGCATTCTATCTATAATTTCCACCGAAATATCATCAATGAGGTAAGAGTGAGAGCAGGAGAGACAAACTATGAGAAGGGGAAAAATCAAGAGAAGTTGCTTACTTCTTCACGAAGAAGTCCTGGGACTAAAGCGTATATCTCATAGCAATCTTTCTGTGTATAGGAGCAATATATTAGTCAGTAAGCTATAGTGGAATGAGCTTGACAACCAAGTCAGCATTCAATCGATAAGGCTCAGGAGTATAGAAATTAAGAGGACGGAAAACAGCAGATGCTTACAGTTTCTCGCACATTGATCTTCACCCAATCAGCAGGGGGGCCAATATCAGCGATTTCAGCATCCACACTAAGAAGGGGAAAAACATTTAGCCTCAAAAAGAAAATACCTTATATAATGTGAGCAGTTAGATGTAAAACAGGGCACTTGGACTGATGTTCACATTCTATGGATTTTTTTTCCAATGGTAGTTTGAAACCAAGAACCTAGAACAGTTACAAATAAGCAATGGTTCAATTGTTGAAAGATATAATCTAAATTTGCTACTGAGCTGAGAGATGACTTCATAAGTAACAGTACGATCATCTAATGACCATTTAATAAAAAGTATGAATACAGTGGCAAACAAAACTGAGAAAAATAAGTTGAAAAGGAATGATGAACAATCTTAACTCCTTATCTGGTTCAGCACTCATAGGTCTCTCAGCAAGTTCCAAGTTAGTCTTCTGTCTGTGCAAACCTGCCTCAGAAAACCAGGATCAAAATAAAATTGTATTTCTGTCAAAAACATGCCAACTAGAAAGATCTTGATTTTAGGAGTTGTACCAATACTTTTGAGAGGTTTCTCACGCCTAGCAAAATTTAAGCTCTTGACCTGCCCAAGAGAAATGAAAAGCATCATTTCACTGCAATGTTCTGCACAAATATAAATATAAAAGGAAGTGCATGTTATTGTCACAACAAACCTTAGCAATTGGCTCGCTAACCTCACCATGTCCAAGGTGACGCTGAGCATGCCAACCCTGCATAGCGCGAGCAGCAGCATCCCTTCTTGCCCTGCCAGATCCAGGCACTTGGTACCCACTTGCCTGATGGGGAGAGAGAGAGAGAGGAATAAGAGTACAAATTAGGAAACCAGGGACAAAAGGAATGAGAACCAGAAACCATAGAATTTAACTCTACTAAACTAGTTTGTTCCAAACAACTTCAGCTCACAAAATCATCGGTATACAAATTCCAATAAAAACATTGTTTTCCCCGAGCTTAAGAAAATACATAATTTGTACTTGCACTAGCCATAGGCTTCTGGTTTTCTCCTCATCTTGTGGTTTCCTCATAAGCAAAACTACGTTAAATACAGTATGGTTTATCAGCAATTTGTATGGCTGACAAGAGACAGGCACTAACAATAATAATTGATCACTTCACAGAAGCATCCATATAGTGATGCACACAGATTTCACATTCAGCAATATGCCAGGATTTATCATCCTGTTTCATCCAGTGTAACAGACTCTACCATCTTTTGTGCCAGTGATGAAATTGATCAATTCCATTACATGCATGTACACAACCAGAAAGATGCATGGATTTAGTGAACTGTGAAAACTTTAATAGCTTTTAATCATAGAGTGCACTTTTCTCTCATTAAATACAGCTCTGTGACCACACATTGCACATGTTGTAATTTTGAAATAGAAATCTATATATGCTATAGTAATATGAAATGATTGCCTACTCCCTATATTTGTAACAAATGAAGTCTGCTTTAGTAGCCTCAATTTTCAAAATAACAAAAAAAGGCTACTTGATGCATTGATTTCAAAGCAAGACCGGAAGTTCAACCACTTGAGCTCAAGTTCAGTTCAATATTGCAAATGAACGAGCACGAGCCAAGCTTTTATTCAATAGCACTGAGCAGTTCTGTAAAGGTTCTAATGATTCTCTCTTTTCAGCAGGTAAAAGATTTTGGAGATGCTAGTCAAACAAAAAAAGTAACAACAGAAGTTTACCTCCTTTTCAACACTAGTAGCCTGATGCAAGGGTGAACTAGGAAGTTGAAGCTCACCAGTCTCCTTCTTATGCTTTTCATATTCCAAAAGTGCCTGCAGTAAATGAAGGATCAGGAGTAGAATTTACAAGAAAGTCACAGAAAACAGCAATCCATTGGTCCACCACTTTAAATCACCCGGATAGACAGTTAAACTCACTTCAATTCCAAAAAAGATAAGCCTGGACAGTTTTCAGCACCGACAAATTCTATAATCTGTGTCCACTCTAATGCTTCTGTCATTAGATTTCCTAGCCAGCACTTCAATTAGAGGAAATAAAAGTTTTAATTTAGACTTATATCTAACCCATTGAGTTCCGACACTTATTACCGAGTACAAAATGGTTCTATACACAACATTTTTACCACAAAAAAAAAAAGGAAAGGAAAGAATAAAAGCAATTACCTTCTCATAGAAAATGCGGAATGTCCAAGACACTGTTGTGCAGGTCCTGCAAGAGAGAAAAATTGGATGACTTAAATGATAATTTCTTTTCCAGATTTTAACCATCCATATAATTATAGCCACCCATGCATAGCCCGCAACAAAAAAAGATGCAACGAACAGAAACTGTCTGCTGCGTAAAAGGAAAGTACTGAAAAGAATTTTTAACTGAAAATGGTTAATGATCCCATGCCAAATCCATGCAGATTTGACAAATTACTTAAAAAAGAATTGGCCTTGTAATCCTATGATAAACCATGCAAATTGTATGCTAAAAAGAATTTTGCTTACTTACTTGGGAGGGTGGAAAGACTCTCCCACTTGCCGCCACAACTTGTTCACGGTAACCTACATATATGAGAGATAAAAAGCAGCTGTCATAAGTTAATGGCAATAAACCCCTGAAAATCCATGAACTCCACATTTCATAAAATGCTGACATTTTCTCTGCTAATGATACTGATTTTATTTGGATGTGCCATACTTCTCCATCCATTCTCATTTATGTCCCTTATCTCTTGGTCTCATCCATTATGACTGATTCTCAATTTTGTTCAAGGTGATTGTTGCTTCAATTTTTTGCCTTTCATTATCCTACATTTAACCAACGTGAGGAGAATTCCAAATTCCCCGCCAAATTAAGCTAGCACTACCAAATTCCATTAGCATTAGAATTTGGTTGTGCTAGCTTAATATGGAGGAATTTGGCAATACTTGGTTGCAGTTTGTAGAAGCAGGCGTGCCTTTTCAGTTTTGAGGAGGAATAGAAATATATTTAATAACTTTTAAACCCCCAATCAAAAGAACAAACCTACATTGTTCCAGACATTATAAGAAAAAAGAGGCTGACAGCACATGCAGGTGTTTTGAAGCACAATGCCCATTATGCTCAACAACAGGAATAGAGCAACCTGCTATGTTTCAAGTAACTACTAATGCTACTCATAATTACCGTGCTTATTTATAATTGATCTAGCCAAAAATGTGGGATATTTAATTTCCAGCAGTAAATAGTCAACACTACTGATCACTACTGATTCAGCCTAACAGTTTCTGCTGCAAGGTTTTCGTATTTCTTACATCAATTCCAGAAGTCATGCTTAACATACAGCAACAAAATCCATTCATGTGCAGAGATTTTTTGCTGCCAAAGCCTAAAACCCACAGAATATGAAAAATGGTGCTGAACATCGAAAGAAAACACACATACCACTTCATAGCCACCCAGTTTGATCACAGATCTCCACAACCTAATTCCCAGGGGAAACACGACAATATTAACTCACACCTACAAGCCAGACACTTATCATTCAATAGAGAAAAAAGCTCCAATTATTTTCACATAAAACTTACTTCAGGCAGTTTAATGGCTCCCCATAAAACTTGGGGGGCTTGAAATCCATGGTATTCTGCTTATAAAAAGTTTCCAGCTCCTTCATGAATGCAGCTCGCTCTTCTGGGGTCCCAGCAACATCAGCCTCCCCCATCTACATTTCAAACAACATATAATCATTTCATCACAAACACTACATCCACTTCCAAGATTCCAAACATTTGGATGCCAGCTTCAATTACCTTAATATCCGTCCACACGTTCTTGGACTTTGCCGCATTATCATCCTTTGCTTTAGGAGTCGCATGCCTCCTCGGGGTCGATGGAGTAGAAGTTTGTGGGTGATTTTGAACACAGCCACCATCATCTCCATCAGTTTTCTCTTCCCCCACTTGCTGATTAATATTTTCATCCGTAGCATTTTTCTCATCAGGCAAAGCTTGAGTATCACTCATGGGAACATCAGTTGCCAAAGTCACAGTGTGGTCATCGTCAGCAACAGATGTCTGCCCATTTTTATTCGACTCTTGTTCCACTGAAGCATCAGCAGTTTCTTCCTGCTCTTCAACAGAGACCTCACTCGGCTTCTTAGCTTCCTGGTCTACCAGCAAATCTTTTACCGTAGCCATTTCACTATCTTCCATTTCGCTGATTAATATTTTTTTTGGTCCAGCTCACCCTGTAAACAAATATAATGAATTGTTGCTAATATTGTCTTTATAATACCTCATATTAAGCTAAATTAAATTAATATCTTTTGGGAAACGATTAAAATACAGGGATAAGTCACGTTAGCCTCTAGTAAAATATTTTGTGACGAAAAACAATAGTAATTAAAAAAAAGAATTATCACTCCCGAAAATCCGGTTCAAGTTTGTTTAGAAATAGATTTTCAATGTTTAAACCTAACAACAACAACTATACAATTCAAGATTCAAGATAAAGGGCAAAAAAAGAGTGGTAAAAGCTTGCCTTTCGGAAATTGTAGAGGCGGAGAGAGGCAGAGGTTGAGAGAAGGGAGAGAAAACGGCAGCGTATTAAGGTTTGAATTTGAGCAGAAGCGGGCAATGCAGGTGAAGAGGAAGGCGGAGAAGGGTAAAATCGAGTCTTATCCGGCGAACGTAACGTGGAAGATAGGGTGTGGTCCGTGCCAAACTCAAAGGAAAGACAGTTCGATTAGCGAGTTCTTTCGAATTTATCGGCGAAGACAGGGTTAATTGTTGAGAGAGAAGAGACGAGGAGGAAAGTAGGGGATCAAATCCATGGCTGTGGGGTGGGAGTGTGGATTTTCTTTCCTTTCCTTCTCTGCTTTGATATAAATAAATCTCCTTTGACTCTCAAGGAAATCAAATCACCTGGATGGAAGCTTTTTTTATTACGGAGCCGATGCTGCTGATCTTCCTTACCGTGCCCTCCTATTAAGACCATATTGCCCTTGTATTTCTTTTTTTTGGGTAAAAGAACCCAAATAAAACAAACAAACTACAAAACAACAGAATGGGCCTTAAAGTTAACAGAAATACAAGTTAACAGAAATTCCTCTTTTTTTTAATGATAAATAAGGAGATTCATTTCTTAACCCCATTTTCAGTATACATATATAGGACTGGAAAAACAAAAATATGTATTTTTTTTTTTTGTGAGAAAGTAGCTTAGAGCAAGTCCAATGGTAAGAGCCATTTTTAAGAGTCAAATCTGTAAAATGACTCTTGAATAGTGTTTATATGACTTTTTTGTTGATGTGTGCTCCAATGGTAAAAGCCATTTTGGAGAGCCATTTTTTTTAAATATAATTCAATTATTTTATATATAGTTTAATTATGCAATTAATTATATAATTAATAGGAGTAAATTATATAAATAAATAATTGCTTCTAAAAAACCTTCAAACAATATAATTATTAATTTAATTTTTTATTTTCTTGTTAAGGTATATATATATAAAAACGCACACGTGGCTCCAGATTTTTGAAGCCAAAATTTTGGCTTCTTTGCATCTGAGCTGCTACAAATAGCAGCTCAGGGCAGCAAAGCCAATTTTGGCTTTGCAAATGGCACTCTCATTGGAGTGCCGAAAACTACTAAAAATTACTAAAATATTCATTTTTTATTTATAGCTCCCCATGTAACACTGCCATTGGACTTGCCCTTAAGGTAAAGGGCCCGTTTCTAAAATGTATCCAGCCCAGGCCCAGTCCATATGTAATAACGTCTACGGCGAGGGGGGGTAGTCTTGACTCTTAACAGAATAACAAGAGGCCGGTCCTTCTAATATAAACACGAACACGGGAAAAAAAGGAAAAAAACGGAACGGAAAGGAAAGATCGATCCACAAAAATCAAGTGGCAGTAAGCAATTAGGGTTTTCCAGAGATCTCTCTCTTCATTTTCGAAGACCTTCTAGGTAATTTTCCTTTTCCTCTCGTAATCCACTCCTTACTCTTTGCTCGTCCTCTTCCTCTTCCTCTTCGATGACTGATAAAATCTAATTTTGAATCAGGTGGTTTACCAACATAGTTAGGTGCGTAGGTGCACCGCCATAAGCTTTTTGTGGCACAATTATATTTTATTGGCATTTTCTGTTCATTGACGTGCTAGGGTTCATTTCTAAGTGTTCCATTTGATCTCATTCGTAACCGACTGGCTAGACCTGAACGGGAATAAATAATTCGGCGTAATATATTAGAAGCAGCGGGGGATTGGTTATGCTTATTGATGTTTCGTTGATTGAGCATTAAAATAAGCAAGCGAGCGAGTAATTATGGAGGACGTGAAACATAAATCTAGAAAAGATGATTCGGAACGGAAGGAGGAGAAAGAGGATTCAAAGAGGAGTCATAGAGACAGGGAGAGGGAGAGGAATGGAGAGAGGCATCGAGACAGAGAGAAGAGAGAAAGAGAACGCGAAAGCACCAGGCGTTCTGATAGAGACAAGAGTAGTGATTCTGATGACAAGGAAAGGGAGAAAGAGAAGCATAAAGACAGGGATAAGGATAGAGCAGCAAGGAGTAAGGATAGGAACAGAGATAGAGACAAAGAAGGGAGAGACAAGGAGAGGGACAAAGACAGAGAGGAGAAGAGGGATAGGGACAAAGACAGAGAGGAGAAGAGGGATAGGGAAAAGGAGAGAGAAGAGAAGAGGGATAGGGAAAAAGAGAGAGAAGAGAAAAGGGAGAGGGAGAGGGCAAAGGAGAAAGATAGGGAAAGAGAAAGGGAGAAGAGGGAGCGTGAAAAGGAGAGAGATAGAGAGAGGAGGGAGCGTGACAGAGAAGAAAGGGAGAGGGAGAAGAGGGAGAGAGAAAGGGAGAGGAGGACTAGAGAAAGGGAGAAGCGTAGGGAATTGATTAGTGACAGTGATGATGATTCCAAGGACCGTGACAAGAAGCGGCGAAGAAGAGATGATGATGACTACAAGGAGAGAGTGCGTGAACAGAGCATTAGCAGGTCAAACAGGCACAAGGATAACAGTGAAGAGAGCCCGAGGAAAACGAGTGACGAGGAGGACTCTGATAAGAATGCGATCAAAACCCGAGAAGAGGAATTAGAACAGGAGCAGAAGAAATTGGACGAGGAGATGGAGAAGAGGAGGAGGAGAGTCCAGGAATGGCAAGAGCTAAGGAGGAGGAAGGAAGAAACTGAGATAGAAAAGCATGGGGAAGAAGCTAATGTTAATGAACCCAAGACTGGTAAAACCTGGACTCTAGATGGAGAATCTGACGATGAAGAAGCACCTCCCACTGGAAAATCTGAGACAGATATGGACCTGGAGGAAAATGCAAAACCTGATGAAGACATCAAAGATGCAATGGTAGAGGACACTGAAAATGACATCCCGGCTCCCCAAAATGAAGATGATGCCGTTAATGGGGATGAGGAAATTGATCCACTTGATGCATTTATGAATTCTATGGTGTTACCTGAGGTTGAGAAGCTGAACAGTACTCTGGCTACTCATACTGCTGATGACAATAAAGCAGACTTGGAGAATAAGGATAAGAAGGAAGAGCGAATCAATGGAGAACAGCGAAAGAAAAGCTTTAATAAATCTCTAGGGAGAATTGTTCCAGGAGAAGATTCTGATTCAGACTATGGGGATCTTGAAAATGGTGAAGATCCTTTAGAAGAGGAGGATGATGATGAGTTCATGAAGAGGGTGAAGAAAACAAAAGCTGAGAAACTGTCCATTGTTGACCACTCAAAGATTGATTACAATCCTTTCCGGAAGAATTTCTATATTGAAGTGAAGGAGATCTCGAGGATGACTCCTGAGGAGGTCGCTGCATATAGGAAAGAACTGGAGTTGAAATTACATGGAAAGGATGTGCCAAAACCAATTAAAACCTGGCACCAGACAGGACTCACAAGTAAAATTCTGGAGATGATAAAGAAACTTAATTACGAGAAGCCGATGACAATTCAAGCTCAGGCCCTGCCTATAATCATGAGTGGGCGGGACTGCATAGGCATTGCAAAAACCGGTTCAGGCAAAACCCTTGCGTTTGTTCTGCCAATGCTGAGGCATATAAAGGACCAGCCTCCTGTGGAAGCTGGAGAAGGACCGATTGGGCTTGTGATGGCACCCACAAGGGAGCTTGTGCAGCAGATCCACAGTGATATAAAGAAGTTTGGTAAGGTCTTGGGTATCAGATGTGTGCCTGTTTATGGAGGTTCTGGTGTTGCCCAACAAATTAGTGAATTGAAACGGGGGACAGAGATAGTTGTCTGCACTCCAGGCAGAATGATTGACATACTGTGCACCAGTGGAGGAAAAATCACTAATCTTCGCAGAGTTACATATCTGGTTATGGATGAAGCTGATCGGATGTTTGACATGGGGTTTGAACCTCAAATCACAAGAATTGTCCAGAATATTCGCCCAGATCGTCAAACTGTACTCTTTTCTGCCACATTCCCTAGACAGGTTGAAACTTTGGCTCGTAAAGTACTAAACAAACCTGTGGAAATACAGGTCGGTGGGAGGAGCGTGGTGAATAAGGACATTACTCAGCTGGTTGAGTTAAGAACAGAAGATCAAAGGTGGCTTAGGCTTTTAGAACTACTTGGTGAATGGTACCAAAAGGGAAAAATTTTGATATTTGTCCAATCACAGGACAAATGTGATTCATTGTTTAGGAACTTACTGAAGTTTGGTTACCCTTGCCTCTCACTTCATGGTGGTAAGGATCAGACGGATCGTGAATCCACCATTTCGGATTTTAAGACCAATGTCTGCAATTTGTTGATTGCAACAAGTGTTGCAGCCAGAGGTTTGGATGTAAAGGACCTAGAATTGGTGATCAATTATGATGTTCCAAACCACTACGAGGATTATGTCCACCGTGTTGGTCGAACTGGCCGAGCTGGTCGCAAAGGCTGTGCCATCACATTTATCTCTGAGGATGATGTGAGATATGCACCGGATCTTGTAAAAGCATTGGAACTCTCTGAGCAAGTTGTTCCACAAGACTTGAAAGCTCTTGCTGATGGTTTTATGGCAAAAGTGAATCAGGGTCTTGAGCAAGCCCATGGAACAGGTTATGGTGGAAGTGGTTTTAAATTCAATGAAGAGGAGGATGAAAAGAGAATGGCAGCAAAGAAAGCACAGGCAAAAGAATATGGCTATGAGGATGAGAAATCCGATTCAGAAGATGAAGATGACGTTGTTCGGAAGTCAGTTGGTGACATCTCGCAGCAGACTGCCCTTGCTCAGCAGATAGCAGCTCTCGCTGCTGTCTCAAAAATCCCTGTACCAGCACCACCGATATCTCATTCTGTTGTCCAATTGCTTTCTAATGGTGGTTTACCTGTTTCTCCCAATCCGGTTCCAGTAGTTGTACCTGTTACTGGGCTGCCTTTTGTTCCTAATAATGAAGGGGCTGCCAGGGCAGCAGCACTTGCAGCTGCCATGAATTTGCAACACAACCTGGCAAGGATCCAAGCTGATGCAATGCCTGAACATTATGAAGCTGAGCTGGAAATCAATGATTTTCCCCAAAATGCTCGGTGGAAAGTAACCCACAAGGAAACATTGGGCCCAATTTCAGATTGGACTGGGGCTGCCATTACTACCAGAGGACAGTTTTTTCCACCAGGCAAGGTGCCAGGGCCAGGAGAACGCAAGCTCTACTTGTTCATTGAGGGTCCTACTGAACAATCCGTCAAGAGAGCTAAAGCTGATCTAAAACGTGTCTTGGAAGACATCACGAACCAGACATACCAACTTCCTGGTGGAACTCAACCAGGCAAATATTCGGTTGTATGAGTGTAAGTTCAATTAAAACTTTCCCTATTTCACTCTGGAACTTGACTACACAATGATGTTTGATTTATTTATTTTGTGTGTTATTTTTTGCATTTATCTTTATAATTTATCCTTTTTTTGTTAATTTTAGTTTCCTTTTCTTCTTGCTCGTGGAGTTGGGACTTGCAGGCAATGCTTGAATGGTGTTCATTGTAGTTTGAAAATTGTACAGTTACAGTTTTTCCTCCTTTGAAAATATGGATGATTTTGGTGCGTGGAAGTCAGGGAAGGATTATAGACTTGGTTCACCGGGTTTCCCAAGAACACAACAATACCCTTGTAGAGGATGATGAGTCAAAAGCAATTAATCGTTTCCTTTTTTGTTTAATTTCTGTCTCTCATCTCCTACTATATTGTTGTATCTTGTAGCTTCTCAAGATATCCATAAGCTGTTAAACTTGTTGTCCATTTCCATGTCTCCTTTTTCCCTTTTAATCTGTGTTCTTTCTTCCTTTTTGTTTTTGTCCCTTTTCATTTCATTTCCCCGTGGCTCGAGGGACGCTTTAAGCCTATGCTGGCATGTCCAATGTATCCTCTGCCCACATTACCCTTGTCTATGATGGCTGTTGAAGAGATGGCGATCTGGTGCGATGCTTCTGCTTTCTAGTTTCTATAGATTAACAAAGTGGATTGTTTGAAACTCCTGTGCTAGCATATTTTGCATTCTTTTTTTCCCTGCTGCATCGCTTTTGGGGTCTGATATCTTGTTTGGGTTTTGCAGGTCTGAGTAGAAGAACTGGAAAAGTCACATCCCTGAGAGGCTTGCTGCTCCAAATGAAGCATAAACCAGAATAGAAGGATGGCAACAAGTTTATCGTTGGTTTCACATTATTTCTGAATCTAAGATAGATTATTGGTGTCCGTGAATTCTTTTTTGACCCCGGGCTCTGCCCAGATTGGGTTATCGGTTACTCTGATTGTGCAAACTTGAATGGATGTGAAGCAGCTTATTGTTTGGCTTGATCAGTAAGTATTAATTGAAAAAAAATCCAATTTCGGATCCACCATTTACACAACAATTTCTATCATGAGAAAGAATATGTTCCGTGAGTTGAAAGACAATTCACATTCCAAACGCACGCCTGCCTTTTATGATTGGAAAATCTGATAGGATAGAAGGAATTTGATGTCTGGGTTTCAAGCAAGGTGCCGCTGGCTGAATACAAATTCTTCCTGTTATTATAGTAATAAAACTTAACAAACCAATTTCAGGTCTGGTCTACCGATCAAAACGATCATCCTAGATCAACTTAACAAACCTAAAACAAACAAAATCAAAACAACTTTGTTTTTATAAATGAAAAAAATCAAAAAGAATTTAATAGGTTTAACCTGGTCAATTTGGGTATCTAATGAGGTGGACAAAAGAATATATCGGACCGGTCTAGAATTGAAGTTAGCCAGGTCATGGGTCCGGGATGGCTCATAATTTATAACTCATATTATTATACAATTATTGATTTTAAAACTTAATATAATTGTTTTTTTTAATTTTGTAAGTTTAATATGCCTTTTTTTAATTGAGGATAAAGTATATATAAAAATATAATAAACTTTCTTACATGTTTTATTATGTAAACAGGCATGACTGATTTGAATGGAAAGTTTCGTGTAGTCGTGATAGAAATCTCCAGTTAGAATAATATGGAGGTGTGGAGAGAAATTGACGAGATGAAAACACTACGTCCAGGCCCTTTTCCACTTCAAATGATAATTAAGGGGGGAAAGGCATGGGAAAAAAAAGCGGCTGTTAAGGAAGTGGTCTGTGTTCAGCCAACCTATATGCATTGAAGCTAAAAATAAACCTGTGAAATAATCAAACTATCGCTTGTAAGTGAAGCTATAAATAAGAATAGGATTGTGAATGGTTGGCTCCATAAATCAATGGTGGCTAATATGGTAAGCTGCTTTCTGACTTCCTTATTCGCCAATGGCAAAGAGAAAGCAGCCAACCTCCGCCATTGTTTACGCTACCTGTTGCTTTCCTAGTTTTATTTCCTTTTTCTCTCTTCCAAAAAAGGAAAATAAAGGAGAGACCGCAACGTTTCTTTGAGTTCTTGATGACTTCTATCCTTCATTTCTTTTTCTTTTTCTTGACAGGTTCTTATCCATTTTCATCAGTAGAACTGACTCCTTGCACGCACTCGCCCATATCTCTATACTATTATGTGCACATAGAGTTTGTATGACAAGGCAAATAAATCCTCCCTGGAGACAAAAGCTAGCATTCAATTTCTTCTCTGTGTTCTATCAGACATCTTTGGCAGCTTTGGCTAGTTTTTTGGAGAATTCTTCGACAGCTGTTTTCATGGATCTTGTTTCTGCTTTCATTTGCTTTAAAATAATGGTATTTTGGGATCCCAAACAAATGCTTGCCTTGAATTTGGCAGTGCTGCTTCTTGCGTACATATTATCTCAAAACTTCCTGAGTGCAGCGTGTTAGAAATTCTTTAGGGAACCGAGAGGGATTTGGGGAAGAAGATAATGGGAAAGAAGGTAAGAAGGAGAACACGCTCTCTGCGTGAGTGCGTGAGGGAGAGAAAGAGACAGGGGAGGGAATTCTGAATTTCTTGTTATATTTTTCTTGTTATCCTTCTGTGTCCATCCTTGGGAAATATATAAAGACAACCCTGTGCTTGCCAGAGTGGCTGCTACTGAAGCCTAGATAGTTCTTCTACTAAAATAAAATGGCTGCACAAACGCAGTCGTTTAGGGACTGCAGAAAACGCAGTCGTTTGTCTACATGAAATTAAAATCTAATTCCATTTCCAGCTTCTCTCCTATTAGTCTTCGGCTCATCCTTTCCAGTTCGTGACACCTTTGTAGTTAATTTCGCCCTTCCTACGAGGTTCAAATATCCCCTTTTTTTCTTGGTTTTCTTCGTCTTGGTGATGTTTTAGTTGGAAATTAAAAGGATTTCATTCAAGTCATAGGACTTTCCTCGGTGAAAATCATCTCTATGTTTGATTAAGAAACTTCAACATGGGGCTTTTGGATCTCTTGATTGCTTCATCGATTCCTGTCTTGAAAGTGCTTTTGATAACAGCAATTGGATCATATCTTGCTCTTGATCATGTTGATGTGTCAGGAGAAGATGCTAGAAAGCATGTAAATAATGTAAGCTGCTGTTGATGCTTGTATTTAATTTGTCTACCAAGACAGCTCCCGAGAATTCAAACCCAGCTGTGAACTGCTGAATCACTTCCTACAATGTTGTTTGTTTGTGTTAACTGGTTGAGTTCTATGTTTTCAACCCAGCCCTTCTCTCCTCCAACCTTGCTGAAACTATTACATATGACAGCATAAAGAGGATGTGAGTCATATTTATGTGATTAATTTGAGCTATATCCTATGCTGTTCAATGTTCGATTATAGCAGCTGATTTTAATAATATGTGGTTGAATTCAAACCCAGCTGTGAACTGCTGAATCACTTCCTACAATGTTGTTTGTTTGTGTTAACTGGTTGAGTTCTATGTTTTCAACCCAGCCCTTGTCTCCTCCAACCTTGCTGAAACTATTACATATGACAGCATAAAGAGGATGTGAGTCATATTTATGTGATTAATTTGAGCTATATCCTATGCTGTTCAATGTTCGATTATAGCAGCTGATTTTAATAATATGTGGTTGAATATACAGGTGGTTCATGCCATTCAATATTCTCATCACATTTGTTATTGGTTCCATACTTGGCTGGATTGTTGTCCAATTCACCAGACCTCCCTCACACCTGCATGGCCTCATCGTGGGTTGCTGTGCAGCAGGTAAACGCAAGTTTCATGCTGATGTTTCTTATCATGATCCCAGCAATCTGTAAAGAAAAAGGAAGCCCGTTTGGATCTCCTGGATATCTGCGAGACACTTGGATTGGGTTATGTTTCGCTTTCAATGGCGGTAGGTGCTTGATAGTTACCTATCAGCTCGCATTGCAAACTATTTATGCCTGTATAGTATTATTAATCCCTACTGGTACAGGAAACATAATTTATCATGTTGTCTGACTTTGATGATTTAATTCTGTGTATTGCTGCGTCATTTTTTGTAAGAGAACTATTTTTTGTAGGTTACACACCAATACACAGGTTCATAGGTTTACTTGTAAATGGAAATGCTACCTTGCAAGTTGATCAAGAGAACATTTTTTTGAAGATCTGTGCCATTTTTCAACAATCTGTAAAAATATTCTGTAGAAGTTTGTGGGTGTGTATAATGGATAATGGCACAAAAATATTTTGTAGAAGTGGAAGTAATGCACATGAAAAGCAAAACTTATTATGAGTTAGTTAGAAATGGCAAGCAATAATGGCATTGAATTGATGAAGGTTCAACATGAGCAATCATCCTAAAGACAAATAGATTTGATCAGTAGTATATGCTTGAGAGAAGCAAATAGATTTTCAGACAGATTTTCTTTTAGCTTGTCCTATGATCATCAAAACAAGGCTGCCCGTCCTAATCACAACATGGTGTTTCTTAGAGACGGTCCTTCTCCAGATCATCAAAGTAAGGATGTTCCATGGCTTTCTTTGCTGAGATACGCTTTGAAGGGTCATACTGCATCATTTGCTGCAAATACGAGCATTTGAACAAAGTTACAGCATTGATCTGTGAAAACTATCAGAAACCATTCATTGTCGATGAACATGATGACTTACTGCTAGTAGATCCAGCCCATCCTTGTCCAAATTAGTTACAGCTGATGACAGACTCTGAGGTTTCCATTGGGGATACTCATGCCAGTTCATCAGGTTGCTTACTCCTGGCCACATTTCTTCATTTGGAGTACCTAATAACCTGCACAAGAGTTTCAAAACGTATGAAGAGAAATGCAATTGATAAAGAAAGACCAAAGGCCACTATCATTGTGCAAGATTCGTCTTGCCAAACCTGAAAATATGTAGGAGCTGTTGTAGTTCAGAGTCTCCAGGGAAGAGTGGTTGCTTTGTGGCCAGTTCAGCTAGAGTTGAGGCAAAACACAAACACAGACATTGAGCAATACGAGATTTGGCAGATTGGTGGAAAAATTAAGGACAAGTGATAAGAACAAGGAAATCCATACCAAATATACAGCCAACAGACCATACATCCACTGCAGTTGAGTAATGGGTAGCCCCCAGGAGGACTTCAGGAGCTCTATACCACAAAGTCAATATCTGAAACGGAAATCCCACTTAATTAGCTCAACAAATTGAAATTGTAAGAGCATGAGAGAAGAATGGTGGTAGAAAGCATGCATTAATTTAATTTAATTACCTCATGGGTATACTTCTTAATAGGAAGTGTAAATGCTCGAGCTAGTCCAAGATCAGCTATTTTAAGCATCATTGTCTTGCGGTCCATCAACAGGTTATGAGGCTTAAGATCCCTGAGAGGATGAGAGATAAAGGGTTAGCATATATGATGATTAAAATGGCTATCGTAAATCAGAATTGTTAAGCAAAGAAAAAGAATAAAAGGAAACCTGTGTAAGACTCCATGGCCATGGCAGAAAGCCACACCCTTGCACAACTGATACATCAAGCTCTGCATAACAATAAGGACCGTACAAATTTAGGATCAGATTAAAAAAGAAAAGAAGAAAAACCTCTCACACTAATAAGAAAGGGGTAATGTTGAATTTATACACCTTAACATTTTTGACAGGAATGTTCTCTCCTGTTTGGCGGAAGCTTCGGATAAATTTCTTGAGATCGGTGTCCATGTACTCAAAAACTAGATACAGAACTGTCTTGCCTTGTTTATTCTGCCCTTGTTTCACGTCCATCAAGCTATAAATTAATGACAACATTAATGCATAATTACATTATAAATTAAACTAAAAATAGAAGAGAAGATCGGGTCGGATCAAAATTATTTGTATAATTTAGAGCAATTCACACCAAGTTAAGTGATGATTTTCTTTTAGAAATCCACAATTGGGAAATGCAGGAAAAAACCCTAAATTGGAACGACAAGTTGGAGGAATTGAGGGACACGTCACAAAAATCCCCGAATTCAGTTATCTAAACCCTAAATGATTAAAAAAAAAACACAGGCCCAACCAACATAGATTGCTAGTAAACAGAAATGAAACCCTCGCGAGGAAGTATATCGAAGAAAAGCAGAGAGAGAGAGAGAGAGAGAGCACCGGACGATGTGAGGGTCCCTGGAGAGCATACGCAAGATGGAGACTTCACGAAGAGTGGTGGGTGGGACTCCTTCATCGTCTTCATGGAGACGTGTCTTTTTGAGAGCAACTATCTTTCCAGTGGCTCTCTCCCTTGCTCTGTACACTTTACCGTACGTTCCCTCTCCTACTTTCTCTAGCTTCTCGAATGCATCCATCGCGGACACCACCGTGTTCGCTGCTGCTGCTGCGGTTACCCCTGCTGCAGCTGCCTTTTCCATTTTCAAACTTTTTCTATCTCTGCTTGTATGTTGAGAAAAAAAGTGTAACGGCAAAGAAACGAAAGGGACGAGAGATTTGTTTGCTTTTATAACCTCTTTCCTAGCTGCCTCGCAGGATCGTTTCCCAACGGAAACTTATTTTGAATTTCAAAACTGGGCGGCGCCCCTCTTGCACCACAGCACCATCTCCTTCTCCTCGGCCTTTTTTCCATGCCTGGATGGTCCAAGCCCGATATAGGCCCATTCACAAATCAAAATGTTAAGCTTAAGCCCGATATAGGCCCATTCACAAATCAAAATGCTAAGCTTAAGCCCGATATAGGCCCATTCACAAATCAAAATGCTAAGCTTAAGCCCGATATAGGCCCATTCATAAATCAAAATGCTAAGCTTAAGCCCGATACAGGCCCATTCACAAATCAAAATGCTAAGCTTAAGCCCGATATAGGCCCATTCACAAATCAAAATGCTAAGCTTAAGCCCGATATAGGCCCATTCATAAATCAAAATGCTAAGCTTAAGCCCGATACAGGCCCATTCACAAATCAAAATGCTAAGCTTAAGCCCGATATAGGCCCATTAACAAATCAAAATGCTAAGCTTAAGCCCGATATAGGCCCATTCACAAATCAAAATGCTAAGCTTAACCCCTCAACTGCATGGAAGAAGCCGTAAACAGATTGTCTATTACGGCCTAGACCTCGCTCGCTGCAACTATATATAGCAGCTCAAGGAGGACCAGGTCATGAACAGCTATGCCCTCGGCGAACTCACTGCTGTTTCTTGCTTTGTAGACTCGGTTCAAGATGAATAGCTGGTGTTTATGGTTGTTTTTAAAAGAATATTTTATTTAAAAATATATTAAAATAATATTTTTTAATTTTAAAAAAATATTTTTGATATAATAATGCAAAAATCTTTGAACATGGGCAGAAAACGTCAACACGTTTGTCTTTTGACTTTGAAAGTCTAAGGCAAGGGTCTTCGCTCCTCACCACCACTCCCCACTCGGTTGTTCTGGGTACCTTCCTTCCTGTTATCTACTAAGGAAGAAACTGCAACTGAAATGAAGAAACTGCAACTGAATTACTAATAAGTTGTTGATATTTCGACTTTTGATAACTCTGAAAATTATCTCCTCAGAAATGTCAGGTTTCCTTGAGTAGTTAATTTGATTTTAGCTTGCTTGCTGGATTAATGGCTATGAGAAGGCACATTGGATCGTGGAAGTGAGTTGTTGGAGGAAAGGATCAGATTTTGTGACGGTAGATGTAGATCGAATCCTATCAGGAACTTCTCTGCCGACCAAATCTGCAAAGCCATTGAAGACTACCGAGAAATTCACCACATACAAATCCAAATAGATTTTCAATGGAAAAGGGGATGGGCGTCTTGTTTTCATCAAGGTGTATGCAAGTGGCGGTCAAGAGGTCTACCGTGACATCGTGGTCTCGTCGCAGATGAGCAGTCACAACAATGCTCTCAAGCTATTAGGTTGTTGTTTGGAGATCCCAGAAGGCCCGGCTCTAGTTTATGAATATGCGGAGAATTGGTATTCGAGATGGATCATTACCTTGGGGAACCAGATTGAAAATTGCCTGGGAAATTGCAAATGCCGTGACGTATCTCCATACTGCATTTCCTAGGCCCATCATCCACAGAGACATAAAACCTGAAAATATCTTCCTCAACAAGAATCAAGCTGCCAAGTTGGTCGATTTCTCTTGTTCCATATCAATTCCTGAAGGTAAATCGAAGGCTGGAGATGATCATCTTGTTGGGACATGTGGTTTCTTGGACCCTGAGTATTTGACGACAAATTTTGTGACAGAGAAGACTGATGTCTTCAGCTTTGGGGTGCTGAGGACGAGCAGCACTTCAAGGGGAAATCCATCTGATAGAGTATGTGGATCGGGTAAATGAAGCTGTGGATCCTATGATTAGGGGAAACGGTGGAGAAGCAACTGATCAGCAACAACTGGAAGCAGCCATTGAATTAGCCTTGAGATGCACCAGTGCTTCAGGAGAAGATAGGCCACTAATGATAGAAGTAGCAAAAGAACTCCAGCGAATTGAAAGGTCCATCACTGCAGCTACATAGCTACAAATATTATCCGTACCACTAAAGTGCACGAATACTTCCAATTAGTTTTTTTCCAACAATGCAATGTAATACTCAACAACGAACTTGTCGCCATTTAGATGAATTCCAAGTTCCTAACTGTTATTTTATTATCTGTATGAAAATGATCAGTCATGTGCTACCTAGTTTGTCTGTCCTCGTGGTTTCTGCTGCTGCATATTTCTTTTATGTACCCTGGCTTTGATTAATAAGAATCGTTCGTTTAAAAAAAAAAATTGCAGTACTCCTGTAATTCTGTAGGATTTTAGTCTTCTAGCTTGATTCTAGCCAAACTAATATGAATTGATTAGAAAATTTGTCCTTTTCACTCCATATTTATTTGGCATCAAACATGGCACGACGTTCTTGGCAGCTAGTGCATCTCAATAGCTCGGACTTATTGAATGGAATTATTTATTATGATATGCTGTGATGTGAATTTGCTGACCATGTTGTACAGCGGATGAAAAGTATGCTCACTTGAAAAAACTTGACAAGGCGACCGAGAATCTGAAGCTCTTTAAGGCAGATTTACTGGACTACAACTCTCTTTGCTCTGCAGCTGAAGGGTGCAGAGGAGTGTTCCTGAGGATTGAGCCAGCTGTAGAGGGCACGCTGAATGTACTTAAAGCATGTGCTGAGGCAAAAGGAGGTATCATCGTGTCCTCTGGAAGTGCAGTTGCGAGGAACTCCCACTGGGGTCGAGTGATGGATGAGACTGTGTATATGTGATGACTTCAAGATGAAATACTGTTAAGGTATGGCATCAAATACTATAATTGGTATTTAATTTATTGTTGGAGCTTTAGCTTGTACTGCCGTGCTAGGCTTTAACACACATGAGTAACATGATCCTCACTGGATTCTGTAATTCACGTTATTGCTTTGTTTTTCACAGATGAAAGCTTTGATTGCTCTGCAATTATTGTAGTTCCAATTTGAACATTATGTAGTTCCGAATCCAAGATTTTCTGGTGGCCTAAGGATCAGTATTTTCATTTGCTGACTATAATCCCCACTTCTGTTTTTGCACCAGAATTGCTCGTCTTTCTAAGACAGTAGCGGAGAATGAGGCATGGGTATATGCCATTGAAAAACAAATTTGGAAAAGCAGGTATGGAGAAGGAGTAATTACGCTGGGTGTGCACCGAAGACAGGGACTTTGGAATCAAAAACAATGATCCTGATAGATCCTTAAAATTGAGTTTCGAACTTGTCCGAGGGCCATCTACGTTTAATAGGAAACCAGAAGCATTGGTGTTATCGCCAATGAGAAAATAGAAATCACCAGTGTATTTCTCCTTCTCATGTATCAATATTCGGGACCTTTTTCAAGGATATCACCACTGAGAGGTATAGAGGAAGGAGAGCAGGCTTAATTGATCTGATTGAATTGATCAGACATATGGTAAATTTAACTCAACTATAGCTGTATTAAAGACATATGGTAGGAAGAATTGATCTGATTGATTAGCCCTATCATTATCTTTTGGCATTTGTTGTGAGGCCTAATTAAAAAGGCATTTCTAGGGATTAATTTGTTTCAAACATCTTTACAAATTCATGCGTTAGACGAGCACACTCGAGGCTTGGGTGAGGTTTAACCCCCCAACTGAGTCTTGTAAAATCACATATTAACCCAACACGACCCGGCTTTAACAAAATTTCATCTTCGCCTCATTATCCTCACACGGGAAAGTTACAGGTGGTTAAAGAAGAAAAGTTGGCTTATTACCTACTGTTCCAAATAAACAATAAGAAAAAAGGCACAAAATATTCCACCGGGAGTACGTAATTGTCAAACCACGCAACAACAGAGGTAGCTCGAGGAAAAAGTTGTCCTCTTAAAGGGTTGTTAGGCCATTGGATGAGGTTGAGGACATCACCGAGAGAACCTCTGTCACAGAAGACATGACACTCAAAGCAGCTTTCAGAACATCCTGAGAGCACCCTGGTTTCACAATGTTTCTAACCTGTGAAATTGAAGCAAAAAACCAAACACATTTTAAATATCACTGAATGTATGATGAGCACTGCGGCGGGCTTCTACACGCAGAAGTCGCTAATCATCATGCCTCGCAATTCCAACTAAGGAAACTGATGAATCCACATACAAACTTAATTAATTTATGTTTCAAGTTCTTTCATTTTATTTTCCTGGAACCCAATTGTAAAAAAATAATCCGATGCCATTCATAGGCTGAGCAAAGGAAATGACCACCCATTTGCAGAGGGAAAGAAGATAATCCAAAATATTGAGAAAATATTTAAACGTGACACATAATTGAGAGAATAGAAACTGAGCACCTTGTCTAGGTATTCCTGCAGTTTCTTGATCCGGCCCATGTAATCCTGATCTTCAACACAGAGAGATACAGCCTTAGAATCAGCACCGGGACCATCAAATTGAAGGGGACCTGGATTTCTGTACAGATCCTCCATCAAAAATTTTCCTGCATTTACTCTCAGCAGCCTGCAATTGAACCATGCTGAAAATTACTATTGCATGCTTCTCTGAGTTCACTTGGACTTTATGTAAGATATCACAATATCTATGAAGTTCCTACTTGGCTAATTCTCCTAGTATTTAAATAAAATGTACATTTAATGGAACATTAAAAAGAACTTACTCATATGCTTTGCCTTTCAAATCCACGGTAGCTGGATGAATAGCAGGTTTTCCAATTGAAGATGCACCAGGGCTTTGAGCCCAATGCTTCACTGTCATCATTGCCTACGATTTTACAGAACATAATCTAGATAAGCTATTATTCTGTATCACTGCAAGCATCATAAAGTAACCAAAAGTGGGATGCAATGCGTCATGATTTTGCAAGGAAAAAGAAATCAAAAGAAATCTGCCATAATAGGTAGAAACAGAATTAAAACTCAACTGTAATTGGAGCAGCACCACAACGCCACTTGTTCGATGGACTCTTTAGGTTAGATATAGTGGCCATGTAACCATTCAAACCAGCAGCTAAAATATGGTAGCAGATGTGCCCAAGAACCTGTGAAAAATATCACTCAATGTTAAATAAAAATCCCTGTATTGTACTTAAAAAAGGTGAGAATACATATCAAACCTAATTGATAACATACATAGGCATAGTCACAATCAAATTTCGATGGTAAAGACCCTCGGGCCTGATAACCAAAAAAGTGGCATATAGCATTGAACTTCTTCCCCTTGTATGTCCCTTCTTTCTGCTCAAAACACCAGTAGAAGCCAAGTCAATTGCATCAAACATAAAAAATCATTATACAGTTGAAGGAAACCAGCAATAGGGCCGTTCGGATTGAAAAAACTTGCAGGGCTATATTGCAACGGATCATGGATAATTACAATAAGGAGACTTGTAAGATCTCATACAATCATTTCATGAAAAAGAAAATGTAAAATTATTTCAGCACCTGCCAGAAAGAAGTTAAAGATATAATAAAATCATATGGGCTAGGTAATCAACAATGATAAAAAAAATGTCATCATACCTGCCGCCTGTTCATTTCTGCCTCCACAAGATGTGCTAAAAGTTTCTCCGTTTCAATCTACGGTAAAAACAAACAAAAATAAATCAATTTATCACTATTTTAAAATTTACTAGTTCCTTCTAATAAAAATTGCATGCTCATTACCTGGGATAACTGTGCTGAGTCATCTGATTCAGGATGAAGCAGCAGCTGTGCCAATTAAAATATTAATATTTTTAGTCAGGTAAAATATTCATCAACTTAAAATTGATTGACACGTACTTGAAATACAAATCAGTAAGGGAAATTCAAACCTCTCTCTTAATAAAGGGTGGCAAAAATTCAAGTAAAGCAGAAGCCCATGGTGACAGCTGTGATGAAATGCTCTCAGGAGCAACACCTTGCTTGAGTAAACTGTGTATTTCCTGAGAGGTACACAGAATTTCAGTACTCCCTTACATGGGAAAAGAGAAGCCATCCCACATACACACAGGCACAGAAATATTAGGTATACATTTGAACATGTGTATGGTTGTATTCTACAGAGACATGCACAGACTGTTTGGGACTGTGGTCTTAGGAACAACACACACATTCCCAAATGCGGCTAGGGAGGGGGATACAAAAGCAATTACCTTCAAGAGAGCATAAACCTCAGGAATGCTTTCTATGAGCCCCTCTGGCAGCAGAATGACTCCATGATTCTTGTCTGGAGCAATTAATCATGTCAGATTGACAATAGTACAATTTATCATGGCCGTGATATACAACTTAGATTATCTCAAACCTTGCTCTGCTCGAGCTTGCACAGCATCGCAAATTTTTTTGGTCAAGTCAAACAGAGTAAACTTCGATGCAGCCACCTCCTCACCAAGAATAACCTGAGATCAAGCATTGTTTACGAAAGAGAAAGCCAAGTGCATAAAAGTGTCATTTGAAGCACCAAAAAAAAAAGGCAAATGCAAAACTAACCATATTTGGATGAGACTGAAGTGTGCATTCCAGAGCAACATGTGATGCCTTTCTGCCCATGAGCCGGATGAAATAATAATACTGGAAAAGGAAATAATATGGTAAAGGTTACACAAAGAAAGGAATAGTCCTACGTTCCTTTACCTTTTACCATCACAATTGTAATTACAAAGAAAAATCTAATTTAATTTCAAGACAACATGCTACACTAACTAATTAATTTATATTTCTTAAGGTCGATTTCTGTTGAATGAACTTCAGAAAAGGAGACAATGACAGTGAATTCTTGACTGAAGGTTTGTGAGTCAAAAGGTTAGTGAATTTATTACCTTCTCTGCAGAGAGAGCATCGGTGCACACATTGCTGATGAGCTGGGAGTTAACCTGCCAGCAAGTAGTGTGAAGTTTTATATTATTCAATTAATTCTTAAACATTCATTCACAACATAAAAATATAACTAAACTAAGCAGCCAAACACCTCAGTTTCCCTAAGGATAGAATCCAACAGCACTGCCAGGTTAAGAAAATAAGAAAATAAAAAACCAATGAAGGGTGATGTTTTCATCCTTAGATCATGAACCCAATCACTTTCATTGTATTGTACTGCTGACACTAAATGCAACAGAATTTCATACATTATCATACAAAAAAAATTCAATGAGCCAATGGCAGTAATTCTATTAAGTTATCCTTTGATATAAGCTACTTGATTCAACACAAACTTAAAAATATACAAAAATTTTAACGTAGGCAGCAGTAGCTCCTGCTTTAATTGACTTCGATACCACCTAAACCATCTTTTAGTTTTTTTGGTTTTTGTGATCCATTTTACTAGGAGCAGTAACTTCCTCAAAGTGTCATTTGATCATACCTTGCATATTGTATCGAAACCAACATTGGTTTCTACGAATTGATTCTTGAGATCTCCATTTAAAGTAACAGGAACACCAACCACCTGCAAAATCCAAACACTACCTATTAAATTGCAGAGGTTGGTAGCACAAAAATACGCTCAGGAAAAGATGCAAAGACTGCTAGGCATTCATGCATAAACTATTTGTCACTGGTGCTGATCCTATGTCAGAAGCATGCAGAAATACCTTTGTTTGGCATTTTGCCTCAGCAAATGTTTCAGCAAGCTGAGCAGCATCTGTATTTGATGTAACTCCTTCAAAAGAAAATAGCTTCCGTAATTAGTAATTGCATATGCATCTCATTGCAAACACTAAAGCATCAAACTTACCTCCAATTATAACAAGGGCATCCAATTTCAAATCCTTGCATGCATTTAGTGCGGCCTTAACCTGTTCAGTTGTTCTTATTTGATCTTTTGTCCGTCCCAACAAATCATAACCACCTTGTCAAGCATAGCAAAATGACAAATTAGCCAAGTCTCGTCACGAAATGACAACCTAAGATCCCATCATCACATTCGTATTAATACATACCTTGATTTTTGTAGGTCTCAAGAATTTTGTCTGTAATTTCAAGTGTTTTCTGAGCAAATAAACCTTCAGAACCTCCTGGTGACAGATAAAGCATTCTAGTAGATGTCATTTTCTTTGAAGAAAACACAACGGGCTAACAATTACACGATATGTGTTCGTGAAAGAAGTGAAACTGCAACGGGACTGGGTAGAAATCCAAGAAAATTAAATCCAGAGATGAAAGGCATGGATGAGATGCTTATGCTTACCTAGAAATCCAAGTAACTTGCTTTTAGGATTATGGATTTTAAGAGCGTGTTGAAGACCCCATACAACATTATGTCCTCCAGGAGACTGTCTCCCACAGAAGAGTATTCCCACCCTGTTGAGAGACAATAAATACATCAGCCAAATATGAGCTTTTAATTGCACACCCATTACACGTCTTAACCTTTCACTGCATCCAATATCAGCGCACACTCACGGAAACACACAAAACAATGAGAAAGATCATTTGACTGGACACGCCATACATCAGGTCGCCGATCATAACAGTGAGTTCAAAAAAGAGCCATACCAGAAACAGAAAGGGAAGGGGAAATGGATGATTCAGAATGGAAATAGAAAAGCGGGCAGACCTGACATCAGGATGGTCAGTTATAATCTGAGCATCAGGGACTTTAGCAGTTGCCCTGAGGAAGTGAGCCAAAGGCTGACCATAAGTGTGGGGAAAGGCTCGGCTTATGGCGTGGACATCAGCCGGGTCCGCACATGTGGTTGTATCCCCAAATTCTACCCTCACGGTAGTTCCCTGCAAAATGCACAGGTCGCATGCATATAAATACAAATCCAACTCATAAAATGTTCAACTCCTACTGTAATAAAAATAAATGGATATAATCATCAACTATATATTAATTCATCCAAACTAATAGCTAAAAGAAATTAAAAAAATAATAATCTCTCTTTCTGCTTAAGCAGATCTACTAGCCGGCAGCAAAAAAGAAATAGATTAAGCCAGAAGATCAATCGAACATCGATTCCATCGAAACAACAAAAAAAAATATAATAAATCTAGAAACTAAAATAATGCTATAGAAACGATACGTTAAGCGTTGTTTTAAAAGACACAGAAGAGAAAGACTGGTGTGCAAGGCAGGGAGAGAGAGAGAGAGAGGGAGGGAGTAGGAGAGACCTGGAGACAGGGAGGGACTTCTGGCTGGTAAAGAGATCGGAGTTTTTGAAGATCGGAAAGCTCTCTAGGGATGCCGAAATCGGAATCCATGCCTCTTTGCCCTTTCCTTCTTGTGTGTTTGGTTGGTAAGGTGCAGGTAGTAGGAGTGCAGGAGGTAGTAGGAGTGCTGGCTGGGCGTTTTTTTTTTTTTTTTTTGTTTGTTAAAAGACCGTTTTTATAGGGAAGGAGGGAAAGGAAAAGAAGAGGACCGGGCGATACTACCAACTAAAAATAA
The DNA here is from genome assembly GCA_027405865.1 of Salix purpurea. Classification (NCBI taxonomy): domain Eukaryota; kingdom Viridiplantae; phylum Streptophyta; class Magnoliopsida; order Malpighiales; family Salicaceae; genus Salix; species Salix purpurea. The sequence goes on along the minus strand of CM050329.1, from coordinate 201,691 downwards.
AATCAGCACACCAGTTTTGGCCTCTTGTATTTTACAATTCAGACATCCACCTTGCTTCCAGGGTTTATTACAATGCGCCCTCATGTATTACTATTTGCTCTACTAATATTATTTTTAATTGCCCTTCATTATCTAGAATTTCTTTTGCTTCCCCTCGTTCTTATCCCATATCATATTCAATTGCCCGAATTTATTGTGTTTCCCCTCGTTCTTATCCCCCCCTTTCTCCTGTCTTCAACTTCTCACTGTTTTGATTGACGCCATGGATCCTTTCGCATCCCACACTATTTTTCCATTCAAGAGGATAAGCACTTGGGATAATGGTAATTATAGTGGTTCATCCACCGTGAATATGCCAGGAGGATATTCTGGTAATTTCATAAGGAGCCCACCGGCTTCCCCTTTTTTGTTTGGTTCTGGTCGTGGGATCGCTCACCTAACACTCCTGTATTTTTAAAAATATATTTTTTATTTTAAATTAAATTATCTTTTGGAGTTTTTGTATTATTTTAATATACTAATATTAAAAATAATTTAAAATATCATTTTAATATATTTATAAATAAAAAACAACCTAAATCATACCATGTACTGAATTTCTCTCTTCTCTTTTTGACATTGCAGTTTCTTCCGAGCGAAAAAAGATAAGGTTGGATTTGAATTTGTTCCCCCCACCAAGCAATGGGCCGCGATTTGGTGCCCCTGGTTTTCCTCACAGATTAATGTCAGCAATCGGAGGCACTGACGTTATCCATTAACCCGCCCCCCGCATGGATCTGGAAGAAAGAGACAACCTTGGCAATGCAATGAGAGACATGTGGCTGGGAGCTGGCCAGGGTGCAATCTACTCCGAGGATAGACACCGACTTCAACCCATTTGAATGGGTGTTTATATCCATATATATAATTCGTTTAATATAATTTTATAAATACATAGCCACTATAAATATCTAATTTTTTAATCTTGAATAATAATTAAAAAACAATATAATAAAAAGATGCCCCACCCGTAAATTATATGCTTACAAGACCTCCTCAATTTTGACTCTCCATGTTGGTCTTGTCGATGGAAAGATAATCCATAGCTGCTGCTTGTTATTATTTTAAGATGAGAAATAAAGAGGGAACCTTAAAACACGCCACTGCCATCCATGGTAAGGTCTCGTTATGACTGATCAAAGCCAATCATTCAGCATGTCAAAGGCAGAGAGACAAATCAGCAGGGTCTGTCCAACGGTAGAGGGAGGGCGTCCCATTCATGGAACCCAATGGTATCTGAAGAGTATCCTTCTTTATGACACCCTGGTTCGATCCTTCATCAGCAAGGTCTCGATCTCTCCGATCCAAGAAGGCACCGAGGAGTCGTCAATAGGTTGCGAGTCTGGGGTCAAATGAGGTTCTAAGTCGAAGACGTTGTTAGTGTCGGAATCCGGCCATTCATCTGAAAAATTATCCCAGGCGATTTCCCCTACGACCTCCTCTTCTTCAAAAAATTACATCGCATAAATATAGAGATAGCTAGCAGAAAGAAGCGTAAGTAAATAAATTACAGCTGCTAGTCTTTATTCACAAAATTAAATTAAAAAGAAAAAAGAAATAAAGCATTGAAGAAGAAGAAGAAGAAAATTTCTAAAAAAAATCTCGTCTCTAGAGTGACACTTAACCGTATACGTGTCGATGGACCCAGGAGATTCAAACCATCTCGGCCTATGCCTTGACGTGGCCGGATCGGAGACTGGTTGCATGAACTGTGTAGCAGGGTCATGGAGCAGAAGATATTCGGAAAGGTGCTGCCATCACCCGGCCAATAGAAACATGCTTAGTGGATAATCAGAGGCCTTCAACGTGGATTTTTCAGACAAGAAATGGACCGGGACGTTTTTTTTCTATATTTTGATTAGGAAATGTATGGTGCAAGGTAAAATGAGGTGAAAACTAAACTCGAAGGTCTTACGTGCACGTGTTTAATCTTTCAAGAAGAGGAGTGAAGGGATAAAATTTAAAGTAAATGGAAAAACTGATAAAAGGTGGACGAAAATACTTTTTTGAAATAAAATAAATAAATTTTATATAATGAATTGAAAAAATGTGCAAACCCGATGTACTTATAATCAAGCTTTAGTGAACATTTGTAACTTATACATACTGATTTCTATTTCCGAAATCTATCCCAATACAATCAATAGACCATTTAATCCCACAACACATTACAATTGATGATGAAAACTTTCAATGTAGAACAATGGAAATTAAGAACATACCGTTCTCCATTTTGATCTTGAATTGTTGCATAGAATCCTTTGATGATCACTTGTTGATCTTCTCCTCTAAACCTTTCTTCTTTTCGGTTCCCTTTGATGGAGAGGGATTTTCCCTTTATGGTTTTTTCTCTTCTATTCTCTTATTTTCGGGTAACCAAATAACCACCACCCTTCTTCCTTTTATACCCACCGAATGGGTGTCAACAATAGGAGGGTTGTGTCTTTTAATTAAATGACATGTGTCTTTTAATTAAATGACATTAAATACATTACCTTAACTTTAATTTTATACACATACATATATTTAAAACCATCAATATATGTATGTATACAACCTTATGAGAATATATGTTATATTATGGTTAGAGGAGAGGGTCTCAACGTACCCATTCTAATACTCGTTTATTGAGACCGATCCATCACGGTTTCGCTTTAACGTATTAGAATCCGTAGACTTTACAAAGAACTTGAACTTAATGGTCGGACCGTTAATACATCGGCCACTATATAGAAAATATTCTTACATTCTCCCACTTGGCCGTTGTATTAACTTTATAGTCCAATTTCCTTTCATACGCATCTTTACATCAAATTCAATATATTGTAAGTACCATAAAACCAGAGTTAGCCGAGTCATGGCGGTTGCCCATCATTTACTGCGATGGGGTCCCTTCCAAGTACCACACACCAACTCCAACTTTACTACTTCTTTTCTATTGAGATTTCACTATAATTCTCAAAACTTTTATGTTGAGAGAAACCATAATTCTCAACTTTATATGTTATCTAAAATAAACTTTACATGCATAACAATTATGATAACATTCTTTAATTACAGAAAAACACAAACTTTAATGACATCATCTTTGAGTAACAATTTTACATGAGCACAAACTATTATAGCAAGGTCTTATCTATTATGCCCATTTTCTCTACATGGCCAATAAATATACCAGGCGGTAATCCTTTCGTCAAAGGATCTGCCAACATCATGTTTGTTCTTATATGCTCAAAAGTCACTCTGCGTTTCTGCACTTCTTCTTTTACAGACAAGTATTTAATTTCCATGTGCTTAGCACCTTTCGAATACTTGTCATTCTTTGAGAAGAAGACTGCTGCGGAATTATCACAGTAAATTCTCAGCGGCTTGGCTATACTGTCAACGATTCCAAGCCCTGAGATAAGGTTTCGCAGCCACAATGCTTGAACCGTGGCTTCAAAGCATGCCACGAATTCGGCCTCCATGGTGGAAGTAGCAATGACAGACTGCTTTCCACACTTCCATGAGACTGCTCCCCCAGCTAATAGGAACAGATAGCCAAACGTCGACTTCCTAGTGTCGACGCAGCCGGCATAGTCTGAATCTGAGTATCCGACGATTTCTATATTGTCGGATCTCCTGTATGTAAGCATGTACTCTTTGGTGCCTTGCAAGTACCTGAGAACTTTCTTTGCAGCTTTCCAGTGATCCATTCCGGGATTACTTTGATACCGGCCCAACATACCAACAGCAAAACTGATATCTGGCCGAGTACATGTTTGAACATAGTTCAAACTCCCAACCACTGAAGCATACGGAATTCTTTCCATTTCTTTACGTTCCAATTCATTTTTCGGGCATTGCATTTTGCTGAATTGATCCCCTTTCTGAATTGGAGCCTTTCCAATGGAACATTTATCCATCCCATATCTCTTTAGGACTTTATCTATGTATCCTTTCTGAGACAAACTTAACAGTCCTTGTGATCTATCACGGAATATTTCTATCCCTATCACATAAGATGCCTCACCCATATCCTTCATTTCGAAGTTACTAGAGAGATATTTTTTTTACGTCACTTAACATCCCCATGTCATTCGCAGCTATTAATATGTCGTCAACATATAATACCAGAATGGCAAACTTGCTCCCACTAACCTTCATGTAGATACATCGATCAACGATGATCTCTACAAAACCATACGACAATATGGTATCATTAAATTTTATATACCATTGTCTGGAAGCTTGTTTCAGCCCATATATTGACTTCCTCAGCCTACACACAAGATTTTCCGTTCCTGTGGCCACAAAACCTTCAGGTTGGTCCATATAAATTTCTTCCTCAAGCTCTCCATTTAGAAAGGCGGTTTTAACATCCATTTGGTGAAGCTCTAAATCATAATGAGCCACCAATGCCAAAACAATTCTTAAGGAATCCTTCTTTGAAACTGGAGAGAAGGTTTCCGTATAGTCAATGCCATCCTTTTGAGTGAAACCTTTAGCAACAAGGCGAGCCTTGTACCTTTCTAAGTTACCTTTAGAATCCCGTTTGGTCGTAAATATCCATTTACACCCAACAGTTTTGAAACCATCAGGCAACTCTACTAGGTCCCACACTTTGTTGACATTTAAAGAAGAAATTTCTTCTTCTGCAGCATTTGACCACTTTTCAGAATTTTCGCTTTCCATGGCTTTTCTGAATGTTTTCGGTTCTTCATCAAGACTAAGGTCGCATTCAATTTCAACATCGTAAACCACATAGTCATCTGTAATGGCGGATCTTCTTTCCCTTATAGATCGCCTCAATGGTACTTGTGGCACGATGTGCTGTTCTTGAATTGCGATAGGTTCATTTTCGATTTCCTGGTTTAGTGGGACCGTATGTTCTTCATTCTGTTGTTCTATTTCGGTATTTGGTTGTATACCAACAACAGGAACAACAACTTGGGTCGGAACTACGGGTGAAGAATCTTCTACCCGAATTTCTTTTATGTTCACTCCCCTAGATTCTGAACTCCCACTAGTTTCACCATTTTCAATGAACCTAGCATTACCCGTCTCGACAATTCTCGTACTATGACTAGGACAGTAAAAGACAAATCCCTTAGACTTTTCCGGATAGCCAATAAAATATCCACTGACCGTCCTTGAGTCTAATTTCTTTTCATGTGGGTTATACGGCTTTACTTCTGCTGGACATCCCCAAACACGTAAATGTCTTAAACTGGGTTTCCTTCCCTTAAATAGTTCAAATGGTGTCATTGGAACTGCTTTACTAGGAACCCGGTTTAATATATACGTCGCAGTCTTTAATGCGTATATCCACAACGACATGGGAAGTTTGCAATTACTTAACATACTCCTAACCATTTCCATTAATGTACGGTTACGCCTTTCAGCTACACCATTCTGCTGAGGTGTTCCCGGCATTGTGTATTGCGCACAAATGCCTTTACTTTCTAGAAGTTTTGCAAATGGACCTGGACATTGTCCACTTTCGGTGAATCTACCGTAAAACTCACCACCTCTATCCGATCTCACTACTTTCACTTTCTTTTCTAATTGCCTTTCCACTTCATCAATGAATAATTTCAGTACATTCACCGACTCCGCTTTATCATGCAATAAATAAGTGTATCCATAACGTGAGTAATCGTCAATAAAAGTGATAAAGTATTTTTCACCACTCCATGACGGAGCATCGAATGGGCCACAAATATCCGTGTGTATCAACTCTAAAAGTTGACTACTTCTTGTGGCGGGTTTCTTTGTGATGTGTTTGGTTTGCTTTCCTTTAATGCATTCTATACACACATCTAAGTCACTAAAATCTAATGGAGGTAATAATTCTTTCTTTATTAACCTCGTCATCCTTTCTTTAGATATGTGACCTAATCTTTTATGCCACAAGAGTGCTGATTTTTCATTTGATGCACTACGTTTAATTCCTTGATTCTCAACATTAAACAAAGATTCAGAAAAACATTTATCAAGATTAAACCTGTACAGTGAATCAACCAAAGTACCATTACCATAAAAGTAGTCTTTTCGGTACAAAGAAAATACACCATGTCCAATCTTAAAATTAAATCCTAAATCGTCCAACCTACTTACTGAAACAAGATTTCTAGCACATTCAGGTACAAAGAGACAATTTTCAAGATCTATATAACAACCAGTGTCAAAGATCAATTTGTACGTCCCAATGCCTACTATCCGCGCCTTCATCCTGTTTCCCATGAACAAATAACTTTCAGTTCCTTTTAAAGGCTGGATCGTACTGAATCCCTGTTCAATATGAGATACATGAGTAGATGCACCAGAATCAAGCCACCAAGTATTTCTAGGCACTTCAACAAGATTTAATTCGGAACAAACAAATAAATGTTGTGTACCTTTCTTGTCAAACCATGCCTTCCTTCTAGGACAGTCTTTCTTCATGTGTCCCTCCTTCTTGCAGAAGAAACACTTGACCACTTTACGGATTTGACTTTCAGGTCCTTTGAAGATACCCTTATCCTTCCTTTTGTCCTTTATACTTAGTTTCTTAAAGCTGCTACCGGCTTTGTTTAGTCCAACAATGAGTGCAACTTGATTTTTCTGCTTCTTTAACCTCGCCTCCTCCTGTATGAGCATGGCCTTCAATTCCTGAATGTTCCATTTATCCTTTATGGTGTTGTAATTCACCTGGAACTGGCCATACTCTTGAGGCAGAGAGTTAATGATGAACTGAACCAAGAAAGATTCATGCACCTCCATCCCCATGGACGTCAACCGTGATGCCAGATTAGACATGTGCGTAACATGTTCATGGATTGTCTGAGACCAATCGAACCTCTTCGTAGTCAGCTCGCTCATCAGGCTGCCTACAATCGATTTGTCAGCTACATCCGATTGGGATTGTTCCTTTATTTTCAGAATGAATTCCCTTGCTTTCTGTGTTTTAGGCATAGATGGCTTTATACTTTCTGCCATCGACATCCTCAGTAAGTTCAGGCACAGCCGGTTAGAGCGCTCCCACGTCTCATAACGAGACCTTTCCAATTCTGAGCTCTCATCCGTAATGGCTGCTGGCTCCTCATCAGTGAGTATGGCTTGGTCTAGGGACATTACACCCAAAGAAAACCTTATCTGTTCAGACCATTCCTCATAGTTGAGTCCATTAAACTTGACCACAGAATTTGCAGAAGCAAACAAACTTGATGAAGCTGCAAAATTTTCAACGTGCTTACCGTTAGTGCTTTGAAACTTTAATAGATTCATCAACCAATAAAATCTAAACTCTTTACTTGTATGTATTTAAGCAACCTGTGGGCAATACTTTAAATACATACACTTTGCATGATGCTTGTTTAGATTTTCTTTAATAATTAATCAAGTTATACATACCACCGATAACAATGCTACCTGTGGGTATACACATTATCGACCGTAGCATAAATGATTAATACTTTAGGTGTTACTTATTACACCCAATGATCCACCTGTGGGTGATCTCCTAGGATATATTAAGTAATTAATTGATCAATCGAAACCTTTCATGTCATTTAAGCATCATTTAATCATGATCAATTATGAATCTTTACTTTACCGTCACATTAAATATAACTAGATCACTGTGGTGATTAACAAGTTATACGTAATATGAACTCCTTTTAAGAAGCTTTTATGTATTAACATTTCGTAATACATTAGCTTAATTACTTTACGGTTTGCAGCGGAAACATTTTAACCCTTGGGTTTCTGCATGAACCGGTCGACCGCTTGGGTTACCAAGTGAACCGGTCTCCCATTGAACCGGTCGACCGGTTCTCTTTTACCAAGTGAACCGGTCGACCGGTTCACTTTTTACCAAGCAAACCGGTCGACCGGTTTGCTTTTCCCAATTGAACCGGTCGACCGGTTCACTTTTACCAAGTGAACCGGTCGACCGGTTGCTCTTTACCAAACCAACCGATCGACCACTTGGTTTGAACCGGTCGACCGGTTCACTTTTACCAAGTGAACCGGTCGACCGGTTGGTCTTTATCAAACCAATCGGTCGACCACTTTATTTGAACCGGTCGACCGGTTTGTTTTTATCAAACCAACCGGTCGACCGGTTGGTTTTTTATTCATCGTCATCTACGACGAAAACCACCATAAAAACCAGTAATCTTCAATAAATCATAACTTTTGATCTACACCTAACATTTTAACATATAATATACTGTTGGAAAGATAATCTTAGCCTCTACACATTGATATAATTGTTTTCATACATTTCAATTTATCAATGTTTGATAAGATAAAACAGTAAGAGAAACGGATTTCATCACCAATCCTTTAATGGGAGATTAATGGGTTCTATTAGGCTCTGATACCACATGTAACTTATACATACTGATTTCTATTTCCGAAATCTATCCCAATACAATCAATAGACCATTTAATCCCACAACACATTACAATTGATGATGAAAACTTTCAATGTAGAACAATGGAAATTAAGAACATACCGTTCTCCATTTTGATCTTGAATTGTTGCATAGAATCCTTTGATGATCACTTGTTGATCTTCTCCTCTAAACCTTTCTTCTTTTCGGTTCCCTTTGATGGAGAGGGATTTTCCCTTTATGGTTTTTTCTCTTCTATTCTCTTATTTTCGGGTAACCAAATAACCACCACCCTTCTTCCTTTTATACCCACCGAATGGGTGTCAACAATAGGAGGGTTGTGTCTTTTAATTAAATGACATGTGTCTTTTAATTAAATGACATTAAATACATTACCTTAACTTTAATTTTATACACATACATATATTTAAAACCATCAATATATGTATGTATACAACCTTATGAGAATATATGTTATATTATGGTTAGAGGAGAGGGTCTCAACGTACCCATTCTAATACTCGTTTATTGAGACCGATCCATCACGGTTTCGCTTTAACGTATTAGAATCCGTAGACTTTACAAAGAACTTGAACTTAATGGTCGGACCGTTAATACATCGGCCACTATATAGAAAATATTCTTACAACATTTACTTAATGGGGAATATTCTTTATTCTTATAGGTTACACTTGTTACAGCTAAAAATACAGGAGTAAAGTAGATGGACTAGAAGAGATCCTCATGGTAATCGAGTGTCCTAGGCTTTCCTTGAATCTATTTAACCCCCAGCTATCTATACTCATATGTTCTTCCCTGAGAGCTTTATTTCTTGCTCTCTTCTGTCTCTAGAACCATCTGTCTGTCTTAAGAAGTTACAACTTATTCGAAGGCCAATTGAGAAAAAAATCTTCCAAATCTCTCTCTCTCTTTATCCTAAGCTCTAGGTTAGGATCGTTCCCACTCTGCTCCAAGTTTCGTAAAGATATTAGCCATGAAATCGATGCAAAGTGAACTGAAGATTTAAGAAGAAAGATTGGAGGTGAATTGAGGCTGTGAGGTGAGGGTTGAGGAAGAAAAGTTAGGATTTCCTTGGATTTCATAATTGAATTTGAGGTAGGGCAAAAAAATTTGAGAATGTCATAGGGGGGCTTTTCAATTTTAATTCAATAAAATTATGTTTTTTTAAAGGCCAAAACAGCACAGGCGGAGTGATATCGGCCTGTTTCGGCTGGAATTTGACTGAAAAAATTAAAATAAACTAGAATTTTATCTCGTTTTTTAATTAATACAAAACATTTCAGTCGTTTCGATCGAAACAAAATAAAACTGACACCCCTATTCAAAAGGGCTTGGGAGGCCTTTGCACCCTGAATGTGTGACGCCTCCTAATATTCAAAATTGATCTCCCGATAATTGAAGTTTTTGCTTTTTTATTTGTGTGGCGGACGTCACTAAGCAATATAGTTTGACATTTTCCTTCTTTTTTCCCCTTAAAAATTATAACTTGACCCTCTTGATTATTAGTATTTTAACTGAAATGCTCATTTTCATTTCATTTATATATATATATATATATATATATATATATATATATATATATATATATATATATATATATATATATATATTTGTTATCTTGGCTCTTCTGTAGATATTTTATTTGTTTCTAATTTCATCATTCAATCTTAATTTATCAAATATTATATTCTCCAATGTGATCCTTATTTTTTTTTTTCAAAAAATAATTTCTTGATTTTTTCTGTAAAAATTTGGGTGGTTTTCAATTTAAAGTGATGATATTATATGTTTTAACTCTAATCCTCATTATTTTGATTCTTTATCTTAGCTCTTTTGGAATAACTGTTATTCTTTTTAATTTCACTCTTTATTTACATTATTACTAGACAATGCCCCCGCGCTTCGCCGCGGGCGGCACAATATTTTTTTCAATGTAAAAAATATTAATTGTAATATAAATTTAGCTAAAATAATAAATCTGTGCAGAATTCATGTCAAGTGCAAGTTTTTTATAAAATATATGAATTTATAATCGATATAAATTTATCTGTTTAGTAGTTTCAAATGAAATAACCAACATAAATTTATCATCATCATTAAAAAAGCAAGAAAACTCGGATATCTGAATTATTAAGTTCACTATATTAAGATTAGTTCATTTTATAATTCAATTTAAATTAAACAAAAATAAAATATAAATTGTGAAAATACATACAATAATCAAATAAAAAAATAAGTTGTTAATTTTCTATCAACAAAAAGACGAAAACATAGATTGAAAATTCATCCTGACGTTATTGTCATTATCATTGCTATTAAAGCTAAAATTATTACTAGCATTACTGCCAAAACAATTAAAATAAATAAATTTCCATGAAAAATAATAAAAAAAAAGTTTAAGATTTTTTATAAAAAAACAATAACTAAAATTATCATTATTATTGCATAAATAATAAAATCATATAATCTAAAGAACAAATAAAGAAACAGAAAACAAAAAAAAAAAAACGAATAAAGGGAAAAATAGATTAATATTATTTTTAAATTGATCACCGATATAATTTAAAATTTCAGGAAAATCTTTAAAAAAATCAAAAGATTTTTATAAAAAAAATAATCACTAAAATTATCATTATTACTGGTTCGGAGATTAGTGAACAAAAAAACGTATAAGGAAAAAAAATAAAAAATAATAATAAATTGGTTTGGAGATTAGTCATGGTGTGTCCACGCTGGCCTGGACACCCTGATTATCAAAAAATAGATTTGGTTCAAGGAGTAGTGGTGGTGCACTTGAGCTGGCCCGGAGATCGTGATTATAAAAAAAATATATAAGTGAAAAAAAGAGCTTAAGCTGGCTGAGAGACCATGGTTACAAAAAAATATATAAGCGAAAGAAAACAAAAAAAAAGTATAAGCGTGAAAGCACTGTAGCAATCCATATTGTTTTTTAAAAAAAATCGGCCCAAGAATTAGTCGTGGTGTGCTTAAGCTGGTCGGAGATCCCAGTTATAAAAAAAGTATACTAGCAGGAAAGCATTTTAGAAAAAAAATATGGGTCCAGGGATTATTGTGGTAATCATAAGTTGGCCTGGAGTCCTGGACACCCTGATTATCAAAAAAATTTGGATATGGAGATTAATCGTGGTGCATTTAAGCGAGCTCGGACACCCCGGTTATTAAAAAACAAAAAATCAAAAAAATATATAAGTAGAAAAAAAAATATAATAATAATAAATACAAAAAAATAATAAGTAAAAAATACAAAAAAAAGACAAAAAAAGAAGAAGCAAAAAACGGAGAAAAAAAGAATAATTAGGAAAAAACAAAAGCAAAAAAAAAAAAAGAGAGAGAAAACGCAAGTAGAAAAAAAAGAGTAAAAAAAGCAAAAAAAAAAAAACCCCACCACTGTTGCAATCCACAGTGCACTGTGTCTGTGTGCACAGTGCACTGGTGCACAGTGAATTGGCCACGACTTTTATATATACTAGCAAATTGCCCGCGCGTTGCCGCAGGTATTTTTATGTATATAATTTAACATAATTAAATCTACAACGATAAATTTATATGATATAAGTAAATAAAAGTTATAGATTAGGAGATAAAATGTTTAAAATTTTGAGTTGAGTTTGTCATGTAAGCATAGATTACATCTTTTAGAATATAGGTATTGCGTCATAAATGATCACAAAAAGAGCGCGTACTAACATTAGAAAGAAAAGCAAAATATTTGAATAAGAAAAAAAAATACTGAAATCATTATTGTGCAGATAATAAAATTATAAAAATCAATTAATAGAAAGAGCAAATAAAAAAAACAAAGGGAAAAGGAAGCAATATTAATTTAAAATATTATAACAATAGCAATATCTGAGTCTTAACATCTAAAATTATTATTGTTGCTAGAATAAAAACAACAAAAAATATTAAATTATACCGAGGGAAAAAAATACAAAGCATGAACAAAACAGCAAGCAAGAAAAATCAATTAAAAAATTATTATTATTATTATTATTATTATTATTATTATTATTATTAAAAATAAATAATCACTATTATTATAATAATAGAATACATAATCACTATTATTATAATATTTATTATTATTATTATTATTATTATTATTATTATGAAAGAAACAAAAATAAATGAAAGACAAAAAATATCCTAGAAACTTTAACAAAAGATAAAAATAAAGAAAAAAATATTATCCTTGTTATTACTGGAAAAAAAAAACAAAATTATCAAATTATTGGGAGGGAAAAAAAATCACAAAAGAGCAAGAATGAAAAATAATTAAATCATGATTATTATTATTATTATTATTATTATTATTATTATTATTATTATTATTATTATTATTATTATTTTTATTATTGTGTTAAATACACTTATATATACATGGATAAAAGTAGGGATTAAAAAAATTAAAGTGTAAGGGCTGAAATGAAAATCAAATATAAAGGGATTAAATTAAAAAAATTAAAAGTCAAAGGGCTGAAATGCTAAGTACATTTATTGTTAATTGAAATTAGAGGATAAAATTGCAAAAATCGGAACTTGTGTGCCAAATTTATTGAGTTCTATACAGCCAACCCAAAAATTGAAAGTAGAAGGACCAAAGTGAAACTTTCACATTCAATCAATTAAAATCGGAGGACCCAATCGAACTAAATCAAAACTTATATAAAAGAAATGAGGACCAAAAACCAAATTAAAAGTAGAGGGACCGAAGTGAAAAGTAACCAAACATGGGGGTCTCTCCTGCACATTGATGTGCAGGAGAGAGAGAAACGTGACCGACGGCTTTAACCGGCCTCCGCCGCGTCCACGGACATATTCCAGTTACACGCCCCACCGCGGGAGGAAGACCACACGGCGGCGCATCGATCTGTCCTCCGGTTGACAATTTCCGACCACCGGATAACGCCGCACGCGCCGCCTGAAAAGGTCGTGAGGCGGAAATCCGCTCGGCGCGTGCGGCAGACGCCCTTACAGACACGACATTAAAAAATTAAAAAATATGGTCAATTACCGTCCTGTCCCTGTACCCAATTCAACGTTTTTGTCGTATTAGGGGCTAAAACCGTCTTTAGCCATTTTGGAAAATAATAAACAAATCAAAAGTTGCGGCTAACAATTACGCCGGTGCCCCTCAGCTCGAACCCTTCTTTTGTCTTATTACCGGGGTCGAAATCGTCAGTGCACTGTTCACAGCTGAATATTTTTTTAAAAAAAAAAAGATGAGAAAAAGGAAAAACCAAAAATAGCTCTGTTTGCCCAGCCCCTTCTGCCGCGCGGATGAAGGCCAAAATGGGGTGCACACTGTCGCAATCCACAGTGAATTGTGAGAGAAGAGACAGTGCAACACCCCACGCTGTTTATATGTTTTGTAATTTTCACTTTTTATATAAATTTTAATCACGTTCTTTTTTTAAAAAAAAAAACTGCCATTTTATTAAATAAAAAATTTATTTCACTTCTTAATTAAATATATATTTACTTTATATTTTAATTTTGATATTAATTTTTTTAATTTAGGTATATTTTTCAATTGTTATTTTTTTAATTTAAAATTCATGATAATTTTTAAGATACTTTTGTATAATTAAGTTATTTTTTAATTTTATACTTCAATATATAATCTATTATGAATTAAAATTCATAGTTTGATTTAGGTCACAAGTTTAAGCAATTAATACAAGTTTATTCTTAATTTTTTTAAAAAGAAAACTAGACTCAACTAGTCACAAGTTTATTTTAACCCATTAGGAATTAAAATTCATAGTTATTCCAAATTAAATATCTAATAATTCAGGTCACAATTTAAAAAAATTAATACATTTTTTTTAAAAAAATATATAATTTGACTCCACTCATCACAAGTTTAATATAACCATTATTTTTTCTACTCTATTCAGCACCTGAACAGATTTTTTGGCAGCAATGCAATGCAATGCAATGCTGCAAAAAGTAGCACGCAGGTATAACCTTCGCATCTAATAAAACGTAAATTTTATATTCATTGGGAGATTTTACTGGAAAGGGACCGAGATAACTGTCCGTGAGCTATATTAACAAAGACCTCCTACGATCCTGGATTTGCCTCTTCTGAACAGCAAGGTCTGGGACTCAGAACCACAAGCCGTTCCTGTTCCAAAATTGAAAACAATAATCTATCTAAAACTCAGTTCACCTGGTGCAGGGACGTCTTCTTACTGTTACCTTGGCGATCAATCACCGAGTCAAGGACGCTGAATCACAACAAGGTCTTTTGAGAGTATTGGCCCATGCTGCTTTTCGAACCCACAAAAAAACAAATATGATAATCAGAAACTATTCCAGAAAATATTTACCCCTTTTTAGAGGACACAATACTACTAGCATATTCAATACACTAACTCGACACGGACACCATGACCTTTTTCGGACCAATTTCGTGTTCGACCGACCCAATTCAGAGATCCAGAACTCATCCTAACCTAAAGAAAGTTGGGCAAATCATTAGAAAAACAGACAGCGTTACTTTGCCTTTAATGAACTGAGAAAGAAAAAATCATTGGAGTTCGTCCGTACTCAAATGTAGAACGCAAAACTCTTGGGCCCCAGGTTAACCTGCCGCTGTGATGTATCTGGTGGCAGGAGCAATCCCTATACCTACAAGCTGCTAAAAAAGTGGTGATTTCAAGTCCAATAAAAACATCAATGGTGCCAAATAAATTTAGTGTATAGGGTGGACCTTTATAAACATGACTGCAATGCTTTAGTCTTTTGAGCACCATTGTCGAAGTATTTGTGGATCATGAAGTTAACTAATTGCCCTGACTAAAACCCTGCGTCTAAAAACCTAACCACAACCCAAAAGGAAAATCCCTGTCCAAAAACTTGACAGTTACAGAAAATCCATATTAGTCCATGCATCAACGAACTTCTCAGGGAAATATACATACATGCATTTGGTACAATGGACATAACACTGCTCTTAAATCAAGATCCGAGGTAAAGTAGCAGTTTCATGAAACTCTTAACACAACCTAGTGTTAACATAATATACAACAACATAATATACAACTATTTTACCAACCCAAGCTTGAATATACTGAGCACAGATTATCTAAGAACCTAATAAGGCACCATGCATCTCAATACAAGTTTAAAGTGATATTAGAAGAATTCATGAGAGCAGTCATATGCGTAAAATGCTGCGGTTTTGGCCAGGTCCCAACTCTAGCAAGCAGTTTGGTTAGTCACAATTGCTCTTGGTACTTCAGGACTTCAACATCCTAGACTACTCTGGATATTGGGCCAGCCTCAAGTTAACAGCATCGATCAACATGACAGGCATCAAATCCATGCCAACAAAAACAAAATACCAAAACACAGCACCTTCCTAAATGATCTAAATATAACCCCAGTTCCTTGAACCCATCACAATGGCCTTCTACTGCATGAAAACCAAAACCTGTTTTTTTTACTTCAGATCATGGTAAAGACTTTAGCAGGACAACAAGATCCATACAAGGACATTCATTCACCAATGCTCTAAAACACAGTATTCCAAAGCTTTCTTTAATCAGCTACAAATTTCATCCAATTGACAAGTGCTTAACTCTAACTAAAATCACCACCATGGATTTTCATCAGCAGATGACAAGCCCAGCTAACAATCAAATATATTGAACTTATTTATCTGGCCAGAAACCTCCCGGGGATTTCTTATTTGAATGCTAAAACAATTGTATTCCCCACACCCAAGTTCTCAGCAGCCTAAATAGAAGGTGCAGAGAAGCCGTTACAGCATGATGTGTGTTGTAGTAAAAAGTATCTTTACTATAGAATAAGCCTATTGCATGTTTATGCACAAAAACAATTAGCATGTCAATCGGAGGAGCTGGTCGATAATAAACAACATACAGCAAGTAATTTGAGCTAATGCTAACAAACCCAAGGTGGTTCATACACATGCTGAGAGAAATCTGAAAAAAATCACTTTTGGAATTGCCAGTAAAGTTAATATGCAAACTAAGCTCACAGTTTTACAATTCAATTCAGAGCAAACCCAACACCAAATGATAGATAACCATAAACAACACAAAATCCATCAAACAAATTTAACAGCAAGATGAATTAGCACTATACTAATAACTTTAAACTGACATAATAACTAAGGGAGCAGCTATTATAGTTCGAATCCTTGACAGGGACACCACAAAGAGTCAAATATTCAAAGTAAAAAAAAATGAAAACCAAACATCAGAGCCTAGAATCGTTACCAATAGGAGAAAAATGCCAGCATACATCTCCACTCTTAGTCCAACCAAAACAACACTCTCCATCTTCAAATTACTGCGTCTCCTCCCTCTCTCTATTCCATTGCTCAATCCTAGCCCTTCGTTCCTCACTGCCCTCCCTAACTGGACTCCCATGTCTTTTTCTTCCTCCGTCTCTGTCATACTTGTCATTCCTCCTCCCACTTCCACGATAATCACGGTCTCTGTCTCGATCCCTGTCTCTGTCCCTGTAATCCCTCTCACGCCTATCATAATCCTTCTCCTTCCTCCTCGGACTCACACTCCTACTTCTACTCCTACTAATCCTATATCCCCGATATCTCCCAAACAACTGTCTCCGCAAATCCCTCCCAATCAGCTTCACGTGCATAAAATTACAATAACCGCCACGGTTGCAGTTATTCTCCTCAAACTGCCTGCAGGTAGCTTCACGAAAATCAGTGACAGGAGAGAAGTCAGCAATGATTGGGCGACCAGAGTAAAACCGTCCTTGAAGAGCTTGCAAAGCGGCGGCAGCTTGGTCTTCCTCCTTGAACTGAACATAGACGTTACCGATCATGTGATCAGCGAGATTATCACAAACATTGAGGCTCTCGATCTCGCCAAATTTGTCGAGTTCTTCGAAAATATCCTCATAGAATTCTTCAAAATGCTCCTGGATCTTTTGCGGGTCAAGTGGCTGACCTTGAGCATCGATGCCTGGAGTAATCATGTCAGGACGCTGGTACATGTTGGATAATAAGAGAGTGGGAGAGATGGTGGGGCGATTGTGGAGGCGAGAGCAGCGATCGCCATGACGGCATGCGCCAATCTTGAAGTAGAAAGGACAATTAACTCGGTCCTTCTCAGTGCCGAAGATTGAAGCTAAGTGCTCTGCCATGGTTTTGTATTTGTTAGTTAGGGCTTGAAGGAAAGGAGATAGCCCTAGTTCATGAAAAACAAAAACGAAAACGAAAACCTCAATCTTGGAGATTGAGAGAATTTATCGGACTCGCTGTCGTCTCTGACTTGCGCTGTGGAAGGTTCCAGTCTCTCTGTCACTGTGAGAGGATTAATAAATGAGCATGAGCGTGGAATCACCACCGTAAAAATGTATTTACTTGTATTTTTTAATTTTAAATTAAAAAAATTATTTTTAATAATATTTTTTTTAAAAAAAATATTCGTAAATATATCAAAATAATATTTTTTTTATTTTTATTAAAATTATATTTTTATAATATTTTAATCTAAAATTATTTAAAAAATTAATTTTTTTAAAAAAATGTTTTTATATAAACAAAACAAATAGATTGGCTGCTCCTATAATCACACACACACGATCAGTTAAAAGAGGTTAGCTTAATTTATATTTTTTTTATTTGATGAGTTAAAATCATGAGAGTATGATTTATATAAATTTTAAAAAGTAAATAAAATTCAATCCATTATAAAATGTCATAGTCTCTTAGATTATACACTTGGTTAGTATTCCAAAAAAAATCACTGTGCACGAAGATGAAAAGAAAGAAAATAAGAATAAATGTTTGGCAGGAATCTTTATTATTTTATATTAGAAAATATATATTATTAATTTATTATACCCTTCAATGGTTACAAAAATACTTAACCTATGATAAATCGAGAATTACAGAGAGAAAACCTCTCTGCCAACGAAAAAAAGTGCAAAGCAAACAGGGTTCCATCTTGGCTGAGATTAATTCTCACATTTGGTTATCAAACCCAGCACTGCCGCGATTCAAAATGTTTTTTATTTCTTTTCTAGCAAGTAAAAATTCATTAATTTGCTCGTTCGATTCCAGAGCAAAGCGAGGCTTAGAAGGAGGTGATTGATTCTAAGGTGTAAATATTACTTTAGTCATGCAAATATGTGAAAAGGAGGTGATTCTTAAGGGATTGCTGTCCAGTGGCCTCTCGCTCCTTGCCCTGCAAAATCACCTCGATTGCTGTCAACTCCAGCCACCCCTTTTTATCGAAAAAGCAGGTGGAATGAATAGTTTCCTGGATAGTGATGCGAAGATCGACATAAATTCATATGAATAGCACGGTAGTGCTGTGCTAATAAACAGTACATTTCATATGAATAGCACGGTAGTGCTGTGCTAATCAATAATTTCAGTGTCACTGTCTCAACACAAATTCTCTAGATGTTATTTGGGATCGTACGCCACTGGAAGAAATGGATCAGGCTTCAGAGATAAAAGCTGATCCTGAGAACATGCGCAGCAACCCCCACTAAAAGGAAAGCAAAATGTCCATTCGATGATTACCTAGGGAGACTGCGCAGAGGAAAATTCCTTAGTGGGTTCTCCCTTAAGAGGTCTGTTTCCCTGCTTGTTGAAGATCAAGAAAACCAATTAGTTCTCACTCAAAAAAATATATCCTCCATAAACCCATAAATGACATCCTTGAAGCACGTACTTCTTGATGTCTAGGCTGTCCCCCTGTCTAAACTTCAATGTCGAAGACTTGCCATCGCGATCATGAGCTCTAACCATTCTGATAAGATATGACAACAGATTATTAACAGAACAAGGACTGTGTAGTGTTGTGCATGGTGGATACTCAAGAATTGATGTAATCTCCCTGATAAAATTATATCCGTCAATTAGAGATGGCCATTTTCAACTTAGAAAAATGGTATTGCTTACTTCGAACATTCCTCGTCAACAAACACTTCAATGGAGGCACTTGCAGTTACCCCTCCAGTTCTAGTTCCGGGTCTCTGTGGAATCTGAGAGAAGGCATATTCTCAAAGTTAATTGCCTGTTGAAAGGGGGTTTCGATGAAAATTCGTAGTGAAAAAGCTCTTTTAAAAGATAAACCCACCTCGTATGTTGTCCATTTGGTAGGCACTGCACTATTTTCTTTGTTTCTCTCTCCTCGAGCTCCAAGAGTGCTCCAAGGATTCAACTCTCGTTTGGCCTTGCCTGCTTGATGTCCTGGCATGGTATCAATGTTTGTTTTGTCTTTGAAAATAGAAAGGGGGATCTTCTGAGTCCTAGAAAACGGAATCAGAAAAGCGTGTTACAAATTAGAGCAGAAATCCACGTGATAATGCAGGTCGAGTTTGCCAAGTAAATCAACATATCAATAGGCATGCTCAAGTATTAACACTTGCACACATCAACTTGCGGCATTGTTTTACATGGTTAGGAGAGATAAATCATGGCACGGATTCTTTAATTGATGTAAAAAAATGTAGCATAAACTGTTTGAAATGCAAGTCAATAAATATATATTGCTCCTTCACAGTGGAAAGATTTGTAACAGACTTTCTATAGATGTTTTATATCGAATCAACCCAGAAAGCCATGCAACAAGGGACCACAGTGGAACCTGTGCACTGTTTCTAAATGAACCATGCAAAATAACCAAGTATTAGAGCTAAATGCATGCAGACAAGGTAGATCAATTTCATTTTTTCTGCTTCTGAAGGAAAATCCAAGAATGGAAAGGGGAATGGAAGATAGGAAATAGGAATAAAAGAAAAGTAAGAACTGTAAATTCAAATGCTTGCCTGTCTGGCTTCATTTGTTTACTTGCAAGTTCGGATCTCTCCATATTTCGCCTCCCTGCAATATTAGGTGAGTTGTTAGCAACAAATTCAAAACAGCAGATTAGAGCAGTAGAAACTTACGACTATCTGCGCTGGACAAGACAGTTCCAAAGCTTCGGACTGGTAAGTCACTTTCTCCACAGTCATCCTAAGAAGAAACAAAAAGATAGATGGAATTACAAACTACTTCCATTTGTTTGATCATGTATTGACTAGACGAGATAGTTTACAAAAGTTGCACACCTCCACAATTTTTGGTTTTCTCATTGATCTAATAAGAAACTTCCTGTAGGCATCCTTCAATTTTTCTATTGGTTGAGCATCCCTGTAAAAGTAGATGCTCGTTTAAAAACAAAATTTAATTGTACAAACAAGGCTATCTTTGCATAATAAACACTAACGAATCCATATTCAAACTGAAGGACGGGTAAAGAAATGCCCTTTGCAGAGCTGACATATCAGCTCTCAAAAAAGTTTGGCTGGTGATAATGAACAAAAGATAAGATCGTGCCCTCAACATCCAGCACGCAGAACTTTTCCACGTATTAAACCAAAATAACATAATAAAGTCATTTACGTGCATTATGTGCAGATTCTCGTTCAAAAGTCTACTTATCATTGTTTACAAACACATGTCCAAACACCTTAAGAGCTCTCAATCTATCAAGCATCAGAACAGTGAATTGATTTAAATGCTGCTAAAGTGGAACAAATATTAACAGACACAGAGTTCCCTCCCGGTAACTTCAGCTACAGAACAGAGTTTCGTTCTGATCGTGAAGCATCAGCTCTGAATTGTGAGGGAGTGGTATAAATCCAGGTCAAAACTTTATATAAATAATAATTCCCTTGAGAAATCAAACCAACCCTGCCTTATAGAATTAAAGTATTGGAGAGAGACTTGCCTAGATATCCCAAGATTGAAAGTGTCATTTGCAATTTTCATCTTAGACTTGGATTCCATATGCAAAGCATACGCAAGGTAATAGGCAGATTGTGACTTGCCAATTTCATTCGCATCAAGAAAACTGTAAATGACTTCTGCATCGACACAGTTTTCAGCCTGACAGAAAAGAGAAGCACCCTTTTCATCACTACAAAGATCTCCCAAAAAATAATTAAAGCTCAGGTAACTGGTGGACAGAATAGAGAAAGAAGAGTAAGAACCCACGTATTCTAACCAGACTTTAAGGAAACGGGGATCATCCTTGTACAGGTCGGAATGCCAAAAGGCACGCACACATTGTTCGTATATGAGTACGAGGCCTGAGCTGTCTCCTCCTTGTGGGAATGCCTCTTGGACCCATTTTATACACCTTCAAAACACCCTCAGTTTCACTACTTTAATATTATTTTTCCAATCATGAGAATTATTGATAACAAATCAAGTGGAATTAAGAATAAAAAATAAAAGAGCATGATTCTCGCATGAATTTATGTTCATAAACTATTGATGATACGAGGAAGGAGAGTACTCACTCGATCCATGGCAAGAGAGGGTCATCCCCTTCGTACTCATCAATAGCTTGGATCAACTTCCTACACCCAATGTATGAAAGAGTAAGAACAGCACAAAATTAGGGGGGGGAAACGAATATATAGAAAAGAATGATGAAGGACCTTCGGGTATCGAGGAGAGATTTCTTGAGTTGAAGATCTGATGAGTGGGATTTGAGGGCTTGATTCAAGAGGCCAACATTGCGGCCTCTTTTCAAAGGTCTTACATTTTCTTTGAACAGTTCCCACTCATTACCAGTCTCTTGTTTTGATGCGAGAAACTCCGTCTCTGGATCCATCTTCTCCTCGGTGGTTTCTTCTTCTTCTTTTTGAATCTTGAGAGAGAGATTGCAACTGTGATTGTGATTGTGATTGTGATTGGAATAAAAAAGTAGCCGTTAGTTATATAAAGTGATTTGGGGTGTGGAAATCTGTGCCTTTCCTTCCTTCAAGTGGGCCACTACCATTTTAAACAATGGCTCCGGTCCGTTTCTTGTTTTGAAACATTAGCATGGGAAGCAGAGATTAAGTGGGCTTGGGCCGCTCATATAAGCGCCGGTGGGCAAAAACTGAAAGGAGCGATTGTATGGGCTGGTGGGGCACGCATCTTTTTGACAGGGCACACCAAGATAGGTTAACATCCAAGGTTTAAGCTTTAAAAAATAATATTTTCCTACAAGCACTAAAAATGATCTGAGAGTTCATCAGAGAGAATAATTTTGATAATTATTTAGATCTCATTTATGAAAAGTGTTGGAAAAATTTCGAAAGAAACTTGTAGCGGTAAAACAAAGGCTCAAGTCTATTTCTAATAAAACAACGAAAGCCATCTCGAAATGCCCAAAGAAATCTGCACCGTTCATATGCTAGCCGAAGCAAATCCACACCGCTGGTTGAAGTAAAAGGACCGCTACAAACCCTAAACCCTTATTAATAACCACGAGAGTGGTGGTGGAGGAGGACCGTCATGCCAGGGAACGGAGGCTGTTTTGGTAAATTCCATTATCAAAACCTATCGGTGCCCTAGCCCGACCCCATGAAATTACACTCATACCCTTAATCAAGAAATCATTCATCCTGTTAAATTCTAGAGGGGGGGGGGGGGGGGCATAGCATATTGAAGAAGAGGCCAAAGTTAGGTGGATAAGGACTTGCTGTGTTTGCTTCTTCTGATTGCCAGAGAAGAGGAAGGAGGGAGAAGAAAAGGATGGCATCTTTGTCCTTGATCCTGTCTCCATCTAATTTCTCATCAAGATCTGATGTTTTTGGCAACAAACTGTTCAACGGAAGATCTCTTGCTATGAAGGGTACCGGGAGGGAGTGGTACGGCAGCAAGAGGGTTGTGAAAGAGGCGAGGGTGAAGGCAAATATGGGAGGGGGAGGGGGAGGGGGAGGAGTGGCAAAGTTCAAAGGGACCCAGATGAGAGAGAAGCAACTGACAGAGATGATAGAGACGAAAGTCGTAGAAGCAAAGGAAGTATGCGCGGGAGACGAGACATCAGATGAGTGCAAGGTGGCGTGGGACGAGGTGGAGGAGGTGAGCCAAGCGAAGGCTGATTTCAGGCGCAGGCTGGAGAAACAGGATCCTCTCGAGTACTATTGTCAAGACAATCCTGAAATCGACGAGTGTCGTGTCTATGAAGATTGACTTTGCGTCTAGAGAAGCAGGATCTTCTCTCTATCTTCAAGTGGCTTTAATAGGTGTACTGGTGTTCTGCTTCCCCTGATCCCCTCCCTGTAAATCCCCCTCCCCGCCGCTGGTAATGCCAAGGCATCCAGGAAATTTTTAATTTTATCTATTGAACTGTATGTTATCTTTTCTTGTTTATGAGGATAATTTTAATTAATAAAGTCGAACTGTATGTTATCTTTTCTTGTTTATGAGGATAATTTTAATTAATAAAGTCCAAGTACTTGATCATGATGATGCGACCTTTGCCTAACAGAAAAAAGCACCACTGCTATCCCACTAAATATATATTTATATAGATTCATCACATCAACAGATAGATTGTATTCCCCCACCATAACCAGGATAAGGGCACGCATGGAATAAAGAGTGCAGTGCATCCTTCAGCTTTGCCTCTGAAGGGAGACGCTTTTGATGGCAAGCAGCTGGTTGCTCGTGGTATCAACCACAAGAAATGAAATCAGCCATTGCTTGAAGCAATCTTACTGCCAGAAAGGAGCATCTTGTTACTCGAGGAGCAGATGAATCCATCCACCTTCAAGCAATTGAGACAACCTATCAATCGAGGCTGCTAAATTCCTCATGCAGGTAGCAAACCCCGTGCTACAGAGTGGCCCTCCACATTTCTTCCATAGAACTGACGAAGGGGAGCTCGGCCAAAGCCTTCTCTAAGCTAACTGGGCCAATCCTCTTCTCAAAATAATATAAAAAAGAGCTCGCTCAAGTCAACCAACACTACAAAAGAAAACAAAAACAAATGAACAAGAACTGTATGCTAAGCTGGAATTTGACCATTTAAACAAAAGAGACGTGTTAAATTTATTAAATAAACACAAATTGATTACTTATAAGTACATTGAATATTTGTTATCCCAAGTGGTGTCATTTTGAAATTATATGTTTTCATTATGATCATGATCTTCAAGCTGTCCTGAGATGTTTTTCTGTGTTTTGTTTTTTTTTCAAAGCGAATATTAATTCATAGCTCTGTATCGTCTCCTAGTCTCGTGTCAAGCCTGGGCAGTTGGATCCAAACTACCCCCAGTTGAATGCCATGTTCCCAGCTTTTCAATGGCGTGGTTCTGATGGGCACTCCTATCCAACTGAAGCTGTGGAAGAGGGGGTCTGCTGTAGCTAAGGGTGGGATGTGGGTGGCTCGTGTTTTGGTTGAAAAACCTCCAAAAAAATGTTTGTTGGTTAATTGAGGGTAAACTTGAAGTTTTATCTGGGTTTCACATCTATAAAAACCGTGGTTGACCTCTGACCAAATATTTTGTTTCGACAGTTAGTCCCAACCATAAAAATTATCACAAAACCAAACACCTATTAAATTTAAAACAGGTAATATTTTTAAAAATAACTCTTGACATGCCATGGGATGGATGCATCTGGTTTACCATCATCGTTGTGTGGGTTTTTTTTTTTAATATAATTTATAGTAAATTACCTTATCAGGTTCTTTGTATGTGAGAGTTCTATGCCAGAGTAAGTTTTGTTTGGGTCGCAACTCCCAAACATGAGTCCGGCGCAACAGCAAATGCACCGGCTTGTCCCACCGGCACGCAATAGTCCAGGACAATGTTTTCCTCGTTGCAGACAAACGGAGGTCTCGGAGCCACATTCCCATTATCCACGTGCTCAGTAGTGGTGTACAAGGACGCTTTGGTCTTTCGACTTTCGGAGCACCGAGCAAGGGTGTGGTGTCGGTGTGTTATCTAAATTATATAATTTAAAAGTGTTTATTAATTAATATTCATCATTGTTTTGTATGGATTTCATTTCACTGCAAATCTTCTCTTTAGATTGCAGTTCAGAAAATTATAACTGTTTGAAAACCACTACAGCATCTCTCTCTCACAAAAAGCTTCAATCCATCTTTCTCAAACCTTTATCGACTATTTTAGATTTTACACTCGGGGAGTTATGCTGGCCGGGCATCATGTGAAGCCTATTACAATTAAACAAATTTCTACTCTTTTTTTATTGTCAAATGAGAATATTAGATCGTATTTATCACAATAATCAACAACAATTACAATAAAAATAAAAATCGGGGCAATAATTATGGCATCCCACGGCGATATCAATAACTCACTCTCTATCATTAAATATGCATTTTATAATATGATGTAAGAGCATTTTTTAAAATATTTTTTATTCAAAATATATTAAAATAATATTTTTTTAAAAAATTATTTTTGATATTAAGAATACTAAAATAATGATTGAAGGAAACCAAAAAAATAAAAAAATAAATAAGAATTTTTAAAAGAAAAATTAACAATCACTTGTCAAATGCATTGTAAAACGGTCACCAAATCATTTCATGTCACAATGAGATTATAAGTAAAGATTAAAAGAAAAGGTAAATTTACATTAACGTGTTACTGAAGAGAATCACACCATAAACTAAACTATGCTGTTAGGAAAAGAAGATGAAGAAACAAAGTAGTCCGTGTGATGGGAGGTGAAAATGCACCGAGAAAAACGAAAGTGGTTTATACTTTATATACCTGTTAAGGCAGCGGGAGTCATGGAATCCGACCCTGTACATCGTACCTTAAATACAGCTGGTTTCCACTTGTTACTATGTCCGGACGATAGAATCACCACTCACTATCTCTTTTATTGTACTACTACTAGTCTACTACCTCGACTACAGTAACAGCACGCACGCACGCACGTATTATTATGTTGATCAAAACAAATTATTTCAATATTTTCTAGAGTTAAAACAGGTTAATCTGTTTTTTTTAACCTAGCTTAGGGAAGTCACGGGTCAACTCCCCATGCCAACCCGGGCTCAGCAACCTTTTTCCCTGCAAATGACCATCCCATTGCTCACAAGTTGATCAGAATTTTCCACCCATCCCTACCCCACCAGCACAGCACAGCACAGCACGCCACAGTATTAGATGCGAGCTGCTCACAGGCAATAATAGCCAAAGGCGACGGGATTGTACAGGTCAAGGGCACCCAGTCCAAGGTTGTTTGGGTCATTTCAACCTGCAGACCTGAAACAAATCACCCTTATTGAAATTTATACGGAGTGTGAGGGCAAATCCAGATGAAGAAGCAGCCGCAGGATCTGGGAGCTTCTCTTTCGTCTGCCTGTGGATGCGGCGTTTGAAAAATAAAGAATAAGGGCGGCATTTACGTGACTCCAAAGACACCCAGGACCACGCGGTGTCCCCCGTGTAATTTGCTGCTGATCTCCCACGATTAATTAACTACAAAAATAGGAAATCAAATAGTTAAACTTTGTCGACCACTGCAGTAAGAATTAATAAAATAAAAATACCAGCTACTTGTTCCTCGGGTCTCACGTGTACAAAGTCAAAACAATAGATAATCAAAACAGGCCCGCCCACTGTTGATTCTTTTTATTTCAAAAGCAAACAAAATTGAAACACGCACCAGGTAAACCTCTATGAATTAATATTATAATAATTAATTAACTAATCAATATATTATTTAAACACTTACAAATAAATATTAAAAATTGATTTAATCCCATTCACCGGTTGACTTAATCCGGAAAAATCGCTTATTAATGGAGGCTGCTTTTCATTTAAGAGTTTATCTATCTAGCAGTAATTTTAATCAAATATATATTTTTAATTTTTTTTCTTTGAATCATAATATTTTTGAGCTCTTTTTATACCTAGAAAACTACCTAGAAATTGTCTGCTTTTACTATAGAAATCACATTTCATGATTATTGTTATTATTTTAAAATTAACTTTTTGATGTTTTAAAATTGTTTTGATGTTAAAAATAATATTTTAAATAAAAAAAACATTTTAAAAATAAACAGTAACACGATCTTACCCTGTAAAATTTTCCAGCAAGCTGGAACCTGACAGGCGACGAGGGTCACCATTTTGGGATTGGTAAGTGGAGGTAAGCTCTCAGCAGCAAATCGAAGAAAAGAGAGCAGAATGAGCGTTTAAGAAGGCGGTTTCTGGGGAGGAAAGCAGGCAGGGGTAACTGGTAAAGCAGAGGAGCCGTGCTACCAGGAAATCTTGCATCTGCCACGTCGATCCACACCACGCATCATCTGCCACACATGCACTTGAAAGACTAGCAACTAATAATTATTACAGTCCCATAATAATGCACACACGTTACCCCTTCTCGGCACACACTAATTGGTGCCTCATCAGTCAATACTCAATAGCACAAACCCATCCAGCCAATCGTGGGCGACCTCCATGATTCGTTAATATGCTGAGCTGTTATAATTATATTTTCAATAATTAAATATTAGGATCTATGTATTAAATACTGAAATTCATAAATTTCTTTATTGTCTATTTATTTCTCGTAATCATAGATAATTCACACTTTCACAGTACCATCACGTTATAATTATCCAGGTGGAAAGAAAGATAGCCTGACAGAACAGAAGGAGTTGGGGGGAAGGAAGGAAGAGTCGTAGATGCTTCGTAAGTAAGTGGGCGGCCCATAGCATAACCCAGAAAAAAGCTCGAATTTACAGTTTGTGCCATAAACACCGAAAAATAAAAATAAAGAAAGAAGTTTGTTATGCAGCTATTGTCAAAAGGTAAAGGAAAGGAAAAAGTCAAGAGAAGAGAAAACAGAAGCAATGCTAAGGGACACCCATCCGTTCTTCGTCTTATTTGCGGATTGATCATTGTTATTATTATTAATCTGCTGATTTGTCGCCGAACGACGTTGGACTTTGTTTTTTGAGGATTTAACTCTCAGATCTGAGGTTTTGGTCGGAAATATCAGAGCTCGATTATTTCAGGCAGAAGCAGATGCCGTTCTCCTCCTCCTCCTCCTCCTCCTCCTAAGGTATGTGTGTGTGAGAGGGAAGTAGATTAGATTCCGATTCTCTCATTCCACTTGATTTTCTTCCTTTAAATTATCAATCTACTATTTTATTCTGTCTCAGCCCAAAATTAACAATTTTCGCGAAGTTTTTTATCTCTAAATTTATCTGGCATAGAACATACTTCTTCATGAGCCGGACAACCGCCTGCCCTTGCGTACTTTATTATCTGATTGAGAACATACTTCTACATACACCAGACAACCACTCGCCGCCCTTGCTTACTTCAGACATGGATTGGAGGTTTTCTTTTTCTTCTTTTTGCCCTGCAAAAAAAAAAAAAAAGGAAATTTCTTTATCCAGACTGATATATTTCATGTGTAATTCTAGTTCTGATTGAAAACTCTTTTGGATTTTTTCTTTATTTGTTTATTTATGTATGTAGGCTTTATTATTTGTGAGGGTGAGGCCTTTTCAAAGACATGGAAGAGGTGGTGCGCAAGTAGCTGCTCCCATATTCATTCATCAAGCACTTTCTAGTAGATACTGTGATATGACTTCAATGGCAAAAAAACATGATCTTTCTTATCAGACTCCCAATTCTCAGCTCCTACCCCAGTTTCTTCAGACTTCCAGGGGAAAAAACTGGAATCCTAAGGCATGGGATTGGGATAGTGTCGGCTTTGTTGCTAAACCTTCTGTAGCTGCTGAAACTTTACGGCTGGGAACCGTTTCCAGAGAACCTAAGAAAAAAGATGAGAATGATTCCAAAAACAAATCCAATTCTGCTAATGAAGATGATGATGGTCTTGGCTTGAATCTAGGTGGGAGTTTGACTTCTGTCGAGGAGCCTGTGTCAAGAACTAACAAGAGGGTCAGGTCTGGATCACCTGGCAATGGTAGCTATCCAATGTGTCAGGTTGATAACTGCAAGGAAGATCTAACTAAAGCTAAGGACTATCACCGCCGACATAAAGTGTGCGAGGTTCATAGTAAAGCCACAAAAGCCCTGGTGGGAAAACAAATGCAGAGGTTTTGTCAGCAATGCAGCAGGTTGTCTTTCATTTGCTGTGCAGATTTCATATTTGTTCTTGTATCAGCCTTGTACCACTAATTAAACTTGAGAGACTCGACTCAAGCACTACTTAGTTTTTTTTTCCTTTTATTTGTAAGTGCTCTCTTTTTGTTTGATAGGGTATGTAGTAATGTTTTAATCTATGCTTTTGCTTTGATAAATAAGTTTTTCCACTGTGAGCTTATATGAGACCTCTGCAATACGTAGGTTTCATCCTCTCTCTGAATTTGACGAGGGAAAGAGAAGTTGTCGGCGTAGGCTTGCAGGGCACAACCGAAGAAGGAGGAAAACCCAGCCTGAGGATGTTACCTCACAGCTGCTACTCCCTGGAAGCCGGGATATGAACAATAATGGAAACTTGGATATTGTAAACTTGTTAACTGCTTTGGCTCACTCTCAAGGTAAACACATCTTCCAATGATTGGCTTTTATGTTCTGTCCTTTGTGCCGTGCTGAAATCTTTACCTTGAAAATCATAGGGAGGAATGACGATAAAAGTACAAACTGCCCAACAGTACCAGATAAAGACCAACTTATACAGATTCTTGACAAAATAAATTCACTGCCTTTGCCAATGGATCTTGCTGCAAAGTTGTCAAATATTGCAAGTTTAAATGGGAAAAACCCCAACCAACCTTCTTTAGGACATCAAAACAGATTGAATGGAACTGTATCCTCTCCATCAACCACAGACTTACTTGCTGTTCTTTCAACCACTTTGGCAGCATCTGCTCCGGATGCTCAAGCAATTTTATCTCAAAGAAGCAGTCATAGCAGTGACAGTGAGAAGTCTAAGTTGACTGGCCCCAATCAAGTGACTGGTCCCCATTTGCAGAAAAGATCTAATGTTGAGTTTCCTTCTGTGGGCAGTGAGAGACTTAGTCGCTGTTATGAGTCTCCTGTTGAAGATTCTGATTGCCAGATTCAAGAGTCTCATCCTAACCTACCATTACAACTGTTTAGCTCATCACCTGAGAATGAGAGCCGTCAAAAACCAGCATCTTCTATGAAGTATTTTTCTTCTGACAGCAGTAATCCCATTGAAGATAGGTCTCCATCGTCATCCCCTCCTGTTGTGCAGAAGCTGTTCCCATTGCAGAGCACCGCAGAAACTATGAAGTCAGAAAAGATGCCAGTCAGAAGAGAGGTTAATGCAAATGTTGAAGGTGGCAGAAGTCATGGCGGTGCTTTGCCACTTGAGCTCTTTAGAGGGCTAAACAGAGAACCTGACCATGGTTCATTTCAAAGTTTCCCATACCAGGGAGGATACACATCTTCCTCTGGGTCTGATCACTCACCTTCTAGTCAGAATTCTGATTCTCAGGTAGCCTGGCAATAGACTAAGTTCTGTGTTTATTTTTAGCGTCAAAATGCTTTCTATTGATACTCACATGTGTTAATCTTGTTGAATTGTGTCAAATGATTGTGTTTTTCATCTGCAGGATCGCACTGGGCGAATAATTTTTAAACTATTTGACAAGGATCCCAGTCATTTCCCTGGGACATTGCGCACAAAGGTGAGTTTATTGTATATTTTGGTTGTGTGTTTGTTCGTGATGGAGATGCTGTAATGGATGCTTTTTGAGGATTTCTATCATGATTGATCATTTCTCTTCCAGAACTACAATTACTTCCTGAGTTTTATTGGGAGGGGATCTATCTAATTCATGATTGTATCATTTCTCTTTCAGATATACAATTGGCTATCTAACAGTCCATCAGAAATGGAGAGCTATATAAGGCCTGGCTGTGTGGTTCTATCAGTTTATTTGTCAATGCCATCTCCTTCCTGGGAGCAAGTGAGTGAACTGGTGCAATGAACCTTAGGAATTATAAATCTAACCTTATGCTGACCATTTGCAGGGTATATTTGTTGTTTTTGCAGCTTGAAAGAAACCTGCTTCAGCTAGTGGATTCTTTGGTTCAAGATTCAGATTCTGATTTATGGAGAAGTGGAAGGTTTTTATTAAACACAGGCAGGCAGCTAGCATCACAAAAAGATGGTGCGTTAATGAGTACTGGGTTCCCCATGCCCCCTCTTTTTGGGTGTTTTGGCATTTACATTTCTTTAGTTCTAACCCTGCACTTCTCAGCTATGATACTCCATGTGCCCAAAAAATTGAGATGGCCACGATATTTTTTTAATATGAATTTTGTGAATTTTTTGGCTAGAATGTTTGTGTCATTTATTAAACAATTTGATGATAATTTAATTGCTGTTTGCAATGATATTCAGGAAGAGTTCGCTTGTGCAAATCTTGGAGAACATGGAGTTCCCCAGAGTTAATATTAGTATCCCCAGTGGCAGTTATTGGTGGGCAAGAAACCTCTCTTCAGTTGAAGGGAAGAAATCTGACTGGTCCTGGCACCAAGTAAGAATTTAGTTACTCACATAAGTGCTTTTTAATTGACCTTGTCTTGCTGCATTAAGTAAATTTTCTACACCATTGCTGCAGGATTCATTGCACATATATGGGAGGATACACATCAAAGGAAGTTACAGATTCTTCTTCTCCAGGATCTATGTATGATGAGATAAATGTGGGTGGCTTCAAAATTCATGGTCCATCTCCTAGTATTTTAGGTCGTTGTTTTATTGAGGTATGACTCCGCACTTGCTTGTATGTCTTTGAAGTTTAGAAATATTCAAATAGATCGCTTGATAATGATAACATGTGACATTTGACGATGCTACAAACAGGTAGAAAATGGTTTCAAGGGCAATAGTTTTCCTGTGATAATAGCCGACGCATCCATCTGTAAAGAATTGAGGCTCCTTGAATCGGAGTTTGATGAAAAGGCTGAAGCCAGCAATATTGTTTCAGAAGAACAGGCTCATGATTTGGGGCGACCGAGATCAAGGGAGGAAGCTCTGCATTTCTTAAATGAGCTTGGATGGCTGTTCCAAAGGAAGAGTGTGCCTTCTATGCTTGAGGCTCCAGATTATTCACTTAACCGTTTCAAGTTTCTGCTCATTTTCTCAGTTGAAAGAGATTATTGTGTGTTGGTCAAAACAATTCTGGACATGCTGGTTGAAAGAAATATGTGTAGGGATGAACTATCTAAGGAGTCGTTGGAGATGCTTCATGAGATTCAGCTCTTGAATCGGTCAGTGAAAAGGAGGTGCAGGGAAATGGCTGACTTGCTTATTCATTATTCTATTATTGGCCTTGATAATTCCTCTAGAACATATATTTTCCCACCAAATGTTGGTGGACCTGGTGGTATTACACCCTTACATTTGGCTGCTTGTGCATCGGGTTCAGATGGTTTGGTTGATGCCCTGACAAATGACCCACAAGAGGTAATGTTTCTTTCCCTTTTTTTTTTCTCTCTCTTCTTTGCATCAGCACATTCCTATATCTGGGATTCAGGGATCTACAATTGCTCTCTCTCATCTGCAACTCTTTATTTTTTCCACGCAATTATCAAAATTGGATTGGATGCTGTAGCTTTCAGTCTACTTACTACCATCAAAATAGCAATTATGTGATTTTAAATTTTTATTTGATGGGCTTGTTGGGGGTGCAGGGAAGGTTGTGATCATGGTTAGCAGTTGGGAAAGGAATTGTTATTATGCTGCATTTTTTGTTTGTGTGTGCGCGTTTGTTTTCTTTCCAATATATTTTCTGATTTCATGAATTTCTGGTGTCACCCTCTCCCCCTCGCAGATTGGGCTATCCTGTTGGAATTCTGTCTTGGATGCAAATGGCCAGTCTCCATATGCTTATGCTTTCATGACAAAAAACCACTCTTGTAACTTATTAGTGGCTCGTAAACTTTCTGACAAAAGAAATGGCCAAATCTCTGTGGCAATTGGAAATGAGATAGAACAGGTAGCTATGGAGCAAGAACAAAGGACAATGTCCCAGTTTCAGCGAGAGAGTAAATCCTGTGCTAAGTGTGCAAGTGTGGCCGCTAAGTTCCATGGGAGGTTTCCGGGTTCACGAGGTTTGCTTCAGCGTCCATACATCCATTCAATGCTTGCTATCGCTGCTGTCTGTGTTTGTGTCTGCCTGTTCTTCCGAGGTGCACCAGACATTGGTTTAGTTGCTCCCTTCAAATGGGAGAATTTGGATTATGGAACCATTTAGACAACGTAGGCTTGTGAGGAGTAACGGAAATAGATGAAATAACAAAGGGGCTGTGAAGTGCACAAAAATCCAGATAATTGTTTGTGATTATACAGCTGAGAGAATTCAGGTAGATAGGTAGACTCCTTAGTCCTCGGTAAGGCCATATAAGCAGTTGTACGAGAAGAAGATGCATTGTTCATTAGAAAGAAGAGGAAACAAAGCTGCTAGTAGGGTGATGCAGCATCCTATTCTTGTTGGCGTTTGCAAACAGGAGTGCAGTGAGGTTGTTACAGGCTTGTGCCCTTTTCTTGGCCTATTTGTTGACAAATAACACTGAAGTTTTATGATTGTGAAAATTTCTGGCCCTTACGATCTTGAATATTACATTTGCTGAGCAGAGATGGAAGAAAGAGATATGACAGCGCGCATAGCGCAGAAGGCCAAGACTTGAATTCAGGGGGGGAGATAAAGATGCGAGCAATTATATACCAACAATGAATATTTAATTCAGTTAATTTATGTAATGGTTTATTCTTCTATATATATAGATATGTTTTTTTCTTTTGACCCTTATATATATAATATCAAAAGAGATAATAAGTTTTGAGGTATTTTGCTATGTATCTAAACTATTTACTGTGAAGTTGATCACTAGGATCAGTCACGGAAGTAGAATATTGCAAGATTGCATAGCAAAATATTCGTTGCATCTTATTTAAAATAACATGCATTTTTTCTCTCCTGCTTTGCCCCTTGCATTGGCTGGCGCTGGTGGAGGAAATGGTGTTTTCTGATTGCTGTCTGTTGCGCTAATGATTTTAATTTCAATTTTCTTTTCTTTTCTATTGGAACAAGCAAGCTAATGGGCAAATATACATGCACGTGCAAATGCAAGATGCCTGAGAATTTCGCTGGCACAGTTCTGCTTTCCAGCAAGCTGAGATATATCTTGGCTGTTGGCAGTGTGCAGCGGAACACTCGGCCTGATCTTTTCCCTTCGCACTCACCACAGTCAAAACTCAAAACCAGAAGAAGGGTATCCGTTTGCTGGTAGGATTTTAAGGGGGGGACCGGAAATTTCATTAGGTCGGGGAGAAAAACACAGCAAGTATGCATCTGATAGTTGCAAGCAGTGCATGTGGAGGTGTATCCTTTCATGGACTTCCAGCAAACATTTCTGTATATAGTAAATTAAATTGTTTTTTGATTGAAATAGAAAAAAACTTCTCATTAATTTCACTTTTATTACCGGGTGATCGAGAGAGGTTATTCTGAGGGAAAGCAGATTACCTGCAAATGTGACTCCCAATCCTGGAATGACAGAGAGTAGCTCCCCTTTGCTTGATAATTTGATCCACGGTCAAAATTGTTTTTTTTTTTTTTAAATGGCTTGGACTGCTGCTTCTTTTTCCTTCCAAATCTCTTCTCGTCTGGAATATAAAACAGGTCCTTCATCACTGGAACTGCAACTGGGCCATCCACTCATTTGTCTTGCGGAGTCCTAGCGAGGGAGCTAAACTATTGCGGTGATCGATTGCTTTGATCACGACCGTTGGACCAAGGCACAAGAGAGCTGCTAGCGTATGGGCCCAAAATGGATCGCGTTTAAAGCCCACGAGTCCACTTATGGCTGGGTCAAAGAAGAGAGTTAGCAATCCACGAAGAAGATCAATGATGATATGGGCATCTACCAAGCTTGATCATACGGCCATGATCGTGATCTCTGATAACTCCTACGCACACCAGTCCCTCAACAGTGTGGCCTCAGAATTACTCACTCGCATCGCCATAGATAAAGAGTTAATCAAGGAAACATTCCTCGTACCGCCTGACTTTGGTCCCTTTTCTTCCTCCGTGCTCTTCGTTTTAGGAGAGCAGGGGTAGAGGGCGGGGATGGATTTGCGTGCTCACAAGTTTGATTCGACCTTAACTATTCTCAGCACTTTGGTCCCACTTCTTGTTTTCCAATTCCATCAACTCCTCCTAAAATTGAATACCCAACTTTCGATGATGACTGCAGGAAGAGCCACCGATGAATACGATCTATTTACTCCGTACATCGAAATGTACTCTTATTACTGAAAAACAAAAGAAGAAGAAGAAGAAGAAACGCTATCATTGCTTCCATTGTCGGTCTCGGATCCGTTTCATACTACGAAAACTACATGGAGGAAGTTTTCCTCTTTCGGTGTCCGAGGACATCATTAAAAATAACAAGATTATGGAGGAAGATCTTGCTAAGATAAGATATCATTCAACACGATATCGCAACTGGATTTTATTACTTATTTCTATATTCTGCTACCCACTATTTTGCAGAGTTTTATTTATATATGTATCTGTATATATTTCTTTCTTGAACAGAAAAAATCGAAAACTCCTGTGAAAGGGCATTTGGGTGTAGTGGGCGTGCAAGCATGGACGACCGCTGTTTGACCGCATCATGACTCCGTCTCCGTGTGTGCTTTGGATTCAATTTGTTTTGTATATATGGAAGAAGAAAAATTCAATTATTCTGAGCACTATTTCTAGTAAAAATAATTTAAACTATGTATGGACTTGTTTTATATAGGGCCTCTTTGGGAGGGCGGTTGCGGTAGCTTTTCATGTCGAAATACATCAAAATAATGTTTTTTTATTTTTTTAAAAATCATTTTTGACATCAGCACATCAAAATGATGTAAAAACACCAAAATATATTCATTTCAAATGAAAATAAAAAATTAAATAAAAATTTGAATTTATGCGGCACGGCGGTTGAAACGTCGTGCCAAACGGGCTCATAATCTGGTTGACTTATTAAGTTTGAAGATAATTTGATAATTAATAAAAATATAATTTAACTAAAAAAAACTCACCATATATTTTTTAAAAAAATATTACTGTAATGATGATATATTGGATCAACCTCGATTAATTAGCTAATTTGTTAAATTCACAACTTGGATGGCAATACCTGAGTTAACCAACCAAGCTTATGATTCAAATAATGATATCGAGATAATATCATAAAATATAAATTAAAAACAATATGGGTCAACCAGTACTACCCTGCTAAACTTATGATTTTGATCATGAAACTGAAATAACATCATATAAAAAAAATTTAAACAAGTCATGAATCTCAATCAACTCATTGTTGAAAAATAAAATTTAAAGAAACCAATCTAAAAAAAAGAACACAATAAAACAACTCAAATCAACCTAAGTTACACTTATAAAACTTGCAATCCAAGTCATAAAACCAGAATAACCAAATAAAAAGTAAAGTGAAACAAATCATGAAATATAAATCTTGATAAATATAATATTAAAAAAAAAAACCCTCAAGCCAACAAGATTAAGTCACAAAATCCGCAACATAAGTTATAAGAATAAGACAACCACATAAAAAACAAGTCACGATTAGTCATGAAACTCAATCTTTAATGAACCAGATATTGAAGGATAAAATAACAAAAAAAAAATGAAATATAAAAATTAATATTTGTTGTTGTTGTAAATAGTATTTTTGAAGGAGGTGCAAAGTAAAAGTATCATCTCTTGTAATTTTTTGTTAATTATAAAACTCTATAGGTAAATCAAATCAAGTTAATATAGTTCAATTATTTTTTTCTTAAATTAAAAAAATCAAATTTAATATCAATTTAGTTTTGAACAAGTTGATTGAATGGTAGCTTAGTCATCAAGTATGAAACTAATTTTATTCAAGTTGTCACTAAGTTAATTGGAAGATAAACTAAGTGTTTATTTGTTTTAACATTTTATTTTTAAATAAAATATAATAAAAATTTATTTTTATTTTGGCTTCAAAATATTTCTTGTTTATATTCACATTATGTTGATGTATTAATTTTTTAAAATTATTTATATATAAAAATACTTTAAACAATAATACAATACCAAAACTGTAAATCATCAAGAATCGAGTAAGTGATAGAGTTTCGTCAAGTCAGCATTCGGGTTTAGTGGGTGTTTGGCTCTACGGTGGCTTCTGCGGTTGAGGCTCATTGCAGAGCCAAACTGTTTGGTTAAATTGTCAGACCATAGTTTTGTATTGTGGCTCCTAGCAAAATTATGGTTGAATCGTAGTTTACGAAAAGCATCATTTAGATGTTTTTCGCTCGAACACATACCAAAATATAGCAGAAAAACCCAGACCAAAACAATCACAAGTGAAGAATGATTTTGCAAAAATAAAAAATAACATAACAAAGAGGAAGAAAACGATGGCACAACGTAAAAAATTTGTAGCGCAACCACCGACTAACAATCATCCTTAGCATCGGCAGACCACTAGCAGCTCCCTCTCTCTCTAGGTTGCAGCTTTCTCTCTAAAAACAGTCATGAATGCAACCCTCTCTCTCCTCATTGGTCACCGGCGAGCACCAACAATTGTTCCTTTGGCACCGACAACCTCTCATCTTCACTGGTAACACCTGCACCGTCCAGTCTTATCCCATAACTCCGACGTCAAGCAACAACAACAATAACCTTTCAACGTTGCTCCCGACCACCACAAGCCACCATTTCTAACGTCATCACCATAGAAAGAACAACCTCGACCTCCTCTACCCGACGACATCGGCAAGTGAGCTTTTTGTCATCATCGGTCGACCACCCTTCTATTGTTCATGTCTTATGTGAACAAGGCATGAGTGAATTAATTCACCCTATATTTTTCAAGCAAGGTGTGAATATGTGTAACACACCGATTTTTTTGTTAACTCTTGGGCTGGACCTGCTTTTCAGCACAACCCAAGTCCAGTATAGTTAGGCCTTTTGGCCCAACTTGGTTGGGTCAATCTATGAAGTTGGGCCAAGCCCAACTTGATTTTTAAAAAATATATATAAAAACCATATTTTATATATAAAAAAAATGTGTAGATAGAGATCAGCACATGACTTCATTTCACTTCACGACCCTATTATTTTTCGATTGATTATGGATTAAAAACTTGCAGCTAGATTTGGCTTTGGAATTATATCTCCACAAGTAGATAGAGATCCTGAAAATTAGTATGAATCGCATATGTTGTTCCTGATGATATTTTATCAGATGTTGTTCCTCAATCAAATAACAATGGATCGTAAAAGTCTTCACGTGTGGATTTAGTTCCTGATGAAATTGCAAGTAGTTTGATGGGAGAATAAAAACAAGTGTCTATTTTACTTGAATTATTAATTATATTTTAGTATTATGATTATGAAATCTACAATATTTAAAGTAATTTCACAAGTTGACAACAATATGAAAAACATGGTAACCAAACATACGAAACTACTTTTTCTTAAACATCAAACTCAGCCACATTTTAACTAAACACTTTAGTTTCAGTTATGAACCACAACTAAAAATATTTTTTATAAAAGTGTTTTTTTTTTTAAATATCAAACACAACAACCATCACAATACCTAAGAGGCACTTGATAAGAGGACTTCAATGCTGGCTCCACGTGTCCATGGTTGGACTCGTAAATACATATGCTTATCACACGTGAGATGCGGCAAGAGTGCTTATAAAAAGCTGCCGTTAACTCGTGTGCTTGTAATCATAATCATGGAAAACAAAACTGGCCGCGTTTACGTCAGCAGGGTGGGCTTGGAGATCACAGGTTGATTTAGGGATGCCTTCAATTTAATTAATTAGAAAGTGATCGGACGGGTAGGAATAAAGCAAATGGGAAAGTTGCAGTCCCTGTTCAATATGTACCACTGATAGAAAATGTGGGCACGTTTCCCATTTTCACTTCTCTTTCCCACACCGTTTTTTCTCTATCAAAAAAAAAATAAAATACATACTTAGTAAAATAAATATATGAATAAATAAAAAGTATGCGCTGTTTTTGTGACGGCCTTATAATATTAATATCATATATGTATTCATTTCCATCTCCGAGTATCTTTCTCCTCCCAGTGCTCCCCTCGAAAGCACATACACCCTCTTATATATATGAATAAAAAATAACACTCGGCATTCCTTCTCTCAATCCTTGCTTTCTTCGATCGGTGTGGCGGTTTCTTTCTACCCCAACTTGTCGAGGTTTGTTTCTCAGTCAGATGAATCAGTGTCTCTCTTACAAAATCTTTTCCATGTAGGATGTGCTGCTAATAAATATTCTTGTGTTTTTTTTGGCAGCTGTTTATCATCTATAGTCATCAGGAGCAGAGGTTGTAGAAGATTGAATCTTTATCAATACGAGTAGTGATTACAAAGTCATGGTATTTTCGTTTTGGCATCTCTCTGTTTCCACTACTCTGTTTCTTCTTCTTTCTTGTTACCGTGTTTTTGGGGTTTACTCATTTGAGTCTGTGATAATTGATGGCAGGTGAGTCCATATGGGAAAATGGGGAACCACGAAATGGGTCCGCCATGGTTAATACCCATGCTTAGTGCAAGCTATTTCATTCCCTGTGCAGTTCATGGTGAATCCAATAAGAGTGAATGCAATATGTTCTGCTTAGATTGTATGGGAAGTGCTTTCTGTTCTTCTTGTCTTATTTATCACAGGGATCACCGAGTTGTTCAGGTTTGTCGGCTGTCTCCATCTTACCTTCAATTTATTCGATTGATTGATTGAATGAATGAATGACAACCTGGTCGACCTGGTCGAATGCTTGGGTTGCTGCAGATAAGGCGATCTTCATACCATAATGTTGTGAGAGTAAATGAGATGCAGAAGTACATAGACATATCATGCGTGCAGACTTACATCATCAATAGCGCCAAGATTGTGTTCCTCAACGAGCGCCCCCAGCCGAGGCCTGGAAAGGGGGTCACCAACACCTGCGAAATTTGCTGTCGAAGTCTCCTTGATTCATTCAGATTCTGCTCGCTTGGATGCAAGGTAGGTTAATTATGATGGTTTCCTTTCCCGATTATCAATCGGTGCTCTGCTCTGCCATGTTCTGTTCTCTTCTACTGCTCTGTTTTGATAGTTTAGTACAAAATTCATGTTTTGTTCGAGTAAAGTGCTATTTACGTTTTGTTAGCTGGGAGGTATGAAGAGGGGTGACCCAGACCTTACATTTGCGCTAAAATTGAAGCAGAATAGGGATCCGTTCTTTGGAGGGTCGGAATCAGATGACTCCTCAACCCCAAAGAAGATTCGCAGGACATATGCTTTCAATCGTTTGATGGACGGACTCTCAATCTATTCCTCTAACAATGATGGAGCAGAGAGCTCTGGTGATGATGCAGCAACCAACATTTCTCCGGCTACCCTTCCCAATTTCAATCATCGTAATGCAAGGAGAAGAAAGGGTATACCTCATCGGGCCCCATTTTAAGACTCGAAAAAAGAAGAAGAAGAAGAAGGCAATGCATTTAGCATTTACAGGAAGTAAAGAAAATAATCTAAAAATGATGGCAAGGAGCAAGTGGGATGTGGAGGAATTCAGGGACACGGTTACTTGTCAAGTTTCTTGTGTAAATACGAATAGGGTGGAAGATGGTGTGTTTTTAGTAGGTAGCTAGCTAGCTTGGGAGTGGGGAAGTGATCCCTTCCTATACACTTTGCAATTACTGCTGAAATTTAGTTCCCAGGTGACCCAAATCCATGCATGGACATATCATAGCATATAAGTATATAGATGTGGGGTTATGGATTTGTTGGAAAGGAAGCAATAAAGCAGGGGGGCATTATTATGATAGCATGGAATGTACACAGAACAATGTGGTTTGTCCTTGTGAATAGTGATATTTAAAGTTATAACTTGTGTTCTGGCATTTCTATGATCTCTTATTTCATAATCTATGTGCATTCTGAGACACCTTTCGTCTATGCATCCGGGGAGTGGGGTTATTTTCATGGGAAAATGAGCTGGGCAGCTTCTTCTTTTGGTCATCCATGAGTGCACTGTGAATTGTAGAGCTGTGAATGTTATGCATTATTTTGTGATGAATATGAAGGGGAATTTCGGTGGCTAGGAAAGTACACCCATCCATCCTGGTCAAGTTTTAATACACAGTACCATTCCTGAAGGTGAAAGAGATGGTTCTTGATTGATTTTTAATGCTCATTTTTCTCCCGTTTTCCTCTCCCAAAATAGGAGGTGACATGATCGAGTATAAATCTATCTTAACATTTTGAGTGGCAGCAGATCTATGTGTGCTAAATGTTAGCTTTGCTTTCACGTCGGAATGGGGTTTGATGCGAAGGTGGGTTCTGTTTTATGGCTGGCACAAACCTAAGCTATCTCTTTCTATCACCCCCCTACCAAAGTGGGCAGGCACATCATCGATTGTTTTTTCTTTAGTTTCCAGTTAATACAGTTAGATGTGTTTTTATTTCATTTTGTTGTTAATGGATGTTTTTATCTACATGGCTAATAGCTTTTTAAACTGCGGTTCAGCCAAAACAACAGCTACAACATAATCTTCTGCTCTCTTTTTTGGTGCCCAGACGCTTGAAACTCTGTTACTGTCTGGATGAACGAACCTTTAAATCTTTTGGTGGCTCATATTACCCCATGAGATGACTATTTTGTGAAGCAAAATTGACGAGATGATTATAATAATATCTTGCAAGACCATCAGATAATATCGTAGTTAATTATAAATTAAAATTCAAATCAATCATGATCCTGTTTAATAGTTTTGTAAGGTGTGGTTAAGATAATCTAGTCAAAATGTTGTAGCAATAAATAAATAATGTATTGAGAATGGATCACAACGTGTTTTTAATTACCTGTTTTTCATGTTATTTTTTCAAAAGGACCTGGCCAATTCGCCTACTGTGAGTAGCGATGGAGACGAGACGGGCGTTCTGAGCCTGGAAAACCAAGCAGGGTATAAAGGGAATAAAAGACATTGCAAGTTGCGTGGAGCGATAAAAATGAAAAGCTGGTGAGGGAGTGGGGCCGGGGTTTCATGAATATTTAATGCTGGTGTTTAAGATGTATAAGCTGTCTTAAATTAATACATGGACATTAAAAAATAAGAATGACCACCACTCCACTCTCCGAAAGCACCTTTATAATGGGCTGGATTTGGAGATGGGATGGTGTTCAAATCAAGAGAGAAAAGCTTGGGAGACACGAAATCCCGATGAGGACAAGGACATCCATCTCCAGATGCTCCTAAATTCCACTACCATCTCCCACTGTTGTCTGCTTATTAATTAATTAATTAATTAAAAATAAGTGGACGAGAGGCGTGAGGAATCTGAAAGGCTGCGTCGACCGCACTCTCCTTCCCCACTCACTCATCAACTCCAGACTCTCCCCTTCTTATCCCTTCCCTTGATATTTTCAGCTCAACAGGAGTCGTACAGGCAGTATCTTCTTTGAAATAAACAGCCCCCATGAGAAATTGAAATATAGACCCCCTAAATTGATTGTTTAACGAGTTATTGGGGCCAAAAAGACGGTTGCATTGAGTTTGGATGGAGCTAGCTAGTGGTGACGTTTCCAAAGTTGGACTTTCCAAGCAAATCACCTCTCAGACCACAGTTTACTTTGCCTGCTTACGTGGTGCCTCGTCATTTGACGTCTAAAGGAGCGCCACGTACGTATTTTCAGGACACGGTTAGGGTGGAAAGGATCGGCTGCTGTCGTCACTTGAGACGGTGGAGGTGGAAAGGATCGGCTGCTGTCATCACCTGACCCGTTTCGCAAGTTGGCGTTCTTCTAATGGGTGCCACTGTGGATAATGCAAACTGGCTTTATCCCTCCTATTTCTTGCTTTTTAGGGTTTTTTTGTTATTGTTTTGCTTTTGATTTTTATATATTGTTTTTAACTTATAAAATTACTTTAAATACGTGTAATCATTTTCTACATTAATCAAACACTCAAAACAATAATTTTTTCTACACCACCGATTACACCTCACTCCCATACACCGTCTTAATCTTTGGATTTTATATCGTTACATCGAGTGAATGACCCAGTATCATCACCATGATCAACAAATTAAAACAGGAGAATAAACTAATGGTCCTCATGAGATCGCATTGTTGATAAGGCTCTTCGCGAGGTTGTGGTGTTGCATGCCTGCGGCATCACACACGTCGTCCTTTCTCATTAATTACCATAAAGCACTCCTTGTGAATTTACAATCGACCCCACCCTACTTCCCTTCTTCTCTATCCATCCTTACAGTAAGTGTTGCTTTCGGTGTTTCTAGTTCATTAGTAGTGTCGTCTCCCACCTTTTGTCTCTGTGGTACCCATCTCCGACCTGACATGTATATATATTTGTGCGCGCTTCTGTTGTCATGCGGGTTCAAATGAGATTGTTCCATCGACATTTGTCAAATTAATTACATTTGTTCACATTTAATAAATAAACAACCACAGATAATTTATATGTTTAGGTACAATAACTTGCACGATTCATTAA
This sequence comes from Salix purpurea, assembly GCA_027405865.1. Taxonomy (NCBI): domain Eukaryota; kingdom Viridiplantae; phylum Streptophyta; class Magnoliopsida; order Malpighiales; family Salicaceae; genus Salix; species Salix purpurea. The sequence continues at coordinate 157,942 of CM050329.1, read as the reverse complement.
TGACTTTGATTTGGATTAGTATAAAAAGCTAATATTCTATTCTTTGGAAATAAGATTATGATCATTCTTGTATATAGATTTGGACACATAAACAAGGCTTGGCTGGTGTTTTTAGCAGAAAAGGTGGTAGGTTTCAATAAATTGATGTTTCTGCATCTCTTGTTCCGGGGAGGAACTAGCTAGTTGAATCATAAGGATACTCTTGTTTAGGAAAAATAATCTTAATTTGCACACCTCGATCGATCGTGTTTACTGTTTGTTGTTCATGTTTTAGATTATTTTCTTCAATACTATTTCATATTGGCACTCCCGTTCCTATCAGTGCAATTTCGTATTTTAGTTTTATCCTGTATGATCCTTGTTCTGCTGCGCTTTGTGTCTGCATCTTGGCCTGTTTACATACCAAAAAACCTAGCATCCTGGTACTCTGAAGAACTTGCTTTGGGGTTCAAAACAGTTTTTTCAATTACGAGGCTCGTCCAAAATTTTAAATTCGGAACAGCAAACAGATCTGTAATCGGGGGAAAACATATGGGCCTCCCAGCTCGGAGCTATATTCAAAATGGACTTTGCACGATATTGCATAATGGGCTCACATTCTTGGTCGAGCATGGTTTGATTGGCAATCCAAAATCCAACCATTACTCGTCAATGACTAGCTTTTCTTCTCCTCGGGCACTCTTGTAGCCAAGCTTTTAAAAAATTTTACCCCTCAATTGTATACTGAAGCAGTCTTAATATTGCCCGAACAACTTTTTTAATAAATCCCAACCTTTAAATTTCAGAAATTCTTGAATATACACTTCAGAACATTTCGAACTGTATTATGGTACATGAGGTTACTTTATAGAACACTTACTTGTAGATTGAGTAAATGATTAAAAGAAATTTGTTACCCCCTTTATGCATCTCTATATATGTTTAAGACTCGTGAGAAATGAACAGCTTTCATGCAGTCTATCAGTCTAAATACGAAATTGATATAAAAAAAAGATTTTAAAATCGAAATGAATATTCTCTACATAGTTCAATCGTATATCCGAGACTTGCTCTCACAATAAAATCCTAGCTAAACAAGGACAGAGTAATTTTGCTGTTCTATGGCATTTATACTAAAATCAGATGTTTTATCCATACATATCCTATTTTTGTTATCCTATGATTGAGAAATTGAAGAACCGGAACATGATTTTTTTTTTCTGAAAGAGTAGATAATGTTTGATTTTTTCATGAAAATGAAGAAGGAAGAGAGAAGGAAGTCCTGGACGGCGGTTCTGTTTGAAACCACGGTGCTGTGCGTGGTGGTTTTGACCCTGCAGAGAGCGGCTCATTGGGATGGACTTGGCCCGACACGTCACAAAGAAAGGCTTTTTTTTTTTTTTCAGTATCCGGGAAGCCTTGTGTTCCCTTGTTTCTATGCATTTTTCAATGCCAAACACAAAACAAGAGGCAGGCAGGCAAGGTAATCAGGGTTGTACGCAGTGGAGTCATATATTTGAAGTCGTTCAGTGGTATTGCTGCATGGCATGACAGTCGTGTAGCGTGAACGCGGTCAGGTAATTGTTTGGCAATCAGGATGCAAGGTGTTGAAGATATTACATATCTTCCAGCATTTAATGTTTACTGTGCATCACTGTTCTGTAATTAATACCAACGGTATTATTACCGTTATCTCTCTTACTCTCTTGTATAAATTACTCCCTGTACAAAACAATTTGTTTTACGATTAATACAACAAATTGCTGTCTTTCCAGCAATAATCTATTCATCTTGTTTACATCAGAAATCTCACAAATTCTTCATGGTATCAGAGCTGTGATCTTGCAGCCTTACTCTGTTTTTTCTCTTATCTCTCGGTTTTGATTGTTAACCATGGATGTTCAAGAATCAACAGAAAAAACAAAAGGTTCAGCCACCAATTTTACAAGCATCGACAGTGAGACTAATGTCTCTCAAAAAATGACTACTGTACTGCTCAATGAATTCAACTACTTACCTTGGTCAAGAGCAGTGACTATTGCTCTTGGGGGCAGGTCTCGGTTGGGTTTTATCAATGGGAAAGAAATTGTTCCCGATAGCAGCTCCCCGGAATTTGACAGTTGGTTGGCCAAAGACCAAATGGTAATGTCTTGGCTGTTGAACTCCATGGAACGCCAATTTGCTGAGATGTTCAGCTATTATCAATCTTCACAGGAATTGTGGGAGGCAGTGAAGGACATGTATGGCAGCCAAAACAATTCAGCCCGAATTTTTCAAATCCAACAAGAAATTGCTGGTCTTCACCGAAATGGGCAGCCTTTCGTCAACTTGTTGAGCAAATTCAAGGGTCTGTGGAACGAATTGGATGTTTATCGTCCACACTCAGTGGACCCAGTTGTTCTTCGCAGACGCAAGGAAGAAGATCAAATCTTTCAGCTACTGGCTAGCTTAGGATCGGATTATGAAGATCTTCGCAGCCATGTGTTGATGAACGACGAGCTTCCCCCATTGAAGAGTGTCATTGCCACAATCCAAAGAGAAGAAATCAGAAGGAAGGTGATGCCCCGAGAAAACTCATCCAAAATTGCCGAAGCCCGTGCGTTCGTTGCCCAGAAAACCCATGAACCGGGCATCCCCAAATTCGCAGACAAACAACCCTTCAAAGGTAATCGATCGAGCCTAAAATGCAACTATTGTCACTCTGTGGGACACCAAATGGATCGTTGTTGGATCCTTCACCCCGAATTGAAACCCAAAAATCTGGGTAATCGGCAGCAATTCCCCAAAGAAAACCCAAAGAAATTCCTAAGACCTAGGGCTCATGTGGCTGCGCATGACTCGAATTTCTCTAGCCCAATGAGTTTACTAACTGAGTTTGCAAGCTTTCTCCAAGAAAAACAGATTTGTGGCAGAAATGGAGGAGAAGGGAGCTCGGGTGAAAATGGCGAGCTGGGCGACGCCAGCGCGTTTTTAAGCCATCTCGGGTTGACCCGAGAAAATGGCTCAGCCGGGTTGACCCGAGAGGCAGCAGCTGGGTTGACCCGTGAGTCAACTGGGTTGACCCATGACTATGCTGAAAAATTCCAAGGTATGTACATAGCTCTTATGACTGCCTTTGAATTAAGTAAATTACATAATATATGGGTAGTGGATTCGGGTGCGAGTGATCACATGACAAATAAATTAAATAAAATTCATGATTTTATCCCCTTTCCGATATCATCCTTTGTATCTATTGCTAATGGATCTACTGCAGCAGTGGAAGGTAAGGGAAAAATTAAAATTGTGTCAAAAATTATTAATTCTGATATTTTATATGTTCCGTCATTTCCATTCCAGTTATTGTCTGTTCACCGGTTAACCACTTCCCTTAATTGTGATGTTATATTTACTCCGTTTAAGGTGCTTTTTCAGGACCATTACACCAAACAGAAGATTGGTGAAGGATTTTATTTGAATGGTCTTTATTTTTTCTGTGATTCCGAAGTTCCGAAAGGACTACAAGCTATTTATTCACCAGTCAATGATCATCAATTGTGGCACTTTCGTCTGGCTCATGCTTCCGACAACGTCATCTCAAAAATACAACCTAATCTGTCCAAAAGAAATTATGATTGTGATACGTGTCATTTTGCCAAATCAAGCAGACTTCCTTTTAAATTATCTGTGTCCAAAGTGTCTCAAGTTTTTGAACTGATTCATTCAGATGTATGGGGCCCCTTTTCAATGTCAATTGATGGTTTCAAATATTTTGTCACTTTTATTGACGATTTTTCACGAGTTACCTGGATTTATTTGCTAAAAGCAAAAAATGAGGTTTTTAATTGTTTTAAAGACTTTCACAAACTAGTTTCTACTCAATTTTCCACACACATTAAAATATTCCGATCTGACAATGGATCTGAGTTTACATCCCATGATATGGAAAATTATTTAATCTCTAATGGCATAATTCATCAAACTAGTTGTGTTAATACTCCTCAACAAAATGGAGTTGCTGAACGCAAAAATCGAGATTTATTAGAAAAAACTAGAGCTATAATGTTTCAAATGAATGTTCCAAAAAAATTCTGGTCCTATGGAATTCTTACTGCTACCTATATTATTAACCGCTTACCCAGTCAAGTACTGGATTTTCAGTGTCCTCTTGAAGTTTTGCAGGGTAAACCTCCTACTATTTCGCACTTAAAGATCTTTGGGTGCCAATGCTTTGTTCACCTGCATCCCAATCAACGTGACAAACTTGACCCTCGAGCCTCCAAATGTATTTTCCTAGGGTACTCTCACACCAAAAAAGGGTACCGATGTTATGACTCCGTGCGTCAGAAGCTTTATGTCAGCAGGGATGTTCGATTTATCGAAACCAGCCCTTATTTCACTACTCCCAATCAGGGGGAGTCCTTGGAGGATCTAGTACCTCTTCCTAGAGCAGAATTCTGCAGCCTCGACGTGACTAGTCCAAATACTCCAAATGAGATTATCCCGGTTGACGAGCCGTCATCCGCGATCATGCCAACTGAATCTGTGTCTCCAATTTTATCAGAAGAGGCGCCAGCTCCAAGACGCAATCCTTCTCGACCGCGCCAGTGCCCTTCCAAATTTCAAGACTATGTGGCCTATACAGTCAGGTACCCTGTCTCAAATTATTTGGATTACTCAAAACTCTCACCCTCGCACTCTGCTTTTTTGTCAGCTATATCCAATGATCATGAACCTAGAAATTTCGCTGAAGCTCAATCTCAACTGGTGTGGAGAAAAGCCATGGAGGAGGAATTGACCGCCCTAGCTGATAATAATACTTGGAGTCTAGTTCCTCTTCCAAAAGGTAAACATGCCGTCGGTAGCCGATGGATATACAAAACCAAGTTCAACTCTGATGGATCTGTTAATCGGCACAAAGCTCGCCTGGTGGCTCAAGGTTATTCTCAAGAATTCGGTGTTGATTACAAGGAGACATTTGCTCCTGTTGCAAAAATGACCACTGTAAGAGTTCTTTTATCCGTTTCCGTCAATAATGGATGGTTTTTATCTCAAATGGACGTAAAAAATGCCTTCTTACACGGAGATCTGGAAGAAGAAGTGTTTATGAAGCTTCCTCCAGGCCATTCCTTGAGTGTCACTCCTAATTTGGTATGTAAACTTCATAAATCTATTTATGGGTTAAAGCAAAGTCCCCGTGCTTGGCATGCGAAGCTTAGTGGTGCTCTTGCTACATTAGGTTTTAGCAAGAGTTCTGCTGATTCTTCTTTATATATACGGTTCCAAAATGATGATAAATTGATGGTTTTAATTTATGTTGATGATTTAATTATATCAGGAAATAATATTGACTCTATTGCTAAATTGAAGAAAACTCTTCAACAATTATTTCCTATTAAAGATCTTGGTGCCTTAAAATATTTTCTTGGGATTGAAATGGCCTCATCCAAGAAAGGATTTTTTCTGAATCAACGTAAATACACTCTTGATGTCCTTCAAGATGCAGGTATGCTTTCAACTAAACCTTCTCCTACTCCTGTTGATAGCAAACTAAAATTATCTCTTGCAGGTACGGCCCTTACATCGCCTAAGTACTATCAACAGCTTGTGGGTAAACTTATTTATCTGACGATTACTCGTCCAGATATTACCTATGCAGTCAGTCTGGTCAGTCAGTTCATGCATGCTCCAACTATACATCATTTCAGCATGGTCAAGCGAATTCTGCGATACCTGAAAGGCACTATCGGTCGCGGAATTGTCATGACCAGAAACAACCACACCAATATAATGGGATATACCGACTCCGATTGGGCTGGAAATCAACTTGACCGGCGCTCGACTACTGGATATTGTATGTTTGTTGGAGGTAATCTTGTGTCATGGAAGAGCAAGAAACAACATGTCGTAGCTCGCTCCAGTGCCGAAGCCGAATATCGTGCAATGGCGGCTGCGGCTTGTGAACTTGTGTGGCTTCGGAGTCTTCTCACAGATATGGGTTGTTTATCAGTCACTCCAATGAGCCTGTTTTGCGACAATCAAGCTGCCATGCATATTGCCAAGAACCCTGTGTTTCATGAACGAACCAAACACATCGAAGTTGATTGTCACTTTATTCGTCAGCAAGTTCAATCAAACAATATTACTACTCATTATGTGCGGACCGGTGACCAACTTGCCGATGTGTTTACCAAAGCTGTGCCTTCTTCCCAGTTTCATCGTCTTCTTTGCAAGCTTGGATCCATCAACCCCCTTGATCCAGCTTGAGGGGGAGTGTTGAAGATATTACATATCTTCCAGCATTTAATGTTTACTGTGCATCACTGTTCTGTAATTAATACCAACGGTATTATTACCGTTATCTCTCTTACTCTCTTGTATAAATTACTCCCTGTACAAAACAGTTTGTTTTACGATTAATACAACAAATTGCTGTCTTTCCAGCAATAATCTATTCATCTTGTTTACTGTGCATCACTGTTCTGTAATAATACCGTTGGTATTAATTACAGAACAGTGATGCACAGTAAACATTAAATGCTGGAAGATATGTAATATCTTCAACACAAGGCAAGGCGCCAACTGACTCGCACAATTCTTAAATGTATTTAGCTGTCGCATATTCCTTGAAATGAATGGCACTTCTCCTTACTGGGCATGCCTGCTTGTTATCACTGGAATTTCATGCGAGCGCGTGTGCTGTGCACTCTATGCGAGCATGTTCGGTGACGACTAAAAAAGATTTTTTTTTTTTTGTCGGATCGAAAAAAGAGCAGTGTTGATGGTACAGAAAATACGAGGTGTTGATGTTTTCTTCCGGAGGAACCTACTAACTAACTGCACGTACATTTTATATATATATATATATAAGCCACTTTCAATTGGATTGGCGAGAAAGAAATTAGAAAGAATGGAGGTGATATCTTGAAACAAGAGGTAGGCCTGTGGTGGGCTGTTATTACTTTTCGACCAGACCCGTTGTTGACTTGAGTTCTGTGGGCAAAAGAAAACCTGTAGCGTAGCCCTATTACAGTACGGGCTAGCATCGCCATACGCGTTTGCGTTGGCTGGTCCACTCAATCTTCCTCTTCCTACCCTGTTTGTGGGCTGTGACTCGGAGTTGTTGACTTGCTGGTGGTTGCTTGCTCCCAGCCGAAGACCACGTCATTGCTGAGTAGAGGGCTGCAGGTGGTGGCTGTGTGTTTGACAAGAAAGGTAAAGGAATTCGTTTAGTTTATGACGGACTTCCTTACGTCTGATCTCTATTGCCTACTCATCAATCATAGATTTATTTATTTATTTATCTATTAATAGCATTATAGCCACCATTTGTTCCCCTATTTCCCTTCATTTTCTCTCTTCTTCACGGACAACCTGTTTCGCTTCTCCTCTCCTTCTCAAATCTTCTACCAGATCGGATTAATAACCATTTCCAGCGCTTCACATCTTTTCTACAGCAGACACCGCCCGCCCTCAAAATTATTTTGGAAAGAAGAACCACATATGGGTGCTTGTGCTTCCTCTTCGTACTTGGGCCACCATGAATCTCATAAGCAACTACGTCCCCAAACCGCCAAAGTTATTTCAATTCATGGTGATCTTCGCGAATACTATCTTCCTGCCTTCGTTTCTCAAGTTCTCCGGTCTGAAATTGCGTCCTCGTCTTCCTCTTCTTCATCGTCCTCATCCTGGTTCCTCTGCAACTCCGACCATCTTTCATACGATGAATACATTCCTGTCTTGGCTTCCGACGTCCCTCTCCGTGCCGGTGAGATATATTTTGTGCTTCCTAATTCAAAGCTTCAGCACAGGCTAACCTCTTCTGGTATGGCAGCTTTGGCTGTCAAGGCTAGCTTGGCCCTTCAAAACTCCTCTAAGAAAGGCGGTTCCCGTCGCGGCAAGAACGCCCGGATCTCTCCTGTATTGCTGGTCAATCCTGATCATGACCAGCCCCAGCAATATAATGTTATCTATCAGAAACCAAGACCGAAGACACAGGTGAAGCGGGCAGCTGACTCCGTTGCCATCGGGTTTTCCAGATCCGGCTCTGATAGAAGTTTCAAAAAATATACTTCCAGACGAGCCAAATTGGCTGTTCGTTCCTTTAAGCTCAGACTGACCACCATTCATGAAGGGACCGCTCTTAATTAATTAAACTTTCATTTCTTAATATCTTTCCTTCTTACCTTGATTACGAAGAAGAACTCAGTCCAGTTTTTTCAAGAAGAACAGGGGGGGGGGGGGGGGGGGGGGGGGGGATCAGTATTTTTTGTTGATATTTTACATCTCTTATTACACCTTTCAATTTGCAACACATTCCATCTAAAGCAGATAAACGTACAGTTGCTCACATGGCTTTGATTTTTTGATAACTATGAAGTTTGCTGAGATTTAACTTAACCATCTTTGAGCATATAAACTTAATTCTCTCCATGCTTCTCGATGATTTTTCCTTCAAAAAACATGAAGATATCTATCTCCATTATATACTGAGAAGAACAGTTTTTCAATTACAATTAGAATACCATCTACTGGGAGAAGGAAAAAAAATGGAAAGGGGACAGCTTTGGCCAGACCAAATGACAAGTGATCTGCTGGGAAAGAGATGGGGGGGGGGGGGGGGGGGGGGGGGGGGGTGAAAGCGAGATAGCCAGATACTGTTATAGCTGGGAAGTGGGATGGTGAGCCATTGATTTTTATAAATTGAAAAGTCTTATAACCTCATATGGATTTACATATTTGAGTTTGAGATAAATACGACGTCATATGAATCCGGTAAGCGCGCTGCTTTCAAAACAATTATGCGTGGCACAAGCTAACGTGGTCTGTTGAACCTGTCAAATTTAAGTTAATATGGGTCTAATAAACATATTATACACAAAATATGCAGGCTCTACTGCCATGTATAAGATCTTAATTCCCTAAATTAAAAGCATTTTAACCGTCATGTTGTTTTTATTTTTTTTTGTATAAACCACGCGGTGTCCTAGACACTGGTCCAGACTAATCCACGTTCGCACCGGGTGGACCCCGAAGGGGTGAAAGTGCTCCCCAAATGGCCAGCTCCATACAAGAGTAGGGATTGAACCCCTGACTTCTCTTAAGTGACAAGAGTGCCCTCACCACTCATGCCAGGACCCCTTGGGTTCATGTTGTTTTTATTAAAAACAATGACATCGATCTCCCATGTCCAGTATTTAATTATTATTATTATTATCATTCAAAACAAGAAATGTATGATTTGTTTTTGTCTAACGATAATAAAATTCAAAAATTATAAATGCTTATTGAACCATCCAAGTAAAATATTCTTTAGTGATAAGATTTTTATTATTTGATTTCTTGAATCTATTGATTGAAACTTCTTACAGGTACTAAAGATTCCATCATTAATTTGTTTTATTTAATTACAAAAACGAATCATCTGAGTTTTTTTAACTGACTAATATTGAAATATCATATAACCCGTTACAGAATTTCTAAGAAATCATCGTGGGAACTCCAGGATTGCTACCGGCTGCCATTTGAAACGCGGTCAGACGCACGTTTCAAAAAGAGACGGCCACAAATCAAGCTCCAATGCTTGTATAGCAAGTACCCTGTCTAGCCTAACTAATCGTGTCTTGAATCTTCCCAGATAAAGACAGCCAACTTTTCAACCATATTGCCTCGCTTGCAAGAAACCGGCTTTTCCTTCGTCAAAACTTTCACACGGGAACTGGATTGACTGTATCTGGTAAAGTTGTAGTTTTTACTTTTTATAGTTGCAATTTTATTTTATTTGAAAAGAAAACTGTCAACTTTTAAGCTGTGCTGCCTGGTTTGCAAGGTACTGCCATTTTCCTCTGTCAAAACTTTCACACGGGAATTGGATTGCTTGTATTTGTAAATATGGTTCCCAATTGATGTAATTTCATGACATAGAATTTGCAATTAATTTGCATGTTTTCAATTCGGTTCAGTATATGTATTTTTTATAAGACTCTACAATTAAAGTTTGCTCACTTACCTAGAACCACAAATTATGTTTTTCGATAAGCTGGTTTCTTCACGTCAATTGTTTTTGTTGTTGTAAACATGTAGTTTTTGTGGTTGCATTCCTTTTTTAAAAAATGTTTTTGTTTTTTAAATTAAATATATGTTTAATTAAAGTTATTATGAGATTAAATTTTATACGTAAATTAGATAAAAAACGAATTGCTTTAATTTTTACAAAATCAAAAATTAAAATGCAAGAAATACAATGTGCACATGTTATTTAAAAGCTACATTACTGTGCATAGTCTTGCTGGTTTCAGTTTCAAAAATCAGAGTCAAACGTACGAGCAGGCAAGACAACTATATTTTTCAATGAACGCAGCTTTTGTTAAAGTTTTCTATCTAGGTAGCTGCCCTTTCCAACCTCTTATCATCCTCCATGTCGCTTTGCCTTTCGAGTGATTTAATTCATTTTTAATTGCAAAACTCATTTCTTTCAGTAAAGTTGATTGCACGACGCTAGTCATTCCTGACCACGACTTGTCTTTTGCATGCACAACGCTCCTATATATTATATGATCTCAAATTATATAAACATTTTTTTATTTTTTTGACTTTTGACTTTTGAAGTGCGATTATTTTCTTATAGGAGGCATAGGCATCATTCTGGTGTCATTAATCATATTCAAATTAATTAGGATCAATTGTCCACGAGACCATGATATACACGCGCGCACTAAAGAAGGTACTGCTGATGTCGGACCCGGTGAGTTTGACTCGATCCATGTCTCTTGGAACACTAGCTACAGCACAGCTTGAAGGGCCATGGCACCTCGAAAGTTTTGATTTTAGCTCTAAAAAGGTGGCTATTTCTTAAGCATATCCTTGCATTGAAGGCTTGTTTCATAGAAAACAGCTGCTAAGTGTGGCGGCCCGGATAGGCTAAATGGAAAGATCCGGCCTCGAAAGTACAAGCTGACTGTTAAATCCTTGCCTCGGCCGAAAGCACTCTCATAGAGACGTAATGAGCTCATCGTGGGCTCTTATGTGGCTAAGCCCATTTCCCTCTGGACTCGGCGAACAAGAAAAGGAAAGGGGCTGGCTGCTAATCAAACGCAAAAGAAGAAGAAGAAGAAGCTGCCACCTTTCACTTTAAAAACAAGCTGGAAATTACTATTTGCCCCCACAAATCCTCACTTCTTACGTGGCATGTTGGCATCGAAACCTCTACTTTAACAGCAGAAACTGTACCTGTCCCCCCTGCCACAATGTAAAAGCTTGTAACCAACCAACTGCGTCAACATTTGTCACTCTCGTAACAACCGTTTTGGAAGTTTATCATGCTTCTCCGGTCCTGTATATAATTTTACAGCCTGGCCGTGACCCTTGTCAGTCATATCTGCTCCATTGGTGGTGGCATGGGCGGCCCAGTAGCCGGCCAGGTTTTTTTAACCCCGAAAAAATAATTTAAGAGACTATTATGTTCTTAAGGAAATATAAAAACTTAATAATCATGTATATTAATTTCGCCCGTGCATTTTTGAATACATTTATCATATTTTATAGAATTATAGATATTTTTCAATCTCACCCCTTCTGCTTTTTTTATTTCAAATTTTTATCTTCATTTGTTTTGCTGTATTGTTTCTTTATTTTGCAAGCTTTTTTTATTAATATTGCTAATAGATTCCATTATTTAAAACTAGATTGGTTTAGATTAAATTAATCAAATTCCGTGATGAAGATGGAAGGCGAAGGTGCTCATTTGAACAATATAATATATTACTAAATACTCTAAAACAAAACGAGATTTTCAACAGTGATAGAGCACTGTTTACCATGACTCATTGTCACTATTCATGTGCAGTTTCACCCGGTGCTTCGCAGGTGTATATCCTCTCTTTCTTTCGTTTTTGAACAGTGTATGCACAAAATTAGCCCTCTAAAAAGACAAAAAACACCGCCTTTTCCAGGGGCTGGAAGGTCATTGACCGTTCCGGTCCGGCCCGGTTCGTCCAGCCGGGGTTTTTTTTTAATCTTAAATTGAACAGTGCATTAACGATTTCGCCCCCCCGAAAAAAGACAAAAATCAGGCCTGCGGGTCAGGGTCATTACGGTTTTTAGCCAATTTATTAATATTTTTCCGCTCACGACGGTTGGTGCGTCGTCTGACGCGCCGTCCGTTTCAACGCTCATGCGTTTTTTGGGTGGCGCGTGAGGCTTCATGCGGAGTCCAAAAATACCCTACCGACGTCTACAATGATTTTCAGGCATGTTCTCTTCCCCTGGGGCGGCGCGTGTGACACTATGATGTCCGGAGACGTGTCAATGGTCGTTTGAATTTTCCCCCCAATTTCTCTCTCCTGCCTGCGCCAGATGACGTCAGCTAAGTTGTTTTTTGAACAATATATTATATTACTAAATACTCTCAAACAAAACCAGATTTTCAATAGTGATAGAGCACTGTTCACCGTGACTCATTATCACTATTCATGTGCAGTTTCATCCGGTGCTTCGCGAGTGTATGTCCTCCTTCTTTTTTTCGTTTTTGAACAGTGTATTCACGAAATTAACCCCCGAAAAAGACAAAAAACACCGCCTTTTCCAGGGGCTGGAAGGTCATTGACCGTTCCGGTCCGGCCCGGTTCGTCCAGTCAGTTTTTTTTTAATCTTAAATTGAAAAGTGCATTAACGATTTCGCCCCCCGAAAAAAGACAAAAATCAGGCCTGTGGGTCAGGGTTATTACGGTAATTAGCCAATTTTTTAATATTTTTTTCGCTCGCAACTGTTGGCGCTTCGCCTGACGCGCCGTCCGTTTCAACATTCACGCGTTTTTCGGGCGGCGCGTGCGGCTTCATGCGGCGTCCAAAAATGCTCTACCGACATCTACAATGATTTTCATGCATGTTCTCTTCCCGCTGGGGCGGCGCGTGTGGCACTATGATGTCCGGAGACGTGTCAATGGTCGTTTGAATTTCCCCCCCCCCCAATTTCTCCCTCCTGCCTGCGCCAGATGACGTCAGCTAAGTCGTTTTTGTCAGAGTTCATTTCAGTCCCTGGACATTTTAATTTGTTATTATTGCCCTTAATGCTATTATATAGGTTTTCATTTCTTTCAATTTCGCCCCTCAATTGAAGTTGATTATATATTGGAGTTCCAATTAGGTCATCAGTCTTTTAATTTAGCGGATTGGGCTGGAATTTGATTATTTTTGGTATCAAAGTTTTCATTGATTTCAATTTCATCCTTCCATGCAAATTTATTATAAATTCTTAATATTTTCAGTATCAAAGTTTGATTTCTTTTAATTTTATCCTTCTATGCAAGTTAATTATAGATTTCAGTTTCATTTCGGTCCCAAATCTTTTAATTCTAGGTTATGTTTTAAATTATTTAATTTCAATACTTTCATTTTCTTCAGTTTTATTCAAGAAATTAAATATATTATTTAAAGTATGTCAAATTTATTATATATTTATATATTTATGTCAAATTAAAATATGCTAAATTAATTATATGTTCTGATATTTATTGAATATTATTGCCTAGGAATATATATAGAGAGAAGAAAACATGACCTAGGATTTTTAAAAAAAAAAATAATACCAGTATTCTTAAATATATTTAATATAATAATATAATGAATAAATAGGATACCATAAAAAAAAATTGCTTCGAATTTTAATTTTTTCCTCTTTCTCTAAAATTTATTTCTTACAAAAAATTACAATGTTTTGGTTTTTAATATTTCTATATTTATGTTAGATTAAAATATGCTAAACTAATTATATGTTCTAATATTTATTGAATATTATCGCCTAAAAATATATCTAGGTTATCTACAATTACAAAATATGTGAGTCACTTCCCGTTTTGATTAAACTGTTGTTTTTATACGGCAAAAAAATAATTATTGCACGTAAAAAAATTATGTTTATTTTTAAAAACAAATTACAATATTTTTATTTATAATGTGTCAGATCTAATATTATTTGGGAACAAAAGCAAATCATCAAAATAAAATGACAGATTTACCTAGGTTATCTACAATTAAAAAATATACGAACCATTTCACATTTCGATTACTCTATAGAGTATGTTAAACTAATTATATGTTTTAATATTTATTGAATATTATCGCCTTAAAATATATAGATAGAGAGAAAAAAATGACTTGGGATTGTTTTTCTAAAAAAAAATTAATATCAATATTCTTAAATATATTTAATATAATAATATGATTAATAAATCTTATAAAAAAATATTTGCCTTTGAATGTAAATTTAAAACTCTTTTGTTTAAGTTTTTTTTTCTTAAGAACAAATTTACAATATTTTCATTTTTTTAAAATCTAATATTACTGTGGGGAAAAATAAACTCAAAAAAAAAATTATAAATTTACTTAGGTTATCTACAATAAAAAAATATGCAAGTCACTTCCCGTTTCGATTGCACTGTTCCTTTTAGACGGTAAATAAGTCATTATAGCACATAAAAAAATTATTTCATTTCTATAAAAAATTACAATATTTTTTTTTAATGTGTCAAATCTAATATTACTGGGGGAAAAAATGCAACTAAATTTTTTTTGACAAATTTACCTTGGTTTTCTACAATTAAAAAATATACGAACCACTTCCCATTTCGATTACACTATTCATTTTAGGTAGGGAAAAAATATTACCTACGTTATCTACAATTACAAAATATACGAACCACTTTCCATTTCGATTATACAGATTTTATCAAATATAATTTTACTAATTAAATATTAAAATAAATAAAATACAATACATATAAAAACATATTTTTATATGTTCTAATATTTATGGAATATTATCGCATAAGAATATATATAGGGAGAAGAAAACATGACCTAGGATTTTTTGAAAAAAAAAATTAATATCAGTATTCTTAAATACATTTAATATAATAATATAATGAATAAATCAGATAACATAAAAAACAAATTTATCTTCGAATTTTAATTTTGTACTTAACACAATAATAATAATAATAATAATAATAATAATAATAATAATAATAATAATAATAATAATAATTTAATTGTTTTTCTTGCTTACTCTTCTGTTAATATTATTGAAAGTATATCAAATTAATTATATATTTGTATATTTATGTCAAATTAAAGTATGTAAAACTAATATTATGTTCAAATATTTATTGAATATTATCGCCTAAAAATATATAGAGGGAGAGAAAAAATGACCTAGGATTTTTTAAGGACAGAAATTCATATCAGTATTCTTAAATACATTTAATATAGTAATATGATTAATAAATCTTATATAAAAAAAATATTGGCTTCAAAATTTAATTTTGTGCTCTTTTATTTAAGTTTATTTCTTTACAAGAATTTACAATGTTTTTATTTTTAATATTTTAGATCTAATGTTACTGGAAAAAAAATATCTCAAAAAAAAAAATATTGACAAATTTACCTGCATTATCTACAAGTCAAATTAAAAAATATACATATAACTTCCCGTTTCCATTAAACTGTTCTTTTTAGATGGCAAATAAATAATTATAGCATACAAAAAAATTAAGTTTATGTTTTAAAAAAAATTACAATATTTTTATTTCTAATATGTCTAATATTTATTGAATATTATCGCCTAAAAATATATTGAGAGAGAGGAAAAATGACTTTGGATTTTTTGAAGGACAAAAATTCATATCAGTATTCTTAAATATAATTATACTAACTAAATATTAAAATAATAAAATACAATACACATAAAAATAATTAATTTTCTATGTAAATAAAAAAAACTCGTCGCATCACGCGGGTATATCGGTCGTAACAACTAATTGTATTAAAAAAACTACTCGATGATGACTGAAGTTTTTATTTTAATTTATCCAGGGAAAGATGATTTGATGAAACCAATGAGCAATGGATCATGAACACGTAGGAAAGAAAACGAAGATGAGGTGGGGGCAGCTAATGGCGCCATCGATGTGAGTATTGCCACGCGCTCGATCGGAGAAGGCACACTTGAATGATTGCAATTCATTATTAGAAAAAACAAAAGACTGGCTTTGCTTTGCGTAAAGAAAAGAAAAGATTGGAATATTAGATTATCATCTCGTGTGGGGAGAACCAGACATTTTGTTTTCTTCTTTGCTGTGATTCCACACAAAAACATATTAATCAAACTCAACATGATCTACAAGAAGCTGTTCTCATAGACTACTAGCTATTTTCCCTGTGCTCCATATTTATCAAAAAAACAATTGACTTGTTTTAATATACATAATTTTTTAGTTTTTATTTTTTTATTTTATAGTTTAGTTTTGATTTTTTGATTTTTTTCAATCCTTAGGATAATTATTATTTTTTGTTTGTATTCATGTATCTATACTCTTAGTTTTGGCTTTTATTTTTTATTGTTATTTATCTCTATATTAAATACAAATTGCGTTAAAAAATAGAGTAGTTTTAGTTTTGGTGACGTGAAATGAGAGTGAAACTCTCTATTATGCATGTATAGTGAATGTCTTATTGTTAGTGATCTGTCATATCTGTGTTTTTTCATATGTTTTTATTTATGTGTGCCTTGATATTCTTTTAGTTTAAAGTGATTTAATTTAAAATATTTTTTTATATTATTTTTAAGATTTATTCTTGATATTATTATATTAAAAGTATTTCAAGCATTGCGATTAAATTAATTTGAGATAAATCTTAGTTCATTTTTATATATGTATATTTTAATGCATTAATATTAAAAAAATATCAAAACATGTAATTAGCCTAACATATTTTTAAGAAAAAATACCTGAAAAATAATCATCATCATTTTTTCCAACACCTTATCCATAGTCAAATGAATATATAAAAAAACTAAATAATTGAAAGGCAAATAAGAAAAAAAATAACATATTAATTTAAATTGTATTCGATAGTCTGGTAATGTCTCGTAATGATAATAATATTTATTTTGATTTTATCCTTTAATTTTGTTTTTCAAATATTTCTATTTGTTCTTTATATCATTTTTTTTTCAAATCTGCTAATATTATTTTTAGTCTTACTTTAAATTATAATAATAACAATAAGAATAATAATAATTCAAGTAATTTATCATTTAGTGTTGTATTAATTAAGAATTAAGTTTTGAAACTTCTCTACATAAAATGATCAAATCTAATATCCAGAATTAATTATTTGAAAAACTTTTGTGGCCTGGTATTGTTTTTAATTTTTTTTATCTTATTTTTAAAAAATTGTTTGACTTAATATTAGTATCAAACAAAAATATTAAATAACAAATTTTTATTATGATCCAAGTGATTATAATAATTATATTCATAATGGTAATAATATAAATTTTGCTTTTGCCCTTTAATTTTATTCTTTAACTATTTTCTTTTGTTCTTCAAAACAAATAATATTTTTTTTAACTAATAAATAATTTTTTTGCCTTCAATCATAAGAATAACAATTGAAATAATTTATCATTCAATGTTATATTTATTAAGAATTAATTTTTACAACTTCTCTATATGTAATGGTTCAAATTTAATAATTTATTATTTGATGTTATTTTCATAAAAAATCCTGTAATAATATCAAGAAAATAGTTTTTTTTTGTTTACCTTACCTAATAAAAATTATGTTTGGGTTGATTATTTTTGCTCGGATGTATAGCATCGTAAACAAAATTGAGCACCATTAATATTTCTTTTACATGTTGAAAATTTTTGTTCTAGCTACTACAAAGTGCGAGACAATTGACTTGTACATTTTTTTTTTTATTAAAGATCATTTGACCCAATTTTTTCATCTATTTTTTCTACGTGGGACTTTATATATTTGTTGTTTACTTGATATCAAATCTAAAATATCATACATAAAAAAGACGTCAGAATCATTTAAAAAAAAAACAACATCGACTAGTGAATTATGTCAATTATTATTCTCATTTTTATGATCATGATTATCTTTTTTGAGACACATCTATATTTGTATTGTTTATAAGAGATTGAAATACCAAAAACACATTCACCTCAAAACTCTTGATTTTTATCTTATTTGAGGGTTATATGGTTATTTTACTATTAATATCAATTTAAAATTTTAAAATACTCCTGAGTAGTCAACTGTTTGCTAGTAGAGGTAAAAATATAGTTTAATTGTGTAAAAATACCTAGAAAAGACTCAAATACCCCAAACAATCAAAGAATATCAACTAGTCCTGTGATAAAATCTAAAATGCTACTGAGTCAAAGAGTTAAAAATTCATGCCGAGTGGCAAAACAATACTTACTCGATTATAATGCACAATAATTTATGTCTATTACTATGGTTAAAAAGTTTTTGTGGTGTAGGAATATCTTTTTGGAAAAAAATTGTTGTAGTATTCTTGAATTATTTTGATATGTTAATATTAAAAATAAAAAATATTATCTTGACAAGCTTCAAAACAAAAAACATGCCGAAAACACAATCAAATAACAATGTTAAACATGCTCTTAACAACAAACGTGACTTAAAAAAATAAGTGGGAATAGAATAAAAAAATGCTTTTTAATATATATATATAGTTTGATCACATTCATAAACACACCTTTATTTTGTAAGTGGTAAAATCCGAGTAAAACATAATCTAGTCAACTTTAACCATTTTTTATATATAAAAAATAGTATCATATTTTATGTATATATATAGTAATATCATTTCATTTTTAAAAAATAAAAGTAACTTTTATGATTGATATGGCATGGCTTTCTGTCCCGAGAGAGAGAAGGACATGTTTGATTTCTATTGTACAATGTGCTATCGCATTTTATGTAGGCTAGCTACACAACTAATATTAATAACAACAATTCCGGGGGAAATGAAAAAGGGTTATGTTGGTTGTTTAGGTTTGATTTGGTTTGTCCATGAAAGATAAATCCTCTCTATTTATCTAGAGGTGTGGTTTGACTTGATTTGTCCATAAAGGATGAACTTAGTTTATATGTTACTTATTAGTAACCACAAGATAATCGCTAATTAACCTCTCATAATCGCTAATTAACCTCTCATCTCTAGTATAAACATGGACACCCCTCTCCATATTGAAATAAGTTATTCATATAAGTGAAGATAATTATTTCTCTTAATACTCTATATTAAACTTGCTACAATCCATAAAGATATTCATGCTATGAAACATCATTTTGGTTTTAATAATCAAAGTAATCTCAAAACAATTGATCCAGAAATAGAAAAACAGAATATCAAAAGTATATTTTATTTATCGAATCTAAAGGAAGCCATGTTTTATTGAAGAGTGAAGCTTACGAAGGTACCGAAGCGAAGCGTGCAGAAATTTAATTCTATTTTAATGGCTCGTACGGGCCAAAATTCAGTGGACATGATTGCAATCACTATGTTTTTTGTCGTCCCTGCTCGACCCTCTTGTTTAAAAATAAAAGCTACCCTTACCAACTTCATTCAAGTATGATAATTACCACACTTATTATAATTACTCTCCCCTTGCTATCCTCATCCTCTTGCATTTTACTAAAAACAAGAACGCTCATCACTATAAATATGATTAGAGAGGAAACATGGAATGACTCTACATCAATAATGAAAGCATGGCGTCGACTGCGCAGCACTAGCTATGATCACAGAGGGTGGATGGCTGTAGAAATTATATATTTCATGACATTTTTTCTTCTTCTAAAAAGAACACCAATTCCATAGGAGGGCTTGATTTCTGGAATTGTGGATGTCTCCTTGCTTGATACATGCACAGCACCGCTTCTCTTCATCGCCATCATGAAAAATCAATTCCATAAAACTTGCGGATAAAGTTTGAAGAAACCAATCATGCAGTGTCCCACTGCGAGGCAATTATTTCAAAAGCTAAAATTAACAAACCCCGATAGAATGATTATTACTATTGCTGCTATGAGTTCTGCAAGAAGATCCCGGGTATAAAGTATAAACCCTCTTAATTATAATTAAAAAAATAACCAAGAAATAAAAACGAGACTGGGCCGGGGAGGGGAACATCAGGTCGGGTCGGTCTGCGTGAACAGAAAAGGTTGGGAATTAGGACAGGGAAAGACTGATTGGGTCTGATCATTTCCTCGTGCATGCCATCCCAATACGATTATGTTGCAGTCCGAGACTGTAACCCTTTTTTCTGCCCTTCATTGTATTAAGTTGCATGAAAAGGATGCAGTGAACGGATGCAAGACTGTAACCCTCCCAATCTCTTTTATTGATAAATGAGACGTTGACATGTTCTTTATAAGATAACGTTACCACAAATTATAGTAATTAATTCCATGTAAGATTTTAAATATATTAGCTGTTCAGTAAAGATATTTTAAAAACAGATTACTGTCTACAGGGGAGAAACGCGTATTGATTTTTTCTTTGTTTCGCAATCCAAGAAGTCAGATCACGCTCGCCACCCTCACAAGTGCTTCCAAGAACAGACCCCACCTCCCCTCGTGGGCAGAATTATTGCCCCCGATTCCCAGGCCCATACAGCCTGCCCTTTTCGCCTCTCTCTCTCTCTCTCCCCTCAGTGCTCTTGCTTATTTACGAATCACCCCCCCTCTTCATAATCATTCCATTCCTTACTTTATATACCTCTTTCATCGCCTGCCTTCCTTGCTTTATACCTCTCTCGTTAGCTAGTTTTATCATTTCTTGCATTGATTCCTTCCTTCTCGCGCTACCTCTCTAATATAAATACTATATTCTCCGTTTCTAGATTTGCCACTACTTGTTTGCCTTGTTGCAGCATTGCTGTACCAACAAAGATATATATATATATATCCCCCCCCCGGCACATATACATATATAAAAGATGAGGATGATGATGGATTTAGGTACCCAGAGAGGTATGGTCCCTATAATGGACACCACGACCTCCGTAGACTGTGGGAGGGAAGTGAGGTTCCGCAGGTCCTTTAGGTCTCTAGTTGAATGCATGGTCCCTGCCTGCTGTGGCTTTCAATCATCTGCAGACTCCCTTGCCGGTGATTCCGATGACTGTCACGCATCATCACCAGCCTCGACAACCACCACCACCGTGACAGGCACCTTTTTCGGTTACCGGAAAGGTCGGGTGAGTTTCTGCCTCCAAGACGACACTCGTAGCTCTCCTCTCATGCTGCTTGAATTTGCAGTCCCCACAGCCTACCTTGCAAAGGAGATGCAGCACGGGTTGCTCCGCATAGCACTCGGGTGCTGCCACCAGAGGCAAATTGATAGCCAAAAGGAGCGCTGCTCTCTCTTCAACGTGCCGGTGTGGTCCATGTACTGCAATGGAAGGAAGGTTGGTTTCGCCACGAGGAGGCAGATGAGTGTGAGTGACGTGGCTGTTCTGAAGCACATGCAGTCCGTCTCAGTTGGCGCTGGTGTTTTGCCAGTGGCTGGCGCCAGGGATGCAGGTGACCTGCTCATGTACTTACGAGCCAGTTTCGAGCGAGTTGTCGGGTCTGTGGATTCCGAGTCCTTCCACATGATTAATCCTGCTGGCAGTTCTGGACAGGAACTTTCTATATTTCTCGTGCGATATCCTGACAATCTCCACTGATCGATCTCAATACCATGCATATACACACACTACTCTCCGGTCTCCAGTCTCCAGTATATATAAATTAATCAATAATTAGAGTTTGTACTACTATCAATTACTGATCCTTAATTGCTAGTTATGTAAGTCTGTGCTCTCCTATCAGTTATCCTGTCCTGCCATAGATCGATGTGTAAACATCTCTTAAATTAATCAAATCAGATCTAGCTACAGAGTACTGCTAGAACCAAATTACTTAGCATGATGCACAATACCCGTGAATCATTTCGACCAGGTAATTTTTTCTTAACCTGAAAAAAGATGTTAAGGAGATGACAATGGGAGCAAACTTGAGCTATCTTTACTAGCACGTGACTGTGAATATAATATCAAAATAATTTGTAGAGAAAAATAAAGAGAAATTATAAATTTTAATGCCTAAAAATCTGATTTCAAAGGTAACTTGAGCAGTACAATGAAATTGTTATTTACCCTTGACACATTCTAATTATGATAAGTTATATTGTTATTTGATTTTTTTTAAGTCGTGTTTTTGTTTGTTGGTCCCATTGTGAGGGATTTTCTATTTTATCGGGTCAAATCCTAACCACTTTATAACTTGAATTTTGACATTGCATTCATTTTATTCTTTGTATATTTAAAACTTGAGGGTATACTCTACAATATAATTATATATATCCTTAGATATTAAAGTTTATAGTTATATCCAAACACTTTAAATATTAAACAAAATAAATCTTAAAGGATTTTTTATTTTTCGGTCAAAACCTAATAAATAATCATTAACTAGATAGAACATTCAATTTGTGTTTTAAGACATGATAAAGAATTTTGTATTTCTGCATAAAAAAAACATTTTAGTGTTTTTCAAATAAGATTTTTTATTTATTTTTGGAAATCTAAAAGAAAACAAGGTGTTTTGTGTTGATTTGGTATTTTACAATGTAAATTTATGACTCAATATTGAACAAAATAAGTAAAATAAACATGAGAGGAAACCATAAAAAAATTAAATGATCATTTGAATTTTCTTGGATTTTTTTGTTTATATATATGTATATATTATTTTAATAGGTTTGACTATGTTGTTTGAGTTTGTGACCCAAGTCCAATTCGATAGAGTTGTGCTTACTAGAGGCCCAACCCTCTTTTCTTATAAATAATTGGCATGAACCAACACGATCATGTGGGTCACTTGGGCTTAGGGTCCAGTCCCTGATGATCTCTCTCTCTCTCTCTCTATATATATATATATTTTTATTTTTATTTTTTTGAGCTAAACTGATCTAATCATGTGGGTTAGGTAGAGACAGGTCCAACCTGACAATACCATCTCTAGATGATTATGTTTGAAATTCTTACTTGTTTACTCACCATGAGATCTATGAGATGCTAACCCCACATCAAACACTGTATTGTAATAAATAAAAAAGGGTCTCCTAAACAATTTATCCTCAGCAAAATTTGCTTGATTGCAAGCTTTTTCAGTTTTTTTGCTAAGGCTACAAGCATCATTTGAGTGAGCGATGAAATGTGTTTATAAATACAGTGCTTTACTAATAATTTTTTTATTTTATTTAATAGGAATCAAAGGTAAATTTACATGCAACGACTCATTGATCCGTTGAAAAAGACCATTAATTCACCTCCAATTGTGCAAGTTTTTTGGTGAAGGATAAAAGCATTGTTTCAGCGAACAATGAAATGTGTCGCCGGTGACTTTTAGTTATAGGAATCGAAGGCACATGTATTGGAGTTAGCATACTCGAGGTTCGACAGCCTTATACATAAATTATGCTGGTATGTATCGTTTTGTGTTGCGAATTGTATTCTTTATATCCTCTCGCATACGCTGTATACAGAAGTTCTATTATTCTCTTTTTCATGTGATTATATGAAATTTTATTTCTATATTATAATAAATTTTATTTAAAACAGCTTGTTTCTAAAAAATTCATCAAATAAATGTCCATGTGAGAAGAGAATTTTGATTAAAAAATATTGTTTTTATTCAAGAATTTAAATCATTGTACTATTTAATTTATGAAAGCAGATTTAAACTGCCCGAAAAAAGAGAGCTAAAGTTAAAGTATATGACTAAATTATTTCGTCCAGCGGAGTATTGGAATTGATGAAGATTGAAAGATGTATATGGACATGCACACGAGTGGTTGCCGACACAATGGCTCCACAGCCTCACGTCTCCTGTCACCCGGCTCTCTGGAAGTGGACTTGCTGTAATGGAAAGAGCTTCAAGCTCCAGTTTTGATCTTTCCCTTACTTGTAAATGGGCTGGGCTTACAGTTAAAGCCCAAGGTCATGATGAAGCGAATAGTTAATTTTACATGGACAGACCATTATTAAAAAAATAAATAGTAAGACTTAACAAAAAAATCAAAGGGGTGAGGGGAAATAGTCGTTCCCACACTCATTGCACTGTCTAGTACAATAGTAATTACAAGGAAAAGGAAAAGGATAAAAATTCCAAAACTAGATGATTGAACACAAAACACCACCAACAATAAGAATCAAAACTGATTTTACAGGGTCTAAAAGAGAAAATAAGAGAAAGGGTTGCCAATGACAAACCGATCACCTTTAGATGCTCCGAACCACCAGCAAACAATACGAGATGAATAAATAATATTCAAGTATTGAAATTTGAAAATAAATTTTTTAAAATAAATAATATTTTAAAGAATATATCTAGAATTATGTCGTAATTTTTAAGTAAAATCGTAATTTTGCGTGTTAATATTACAAATTATTTTATTTTATTATATAAATCTAATTTACACAGTATTTTAAAAAAAGGGCTCATGAATATTAAATGAGAATAAAATATCTATCTTAACATTTTTTTTTATCATAATTTTCTATATATTTTTTTTTAAATTAAGTATTCTTTATTTTTATCACCATCAGCGTGCAAAAAAGCTTAGTTTAAATTTTTACGAGGAGAGCGTGGCAGCGATGAACTAGAGTAAATAAAATATAGGATGGTCAACTCTCCAAGCCATTTAAGTAACCTTTCCTCTTCTATCACAAAAAAAGAAGAAGCTATCCTTCTTGGAATGAGCCCTGACTGCCTCGAGAAAATAAAACTAGAAACATTACGGACTGTTTTACATTATATTTTAAAAATATTTTTTATTTTTATTTAAGATTTTTTTGGTGTTTTTTAATAATTTTGATGAGTTTAAACAAAAATAATAATTTAAAAAAATATTATTATACTCTTACAAACAAAAATAATAATTTTAAAAAGCAATCTTAATAAAACCCATTGCATACGCCATGATAAAAATGATGTCGATGGCGAAACGAGAAGTATTCACTATTCAGTGCCCACTGCCCCCACTCCCAAAGCACTGTTGCTCTATATTAAAATATCAGCCATGTGCTACAGGTAATCATTCACTCAGACTCATAATCTCCAAAGACTTTAGAGTATTAGCTATTTCCCCTCGCGCCAGGTGAGTCAGATGAGCATTGACCGATCTCTGGATGCTCGCTAACTACTCCACATTTACGGCTGTACTGTATGTATACTTGTTTTCCATTCTTCTGAAAGTTTGGTGAAGTGTCATTCTTCTGATCTGGGCTTGGTGAGTGGCTGGGGAATACAATCCGGCACTCACCTTCGTTAAGGTGGGTTGGGTGAGCAGAACATAAATGGGAGAGCAGAGAAGGCCACCTGCTCCAGCAGCTCCTCGTCCGGGCCTGCAAAGCTGCAATCATCCCGCTCTACTTTCCAACGAATCTAATGATATCATCTCCTGTGATGGATATCCTTGTTTAATTAATTGACTAGTTTAGTAGCAGTTGCAGAGCTAATAATTCACGAGCTTTATGTAAAGAGGCAGCATGATTAACCTGCTGCCGCTTGCTCCCACTGTCAACTGTCATCATTCACCAGCTGTTAATGAGTCATGATAATAATTGCTGTTTTTAATGCTCCATTCTACCCCTTTCTTGGTGGTTCCTGTCCCCACTCCATCTACAGGATAGCTCAGTACGTTCTGCTGTTCCTTTCATTTCCCTCTCCTCCCCCCCCCCCCCCCAACAAATATTATTCACCTACTCCATGACTCCGTGTGGGCCGTCCATTTCTTTCTCCCCTCGCCTTCTTTTCTTGAATGAATCGATGGTTGATTCTCAGGATCGTTTTTAGGCTACCACATGCGAGTTTGTTGTCTTGTCTTGCCGTTGGGCTACTAGCTACAGGGTTTTCTTTTCTTTTTTGTGTAGGACTAGAGGGAGATCTTTTGCTTGATAGTCTGTGCACTGCCTCCTCCTACCAAAACTTATGATGACGGTGATGTATTCTTATATGCGCCACTTGACTCCCGCTTAACTAAAGTTGGAGGCTTCGAATTTATATATCCAAAAAGTTTTTACTAAAAAGGTAATCCTAAGACGACTGCTGCTACAGTGTTGCTTTCTTTCACAAAATTCTTCTAGTTTTGTTCAACGTGTGATCTCATCTTGCACTTTTTCATGTATGTCTCTGTACCTCGCTCTGCTTGCTTCTTTGCTTGCCATTTTCTATAGGCCGGCTAAACTGATTTCTGGCTACACAGAGAAGCAGTAGATGACCGGTCCTGATGGGCGCTCCTTCTCTTCTTCCTGTCCCTCTATTTCACATCTGAGCTCCTCAAGGTTAGTAACCTGTTTGGTTCCTGCTATGCCATGCCACCACATTTCAGCCCAAACTCAAAATGATTTGCTTTTTTGCAGTGACCCAGATACTGATATGCTTAGCGGAGTGCTAAACATGTCACCTAATCTGTCCTCTCTCTCGAATTCTGTAAGTATCCATCACATGGTGTTTTGATGTTCATTGATCTCACTACTTTGCAATCAATATAGAACTCGTGAGTCAATCCTCCTTGCTTTTATATCCATGCAAATGTCATCTCGCTCTGCGAAGAAGGCTTACAAAATGTTTTCGATTCAACTTTCACTTCACTTTCCAACACCATCAGCGTGCAATCTTACGCTGTCTTTATCTCTATGGAATTATCTATGTCAGAAAATTAGCTAGAGATCTCATTTTACTCTCAGGACAGAAGTTCTCTCGACACAATTACCTTCTAGTGTGATTGATGGGATCGACCACCCTGTTTGCCGATGTCTATAAGATCAAAAGCAGTACACTCATTTCGAAAGTATTACTCATTCACGTATCTTCTTTATATTTTGACAGATTGCAATGTTGGAGAGCACAGTGTCTCTCGAGGCTTCACGGAATTGGGATTCTGAGAACACAGTGGGTTGTAGCTCCATTATATCTATTCCTAGCGATCACACTCCAACGCCAAAGGTTCAGTATTATACAATCATGTAATGCCAAATTTTAACTGGAATTATGAACATGTGATGATATCAGTTATCCAAACTCTATGGTGGAGCGTTATATGCAGGATCGGATATCATAAAAACTAGCCTGCGGTTTTTAATTAAAGCGTACAAAAACGAAAAAAATGAATAAGTGCTGGAAATTGTTTGATTCTGTATAGAAATATCTGGTTAGAATCCAGCTACTGGAGTACTATCTCACCATGGATGCTGTCTTTTCTTTTTTGCTAATTTTCTTGGATATAATTTTGACCCCGTTTTTTCTTCAGTCTTCTGCTGTACTGAGGAAGGAGATTGCTACCCTTGAGGCTGAAATATTGCATCTGGAGCGTTATCTTCTTTCACTGTATCGTACAGCTTTCAATGAGCAGCTACCTGGTTTCTCCAACATGACTAAATATCATTTGCAATACAAGACAGGATCACCATTGCAATCGCCTCACAACTTAAAAGTGCATCAACAGACGGGTGATTTTATCCACCACGATCAAAGTTCCCCTGCACATGGTTGGTCAGGATCATCTAGTCAGAGTTGCATTGCTAGCTTACAATCAACATCTACCATGGTAACTAGCCTGATCACCAAGATCTCTTAAATACAGCTACGCTGTTCACATCTGTTTGCACAACTCCATGTGATTTTGCCATAAGCTGCAATTTGTGACAATCAAATCGAAATTTCTATTGACCATTTTCAGGAGCAGAAGAAGGTTGATTCTGGTCGTCGCAGCCTTGCGGATCACCTCGGTGCTTCTTGCTTAGTTAACGATCATGACACTCCAGATAGACTCTCTGAGGACATTGTGAGATGCATATCTTCCATTTACTGCCGACTTTGCAATCCCCTTCATAGCCAATTAGGCTCGGCAGCTTCTCCTACTTCATCCCTGTCATCCTCTAGTATATTTTCTTCTAGAAACCCTTATGATAACTGTAGTCCACGTTGCAATGGGGATGCTATGTTTCAGCATCAACTTCAAGGATTGAAAGGAGAGAGCGGACCATATGATACAATGCTGGAAGTTCTGAAGATTTGTCTAGATGATGGTAGTTTCAATTATGCTGCCACCATGCTTAAAAAATTCAGGTGGTCAGAGTGTGCCTTTTCTATCACATTGGGTATCTAAATTGATTGATCATATTAATTGCGTTCTTGGTAGCTTTAAGTTTTTATCTGTTCTAGAGGAATTGGCCCGTGGCAACTTGCATTCAAGGGTAGTGGGGTGTTTGGTTAAGTCCTTACTGTTGGCCTACAAGGTGGCAGAATGGATTGAGTCATTTGATATTTCACTTTGTAAATCTCAACGTCATAGGAGTTATTTTCTGAAATTTCTCGCTCACTTTGTATTGCTGTACAGGTCACTGGTTCAAAGGCTCGAGAAGTTGGATCCAAGGAAGTTGAAGCGTGAAGAGAAGCTTGCGTTTTGGATTAACATTCACAATGCCTTGGTCATGCATGTGTGTAGACTAGCAGTTTGAATATCTTTAACTTTCACTTACAAATAAGTAACCTGTAATGTGAGTAGAATAATTTTGTAGATACAGAGAAAAAACAGAAGTGAGTTGCTCATGTGATGGCCACCCATTATTCCTTATGAGTTCCTGTAAATAATCCACATCAAATGCCAAAGCTTCCACATGATATGAGCTTGTCTTGTAAACAATCTGAAAGTACAGAAACAACCAGTGGATGATCCTTACCTTGCTTTTCGACCTAGATGACAGTGATTCTCATGTCTCATTTAATGGGCTCACGGAACAGCCCGTGATAACATGCATGTTGAATCATCTATACATTTGCCATGACATATCTACCTTTATTCACCCAGCTAGTGTGTTGCACATTCATATCGCTATTTCTGTTGCTGTCAATGCATAATAAATGTCTGCTTATGAGGTTTTCTTGGCAGGCATATTTAGCATATGGGACACATAATCGGGTGAAAAGCGCATCCATTTTGAAGGTGAAGAATGTTTACACCAATATACCTGTCCTATCAGTTTTTTTCATCAAATTTTATTGTGTCACTGTATTCTCTTCTTTCAGGCAGCATACAATGTGGGTGGACAAGGCATCAATGCGTGCATTATACAAAGCTCCATCTTGGGAATTCGGTCGCACTACTCAGAACCGGTATGTCTTTCTCTTTAAAAACCTATATACTAATCACATCCATGGATGTTCTTGCATGTATACTGAGAAGGCATTTATGATTGTGCTGTGAATGAATAAACAGAGAAATTGTTGGGAAAAAGGCATCACATAATGGAAAACATCTGGTTCCATGGTGTATGTTCGTTCCTCTGTGTTCTTACAGTTTTTGGTTTCTTATGTTGTCAAAGTATCGAAGGCCAGAGGAATGGTCAAAATGACTTGGTTTAAGGGTGTTACAGATACACTGATGTGATGCAGAGTTTCGAAAAAGTGATTAAGTTAATAGCATTATCTATGATATGCTTCAGCTAGTATCTATGATAGTTGATAGTGTTTTCTTGATATTTAAATTCAAGATTATAAAGGAGGTACCTTGAGCGTTTGACCAGTCTGCCCCGTGAATTCAAAACAAACAATCCCGAGTAAGCATTGGTTTTAGCTGCCTAATGAATGAGCCTATTCATTTTATTTATGAGAAGTAAACAGAAAATCAATTCACAGTATTCTACTTTAAATAAGCAGACATGTTCTTTGAAATTTTCGATTTGTCTTATTTGCGCTTCCTTAACCCTCGTGAATGCAGTGGCTACAAGCATTGTTTTCTCCAGGAAGGAAATCCAAGACAGGGAATATCAGACATGTCTATGCATTGGAATACCCAGAGCCACTCGTTCATTTTGCGCTTTGTTCGGGGGCATATTCTGATCCAGCAGTATGGATCTTTCTCCTCAAACTCATCACGATCTCTTAACTCCTTTGACTAGAACTGCTGTATACGTGCAGTCATGGCTGAAGTGAACTCATCAATACTTGCTTTGTTTGATGAATTCAGGTTCGGGTGTACACATCGAAGAATATCTTTCAGGAACTCAAGGTTGCTAAAGAAGAGTTCATTCAATCCAAAGTTTACGTGCACAAGGAGTCAAAGATTTTCCTGCCAAAAATACTCTGGTACTTCGGGAAGGATATGTCGGTGGACACGGAGGGGGTGATGGAGGTGATAAGCGAGTGTCTGACTCAAGGGCAGGTGAAGGCTATGAGGAAATGCATGAGGGGGAAGGCTAACAAGTGCATCCATTGGCTGTCACAGAGCTCATCCTTCCGGTATGTGATCGATGGAGAGTTGGCAAAAGCGAGAACAATGGTGTGGTCTGACCTGCTGATCAAAGAACACATTGTCCCTGTATAATACATACACATATACCTTGCAAATTCTCATTTTTTTTCTCCTGAACAAAATAACGAGCGAATGTTGTATAGAAACTAGTGGCCGGAACCACCCGGTCAATTAACTCAACTATAGTCATTAAGCAAAATTCTATCTATATTTTTTTTCTAAAAAAGAATCATGGTCTGTGTGTGTTTGATTGCAATTAATTAATCAAGAGCAATCACTAGCAGTATTGATTATTAAATATATTGGGAGGCAGGGAAATTGGCTGGCAGAAGGGTGGGTGTGTTGGGAATGGAAGAATTAATGTCTTGACTGGGCTCTCCTTCTATAGTGGTTCATAGACTAGATGAGTGGAGTGGGTGCCACCTGTTTGGTTGGACCGCCTCTATCTATCCTTTTCTTGAGGAAATAAAGGGAAAAGACCCGATAAAAATGGGCTACGTTTTCACCATGGCCATTATTATCACTTCTAATCTCAACTGCTCTGTCTAGAACTAATCAGAAGGGATTGAAATTTGACAGATTTTCTTTCTAAAAGGGAATTAACATGCAAAAGTCAGCTCCTATCTTTCTGTCTGGGTGTTCTATTCTCTATTAGCTTCACAATGGTAAGGAATCCTTTAGAAGAATAGCGCAATCTGTTTCTGTTTCTTGTTCAATTCTGAATATGCAATCGACCCGTTGGATCGTGTCTATCTTGCCTGAAATGCCAACGGAACAAAAAGGAGAAAAATGAAAGGGACTGAGAGTTTATGCAGAGTGTATCTACTAGTGCAGGCGTTCATTTATTAGCCTGTTGGTTTCCAGATTCACTTCGTGCTTCTTGTCAGTCGCCAGGGTAAGGTGAGGCTGGCCAAATGGTATTCCCCTTACACTCTGAGGGAAAGATCCAAGGTAACAATATACAATATCTCCTTCGATTGCTAGCTAGCTGTAAGAGCTAGGCAGATTGTTTTTGACTCACACGTTCACGCACTCACGTTTGAACCGGCCGGGTCATCATGGATGCAAAACTCAATTTGTTAAGGACTGGACAGGTAATCCGCGAGCTGAGTGGCATCATTCCCAATCGGGGTCCCAAGCTTTGCAACTTTGTGGAGTGGAGAGGATTTAGGGTCGTGTATAGAAGGTTCGCAGAACAAATAAGACAGCATGCGTTATGATCTAGAAACTGTGCTAGTAAACGTGATTGATTAAGCCGATGCGTGCAGGTATGCTGGCCTCTATTTCTGCATGTGTGTTGATGAGGGAGACAACGAACTGGAGGTTCTTGATATCATTCACCATTTTGTTGAGATTCTGGATCGTTATTTTGGCAGTGTAAGCCTGCTAGCTTCCTACCTACTCCCTCAACCCATCGATACAGCATTTATACACGTAACATTCACTCCCATTTCCTTGATTTCTTGCCAGGTTTGTGAATTGGACTTGATCTTCAATTTCCACAAGGCAACACTTTCCTCGTCTTTTTTTATTAAATTTCCTTTCCTTTTCTAACTAAAAACATGGTTCGGAATTCCTGAACAAGCATTTCGTTTATAAGGTGGATCTGCTATTTTTTTTTTTAAAAAAAAAAACAAGAGAAATGACAGGGTAGAGCGTGCATGCATGCAGGCGTACTATATTCTGGACGAAATCCTGATAGCTGGTGAGGTTCAAGAGTCAAGCAAGAGATCAGTGATACGGCTCGTGCGCGCGCATGTATATATGCTCTGATCCTTAATTGCTTGCTTTTCTGATCAATAGCAACACGCACGTTCTGTCTGAATATATATATATATATATATATATAGAGATGAATCTTGAATGCATGCAGGATTCATTGGTGGAGACGGCTAAAGAGCAGGCCAGCCCGTTAAGCAATATGCTCCCCCAGGCTACCATCTAGTGCTTCATTTCATTCTTTATGCTGCTTGTCGACGCTCCTTCTCTTTTTATTTTTTAAAATGTTCTTAACTTCTGTCCACAAAAAACTCTTACTTGCTCATTGTATCTCTTCATTGATATATAAGTATGGCAATAGCTGATTATAGATTAATATCTTAAGATATAAATGATGAAAATAATTATAATATCTTTGTGTGTTTTTTCTATTTTAAAATGATAAAATTTCATTTTTTTTTTTAATTTTGTCAAATATTTTTACATCTACCTATTCTATCCTCTAGCATTAATCAAATAAAACCTTGGACACAAACACAGATGATATTACTATAAACCTCGGCCTCAGGAGAATTTATTTTCAGTGAATTGATAGAAAACAGATTCAATTCCAAGCAGATTCTTCATTTAAATAACTTGGAAAATATTTGAACTTTGTGATGGCTTCTTTTTCTTAAAAGTACTGATCTGAATTCTAAATAAAATAAAATAAAATAAAATATATAAAAATAAATCCATAATAATCTCTCCTGAAATTTAAATTTGAAAAATTTACACATCTTAATATAAACTTTTTTTTTGCTTTGTTTATTTCATATGTCCTTTTCTTTCCTTTCAAAAACTCTTGTCAACACAATGCCCTTTCTTTATTACTTGACATCAATCCTTGTCACACTACTTTTATTTCCTATTAGATATGTTATTACCCTCTCATTTCATCTTTTCTTCTTCTTCTGCTTTTTGTTTTTGTTTTTTGCCAAGCCACTCCTTCTATTTTCTTTAAAGTACATATATCTTAGTTATTTTAGATAAATATAACAAAAAGTAATAATTTATTTTTAAATTAAAGATAAAATAGTTTACATTGCCAATCAAATTTATTTCAAACAATAAAAACCATGATAAATTATAATTAAATTCAAAACTGTTTACAAATTTAATTTAATTCAGCATATATCCAAAGGTTATAATGTTGATCTTGCATGAATTAAGAATAGTTTGTCAGTAACAAGCTCAAAAAATCGCTTTTATTATTTTCTTTTCATCATACAAAATGAAAAAAAAAATCATTTTTCATTAAAAATCGGGTGGGTCTGGAAGTCGACGTGGCGTAATTATAAAGCTCCTTCCTTTTGTTTTCTGTGGAATATTTTTTTTTTCCCGTATAGGGTAAGAGGTAGAGGCGCAGCGAGTGAAATGCGAAGAGAGTGAAGAGAGAAGACGAACGTAGCGTGAAGAGGGGTTTAGGGTTTTCCTTCCAAAATGCTGAAATCGGTCTGTATTTAATTAATCTCTCTCGTGCTGTAAGCAGAACACGAGAATTAATAGCAGTTGCAATTAGAACCTGACGGTTGCTTTAATTCGTTTCAGGGAGAGGAACATGAAGAAGATTTAGAAAAACAAAGAGCTGCAGTTGTGGAGTTGAGAGAATTAGAGAAGTCAGTAGAAGCTAATCCTGATGACCCCTTTCTTCGATTCAACCTCGTAATTATCAGTTTTTTCATTGAAGTTGTCTTTATTCCTTTTCCACTTGGCCAGAAGCTTTTCAAGAAAGTAATGATGCATCGATTGATTGCAGGCAGTGTATTTGTGGGAAAAATGCGAATGCAAGGAGAAGGCAGCAGAGCATTTTGTTGTAGCAGTGAAATTGAACCCTCAGAATGCAACTGCTTTCAAATATTTGGGTCATTATTACTACGAGAAGGAGAAGGCGAGGGCTCTCAAGTGCTACCAGAGGGCTGTCTCCCTCAACCCAGACGATTTTGAAAGCGGAGATGCACTTTGTGATATGTTGGACCAGTCTGGAAAAGAGACCCTGGAGCTCTCTCTCTGCACTGAAGCCTCTCAAAAATCACCTAGAGCCTTTTGGGCTTTCAGGAGATTGGGTTACATTCACCTCCACTATAATAGATGCTCTGAAGCTGTCAGTACTCTTCAGCATGCCATTCGAGGTTTTCCCACCTGTCCTGATTTATGGGAAGTATGTTCCTCTTCCACACCCACTCTTTTACCTGCTTTTCCTTGCCATTATATTTAATCTCGTTTTTCTGTCTGTAAAGGCTTTGGGTCTTGCCTACCAGAAACTTGGCATGTTTACTGCTGCTACTAAGGTACGCTTCCTCTTTGTACCCTTCTCCCACTGTTTGACTCTACACACTCGTGATTTCATTTTTCAAATTAATAATGCCCGTAATCACTGACTGTCCTACTCGCCTCAACAATTTAACCAGTCTTATGGTCGAGCCATTGAGTTGGAGGATAGGAGAGTTTTTGCTCTCATTCAAAGTGGAAATATCTTCTTGACGCTCGGGAATTTCCAAAAGGTATCCATCCTTTGTTTAATTTTTAATAGTTGAACAACTGAGGTTTTCTATATTCACAGTGCTTGGTTTCTTATGTTTATACAATTACGTTTCCATAACTGGTGAATGAGCACACATAGACCTTTCAACTTGATGGCTTATTACATCTTTTATTAAAATAGAATGCGCCGAGGCATTTTTTTTAACATGCATTCATTTCTTAATAAAACTTATCATTAATCATATCCAATCATAATTGTGAGAAAAGACATGGTCTCATTTATGTATCTCCTTCTATACAAATTCCTTTATTTATTTGGAGGTGATTGATGATATGTGATAATGCGGTCTTCTGCAAAAAGGGAGTCGAACAGTTTCAGCGAGCTTTGGAGATCTCACCTCAAAATGTGTCTGCAAACTATGGGCTAGCTTCTGGACTCCTTGCATGGTCAAAGGAATGTATGAATATGGGTGCTTTTAGGTGGGGAGCTTCATTATTAGAGGTTGGCCAGCATGACTTCAAATAATCGCATCTTGGATGTTTTTGTGACGTCAATATGAAATTATCTAACTTTTGGTTCCTAAAATTACTGCAGGATGCATGCAAGGTTGCTGATAAAATTGCTCAGCTGGCTGGAAATTTTTCATCTATCTGGAAAATGCACGGTGACATTCAAGTGAGTCTCTCTAAACTTCACCATTCTCCACCTCTTTAATGCCCCAACTGCAAGGTTGTCAAAAACACTTTTTTGACACGGCACAAAAATACAATGTAAATTCAAACCGGAAAATCATAAAATTAAAAGTAAAATATTTTAGCTAATTATATTTTGACAATCTCAGACAAGAAATGAAATTATATTAAAATTTAATAAAGAGAGTCAACAATATTATAATCAATGAGTGATGACTCAAGAAATTAATGAGATAGAGAAATAATGTCTCATAACAAAACTTCCCAATACAGGGGGAATCACTGAATGATATGAAGTACACAAGAACCTCGCGACAACTTAGTTGTTTTCATCATAACAAGCTCTAATAGATCCCTTTTGGGGCGCAAGTTAATGAAACTAAACTATTAATTAACCAACAAAAGTCCAATAATGAAATAAACCCCTATAAAATTTTAATGCATCAAAACAAATCCAAATTAAAAATAATTATTCAAAAATAAATAATAAATAAAATAAGATAATAAAAACAAAGTATTCATGCTAAAATTCCTCCATGTAGCCCGAATCTTCAATTTTCACACATTCTTGGTAGATTTCAATCTTGATTTCAAACATGTCACTGTCTCTTGTCTGGATGAATTATTGGACCTACCATATATTGTTGAAAAAAATGACATGTCTAGTTTCCAACCCAACTTGAATCACAACAAAATTTCACCTATAGCTCCAGATATGTCCCAAACAATACACAAGTTTAGCTTGACTGATTTGACAAGATTCGTCTAGTAACTTCGACTCTAAGAAATAATATATTTTTGAACTCCATTTAACCTGAAAATTTACCACAACATAGTTTTATCTTTCATGTGTCTAGTATTTTCTTGTAAAATTTCAGTTAGATATGATGCATGATTTGAGAGATATGTCTAATCTTAAAAAATTGTTTAACAAATATTTTAAGATGACACTACTTGATTCATGCCACAAATTTAGTAAACTAGGAGAATCAGATCGAGTTTACTGATTTTGCACGAGTCAAGTCTAATTTTACTGGTTTTAGAGTTTTTAGTCCGATTTTGCATGTTAGATGCATGTTGACTCGTAAAATCATACGAATTCATGTGTCACTCGTGATTTTGACAACAATGCTCAATTGTTCAATAATAGTTGCTTCTTTCATATTTACTGATTTGAAATATAAATATCACTAATTTCTGGTTTTTGACCAAGTAAAAATGAAAGATGGACTTTTTTCATAGAGTAATTTAAAGTTTGAATTTACTAGTTTGAGATGTGTGCAAACTGTTTGGCTTTACATTCCGAATTCACCAACATCTTTCA
The DNA here is from genome assembly GCA_027405865.1 of Salix purpurea. Taxonomy (NCBI): domain Eukaryota; kingdom Viridiplantae; phylum Streptophyta; class Magnoliopsida; order Malpighiales; family Salicaceae; genus Salix; species Salix purpurea. The sequence continues at coordinate 121,535 of CM050329.1, read as the reverse complement.
TTGTTTTATATTTTTGTTTGGTAGTGGTATCGTTGTTGTGAATGCAGTTCTGCCCACCTCTGCTACTGCATTGCTTGTTGTTGATCAAGAGAATGGCAATACCTTTTATGGAATCTCTCGGGCTATTTGAATCAATATCTTGCCAATTGTTTTGTTAAAGAACTTTTGCACAAACTGTTTTTTGGGAAATTACGTTTGCAATGTGTTTTGCACCCTGATTGAATATCCAGGTTTGTATACCAAATTTAATAATTCAGGCATGTCTCTTTCCTTCCTAGCTTAACTACGCAAAGTGTTTTCCATGGATAGAAGATGATGAGAATGTAGAATTTGATGTTGAGACTTTCCATGCTTCCATCCTTACCTGGAAGCAAACATGCTATTTGGCCGCCACATCTGCCAAAAAGTCATACCAACGTGCTCTGCACTTGGCTCCATGGCAAGCTAACCTTTATATTGACATTGGAATTGCTTCTGATCTCATTTCTTCTATGAATGAGAATTATGGGCAGGACCAGCATCCCTGGTATGATCTGGGTTTATATTGTTTTGTTTATCTTCTATTCTTACCATAAATTTGCTCTCTGAACTTACTATTGTTTTCACCAGGCAGCTATCGGAAAAGATGGTTCTGGGGGCCCTGTTACTTGAGGGTGACAATTATGAGTTCTGGGTGGCATTGGGGTGTTTATCTGATTATAATGCCTTGAGACAACATGCCTTGATCAGGGGATTGCAATTGGATGTCTCCTTAGCTGTTGCTTGGGCATATCTTGGGAAGGTACTTGCATAAATCTCATAATTAGATCCCCCCCTCTCTGCTCTCATCCTCTTGTGGTTCCATTTTATCATGTTTGGACTTTACTTTTTTTCAAATAAAACATACTATTATGCTCCTGAAACCATTTTGTTACCTGTACGTGCTACATTAGCCTGACTCTGGAGTTACAAACATTCCCATAGTTTTGCACTATGCCTGAATGCCACATGAATTCCCCAGCTTGATTGGCATCATAAATAAAAAAAATCAGCAATATGTCAAAAAGGTTCCTAAATTCCTGGTTACAGCTTTACAGGGAAGAGGGAGAGAAGAGCTTGGCAAGGTTGGCATTTGATTGCAGCAGAAGTATAGATCCTTCACTTTCATTGCCATGGGCAGGCATGTCAGCTGATAGTCAAATTAGGTAGGTTCCTAAATTGTATAATATTGTACAATATTAAATGCATGATTTTATGGTGATACAACTCCCCAAGTAATGCAAATGGTGCATTGTAATTCAGGGACATGACACCAGAGGAGGCTTTTGAGAGCTGTTCACGAGCTGCGCAGATACTTCCTGTAAACATCCAATATAGTTTTTGCTCTTTTAATATGCTTTAAGAGAAAGGAATTTTGCATCATTTAATGTATCAGTTGCACATCCTTAATGCTACCTGGTTATGGTGATTATCTCATTGCAGTGGTGTGATCTGTTCAAATCATTGCTTTGATTGACAGGTCGCAGAGTTCCAAGTTGGTCTTGCTAAACTTGCTTTGATTTCAGGGAGCCTTATGTCTTCACAGGTACTATAATTTCCAATTACACATGAGGAACTTGCTTCTTTTGAAGAAGTTTTCATTTGTATTTCAAATCAACTGGGCAACTTGCTTAGGAAGCTGTCACTTCTACAGGTTTTTGGAGCCATCCGGCAGGCAGTCCAGAAAGCCCCTCACTATCCCGAAACTCATAACTTGCACGGTCTGGTTTGTGAGGCACGTTCTGAGTATCAGGCTGCTATTACTTCGTTTCGTCTAGCACGCTGTGCTATCATTTCTTCAGGCGACACATCAAAATCTTGTCTCCAAGATATAGCAGTTAATTTGGCACGTTCTCTGAGTAAGGTAAATTTATATTTTTGCTTGTTTTTTTGGACTTTTTGTAGACCTGTAAAAGTATTTACATCTTATTCAAAGTTTTTTTGCTTGGTGCATGGTGTGAGTAAATTCTGTGGATTTATTTTTTTCCTTTTCTTTAGCAAAAGCCTTTATTTGGTGCAGGCTGGGTATGCTGCTGATGCTGTACAAGAATGTGAAAGTTTGAGAAAAGAAGGTTCGGTTCTGGTTAACATTTATGCTCCAGTATTTATTCTCTTTTATTTTGCTTAATTTAGTGTCTTATGCAAGAAAGGAGTGGAGTGATATATGACTTCTTCAATATAGTTAATGCTTTTAATAACACATATGAATTCTCGTAATTTTTATAATTTGTGGCTAGTTAAAAGTGTGAAACAGAAGCAGTATCAGCAAACAATAAGCATAATGAGAAGCCTCTTTTCACTACATATTTTTCTCTGTTAGAAATCTTTGATTTTGTTTATTTAATGTGATCATACTGTTGAATTAAACCCTGGACCTTTTTATGTGATTGGTTTTTATTTCTTAAGGTATGCTTGATTCAGAAGGTTTGCAGATATATGCTTTCTGTTTATGGCAACTTGGTGAGAATGATCATGCGCTCTCTGTGGTAAGAAATCTGGCTTCCAGTGTTTCAGCAATGGAACGGGCATTTGCAGCAGCTTCTGTTAGTTTTATCTGCAGAATGCTTTATTACATTTCTGGACTGGATTTGGCTGTTTCCAGCATTCTGAAAATGCCAAAAGAATTTCTCCAGAGTACAAAAGTCTGGATTGTAGCATCTGCCATTCATGCTCTTGATCACAGTAATCGGCTTGCGTTGGCTGTTTCAAGCAGTCAGTACTCTCTTTTATCCCATGATGAGATCATTGAAAAACACTATTTAACAGCTCTTGCTAATCTGGTATTTTTTTTTTTAATTTTCTTTTCTGCTACTTTAACATCTGATGTTATATTTGAATGGGAGATGCTTGTTTTGGGCTATGCCATTTACCAGTGCATACTCTTATGTCGGTGGGCTGTGCAGGTTAAACATGGATCAGATTATTGCCTTGGATTTCAGAGTGGAATTAGTCACGTTAAAAATGCTCTTCACAGTTACCCCAATAGTAATTTGCTTAGGTAGATATTTAAACTACTACTGTGCATTATCTTTTATGATATTTCAAGAACTCTAGTTTCTGCTGTTGTTCTCCTGTGGAACCTTCATTCAGATTTAAGCTATTTGGCTGGAACTTAATGATCAAATATCCATCTTTGATACATTTATTGAGTTTATTACTTATTTTCATGAATGGAATAGTTTGTTATCTGAAGAAAATTTTGAATTTATAATATTTTCTAGTATTATTGAGTTTATTAAAGTCTATAATTTTGTTAGTATCCACATTCTAGTATGTACAATGGTCCATGGCATGATGCATGAATTTGGTAACAGATGCAACAATTTCTTTTATTCAGATTATGTGCCAAAGATTCTACATTATGATTTCTTTGTTGTTTCATATGTGAACTAACAGTCTCACAAGTCTGAGAGTGTATTCCACACGAATTGCTTTCCCCACCATTCAGTTTATGTAAAATATTTTTGATATTCTTGGAAAATTTGGAAACTTACAAAATCTTGCAATTTTCCTTGATTGCATAGAATTCTTGGAAATTTATTATATTGTGTTTGGTTTGATTTCACATTATCAAATTAGCTATATATTTTTATGCATCATGGACATCTTTCCTAATTTTATCCACCTAAACATTTTGAAGGTTGATAAATGTTGTGATTGCTAATCCAAGCTTCAGCAAGCAGTATCATTAGTTATAATTCTTTGTATCCTTTATCCTTGTTGTACCTCTCTCAACAGGAATCTACTTGGTCATCTTTTGCTATCATGTGAAGAATGGAAAGAAACTCATGTAGCTAGTAGGTGCTGCATTACAGAAGCTCCTAACTGTGCAAGCAAGCAGGGTTTAAAGTCAGGATGTGAAATTCTTGGTGCTGGGGCAGTTGCTTGCTATGCGATTGGCAATGTAGATCCAAAGTTTTCTTACCCGGCATGTGGTTATCAATGCCTTAATGGACCTGGAGCTGTCCAAGAACTTCAGAAGTATAGTAACTGTTCTGTCATTCTTATTACACGATTCTCTGTTTACAATAATGGATCTTTGTGTTTGATGAAGGTTCAAAACAAAATCTTTAAAGTTTTTCAACTTTTCATATTGCTGTGGCTTTTTGGAAAATATACAGTGATGTTTCCTACATGCACAGACTGGAGGAGTTTGTTCCCCTCCTAAAAGAAATACACATGTAGTTTCATTCATCAAATAAGCACTCTTCTGTGTTCACAAAATGAATTTAGATCAGTGAATTTATAGCACACGTCTAAAGAAAAATATAAATAGAAAGAAATAGGGACGAATAATATATTAACCAAGTTAGGTTTCAAGAAGTGGATGAAATACAAAGTCACCCGCCTTCAAAATTTAGTGTCCAGTTCCACTACCATGCATGCATGTGTATTTTTTTGTGCTTGTGCTGGTGGTGACTTGCATAAATTGTGGGATTTGATAGATTCCTTTATAAAAATCTATTCTAACCCATTTATTTTGTATTGTAATGAGTAAACACTCTTGTTTTTGTTTTCAATGTGCAGATACATGCACCAAGAACCTTGGAATCATAGGGCTCAATACTTGCTTATACTTAATCTTCTACAGAAGGCGCGGGAAGAGAGATTCCCTAGCAATATCTGTGTCATACTTGAGCGTTTAATTTTGGTGGCGCTTTCCAATGAGTTCTATTCAAGAGAAAGTATGTCTTATCAATATCAAAAGTTTCAGCTTTTGCTTTGTGCTTCTGAGATCAGTTTGCAAGGTGGAAATATAGCAGGCTGTATCAAACATGCTAAAAATGCATCATCACTTACGATTCCTAATAACTACCTGTTTTTTGGACACTTGCTGCTATGTCGTGCCTATGCTGCAGTGGATGATTATACAAACCTCCAGCAACAGTATATAAGATGTCTAGAACTGGAGACAGATTATCATATTGGCTGGGTGTGTCTTAAAATTATTGAATCTCTGTATAATGTGGAAAGTGATTCAAAAATCTCAGTGCTGAGCTTCAAGAAATGCTCGAAAGAGTGGAAGAAATCATTGAATATGTGGATAGCTGTATTTAATTTGGTTCTGGGATTAATATATTTATGGAAGGAGGAGTACTTTTCAGCTGAAGAATCCATTGCGCAAGCTTGTTCACTGGCCAGTTCTGAGAGCTGCCTTTTTCTCTGCCATGGTATTCATCAATTAGATTGAGTTTTTGGTCTATTACATCAATGCATCATTCTGAAAATTCCCTTAAGACAGATAATGTTGTGAACTTTTATTTAGTAAACTTGTCTTTTGCTTAGTAGATATTTGGGCGAGTTGGTTATTTATTGACTTGTATGGATCACACTTTGCTAGCAAAATTAATCTGACAACTTCTGCATTTTTGTTGGCTTGTTATGAAATAACCTCACAATGTTAAAAGTTCTTGGGTGCCTTGATAGGGATGGCTAGTGTATTGATAACAAATTTTCAAATTTGTCGAAGAAATTAACCTTAATGATTAAATATTTTTAGTTCATTTCCTTTAATTTTTCCTTGTAATTAAATCATTAATGCTTTCAGGTGTCGCATGTGTAAGGCTTGCCAGACAGTTTTGTAGCTCCGATTACTTATCTCTTGCTGTAAATAGCCTCACCAGTGCTCATGCAAATTCTGTCATCCCCTTGCCTATTGTATCATTACTGTTAGCGCAAGCAGAAGGGAGCCTTGGTTTAAAGCAAAATTGGGAGAAGAACCTCCGCCTTGAATGGTATTCTTGGCCACCAGGTATGAACTGTTTAAGATACCGGATATCATTTTATTATTTACAGAATTCTGAAATGCCAATTTTCTTGCTAGCTCATTTTGCATCAAAATTGCACTGTTTTTAGTAGTGTTCTACTGATGCTAGAATTCCACCGTGTCCAAACTTTTTGAAATGCATCATTGAAGGCTATAAAGTGCAATCGAAAAAGAAATGTATCTGATATATAGTGGGGAGTAGTTTAGTTTGCATTTCTCATTTAAATATGCATACCAATGCACCATGTGACAACTTCTAATGGTTTCCTTTTGATATAAATTTGAACGCATTTTAGCATTGTTTTTACAGTTATACAAAGTTATGGTCAGCATTTGTGTATCTTTGGAAACTTTACCCGACATTTCAATCTGGTTCAACCTTTCCAGATAAGAAGATTATTTAGTTGTTTATCAACATGCATACCTATTCAAGATTTTGAACTGCCAAAAACTATATTCGTTCCCTTCAAAAGACTATGGATCTGAAGGCCCAGGTAGATTGATATGGTCACTTGCTGTGTATCTGGTGGTAGTTGCATATTATTTCCGAGTGCTGATTAATCAACCGTTAGTGGTGTTTTACACACACCTGCATATGCATGATTATTCTGACATGCTTCATGTTTTTACAGAAATGAGACCCGCAGAACTCTTCTTTCAAATGCATTTGCTTTCAATACAATCAGAATCTGGGTTTAAAACTCCATCCAGGGTGGAATTTTGTCAAAGCTCACTTAAATGGGTTCTTCGGGCAATCCATACAAATCCATCTTCTTTGAGATATTGGAACATCCTGCACAAGCTTATGGAATGATGCATGCTCCTCCAAGATGCACGTTCGGAAAAGATGGCACTGTGGCAGAATCCTTGTCTCATATCATATGGCGTCACCAACTTTTGACAATTATATGAATTATCATCACTGATTTAATTGTCTGTAAATTTTGGTATCATGTTCGTTCCTTCCTGTTTTAGAACCGAATGATTGTGATGTACAATAGCTCGTCAGAAGCTCAAGAGGGGCCATTGTAAATCATACTGCTGTGTTATTACACTCTGCCATTAACACCTGGAATTCCCAACTCTGTGGCCTGAGGCTTAACTGGCAGGAGTAGCTGATGATAACGGGAATCCTTTTAATTGGAACAACAATTTATACACAGCTTGTAAGCCGACAGCTTAACTGCCATTAACATCTTTTATTTATATCCACAGCCCCCCCTTTTCTTTCACCAAGCCTAGCCTAGGAATGTGTCTGAAAAACATAGATCGATCCATAACCAGAAGCTGAAAAGAGTACATGGATTCAAAAGCCAACACGACAACCCAAAAACCTTTTAAAAAAAGAAAACAAAACCCGTGCAAGCACAAAGCTGTGATCACAGGCCAAGCAAAGAAAAGAGGCATAGATTGCAGAGGCAAACAAAAATGTGAGGGCAATCGTAGTTGATGAAACGAAAATCAGCCCCTCCTGCACAGAGCCATCAGCCAGCGGACCCAGCCTCAAAGCCATTTCTGAACCCATGGATGCACCCCTAGCCGAGAGCCAACAAACCACAAACCCCCATCTCACGCACGAAAACCAACATGCAACCAGACCCCTAGCAAACCCAACCTCACGTGAGAAGGACCGCTCCAGCCCACAGTATTTACTCAGCATCTAAGATAAATAAATGAGTGCTTTTAGTTTTTTTTTAATACTATTATTATATACAACTAATAAAACACGATGATTAAAATTAAGTAAATTTTATTGCAATAAAATAGCATCATATCATATAAATTTTTTATTAGTGTTATTTCTTTTGTATTCCTCATTTATTGTATTTTATTATTTTCAACACTTCACTACCTCATATTATTTTTGATTGATGATAGCCTTAAAAAAGGTTTCGAGTGTATCCAGCCAAAAATATGTGAAAAATGAAATGAAATATTTATATTGTATTAAACCATTTTTAAATAAAAGCAATAAGGGACACGCAAACGGCGACAGTGTGGAGGACAACAGCCACAGAAACAGGCCCCCAATTTTGTGCGTTTGGGCTTCTTCTTCTGGCACCGGAAACAAACTCCGTGGCTTTCCAGTCCTGTCTTGAGAGGGACTGAAGTGGGCTTTCTTCAACCGAACATGTCCTCCATCTCTCCTCCAATGCTTTTCTCCTCATCGCCTCGTCCTCCTCCGCCTCAGGTGCTTCGTGTCAGCTCACTCTACGCAGCAAAGCCTTCCTTCTCCGATCCCATGGCTGCCTCTGCTCCCAAGTGGGCTCAGAAGACTATTACTCTACCCCCACACCACCGTGGTTGTCATCTTATTACTCCAAAGGTTTCTTCTTCTTTTCGCATCGAAGTTTTTTAGTTGAATTTAAAAGAGATTTTTTTTTTTGAAAAGATTAGGTACTTATTTAGTTGGGTAGAATATATTCAATAGATGAAAAAATTAAAAAAAGTTGTTTAGTGTTGTTTCCTTACCTCCTATTACTACGAACAACAACAACAATATAGGCATGCCTGTACTTTCCAATTAACTAATTGAATTTCTTTTATTATTATAAAACATAGATTCTGAATGAAATTGGGAGTGACTTGTCAGGATTCAAGTGCGGCCTTGCTCATCTCTTCTGTAAGTGCAAAAAAAACCTCTTTTTTTTTTTTTTACTATTATTCATCGATTCGATGATACATGCATATATGTATGTATGCGCGTGTAATGGATATTTTTATCTCAGTGCATCACACAAGCGCCTCTCTTACTATCAATGAGAATTACGACTCTGATGTCCGAGATGACACCGAGACTTTCCTCAACAAAATTGTCCCTGAGGTAAAAACACCTGCCCCTCTTTTTTCTTTCCTTTTCATTTACCAAAAAGATTCAGTCTTTGGACTTTCCTCTATTTCCTATGTTTTCAGGGAAGATCTGCTCCTTGGAAGCATACCCTCGAAGGTTAGAGTGCCTGTCTTTGTCCTCAATTTTAAATGCAATGTTTTTTTCTTTTTATTTGTTTCCTCGTACAGTAACTATATAAATATAGAGGAGGTATTGTGAAAGTAATACTAATTCTGATTCTGGTTTCGTCTAATTTGTTCCACCTATGCTAATCAATCTCTGCATTTAACACTTTTGCAGGTCCAGATGACATGCCAGCACACATTAAATCATCAATGTTTGGATGTTCCCTAACGTGCGAATACTTGCTACTCATACTTTATTTACTCTTTTTTTTTTTTTTTTTTTTTTTTTTTTTTTTTTTGTATTCTATCATTTACGTAGTTTCTATTCCTGTGCAGGATTCCAATTACTGATGGAAAGCTTAATATGGGCACTTGGCAGGTTTGTGAACGTCCTTTCTTTTGGATTCCTTGGCATTGTGTCATGATCATGAGCTGATGCTCTGTCATGTAAATGCATTATCAACAGATATGCTGTCTATTTTAATTATAAATAACAGGTGGTTTGAATGCTTCGATTGCACAATTAGCTGTTGATGCTCAGCTTCGTCGTCTTGTTTTGTTTGATAGGAAATGCTTAGCTTTTTATTGCCACACTGGTATTCGATGGTTTATACTTCATATGGTTATAGAACGACCAATATCAAGAATATGTTGTGCTGAACCAGGACATCAAATTAATGCCTTGGAATATTTTGAAAGCATGTAGAATGAAACATCTTTTTATTTTGGAATTGAGATATTCCTTTTCCTTTTCTTTCAATTAGGAAAGAAATTTGTTTGGAATTGAGATATGTTATTCTTAACTAAGCTTTCCAATGTTTACGAATAAGAGGTAATTTGAGGCTGTAATAGTGTGCAATGACCCTCCACATTTTATCTCTAACATTGCAGTGCAATATTGATAACAATTTCCTTATATTTACTGTTCTGGTTCAGGGAATATGGCTGTGTGAGCACCGGGACTACCCTACTGCACGTAAAGTTGTGGTTACCCTTAATGGAATATGAGGAGTTAATAGTTGGAGATTTTCTTGTTTCCTTTTCGGGGTTTGTATGTTTGTAACTTAAGATGATGCCGTGACAGATTATCGTGCCTGTTTCACATTTTAATGGGACATACTGTCCTTATTTCATTCCTGGACTTGGCGTTCTGATGATCTTGAGCATATTAAAAACTAGATCCTTAGAATAAATTATATTGTTACAGCTACACGATAAAATCCCAATAGTTTGTGCGTCCATGTATTTGTATTCTTAGGACGCAACTGCTGATGAATATAATGCACAACAAAAAAAGGTTTGCTTCCTATCAACCGCTTGCCCTTCACAGTTACAGTGGAGCTAGTGAGAAGCAAGTGGGAAAGACGATAGAATCAGAATGTCATCATTCTTTGTTGAGCATCATTTTTAGGGTGGTACGGGCCATCTTTTCTAAGCCAACAGCTACAATCGAGCAAAATTGAACACAGCCACAATAGAAAACACAAAGGATCTTCGTTTGAAAATCCCAGCGACGCTGCTCCAGAGGAGTTAACAAACCCAAAGGAGACCCAATCTTACTGAAACCCAGTTCGCTCAGACCCCATAAGAAAATGGAGAGAGACGTGAATGACTCCTCCCAATCAGCAGGAACATAGGAAGCATCACCAACCGAGCCCAAAGAAAAGAAAAGAGAATGCCAGCCAGAATCAAGCCACGTTGCGCTTGAAGAGAGATTCGGCTCAAATCATGGGAAAAGAGGAGGCGTGAACAGTCACAGTGGTATCCACGCAGTAAATTTCCCACGGGGTTCTAGAGTTTCTGTTAATATCTATAAGTTTAGCTTCGCAGGCAATTGATTAATATTGGGAAAAAATAAATTCAGGTAAGTTAACTGTTATTGATATCCCAACGAACTTACAGATGATCCAATATGTACAGAAAAGTAGTGAATATTTAACAGTTCAAGGAGAACAAATGAATGAAGGAGAGACGGGTTCGAACACTCAAATAGTACACAAAGAATGGTATCGGTTTTGAAGAGCGGGGCTATTAACCACTCGGCCAATTTCTACTCTACTATTTTATTTTTATTTCACCTGACAGAACACGGATACACAGATATGAAGTGGGAGAATGGCAGGGCATGGATGGGAATGAACTAGCGCATCATGACAGAAAACTCGTTGAAGCTAAGAACACCGTCTCCATTGAGGTCGAAGGTACGGATTATAGCCTTGCAGTCGTTGATGGACCTGGACTCACCCAATCGACTCAACACCCGCTTCAAGCTGGTATGGGTGATGAAGCCAGAGCCAGGCTCATTCTCGTACAATCCAAAAGCCTGTCTGAGATCCTCGGTCTTCTCTTCCTCTGAAACACTGCCTGTCATCAAGCATATGAAGTCCTGGAATCCCAACAGCCCGTCTCCATCCATATCACAGAACCTGATGGCGGCCTCAGCTTCCTCGATGGAAAGCTTACCTCCAGCAGAGGTAATGCAGGACTGCAACTCAGCAGGAGATATCTTTCCATCTCCATTTTCGTCAAAGTAATTGAAAACCCAACGGAGGTCGTTGTTGTCATCAACCACATTAGGAGCGCTAGTTGAGTTGTTGACGTTTGTGGGAGGTGGTTTATCGTGGGATTTCCTTGGAGATAGCTTACGACGTAATCTTGCAAGAGGAGATGAATTGGCGGAAGTTGGAGGTGAAGATGAAACTGAGTGTGATTTCATGATATATAGCTAGCGAGGTTGAGGTGTGAAATAGCCTGCTGCTGCTGCTGCTGCTGCTTTTTGAGTTTTGATTGTAGAAGAAGATAAGATAGCTGAACTGAAGAAGGAAGTAGAGAGAAAGAGAAACAGAGATGAGCTGTTTGTGGAGAGGAGATGGCAATATATAAAGGTTTGGTTCTGGGGGGATGATATTTGACAAGTGATGTCGTCATGGTGAGTGGGTGTCATCTGAAGGAATGGATAAGTGAGTGGAAGAACACGGTTTTGCTGAGCAGTGATATGGCATGACCGGCCAGTTGTTTTTTTTTTTTAAAGATCTAGAATCCAGACGCGGCAAGGAAGCGCGTGGAGGAAGCTTCCCTCCTTGCTGACTGTTATTTCCTCCTCCTCCTGGACATTTCCGGAATTTTCTTTCTACTACCTAGAAAAGGATCGAAATGTAAGTTTGGTCAAAGCATGCTCATTTAGATATCGGCATGTTAAAACAATACAAAAATACATCAAAACACGCCCCGCACACATGCGGTCACGGAGGAAAACTAAATTATAGCTGGTCATAATTGTAATTTACGCTTGTAATAAAATGGGTAATCTAGTTCACAGTTCAGTGCAGCAATTCTCGAAACAAATTCCGGATGAAACTCCAAGCAGTCTAACAACCATATATACTGTCTCTTCACCTCTGGACAAGCAAAACAAAATTAAAAGAGAAATCCCTAATCATCTCCTTCCTTGAACTCATGTAAATCTCTCACTTTGTACATGGATAATAAGTGTGCTGAATTTGTGGTAGAGATGGTGGTTGGCGCCTTATCAGTTTCGTACACGTGCTGTTCATTTAACGTTTACAAAGAACAAGGAAGGAGAAAGCAATTGGTAGAGATGGTGTACACATCGTTCATTTAACGTTTACAAAGAACGTACGAAGTATGGCTGTAGAGAGAAGCTTCGTACAACCCGCAAATGCTAAGGATATAAGCCAGTGTTTCTATGTTAATAAGATCAAGTTTTTCTCTTCCAATTAAGTGGGTTTCTTGTAATCAAGTTTCAATAGGGCTAGCTTGGTTTAGCAAGAACTTGTGTCGAGTTTGCAAAAGCTATTTTACGATGTTGATAATAATAAAAAAAGCAATACTTTCTGACACATGGTATCACCATGACTGGGAGTGTATCAGCGAGTGTAATTAATTAATTTGGTTCGAGATTGTGAGTTGAAGAAGATCACAGAGAGCGTCGGAGGTGCAGCCATAAATTGGGAATTGCTATTATTGTGGGCTAGGTGACCCTACGATGCCCCACAGCCCACAGGATTCGACAAGACCCGTACTGTCCCTTCCCTTCACCCCGGCAAAACACAAGCATGTTCTGATTAGTTTGCCGCGTGTTTTATACGTGGAATGGACATCGAGATAGATAATCCGCCACTGTACATGATCGTATTTCCTCTCTTCAATTCCGATTCACACTTCAAGGACTAAAATAATTAATATTTAAATACTTTATTCACATATTACATTACATCCAACCTCAAACCCGGGGCAAAATACCGTGGACTTTCTTGTGTACTTGCTGTAGCCAGATTTTAGTCATTACTCTCTTTCGTTTTCTATTTTCTTCTTCAAGCCTTCAACTCCAATTAAGTCAGCCTTCAACAACACCCAGAACAAACCCCCACCTGATTTTTTGTGGGAACCAGGAGCAGAAGGAACTTGGAAAAAGGAGAGGAGTTTCTTAGGAGAGAAACGAAGAGAGAAGACAACACAACAAATGACAGCTTACAACGATGAGGAGTCGATGGTGGATCCTTTCTTGGTTGAGGCTTTACAGAACCACATCATCCCTGCGCCAACTAGTGCTTGGTTCCTTTTATTTTCGATTTTTTGATGTGGTTTTTAAGTTTTTTGTTGGTTTAGTTCAAGATTTTCGGTTATTAGTTTTTTTAGATGTGTATGGCTATTTGGGTTTCTAGGATTTTGTTGCTTTATGGATTTTTTAGATGTGTTTGGTTAATTTTGTATTTTATGGATTTTTTAGGATTTGTGATTTAATTTGGGAATTGGGGTTTGGTTGATTTGGAGATTGGTTTATCTAGGAGCTTTGATTAAACTGGTATGTTTATGGGACTTGTAACTGGGTTTATTTATGGAAGACTTGGAGTAGGGTTTTTTAAAGGGACAGACCAAGTGTGCGAATTTGAGTAGAGATCTTTCTCTCTTTATTTTATTTTATTTTGTTTTGTTGATTCAGGGTTTCACTGAAAGACTTGGCTTCTGATTTTTGGGTTTTAATTATAATTCATTTATTTTCTTTTTAACTTATATATGCTAGGAGCAGCTTTCACTATTCCGAATCTTCATCGATTAAAATTATCCTAATCTCAGCTTCCAACTCGTGTAGATAAGCCCACGTTCAGCCAGATAAGTTGCTTTTAAAACCTGGTTTGCTTTCTGCTGGTTTGGTATGCAGATTATGATTTTATCTGGATTTGCATGTTAGTTGCTGTTTCCATTTGTATGATGTCTCTCTTTTTTTTATTCTTTTTACCGGTTGATGGTTTGTTCTGCTTTTTTTTGTGTGGATTAGTTGCGGTTATGATTCTAACGATTCTGTTTCTTAGTCTCTTCCTTGACAAATAGAAGAGTCTGTCTTACTACCAGGGTTCTTAGTTGCTTCCGAGGTCTATTTTGCGACTTTGTTCCTGTTCATGTTGGTTTTTAAGTGTCCTCTGTCCTGTGGATATCAAAAAAAATTTATTTGTTTTCCAGCTCTTTTTTTTTTTTGGTTGTTTCATGTTTCGCTCCCTATTGGCTGGTTGGACAGGTGGTTTGTTGTTCTGATTCTCGTCATGTTTTTTCCTTCCTTCCCATCCTGAGCCTTATCGGTGAGGAGGCTGTGTTGTTATAAGGATCACTGGTGCCTTTTTGAGGTCTGTTTTCCCCTTATTTTTAAGCTATGCTTCCTTTCTTATGCGGGTACCTCTGTCCGTGCTTTGGTTATGGTTTTTGAGTTACATGCTGCTTAGATGTTTTTCTGTCCCATAACCCTGCATGATTGGTTTACTTTGGGTTTATTTTGGTTGTGTTAATGGCTGGGTCAGATTTGAGCTGCTGTGCATTTTTGTTCTCCTTTTTTTTTCTTTCCTGTTGTGTTTTGTTTCATATTGCATCTTGGTTATAGCATTTATGTAGTCACTACATTGTGTTGGATGGTTCCTTAGTCTTGGGCTATTAACTTGATTCATGGTTTTTTTCCTGGTCTTTCTTTGCTTGCTTAGCTTGACCTTTCAACTGTTGCTGATTTTTTACCAGGTTTCAGGTTGTTTACTTCATAAGTTCCTTTCACCAGTTAGTTGATGTTTCGTTTTTTAATGTTTGGTTGTTATTTCTTCTTTGCATTTCCTCTCACTTGCAACACTTCTATTCTGCGCTTTTTCATTATGTTTCACATTTTTTTGATTGCCCGGCGCTTTAGTTCAGATGAGCTTTCTGTAGTTCTTTTTCTGATGTTTTCTCACCCTTTTCTAGGTCCTAACCTCCCCACTAGGAGAGGCTGCCTTGCTACCGCTAGCATTTTAAAGGGTTTTGATTGTTGTTGGCTGGCTTTGGAGTCTCTTATTTCAATTCTTTTTTCCTTATGTCCTGGGGTTGACTGTCCAGGTCAAAAAACATTTTCTAGTTTGTTTCCTGCTTTGTTTTAGTCTTTCTTTCTTCCTCAATCAGCCTCATTTTTTTCTTTGCTTGGTCTGGTTTTTTGGTTCATGATTTGAATCCCTTCTTTAGTGCATTTACCTCCTGTCTTCTGTCAACATGGGATGGTTGCTTTCTCCTCACAGTCTTTGTTTGATTCTCAGGCTTTTCTTGCTCAGATATAAAAGAATAGCTTTCACGAAGGAAACAACACAAGCTGAGCTGATCGTTTCGTGGATAGTGTATTGATTTGCCTGGAGCACTTCTGCCAGACAAGTTTTTTTTTCCAGCTATAGAGGGATGAATACAAAGTGGGGCAGGCAGGTCAAACGTTAGATATAGCCTTCGGTACACACACATGGTGCCCTTCTGCTAAAGGGGGAGGGAAAAAATGTCGTAAAGCATGGAACCGTTTTACAATGATTAATTTAAAGCAATTCTTTGTTTTCTTCAGGCCAAAGGTGACGCTATTGCAGATACTTGTTTTGTTTGTCATAATTTCAGATTCTGTGAAATGCAGCACAGTAAAGCGTGACCTATTTTATTTTCTAGCTTTGTGTTCCATTTTTTGTGGCTGGATTTGCTGTTCCAGGTTGGCCATGTTGTTCCCTGCCTGCCTTTTCTTCCTTCAATCACGTTCTTTCCCTTATCATCAGAACTCGGTTTTACGTTTGGATGAAGGAACAGATTAGCGTTAAGCCACGGCTTTGCAGTCTAGAGACTTTCACGAGGGCCGTGTTTTTTTTTTTTTTTTTTTTATCCGGTCCTTTGAGAACCCTTTCTCACGACCTCTGCTGCTGCTTTAGTTCCTGTTTAACATTTTCGTTTTAATATTTTTTTTTAAAGAAAAAAAAATATATTTTTTTATTTGAAATTAAATGTTTTTTGGATTAATTTTAAATGATTTTTAAAAAATTCATGCGACCTAAAAACATGCCATGTTATTTAGCAGCCGCTGCTGCTGTCGTTTGAAGTTTGATCTTCCTGGAACCTTGCCAAGTCCTTGCATTTGTTGCTGATTTTGGGTTTCTTCATATTAATTCATGCCTTTTCGGCATCTTAACTTCCGTTCCTGGACATTGTTGATTAGGCTTCTTTAAGAAACTTTTTGTTCGACCGATCGCCGTTTATTCATAATTCATTCCGTAGGTAAGGCGCGACCCAGGCACGAATTAGTGTATAAAACTAAATAAAATAGGATAATCTAATAAATCTTAATTCAATAAAAAAACTAAAATTCTAATTTTACAATTAAATAATATTTCTAAATAATAAAAACTAACGATAATCATTCCTCTTCGTACACTTTCCGTGTTCCTCCACTGATGCAAGTTTTCAGCACGAGCATTCGTTTGGCAACGCAGATCCAAAGGCCGGCAGTTCATGCCAAGTTTTTCAACCTTGCCGCCGCTACTACTGGGCGGAGCCGACATTCTGCCCGTTGTCTTTTTGAGATCTTCACATCTTATTAGCCAAGGTCATTCAATGCAAGCACAAACGGACATTACTGCACTGGATCTGCGTGGTAATTATAGTCATAAAAACAGTCTTGATATTGACATGCTATTATACACATCATGATCCTTCTGATATTCTATTTTCTTCTCCTTCCGATTTGCGAGACGAACCTCCTCAAATTTAAATATTCGATCATCGGGTTGTTGACTTGAGACTGAAGCTCAACCTCAACCGCCACCGCTTCAGCCACCACCTTGGCATTATCGATTAATCCGTCATTTAGCCAAATTATCAAAATAAAAAGTTCATCATAATATGCATAAATCTCTTTGTACACAAATGATGAACATCCACAGCATGGCTGCTACTGCTGAGCTGATTTTCCAAAAGATACACATCACAACTTACTGGGGACAAAAGTTGCTTTTTACCACATAATTAGACATCAAATATTATGACTTGAAGAGAAGTGGAAAATTAGGAACGAAGGCAATACACTCATCAATCAGAGATATCAGGCAACACCTGAAAGAGCAGCAGGGAAGACAGATTAGATTAGATCACAGGTTAGACCATGCCACCTATCACATAAACACAAAGACGAGCGTGACAAAGAAACCTTTAAATTAATACACAGAGAAAACAACGGGCTGCTTGCTTATTCTCTACTTTCTAAACATGCCATGCAAAATCTCCTTTGCCTTCTCTTAAGCTTCTTCCCCTCCTGTAGTCAATTTCTGCATCAGAGCTCGATAGTCCCAAATGATATTTCCTGCTGATTTTAGATGATGACATCTTTGAGAATATGTCATCATCGGCCACAACATGGTTACCGGGTGTACTTGATCCATAGACATTCCCAGGTTGCCATCTTGATTTAGGGCCTGAGTTTACTAAGAAAAAAATAGATCTCTGTGAGAACATATCTAAATTGGATGTCTTGTACATGGTGAGGAAATTCAAGCATGCACAACATCAACAATGTACATAAAAGTTTGAAGACGCGAGGAGATGGAGGGTGCTCTATTTGTCAAACCATTTTTTTTTTTTTGAAAAGTGAACACAACCGCGCGCAGA
Source organism: Salix purpurea (assembly GCA_027405865.1). Lineage (NCBI taxonomy): Eukaryota > Viridiplantae > Streptophyta > Magnoliopsida > Malpighiales > Salicaceae > Salix > Salix purpurea. The sequence continues at coordinate 103,858 of CM050329.1, read as the reverse complement.
GGTTGTTGAGAGAAGCAATATGTACAAGGATTGCAATATTTTAGGTTAACTGCCAAGAAAAAACAGTCTCAAGTTGAGCGAGCCAAAAACCTTGACTGATAACGTTCCGATATTATAGAGAGCATCCCTTACCATGCTCTCTTTCTTATCCACCAAATATCATAAACTTCCTAATCTTTCTAAGCATCAAGAGCTTTTTCCACCACGTTTATAAGTTTAGAACATTAAATTGAATTTGAATTGTGAGAAAACATAGATTAAAAGTTACTTTGGGAACTTAGGTCGTGTCACCGTTCAATGTCACTCTTTTGAGATTCCATTTTTTTCTTTTCTTGGGCCATAATTTCAAAACAAGAAACAAAGAAATGCAGATAAAGTTAAATAATTCACCTTCATATCTATCAGACGTGACAGGCACTTCACAGCATACTGCCCCCAGAGCAAGATCTGATTTCAATTTAAGGCTATTCTGTTTTGGCAAGTTTGCATTTGCTTTTTGAACCTCATTCAGTAATGAAGCTTCCATACTTTCTTCCATTGTAGGTTTAGCTGAAGTAAAAGGAGTCATGCTAAATGTGTCTTCCATTACATCAGAAATCTCTACATATTGAGTAGTAGTGATTATCTCATCAGCACTGAACCCAAACGATGCTCTGTAAGCTTCTAGTTCTTCTGCATCTTGCTTGGGACTTTTATTATGCCTGTTCTGGTGTCCATTTCCACTAGCAGGATACACATCCGAATCCTTGGAAACACTTAACCTCCCACCAGTATTTGGATTATGGTCCAGATAGAATTGTGCAAATGTTGCAGGACAGAAGAAATTTGAATCATGTGACACCATGGAGGCACCAGTAGTCTCGTGCCCAAAAAGCCTGCCAGATCCACTCCTTGAATATTTTCCATTTTGGGGAGAAACTGAAGGATCCCACTGCCGGGGAAAACCACGTTCAGGAAAAGATGTTGATAAACAGTCACCTGAAGCCCTAGAAACTGGTGATAGGAGACTGCTGGCAGGACTTCCAGGATAGAATGAATATGTTGATTGAAGATCAGTTGCAACAATGTAATTGTTCTTTTCAGTGCCTTTGAGATCCCTAGATGACGTGAGGAATTGAGCAAAAGGAACATCAGGGGAAGAGGGCGTGGTTAAGTGAGCCAACTCTGGTGGGGGTGTGAGAGGAGCAGTAGACGGCTCTGTTGTGAAGGTTGAAAAAACAGGAGGAGAAACCAGTTGTGTTTCGTGAGCATAAGGTCCAGTGGCAAACATTGTGGATGAAGGACCCCCAGGTGAGTTGGCAGACAATGAAAGGAAGCAGCTAGGAGACTGAGCAGTAGATGGGAGAGCAGAATTTGTAAATGATGCTGGTGACGACGGGGGAGCTAGAAGTGATGGAGCTAGTGCTGTAGCTTGATTGGTTAGCCCAACAGGTTGAGGTCCATTTGCTTGGGCTGCTGACGCATTGCCCTCAGGAGTTCGAGATGCAGGCACAATACGCTTTCCACGTTTTTGCACACTGAAACAAGACAATGCTCCCCAGCATCCTCCCCATCTCTTGCGCTGCTCAACATAGCGAAACAATTATTAGTAGCTGACAAATTGCTCACGAAAAAGGAAAACCCAATCCAAATGTTAGAAAACTAGTGACAAGAAATCAAGAGCTAGCGCTGCGTAATTTAGATTTTACAAGGAAAATTCAAACGATTAGTTATAGAAACACCATGTGCATGCATTCATAGTATTTGATACTAAATGGACAAAAAAAATCTAGCACGATCCAATTGTGTTAATGCATTATTATCCAGAAAATAACAGTTGATCTGGAACACAATAAAAGCGATTAGTAGATATAAGGATTCTTATAATCAGATCTGTGCCTCTTTTCTTTTCTTTTTCTTCATTTGATTTATATGAATTTCAATTTCCTATTTAATTTCTCACTTAGGAAGTAATAATAAATGAATGAATAAGATAATATTACAGATCCATCTATCATTCAATCTGAGGAAGGAAGGAAAGAAGGAAGAGATTGAAACAAAAAGGAAGGCCGCAGAGGGCAAATAAGATAGGTAAGAGGCATCAGATCCAGATCTGGAGGACATGAATGTACGTATTAAGTATCTAATAGAAATAGAAATTGAAAGATAAACCTACCTGTTCCTGCTGCTGCTGCTGAGGGAATCTATTCTGCTCCGACCCCATAGCTTAGTCCGATAGATTGATAACCCACACTCACTCCCTCACTACCACTGCTTGCAGCTTTGTCTTAAACTCTACACACAGTACCACTACTTCTTCTTCAAGCAGCTATAGATTTAGAAAAGAGAGATCGCTGACTTCACTTCAACCTATCAAATAAATACAGTACAGCTCTCTCTCGCACACATTTTCATCTTTCTACTCTCACAGCACTACCCCATGATACGTTAATCTATGTACTCTCCGTGTGTGTATCAGGTTTAGATCAATTCTCAATCAATTACTACTATTAAACAACATCACAGTATTGATAATATGAATCCTATTAGTCCTACTATCCACCACCACCACAATCTCCTTTCCTTCCTCTAAAACCCAGATGCTGACAGTGACAGCTTTTAGATTTCATCCTCAGCCCAGATTTCTATCTACATAGTATTACTGATTAGTAAGAGCTCTCACTTCATAAATACAATAAAGAGTACACAAAGAATGACCAAAGTGATGGAGAGGAGAGAGAAAAAGGAGATAAAATATTAATTAATTTAATCTGATTAACCCTTTCCTTTTATTTATTTGACAAAAAGATTTTCTCTTTTTCTTTTTCTCTTTAGTAAGTTATAATAATAACAAATACAAAAGGAAGGGCAAGGCTAGACAAAAGAAAGCGAAAAGGATTGAGGTGATAGGGAGAGAGATGCTGCTGTGCTGATTTTAACGAGAGAGAGAGAGACTCACTTGTCCTTCCTAAGCTCATCTCGCCGTATACTTGTATGCTTTTCGTCTTTCCTTTTTCTTTTTCTATGACAAGGAAAACAAATTAAAAGAAAAACAAAAGATGCGCGCCCCGTTTTCATTATCATTATTTTTAACTCCGGAACCGTTGGGGCTTGGCTTGTGTAAAACAAAAAATATGAGTGAATAAGCTAATATGAATAATAATAATAATAATAATAATAATATCCTTTTATAAAAACAAATATGAATTATTATTTGAAGGAAAAGAGGAATAAAAGAGAAAAAAGGAAGCAGAAAATAGCAAGGAGGAAGAAGGGGTGAATCCAGGTAAAATAAAATAATGAAAGAGCAAAAAGGGCATTGAAGTTAGAGCTGGTGATGCTCACTGTCGTGGGTGTGGGGTTTGTGGACCTTGGCCCACCTCATCTGGGGCCATTCATGTTCAAGGATCCAGTGCTTGATTTGCTTTTTTATAGCCCTGCCGTGCCCAGTTCAGCTCTCTTTAGCTTTCCATTATGGCCCAAACAACCCCACTTTCTCTCTCTGCATTGCATCGGCTCATGTTCTCGTCTAAACAAAACAGGCGCCATCTTGAATTTGGATAAGTTTCCATTTTCACGCGCCTCAGATATCTACTAGTCATTTTTCACTCCACTCCCTCACATCGTCAGAAACTTTGAGAATAAGGGTCATAAAACTGGAAACATGCAAATTTTATCAATCCAGCTCACAACGGTCCTTTGTTGTCAGTAAATCTGTGAGCCTTGTAGCATGTTTTCTGCTTTGCTTTATCTTTAGTTTTCCTTTCCTTTATATACTAGATTTCGGCCTCGACAATAACCAGAAGCTTCTCATATTTCCCACTACAAGGATGAACGAGTTGCAATAAACAATACGACATCACACCTTAAAACTATACTCCCTTCTTTTTCTTTTTTTACAATTCAAACAAACCGAATGCCACAGTTAATTCACCCATCTCTCTTTTCATGATATGAGGACTGCCTAGAAGAATAAAACATTTCTACTTGTTTCGCTCCTTCAAAGCCATGTTATTTCGGTGGTACAAAAGCCATCACTGTCGAGCACTTGGTACTAAACAGGTGTTATCCAATGTCGAAGGAAACGTTCAATTCACATATCAAATCCTAAATGACCTAACTTCCAATAGTAATCTTAATTTTTTTTTTGCCCGTTATTCAGCTCATTTGCCAACACGGATCTTACAAATATCCAATAGAAACATGATTCGAGTTTGGAAGCCAGCGAGAAAGCACGCCTCTTTTATTGTTGCGAGGCTCATAATTTATTAACCACACCCTCCTCCTTTTTCCGGGCTTGGGACCGGCTGTGGAGTGCACTACAAACCATGAAACAACACAGGCGGAGTTACTCTTAAGCAACAGAACTAGGCAACATACTCTAGAATCTAGATGATCAAACAGATTGAAGTGTTTTAAAATCTCTTTTTATCAATAAATGGCATGCATGCCAAATGGAGGTTCGAACCAAATCACTCCATTGGGGGTAAGTACTATCCTCCAGCCTTCTTTTGCTTTGTTAGAGCGCTTATTTCCTAGTGCAGCGAGACAAAGAAAACGGTCAAATCATTCTGTGGTAACACGACTTTTCTTTGCAATTAACTGGCTGTACGGTCTTATGAGGGCCCCCTAACACGTTTGGATTTGGATTTGAGAGAGTTGAGTTCGGTTTAAAAAATAATAAAAGACAAATTAAGCAACCCCCGCTCTTTTAACACTTCTCATTGATTTATTATAAAATGTATATGTATATATAGCAAGTTTCATCGTGAATTAGCAATTGCTATATGGTCGGTACCTTCAATAACTGCACAAAACCAATACAGTGCACAGTTGCGTTAGCATTTATACAGAGAGGGAAGCAGACATGACATACCAGGGGGCATAAGGAAACCTCCGCCCCACCTCAGCGGCTATAATGAATCTTTACCTGAAGCGCTCCTGCAGCCAAAAAGAAATCAAAGGAAAAGGATGAACAATCTTTACCTGAAGATAAGCTGCTGTGTGAAACTATCAGCTCAAATAGAAAATTAAACAACCGAACTAACGTTGCATGCTGGACATCAACATTCCTATGGGATTGGTTTTTGGCACACACTTCCCCAAACTTTAACCGCATGCTTTCTCTTCAAATTCTGACCAACAAATCCTAAACATTTTTTCCCCTTTGTTTCGCCACTTTCAACCCGATGAGGTGTGTCATTACCTGGTCAATATTATGGACCTCTCATCAAGGCGTGACTTTAAATATTTAGCTGTTATAATCTAAAAGCTAGACTGCTAGAGTGGCGTCAGTTTTTATTTCACAACTTCGCTAATCAAAGCATATAGGATGATAGGCTTTAGTTAGTGCCAAAGAAATGGCTATCACAGAAAATTTAAATATTGGCGAATCCAAAATGCAAAATAGAATAAATATCCCGACAGCCACCAAAAACACTGGCAGGGGATTTAATTTCGCGAGCTTCACAACCGCGACATTCATGAATGTCATGATTGGGAAACACAAGAGGCTAAAACTGTGCTATTTTTCCAATTCTTTTTAAACTATGTTATTCTACCAATACTTCTGTTTTAATTTGCTAATTTAAAAAAAAAAGGAAAAAAAAAACCCCAAAGAAATCACAATGAAAGCAAAACTAAACGGGTTCCATCATGCAGCAGAATTCATGTCAGCCCTAATAATGGCTGGTTCATAAGTATTGAAATGACAGCAAAAAAGTTGAGATCCATGGCCTCGAAATTTTTTTACCAACTGCTTGACAGCTAGTACATAATTACCGAGTCCCTCCTGTAGTCAATATTTGGTTTAATAGGTGTAAGCACCGCACGCTCCAAAATTCTTCAGTACTCTAGTTTAATTTTGAGACACAAAACATGTTGAGTTGCAAGGGTGAAGCAGCCATCACCAACTATCACTATCAACAGAATCAAAAACTAAATTTATTAATAAGTTTCCTCACATATATTAGTTTTTCCATGTACTGAATAAATAAGGAAATAATGCATGTCTGTACAACAAATCAGTACTCCAAAAATGTTGTGCAAAAACAATAAATTGATTTGGAGTTTCTAAGAGGAGAAACTCATCTGCAGCAGAGAGAGATCTACAAGAATGCACAGGTCATTAATTCATCTTCGAAGAATAGGGGGAATTCAACATAGAAATATCACCACAATCACATCGTCCAGATTTTATCGATGCCTAGACTCACAGCCTGAAACAACATAATAATTGCATTAATGATTTGAACACAAAAAAATGGTCCTCCAGTCAATTGCTAAGCCAAACACAAAATTAACCGATTGTCAGTGTTAACTAATGATGTAGAGATGATAGAACTCAAGATGCTTTGATAATTCATTGCCACAGAGAAAAAAATGCTTAAAGTGATATTAGTGGAAAGTGAACTTCATTTGTGAAAAGGTTATTACAGGTAACACTTCATCCGACAGATCCCACCACTGGGAAAATAGTAAACAAGTAGGGAGTTTCTACAGGAGACACAATATGAAAAATCCCATTAAAGATTATCTATGCCCATCTAGAGGCCCACTTTTTAAGTCATCCGCAGACTGGATGCATCATTTTGGGTAGTGAAGAAAAATCATGCTTCTCTTCAAGTTTACCTCTTCAACTAGGGGCCCACTTTTCAAGTCATTGGCAAACTGGATACATTATTTTGGGTAGTGAAGAAAATTCACGCTTCTCTTCACATTTACCCCCATCTCCCTTGTCGCAAAAACACATCCACCCACCCCTTCCTCCATGGTGATATATTATTGGTAATTTAGCGAACCACACTCTCTACTTATATTGCCAAGTTCACCAACAGAGCTGCTCAGGTCGAGACAAGGTGAGTGGACTCACTAATCACAGATATGACATGTGTTATAATTATACCAGTTATTACAAAATGGCAGAGGCATTTTCAACATGGGATTGTCTGAGACACTCTAGCACAAACAGCTTCACACAGGTGAATTTCAGATTTCCGTTCCTTTTATTAATAAAGGAAACATTGTATGGATACAAAATGATGGTAGCATGAAGCAAATGCAATAGCATTAATGAGCAAACAAGTCACATGTTTAATCCATTTACAAAGCTATAATCATATTCCAGGTTTCGATTCAAAGCAGATACAAGATTAAAAGAATGTGGGTATAAATGTAAGCTACATTGTAAAAACACCTCTGAATTATAGGTTGTTATTGTTGTTGTTGTTGTTGTTGTTGTTAGTTTAAGAGCCCCCAAGCTATGAGATGTTTTCGCCTTCTATAGATTCCATCCAATTTAGCCATTAAAAGTTACATGCAACATGGTTTTCTAAACAATCACCAAGATGTCATAAAAACAATGAGGGTTGATTCTTGATGATGGTTTATCATATTGTAAGAGGTTTATCACAGTATTGGTCGAGGTTGATTCATTAAGGATTTTTTTAAGATATTTTGAGATTTTAAAAGGAAACATAAGGAAAAAATGGGCAGGAGTATCAGTCAAAACAGCCAATAATTCAGAGGACAAAATCAGCAAAAACAAAAACAAAATGATAATTCAAGAGTGTCAATAAAAAAAAGCTGTGCAAAAGACAATTAACTGATAAATGTATGTATATATGTGTTTGCACCATCCCATGCTCAAGTTAATAGTGTTCATGCGTATATCTCCAAACCTTTTACTTTTTCCTTTGGCCATTGGGAAATGTACACATACAACCCTTCCCAGTTGCTTGTCCTGAAATCTAGACTTCATCCTCTAATAGCACTTGGAACCAAGGGAACATGCCATTGTGCCGTAATGAAATGCATAAAACATTGTCTAGTTTTCACGCTAGCTTTAAGAAATTTCACACAGCACAAACTCCATGTATTACATGTAGCATTCTTAGCTCTTATAGATCCCAATATTGGTTCATTAAACAGACAAAGATGCCATGGAAAAATGGTAAAGTGGTTTATAAGTGATGGCAGCACTATAAAATACTCAAAACATTAAGTGATCAGTGATTAAAAACATACAATTGAAGACAAACTGCGCCGATGTTCTCTGCTACTGGCCTGCACCAATCTCAGAATAACACCAAACAAATCTTTCAAGCAGCAGTTTATGAAGGGTTTGAAATCTCAAGAGAACAAACCCAACTCTTCCAAACACATCAAACTACAAGAATAAAAACGAATTGCTAAATTCTCTGTTGCTAGAAGATAAAACAAAATATCTAAATAGAATTCAAAAATTCCAGTTTTGAAAGAAAAAGTAGTAAATTAAGAAATTATTCCAGGAAAGGGGGGGGGGGGGGGGGGGGGGGGGGGGGAGCTAAATCAAACCAATTTTGAAAAAAATATATATGCATTGAAAATAAATAGCATACCAATATGCTGATCCTGTTAACCATAGAAGGTGAGAAACAACTCTAGAATACAGCCTACAAAATATTGAACAGAAACTATAAGAGATGGGAAGGTACTGAACAAAATTCATGTCTTATCACATTAAATAATAAAAATGACCCTTACCATTATTGGCATCTCAGAATACTTCCTAATTCAATGACCCACGACACCTGAACAAAAAGATTTGTTGCATTAGATGCAAGACCAAACTTGAAGAGCAGAGCAAACAAGATAACAAAGATAAAAGTCATCCACGGCCACTTACTTCCTAGAACCACAGTTGCAAGGTATCTTTTTATCCTCCAGAGGAAATTTGTAATTGTAAGTAATTTCTTCACCAGCAGCTATATGGCGTTTTGCATAAATGAAAATTTTTTTCTGACCTTCAACGCTTATAACCTTGGTGTAGCAGTTGGGCTAGAAAAGAAAGTCGATTCATTTATAAGAAACAAGAAATAACACCAATTTCAGTAAATGGAATCATTTGCATAATAAGATATGCACCTACCTCACAAGAATGGTTTATAAATCTTGCAATCCCACCACGTTTTGTGGCATCAACCTACACAATTTAGGAAGGACATACAAACGATACTTGCGTTCACAGCTTATAACAATCATCATATAATAAAATGCAATGGTGATAAAAGCAGACTGCTGCCCTCCAATGCCAATATCAACTTTGTGGTTTGCATACAAGTATATAATTCAATAGAAGGATCACATACCAAAAATAAATCAAAGAACAGTTTTGCTAAAGTAAAATAACACCAAAACATGCCTTGACCATCCAGCTCCGATCAGGATTTCAAAATTGCAGTCAACAGTAGAGATTAAAAAATAAGAAAAAGCAACAGTGAAAAAGGTTCTGTGCATCCATATGTACAGAATTGAGACACCAGAAAAACAAACAAACCCTAAACACAAGCCCAGACAGCAGTCCATGTATAAGAGCACTGCTGGGGAAAAAACAAAGCTAGAGGAAAATTCCGGGGTTGAGTGGATTAGGGAAGAGAGGGAAAGTCTTGTTAAAAGGCAGTCTTAAACAAAATAATGAATTTGCAATTTGGTAGCAAAAAATGCAGAGATGATATAATATTGTTCTACTGACCACATAACCATCATCAAGTCTAAAAAGATAACTGCTGCCAATTCCCATCTTCTCATAAAGTCTTTCACGTATATCAGATATCTGTGTAAAGTATAAACACAATAAAAGGGCATTAATGAAATGAGAAGAAAATAGCAAAAGAGAATAATAATTAAAAGCTTGTAGCAATGGGAGAAAGCTTTAGGAATTACAGCTATATTATGAAACACACTGAAACCAGCATATAAACTTACTTGTGGACGAATCAGTTCGCCAACATATTCAATTACAAACTCCTCGGCCTCAATTGACTCTATAGCAACAAGACCCCAGTCATGTATCTTGCTTCGCTGGAAACATAAACGCTTTTTTCTTGCCTAAAATATATGCAATAATTATTATTTGACAAAACATAAAATTAGCAGTTCCTAGTGAAACTTCATTTTTCAATCACCTTCAACTGTGTTGCTTTCAAAAGGTCAACACCTTCCGCAGCAGCAAGAAGATTGCGAAGCTTCACCCTGTTAGTCCTTGCAGAAAGGACCTTGCCATTTGACAGCTGAGATGCATATGCCTCTGAACCTGAATACTTGGCATGAATGCACTGCGCTCCCCTAACACGAGCTCTTTCAGCAGGACTAGCTTTAACTGACCATGCATGCCATGCCCAACCATTAATTGAAGACCGAGCACAACCATCAGATCTAGGGCAAGGATTTAACATTCTGGATTTACTGCACTTAGTCTTCCGTGCTGTGACCTGTCCAGTTGCTGCTTGCTTGTTAGCACCATTTTCTACTTTAAGAATCTTCATAGGATGCGACACAGATCCACAATCTACTGTGCTTTTCCTTTTCAACTCCGACACCTTGGTTGTTGTACACAAGAAAACATGATCAGACTTTGTCTTCCGTACTGTAACCTGTCCTGTTACTGCTTCTACTTTAAGAATCTTCATAGGGCGTGACACAGATCCACCATCTACAGTGCTTTTCCTTTTCGAGTTCGACAACTTGGTTGCTGTACAGAAGAAAACACAATCAACAAGAAAGAAAAATATAAAAGGTTTTATGCTCACCAAAACATCATTTCTTACACTTTAGAGTTTTCTTAGAGCATTCAATAGTCCCTGATTTCTCAGTTCCAACATCATGGCCATTGCAATCAATAAGCCCAACCCTCTCCGTAGAAGTCTTTACAGAATCTTTATCATCTGAATATTAAAGAGTAAATAGGTCACGGTAAAAACTACATGACTTCATGGTTATAACATTTACGAAGAAATGAAAAATTATAAGAATCCAATACCATTAACTACTGTGCTTTTCCTTTTCAAATTCAACACCTTGGTTGCTGTACACAAGAAAACACAATCAACAAGAAAGAAAATATAAAAGGTATATGCTCACCAAAACATCATCACAACATTTCTTACACTTTAGAGTTTTCTTAAGGCATTCAATAGTCCCTGATTTCTCAGTTCCAACATCACGGCCATTGCAATCAATAAGCCCAACCCTCTCCGTAGAAGTCTTTACAGAATCTCTGGCATCTTTATCATCTGAATATTAGAGAGTAAATAGGCAACGGTAAAAATTACCTGACTTCATGATTATAACATTTACAAAGAAATAGAAAATTATAAGAAAAAAGCAATACCATTTACTGTGTTTTTCCTTTTCAAATTCGACACCTTGGTTGCTGTACACAAGAAAACACAATCAACAAGAAAGAAAAATATAAAAGGTTTATGCTCAAAACATCATCACATCATTTCTTACACTTTAGAGTTTTCTTAGAGCATTCAATAGTCCCTGATTTCCCAATTCTAGCATCAAAGCCATCGCAATCACTAAGCTCAACCATCTCCCTAGAAGTCTTTACAGAATCTCTGGCGTCTTTATCATCTGAATATTAGAGAGTAAATAGGCAACGGTAAAAATTACCTGACTTCATGATTATAACATTTACAAAGAAATAGAAAATTATAAGAAAAAAGCAATACCATTTAATGTGCTTTTCCTTTTCAAATTTGACACCTTGGTTGCTGTACACAAGAAAACACAATCAACAAGAAAGAAAAATATAAAAGGTTTATGCTCAAAACATCATCACATCATTTCTTACACTTTAGAGTTTTCTTAGAGCATTCAATAGTCCCTGATTTCCCAATTCTAGCATCAAAGCCATTGCAATCACTAAGCTCAACCATCTCCCTAGAAGTCTTTACAGAATCTCTGGCATCTTTATCATCTGAATATTAGAGAGTAAATAGGCAACGGTAAAAATTACCTGACTTCATGATTATAACATTTACAAAGAAATAGAAAATTATAAGAAAAAAATAATACCATTAACAGTTCGTGCAATCTTTATTGCTTTCCGACGACTAGTATTTTTGGGCAATGATTGATCCCTTTTTAAGGTGGTTTTGACAGTGGCTTTCAAAGGCCTAACATTAACAGATGATTCAGCAATAGTTGCTTTCAAAGGCGTAGCATTAACAGATGATTCAGCAATAGCTGCTTTCAAAGGCGTAGCATTAACAGATGATTCAGCAATAGTGGCTTTCAAAGGCCTATCATTAACAGATGATTCAGCAATAGTGGCTTTCAAAGGCCTAGCATCAACAGATGAAGTCTGGCCCTTGGTTAATTCCTTCTTCTTAGGAGTCTTTACAGGTTGAATTACTACATTCTCAGAAACATTGCTAAGAACATCCTGCTTTCTTGACTTCTCCACAGGCTGTTTCAGTAACCTGGCATCAACTGTACTAGTAGAATGAGAAGATGAGCCCAACTTCTTTCCCACCAACTTTCTCTTCCGATGATACGTATATTTACCTGAAACCAATGACACCACTGAAGAGTCCGGGCTGTGAAATTTGTTCGACTCTTCTGTAAATTTGAATGCTCCTTCCTAAAAAGTTTTCAGCAAAATTAAGCATTTATTTGAACATTAATGCAACCAACAACTATGTAAAAAGTGAATTATTCACCTAACGAAAGAAACGTTAAAATTAATAAATCCATACCTCATTGCTACCAGGCTCAGTATGCTTTTCTGAAGAACAGGACAATCTGAGAGATCGATGAAGAATTTCATTGACAAAGATCGATGTCCAAACACTAAGTACATCATCATGCAGCTTCTGCATGCACATTGCAATGGCGTCATAGGCTCCAACCTTGGGAGTCAATTCAAGTGATTTTGAAGGTTGGAATTTACTTATAGTGGAAGGAAAAAGAGCAGTATCTTTGAATCCAGGTGGTGGTGGCTCGTCAATGTTTTCATCATCAGTTGCATTGATAACAGATGGACATAATCTTTTAAAAGCAATTGCCAGAAAACTGGATATTTCATTCTCATATTGCAATGGGAAAAAAGATTTTTGCATTTGTAGTGATGTCTGAGGGTTGCTGGAAAATTTTATCTCGGCAGGAATTTGGTTTGAATCAATCATCTGCTCATCTTTCATTTCTATAGAGCCATAGTCACTTGCCTGGCTGAATGGAATAGAAAAGTCAACAATTTCCTGCAGCAGAAGAAAAGTGCATGAGATAAAGCTGCAAAGCAACAGCCGCAATCAACTTCCTTTTATTCTCTTTAGCAGCAATGGGAAAAAAAAAGAAAACACTATGATCTTACAGTTACCTCATTTAATCTTTTATCCTCCGAGACATTAACTAATTTCTTCACTTCCTCTTTCACAAGAGTTTCAACATACTCTAACAATGACACCTTTGTGGACTTTTGCAGCTCATAAGCTACACTTTCTAAGATGCATTTCATGTCATCATCTGAACAATCTTTAAACAATAGGCTATTATGTTCGCCAGACTCTTGTCCCACACGTGCACATGAAGATATAATAGATGATGTCACAATATGGCCTGATTTAATTTTGAGAAGCTCAAAACCAGGAGGGCAGTCGGCACTGCTAGCAGGAGATTCTTGCCCAGGAAAATACTGTAAAACCATTTAAAACTCTAATTCAGCAATTTTCTGTACATGGAATGAGGAAAAAAGAACTCTGAATAAACTCCCTACATACAGTTTCACTGGGTAGATCTTCAATCTTCTTGCACATATATGGATGATGAAACCAAAGTTTGGTTTTTCTCCAGTAAATTGTATACTCTTCTATGGTATCATAAAAGACAGCATTCCACATGACTTCCATGCAATAATCAGAAAGACATCTACAAAAAACTTCGTAAGACCCCCTGAAATCATCAGCATTTCCAACAGATTTTGTAGTTCTGGGTAATTGCATTGACAGCTCATCAGCACATGCCTGATCAGAGATGTAATTGCAGGCAGTGGCCTCCCACTCGGGAGTAGAGAAAATCATCCTATCACTGGCAGATTGAGACTAAAAAAAATGAAAATGTTAGTGAGAGTTGGGTATGAAGAGGCACGAAGAAAATCTACAGAAATTCTAAGCAGTACCATTCTACCATCCACAGAGCAAGTTTTGGCAGCCTGATTATCAAGCATAAGAAAATTTCTCTCTGCTCTCTTTGTGTGAACAAACTCTGAAATGACATTGCAGATTATCTCATCTAATGCAAATCTACGAGCAGCTTTCAATATTCCGGAGTGCAGTTGACTGGAAACTTCTTCAGAAATTACAGATATGAAACTCTGAGATGAGCCAGTTTCAGCATTGGCATTGGTCATGGAGAAATATTCAGGTTTATCCAATCTCCAAGCATTTATAACAGAAAGCAGAGGAAGGGGTGTAAACTTATTCTGAGCATGATATATCTGCCAAATGAGATGCATGGTGAAGGTTAAAATACTAAAACTGTGTTATGTGGTGAGAAGCACAGTTAAAAAAGTCTGAGGCATCTGCTTACCATTAATGAATCTTTAAGATACCCGTACTGATACCAAGAATAAAGCTCCAGAAGCGAATGTGGCCCATGCTTCCTCCCATCATCATCCTTGAATAGCAAACAGGAATCTTCACCTGACTGGAAAGAAAAAAAGAATCAGAGGCATTTTCAGAGGTGGAGGTGAGCTAAAAAGGAACAGGGATGGAAAGATATAGGAGAGAGGTATGACCCCACATCCATTTGAAAAAAAAAATGCAGTACCACAAGTGAAACTGGTGTGACATAGTCGGCTGCCTCAGAGTTGGATATCGGTTGGTTGGAGCTGTATGTATGGTTATGAACACGAGAATCAGATACGGATTCCATATCTGGATGAGCAGCTTCTGGAGCAGCATACTGAACGCCTTCTTGTCTATGTGCTGCCAAATCTGTAAAGTGATTTGTAGGCATAGTTGTGCCTGACGTGCCCAAACAAAGATATGTAAAACCAGTGGAAACATGATCAGGAAACTGCTTGAAGTAGTTGAGAGGAACAGGATTGATCAATATCCCATTTGCAATGGGATACACAGGAAGATCCTCAGGAAGGAAACCAGTAGATAATCCCTCGTACAGCTGTTGCTGTATATAAGGACCACACATTTGTCCATTTTCATTAAGGTACATCCATCCACTAACAAAAGGTGGTGAGTAGCCGGAACAATTCTCTCCCCGGTATGAAGTCCCGCCAGTACTAGGCATACCATCACTATTCCCATTGGACTTGCAACTCATCTCTGGTATGAAACTAAAACTAAATATTTTCATCACATATGAAGCAGCAACAGGGCAGAGAAGTTGGAGCGGCATTAAGCAGCGTAGACAGGGTTAGATAAAGATAAATCAAGAAACAGAAAAAGAAAGAGACTGGGAGAGGGGAGACTAATGTAATACCCATCGAATGAGCATTCTTCTGCGCTACTCATCACCATGAATGTGTCTTCATCACAGTTACCAGTGGAGATATATGCATCTTGTTGTTCTTGGCGCTGAAAATCTGAAATCTTCAACCTCTTTCTAGAGGAGAAAGAAAAATAATCATCTTCTTCCTGAAAGCGGAGTGTTGAAGAGACCATAGTTCTCCGTTGACCTCGCCTCGCCTGTATTAAGAAAAAAACTAAAAAGTTTAGACAGTATAAATTAATAATAAAAAAAAATCGAATGGATGATCAGCGATTCAGCGTGCAATTAAAAATTAATAACGGTTGAAAACTGAAATTGTACACGGAGAACGATCGGAAGAACACGAAAAATATCGTGTGCTCTGACGATCGTAATTCTTGATCTTCATGAAAAACAAAATTATCTCCTAAATCTAATAATGACGAAAGAATCGTCTACATACGAATGATAAATAACCTAATTAAGCTTAAGTCGGGGGGAGGTTTGCCTGGTGGTGCTGCCGTGGCTCCAAGGCGATTAGGGTTAGGCGACCGGGTGATAAGAGGAACTTCTCAATCACACGTCGGCTTAGGTTTTAGCAGCAACCGGCCTTTTATCTACTTATTTTTTCTTTATTACGATTATTATCTCAGACTTTGCAACAGTCCACCTCCAACTTCCGTGTTTATTTTTCTTTATTGGCGTCGTCGGTCCATGTTTTTTTCTTTTTTGTTTAAGAATTCATAGTTTGATAGCCCTCGGTGTCATTGTAGTCCCACTAAAATTATATTTTAATTGTTTTATTTGAAAAAAAATATTAAAATATTAAAACATTAAATAAATTAATAAAAAAGAATGGAGAATAAGTTTGTTATTTTTATTTTGATTGGTACTTCGTTTTTTCAATTAAAATAAAATATTTATGTTTTGAAGTGTTTCAACATTTCATTTCGGAGTTATATTGTTTATGTTTATGTGTGTGTATTAATTCAAAAAAAAATAGTTCAAATCCAAAAAAAAAAAAAAATTATTGTGCAATTTAAATTTTAAATACAAGTAAAAAAATAAGAGTTTAACTGATATAACTTGATAAAAATATAGCTTAATTAAAAAAAATCAAGTTGACATCTTAAAAAAATATTGAACAATGATATATTTTAATTGTTTCCCATTAAGATTATATTTTAATTGTTTTATTTGAAAAAAAAAATTAAAACATTAAATAAATTAATAAAAAAGAATTTTGAATAAGTTTGTCGATTTTATTTTGGTTGGTGCTTCGTTATTTTCAATTGAAACATAATGTTTATGTTTCGAAGCTTTTTAACATTCCATTTCAGGGTTGTACTGTTTATGTTTATACATATAGTTCAAATCCAAAAAAAAATATATTGTGCAATTTAAATTCTAAACATAAATTAAAAAAAAATGAGAGTTGAACTGATATAACTCGATCGACTTGATGAGTTCAAAGATAACATGAAAAAATAATAAAAATATAGTTTAACTAAAAATAATCAAGTTGACATCTTAAAAACATATTGATCAACGATATATTAAATGAACTCAGGATAATTTTTCAAATGTGTGATCTATGTCATTACACAAAAATAACTTTAAATAAAGCAAATCAAATCAAATTATAAAGTTCAATTAATAATAAAGTAGTTGTTGAATAATGAAATTAAGAAAAAATTAATTTAAAAAAAGACACAATAAAATGATATTCTGAATAAAATTATGAATATATATAGCATTACGAGAATGTCATCATTAATCTCGCAATATCTTTACATTCTCTGATTGCTCTGAAATTTTAACATATATATATATATATATATATATATATATATATATATATATATATATATATATATATATATATATATATAAAATATGTCAAGAGAATTCTCTTAAAATTTTATCTCAATTTAACGATCGGATTAAGAGATATGATTGATATTGTAAAACTATTTATTATTTAAAAAACACTAATTTGGTCGGAATAGAACGAGCAGAACAAAATCGAAACGTTCCAACAAAAATTTGAGCGGAATTTCCAAAACATACCAAAATTTTGAGCAAGATAAAACTTGCTCCGGTGTGTTATATCTTTTGAATTGGAACAAAATGTACCAAGCATTTTAGGTGGAATGAAACAGAATTGACAATCATGATTGAGAAGGCTTGGTGAAGCCAATACAGACACGCATGTAACAAAGAAATAATATTATAAAAAATTTATTTAAAAAATATTTATACTTTGGCTTCGTTAAAAAAATTATTTGTTTTTACAATAAAATTTTATTTAAAAAAAATATTCTTTTATTTTTGTTATCATTATGTGATATTTTGATGTTAAAAAATAAATTTTGAAAATAAAAATAAATTTTATTTTAATATTTTTTCGAATAAAAAGCATATGGATAAAAACTTATTTCAATATTATTTTATAGTAAATTTATTTAGATTCTTATTTTTTTAACGATATATGTTTTTAATTTTCATGTATCTATTTTATCTTTTCTCAGACATGGTGCATTGTTTTACTTGTAAAAAAATCTATTGTAATGAGTTATAGTCTAAATCTTTTACTTGTATATTATTTTTAATTTGATGCATGTTTTACTGTTTAATTTATAATGTTTTTACTTATATTTTTAAACTCGAATAACGGGACATTATTTTAACATTTTATTTAAAAAAGCTAAAACTCATTTTATCAAATTATTTGCAAAATTATTATTTGATCATCTTTTTAAAAAAATAGATTGAAAAATACTAACTTATTTGATCATTTTATTTTTTAAATAGTTACTCACCCAAATATGATCACTCTTCAAGAAGAGAACAATCTTAAGAGGGGTTAGAAAAAATCAATAAGGGAAAACTTAGAAAAGTTTGTAGTCATCCAAGGTAAAGAGTTTGTTTGATATCCTCGCTCATGATGTCTCCTATTAGCACGGACACATAAAAAGTATTATTTTTTTTATAGTGACAAATGGCATGACGGGGATGACTAATATGTGAAACCCGAGAATAAAATATACATAGAGGTAGGAGATTTAAAAAAAAAAACTTAATATGTTGTTATTATACAAAATTTAGGAAAAGAAAAAGCAAAAAAAAAAAAAAACGGGGTCAAAATAGAATTAAGAAAAGATGGGACTATAAATACCCATCTCTTCTCAGCCATGCCTAGCGGGAAGGAAAAGAAAGAGGAGAGGAAGAGTTTCAAAAATTCATCTCATAAAAACCAAGAGAAACACCCCAAAAATAGTAAACCCATACAAGCTTTGGATTTCTAAAGTGGAAGAGCACAATTGGGTGGTGAAGTAACAAGAAGAAAGTGAAGAAATTGGGGAAGAAAGGAAGAAGAGTGGTTGGGTATTTTCAAGGAGAAGAAGGCTAGGATTCTTCCAAAATTGTTAGATTTCATCCAAGTAAGGAGTTCTAATTCCAATTTCTATGAAATTAACTTCAATTTGAGTAGAAGTTCATGATTGTTCTTGAATTGGGAATTGGGGTTTTTAAC
Organism: Salix purpurea; assembly: GCA_027405865.1. Lineage (NCBI taxonomy): Eukaryota > Viridiplantae > Streptophyta > Magnoliopsida > Malpighiales > Salicaceae > Salix > Salix purpurea. The sequence continues at coordinate 85,092 of CM050329.1, read as the reverse complement.
ACAAAATGTTAGGAAAATGCATAAATGAGTAGGATTTCATGAATAAATGGAAGACATGGCTGTTATTGATGAGAAATCAAGGATTGAAGATGAATTGGAGACACTTTCTTTTTATTTCAAAACTGGACAGTTTCGTTGCCCTTTTTGTGAGGGACTTTTGGACCTGAAAAATACATAATTAAGGGAGGGTCCCTTAATAGAAGTTGTAGCTGGGAGTGTTAGCTTTCCAACGAGTCCAACCTCGTCTAATTTGGAGTTCTGGAACTCCAGATATGGGTAAAACTCTGAGGAGAGGTCAAGCTATCACATGTGTTGACAATTTCGGCCAAGTTGAGAAAATATCAAAAAATTTAATCATGTTAAGGGTAGAAATTGTCCCTTTACCTTCATAAAATGTGTCTTGATCTTCAGAAAATAAAAGAAGAGAATAAATGGTGATAAGAAATTGAATTCATGATGTCCATTTGGACTATAAATGAGCTGAAAAAAATTAAAGGATGATAATGAGGAATATAAGTAAGAAAGAAAAGAATTGGTAAAAGGGAAATGAATATTATTACCATTTTTATTGTTGTTGTGTGGGATATGTGGATTAATAAAAAAAAATGGTGGGTATTTGTGGTTTCAGGAAGAACCGCAGGTGAAGGGCAACAACAACAACAGGGTAACGCAAGTCGAATCTTCACAGCAGGTAGGTACTTGGTACCTATATTTGTTTTATCTAATAATTATTTTCTTTACTAGTTATTGAACTATAAGTTATATTTTGGTGCTTATTGATGAGGAAAAGAAAACGGGTAAAGGAAAGGTTAGGAGATGGAAAAATAGGTATATATGTATGTGTAGAAAGGAACAAGCTGGTAGATATCGGCGGGTGACATCGATATCGGCATAATTTATAATCTTGATTAACTATTTGGTTTCAGAATAGTTAATGATATCGACAGGTGACGTCGATATCGGCATAATTTATAAACTTGATTAACTATTCGGTTTCAGAATAGTTAATGATATCGACGGGTGACGTCGATATCGACATGATTTATAAACTTGATTAAGTATTTGGTTTCAGAATAGTTAATGATATCGACGGGTGACGTCGATATCGGCATAATTTATAAACTTGATTAAGTATTCGGTTTCAGAATAGTTAATGATATCGACGGGTGACGTCGATATCGGCATGATTTATAAACTTGATTAGCTATTCGGTTTCAGAATAGTTAATGATATCGGCGGGTGACATCGATATCGACATGATTTATAAACTTGATTAGCTATTCGGTTTCAGAATAGTTAATGATATCGGCGGGTGAAGTCGATATCGGCAAAATTAATAGACTTGATAAGCTTTCTGAGATGAAAGCGAAGCAGTTAAAAGAAATAAATTTTCTTTTATATAATCTAAAAGAAAATGGTGTATATGGTTGTATATGGTGTATATGGTGTAGATTGATGGATATGTTGTATAATTTCTCTGTAAATTGCTAGTATTTACTAAATTGTTTTACTTATGTGGAAAATCTATATTTTGCAGGTTCTTCCCATTCTCGTCAGGAATATAATTTTAAACCTTAATTCCTTTTTGTATAAGTTAGGAACTTAGGGAGTTATGGTGAAATTTTGATATGTAGAAGAACATGTAAATTGTATAGAATAGTATTTTTGTAAATTTTGTTTCTGGAATATTAAATGTATCCACCTATGCTCCGGATATTAGAAAGTACTAGATTATCTTAGAATATTAAACTATGTTATGTTTTATGTATATGTATATATGTGAAATCTTCATGTACGAACTGACTTTTTAATTTTTATCTTATCCGTGTGATGTAAGATGAAGTTTGAGAAGGAATATGGTCCTGAGCATATTCTGAAATGAATTATGCAATTAATTGTATACATGAATGTGATTATGGGTGAGCTGTGATCCAAATTGTGTGCAGGTTGTGTTATTGATAACTTGGGATCTCCCGATATAGGGGAGACTCTGCCGAAATTTCGTTAGAAATTTCGGCGAGAGAGAAAAAAAAATTCATGCTTCATCTACCCTTTTATAGGGGTAAAGATTAACAAATAAACAATTAGGAGAAAAAAAAATTGGGGTTGTTACAAATATCTCAAAGAAGGAAATTGAAAGGCTAATAGTTAAGGATTATTTTCATCAGTTTTTAAAGAAGGATTTTCATCTCAAGTAGAATAAATAAGAGTATGGTTATTACAATTTTACTAGAGATAATCATAATAATCGAGAAAGAAAAAATAATTTTTACTATGAAAATAAAAAATTATAAGAAACATGTCGTTACAGCTTTTAGACCATTGGATCACGCCAATAATTTTTTACTCCAAAAGATGGAGAATGAGTAACTTTTCCCATATAAAGACATTTTTGTCATTACCATCAATATCTCAAATCCTATAATGCATCATGTGTTAGTAGATGATGACAATACAACTAATATTCTCTATACATAAGTCACACTCAAAATGGGGATTCCCTCTTTAAACAACTTAAAATTACCTATTATGATAAGCATTCCCCTAAGACATGTTTTTTTTCAGCAAAACTTCATGATGATTAATGTGATATTAGCTTAAAGTCCCATTTAACCCCCCCGGTCAACTTCAAATCATTAATGTCATCATTACCCTATACCTGCCATTAAAGTTCCCAACTCATTAGGTAACCTCAAGACAATATGCCACCACTTGCTTAAAAGGCAACAATTAAATGATATCAAACCAACAATGGTCATCAAAAGAAATAGTATAAATTAGAATCAAGGTTATTGAACAACTGAAGGATTTTTGTTGAGGATGATATGAACAAACTATCAAAAAATAGGATTCACATTGACACCAACATAATAACAATCATTAATAAAGTTGTTATAGATCCAAAGGTTAAATTTCACACCAGATACACCAAATATGTTAGGCATCAATCCTAAGATAACCACCCACGTGTTAAAGGTAGATTCAACAACTCATCCGGTTTGTCAAAAAGAAATTAAAAGAAGAATGATAAAGAAACCATGACTCAAGAAGTAGATACACTTTTGGCCATTAGTTTCAACAAGAAAAATGTTATAGCCAACCTGTTTGGTAAATGTAGTTATGGTCAAGAAGAATAGTGACAAGTGACATATGTGTGTGAATTTCACTGACTTAAACAAAACCTGCTCAAAAAATAGTTATCATCTCTCAAGAATCAATCATTTGGTAATTTTTACAGTGAGTTTTGAATTCTTAACCTAATTAGAAATGAACTCGGGATACCATCAAAAACCTATACATCCTGAAGATAAGGAGAACAAAGATTTTATAATTTAAGCAAAAATTTATTATTACAGAGCAATACCATTAGGGTTAAAGAATATAGGGGAATATATTAGCAAATATTTAACCAGATTTTCAAAAATAAGTTGTGAAGGATCATAAATGGATATATGTATGACATATTAGTTCAAAGTTTGACTTTTAAGCAACATCTTATGGACTTTAAAGAAATCTGTATTGTCTTGAGTCAATACTAAATGAAACTTAACCCTTTCAAATGCATTTTTTTCCATTATAAGAAATTTCTATGTTTTCTTGTAAGCTCCAAGGAAATCAAGTAAAATCCATACAAAAAATTAGACCACACTAAATATGATGCCTTACAGATTATGAAAGAAGTACAATGTCTTACAAGGTGATTGGTTGCTCTCAAGAAATTCATTGTTAACTTGTGGAAGCCTATTCTATTTTTTTTTCAAGATAATCAACTTTTAACGAACATGGATTGTCAAAAAACTTATGAAAAGCTTAAGTTTCATTTGATCTCCTTTAAAATTCTATTTCAACCAAAAAAAGGATGAAAATCTATTTCTCTACCTAGGGGTGGAACATTTAATGGTAAATTCAATTCTAGTAAGAAAAGAGAAGGCATGCAATAACTTATGTATTACCCCAACTAAACTCTTCATGATGCAAAAACAAGATAATTAAAGGTTGAGAAAGTAACTTTATCGTTGGTGATGCATCTCTAAAAAGTTGAAACCATACTTTCAAGTTCATCAAGTAATTTTTTTGGAAAACCACCTATAGAGACAAATTCTTCACTAGCTAGGATTATTCGAGCGCCTAATTAAATGAGCTATAAAGCTAGGAGGGTTTAGGCTTTAATAGAAACCTTATCCAATAATACAGGGTCAGGCTTTAACAAATGTCATTGTTAATTATTGTTTTATAGAGTGCATAAACACCTTTAATCATCCATTTTAACCTAGATCATAAACATTAATGGGATCATCCTCTCTTGAAAATTATATGTAGATGGTGCTTCCAATATAAATGAAAATGGAGTTAGGATAATACTTACAAGTCTTTAAGAACATGTATTGAAGTATGAAATACCACCAACTTAGCAGAACGATTATATCGATCTTCCATGGCAAAGGCAATGATTTCCTTACATCTATAAATGTGCACAAGGTCTCTTACCATATTATTAACTATATATAAGTGATATTTGTTCTTCATTAATGTCATAAAGAATAAAAAACTTTCCAATCATTTCTTTATTTGAAAACAAAAACGTACAAAGGTTATAAATACTCCTTAAACCACTCAAGTACAAGGTTTAAAACTTCTTCTACACTAAATAACTTGAATATATCTCATAGAATTAATCATCTTAAATTTTAAAAAGAAACATCTTTGTTCCTCAATTTAAATCTCTTTTTAAGTCATTCATTATCTTTCTCATTAAGTACTAACATTATTATTGACGAGTCTTTAAGTCATTTTGATTAAGATTATTTTTGTAGATATTGAAGCTTTTACCATTAGCTTGGTGTTTCTTGACCTAAAGAGAATAAATGTAATTATCTGAACATATTTATTGAATGCATTAAATGTTGACAGATTTGTAGGAAGTATAGAAGGGAAGTCAAATATACTCTCCTATAAACTAGGATCTAGTGATAATACCTATTTATGTATTGTTAATAACTATCATAATATAGAATTGTAAATGTATATATCCTAGTTTTTATTCAGAAATAAAGTGAGAATCACAAAATTTTCCACAATTCTGAAAATCATGTGGAAAATTTGTCCAAAACTGAGAAAATCATATCTAAAAACACTATAAAAGAAACCCAAACAACAGGAGAATTCCAGAATTTAAAGTCCTACATATTGAATGGATAAAACTATTTGAAATGGTCATGGATAGTAAAAACCTTTCTCAAAGGAAGAGGAAAGATTAGTCATTTGATGAACAATCCTCCAAGTCTAGAATACCCAAAGTTCATATTGTGGGATGAAAAAGACTCCATGATTATGTCATAACTGTGGAATTCTATAATGCCAGAAGTCTGTGGGCCTTACATGTTCCTAAATACAGAAAAAGATGTATGAGATGTAGTGAGACAGACTTATTTTAAGGTAAATGATGCTACTTTAATCTATGAGATTAAGACTAAACTTTTGATGACCAAACAAGGTAATATGATGGTTATTGAATATTACAACATTATGAAAAGCTTCTGGTTGGAATTAGATTACTATTAGGATTTTAAAAATGAAGTGTAGTGATGATACTGTAATTTTAAAAAATTATGTGGAGAGGGAAGAGACATTTGAATTCCTTGCAGGACTTAATATGGAGTTTGATCAAGTGAGAGTCCAAATACTAGGAAAGGAATATATGCCCTCATTTAATGAAGTTTTCTCCCTGATAAGAGCAGAAGAAAGAAGAAGAATTGTGATGATTGAGACAACTAATATAGAAGGATCTGCTATGATGATAACTCATAGCAGAAACTCAAGTTGTTTTAGTAGGAACTACAATGATGTCAAGAATGATGCAAAGAGAGTGAAGACTGAGGGGATAAAATTCCTTAAAGATAGGCAATTTTGTAACTACTGTAAGAAAACAGGTCATACAAAGGAGACATGCTGGAAACTGCATGGAAAACCATCTAGGATGGGTTGTAATGGAGGATTCATATGAAATTAGTCAAGAGGACATGCACACTTAGAAAATACGGAATAATCAACCTCTGGGTCCAACACCCCAAAGGTAAGAGGATTCAACAAATAGGAGATTGAATGCCTAAAATCCTTTCTCAACACAGCACATTGGAGAAACCATATGGGTCATGCTCTTTTACTCAAAATGGTAAAATTCTAATTTCTCATGTATTTAGTACCTCAAATCAGAGCCATTCCAGCACCTAGGTCATTAACTCAGGTGCAACAGGTCATATGACCTACTATGCAGATATACTCTCAAATCCTATCAAACTTGTCATAGCAGTAAGAAAATCACAATGGTTGTTGGATATGTAACCATAGTTGCAGGTCAAGGAACGATCTCTTTTAATCCCTCATTTACATTTAAAAGAGTATTACATGTTCCTAATTTCACTACAAACTTATTGTCTATTCGAAAACCCATTCAAGACATAAACTATAGTGTAACTTTCTTCCTTGACCACTGCATATTTTAGGACCTAGATATGAGGATGATGATTAGGCAGACTAGAGTCAAGGATGGGTTGTACATGCTTGAAATGCAAGGCTGCAGTAGTAACTCTCCTTTTCTATCATTTATTTCAATAAATTCAAATAAAACTCTTAAGACATCTATCTTTTAAGACTCTTAGGAGCATATTTCCATCTTTATTTGAAAATCTTGATATTGAAAACTTTCATTGTAAAATCTGTGAGTTTGTAAAGCACCTAGAGTGCCTTTTCTTTCAAGTGAATCAAGGTTTATGTCTTTATTTCCATAATCCATTCTAATATACAGAGGCCATATAACATCCCTAATATTTCAGGAGCAAAAAGTTATGTATCATTATTGATGATTACACTATAATGACCTGGGTTTACCTAATTAAAAGAAAATCTAATGTAAGTCACATCATGTCAAGCTTTACAGCTATGATAAGGAAACAATGTGGGGTTAACATTAAAAGTTTTAGAACTGATAATGCTAGAGACTACTTTAATCAAAATCTATCACAATACTTTGACAAAGAAGGAATTATTCATCAATCATCTTGTGTAAACACTCCCCAACATAGTGGTTTAGCAGAAAGAAAAAAACATTTATTAACTTGAAAGTGTCATGACTTTATTTTTCCAGCACAAAGTTCCAAAAAAATATTGGGGAGAAGCTATGGTAACCCCTAACTATTTGATAAATAGAATACCTTCAAGAGTTATTGGCTTCAAAAGTCCTTTAAACTATTTGTCAGAATTCTTTCCAAAGAATAATTTTTATTCTAAACTTCCTCCAAAGATCTTTGGATGTGTCTCCTATGTTCACATTTACAAACATCAAAGAGACAAACTTGATGTTATGGCTTTTACATGCATTTTTTTTATAGGATTTTCTATCACACAAAAGAGTTACAATTGTAATCATCCTTCTTCAAAAAGATTCTTTATGTCAAAAGATGCTAGTTTCAATTAAAATCAATTTTACTTCAACACCTCTTCTCTTCAGGGAGGAAAATATAAAAGAGAAGACCACTAATTTTACTAATTTTGACATGTTTTCATTCCTTGTTTTGCCTAGACAACAATCACCTTCTATTATACAAACATATAAGTCTCCAAACATTACAACTCTACAGGAAGAAACTACTGCTAATAGACCTCTGCAGGTATATAAAAGAAGAGTACAACCTAAACTGGCTCTAAACCTGAGCAAGATAATGAACTTTCTCCAAATCTTTATCAGCCAATTGTTATTAGAAAAGGGAAAAGAGAATGTAATAAGAATCCCTTATATCCTATAGCTAATTATATTCATTTCATAAGTTCTCACCATCACATAAAGCCTTCCTTTAAAAAATAATCATACCTATTCCAAAAACCTTACATGAGGCCTTAAAAAATAAGAAATGGAAAATTGTCATAAGAGAAGAGAGGAATGCATTAGAGAGGAATCAAACACGGGACTGTTGAATTACCAAAAGAAAAGAAAATAGTAGGGTGTAAGTGGGTGTATGCCCTGAAATACAAAATTAATGGCAACCTAGAAAGGTATAAAATCAGGTTGATTGCAAAAGGTTTACACAAACATTTGGGATAGACTATCAAGAGACATTTGCTCTTGTTGCTAGGATGAATACCATACGAATTATGTTTTCTTTATCTACTAGTCTTAGATGGTATATGCAGCAATATGATGTCAAGAATGCTTTCTTTCATGGAGAATTGGAAGAAGAAGTGTACATGGATCCACCACCAAGGTTTAGTCATTCCTTACTGGCTAATCAAGTATGTAGGCTAAAAACGGTACTCAATGGCTTGAAACAGTCTCCTAGAGCATGGTTTGGAAGGTTCACTAAAGCCATGATTCTTAAGGGATATCAGCAGAGTCAAGGAGATCATACTGTGTTCATCAAACAAGTAACTATTCTAATTGTCTATATTGATGATATCATAATAACAGGAGATGACTTTATGGAAAGAGATAAGTTAAGGAAGGGTTGTCTGTAGAATTTAAAATCAAAGAATTGGGAAGGTTGAAATACTTCATTGGCATAGAAGTGGCTTATTCAGAAGAGAAAATGATTTTTATCTCTCAACAGAAATACATCCTGGATCTTCTAAAAGAAACAAGAATGGTGGATTACAGACCATATGAGACACCTATTGATCTAAAGCATAGACTTGATGATGATGAAGAGGGAGCCACGATTGACAAAGGCCAATACTAAAGGCTGGTTGGTAAGCTGATCTACTTAGCTCACACTAGACAAGACATTGCTCATGTTATGTGTACTGAGCCAGCTTATACACAATCCAAATCATTCACACCTTCAGACAATATACAGACTCCTCATGTACTTAAAGACTACCCCTGGAAAGGGAATTATATATAAAAAACATGATAAAGTGGAACTAGAGTGCTACACAGATGCAGACTATGCAAGTGCCTTAGCATATAGAAGATCAACTTTAGGATATTGTACACTATTAGGGGGAAATCTTGTGACATGGAAAAGCAAAAAACAAAATGTTGTTTCAAGATCAAGTGCAGAGGCAAAATTTCGATCAATGACACTTGGAAGTTGTGAGTTATTATGGATAAAGATTATCCTAGAAGACTTAAGAATTAAGTGGGAAGGACCAATGAAGTTGTACTGTGACAACAAGTATGTCATATTAATAGCACACAATCCAGAACAACATGATAAAACTAAGCATGTGGAGGTTGACAGACACTTCATCAAGGAAAATTAGAGAGTTGACTGATATGCACTCCTTATGCCTACAGGGGAACAACTTGCAGATATACTCACTAAATGAGTTCAGAGTCCTACATTCAAGAACACACTGGACAAGCTTGGAATGAAAGATCTCCTCCATCCAGCTTGAGGGGAAGTATTGAATGTATTAAATGTTGGCAGATTTGTAGGAAACATAGAAGGGAAGTCAAATATGCTCTCCTATAAACTAGGATCTAATAATAATACCTATTTATGTATAGTTAATAACTATCCTAATATAGAATTGTAGATAGTGTATATATCTTGGGTTTTATTTAGAAATAAAGTGAGAATCACAGAATTTTCCACAATATTAATTAGTCATTATCCATACACAAAATAAACTTTACTTCAATATTCTAGATTTTTGGAACATCATCAACATGCAATAATTATATTAGTGATTGTTTGTTTTAGTGCTATTATAAGACCATCATTTAGCTTTGTGCAAGTGTTCCTCATGGTGTTAGGAAAGAGATGCAAATTGATTTTTATTTTGTCTAAGTTAAATAATGACCCTCGTTACTTGCAAAATATGCATGAGTATAATGGTGTTAATGCAGTCTCCATAATTTATTGAGTTGGAAGTGGATTTCGATTCAATCATTTAGGCGCATGATTTTGCAATAAAGGTTTTACAGGTCTTGAATTTGCAGGGGGGGTTCTGAGGAGTTTAGGTGGAGCTACTTACATGAATACTGGAGCTAATGGCCAGGAAATTCCACAGCTCTAATCTAAAACTATTGTGTAAAGAGGTTGACATTCTTTCTCTTAATGAATGAGACTGTTAACAATATCATGCATCTTTTGTTTTGCATAAGCTCTGTTAAGTATTAAGGAGGTATTTCAAATCATACCTGGGGGAATAGCTATACAAATATCATGAATTTGTTTGTTTTGCATAAGCTCAAGGACGTCATTCAAATGGCTATAAGTTATTAAAGCAACATTCTGAATAAGGAGGCCATTCATATGCTGGCTATACATGTTTTTGTAAAGAATGAGTGTCAGCTTTTTACTGGAACAAGACCAAAATGTTTCTAATGACTATCAATATTTTTCATTGGCTCTACATGAGATTAATATATCTCATCCTATTACCAGGTCTAGCTATCATTTGATAGGTCTAAAGAAGAGTTATTATTTACTACTTTTTCCTCTCTTTAAATCTTTGATTTTGACTTTCGCTTCTTCTCTAAATAGAGGGATGTTGCCTGTTTCAATTCTTGAAATTTTCAACACCATATAGTAGGGACCAAAAGCTGATGCCACAATCATACCAAAAGCTGATGCCACAATCATGAATTTGTAAATAGTTAAAGAGTCATGCACAATAGTGCCACAATACCAACAATGCGCATGTATAAACATTTGATGATGAGGACATGTATAAACAATTCACTGATTTTTCAATACCTTCATTGCTAATAAAATTCAATATAAACATTCTCCGGTTAAATACTTTTGCATTTAACATTAACACGAGTTGTCATAGGGAGAGGCTGCTTAAGTTATCTAACCCCCTGTTTCAATTTCCAACTCTGCTCATTTAACCACTAGCATTTAGTACATCCTATTCCAATCTAAAAGCTCATCTAACGATACCATGAGTGTGTATCTAAAAGCCAATCTAACGATATCATGAGTGTGTATGCTGCAATTTGCTTCATGAATAAAATTTTTGCGGAGGAGGTCCTTGTTTTTATGTTATGCTAACAGCTTTTACCATCAAACTATGGTTTTTATGGTATGAAAGAACTTCACCTTCAGACAACTTGCACAAATTCTTTGAATCATTCAAAAATAATAACACTAAGCCCTTCAAACAATAATCAGATACATAAAACCGAGCAGATTAACATGAAAGGACAATCTCCTTATTTTCAGCATCAATGCAGTGATTTCCACATGCTGTTGCAGTTACAATCAGGCTTTTTTTTTTAGTTCACTAGCAGAGTATTTCTAAATTTTAACTTCCAAACATGCAAGAATTTCCTTTGCAGAATATGTATGACATGCATAGCTCACACATGATCATTTTAAACTAACCCCTGAAGCTATTTTAATTTTTCAGTACAGTGTAGGTGTGTGCACGTGTGTTTCATACATTGGCATTGAAAGCTAGACTCATGTTTTGTGCAGCCTTAGCTTTGAAATCAACTAAGAATTAAGCGTGCAGATCACACGATACAAATCAATGATTCCATGGGCCTTATAAATCAGGTAAATTTGCTACTCATACTGCATTAGGTGTAGGGTCAATCGACCCATCGGAACTTTCAAGGCAATGCTCAAATCAAAGGCACTTAATTTCAAGGCAGTATCAACCCCCAGCAAGACAAATCCAATCCAAATCAAAGAATCTACCTCAATTTTAACATGTATCTGATATGTACGCTTTGGTTAAACCACCCCAAATTAACAAAATGTCTAGCCTATAGCTTTCGTTCAAAATAAATTTCTAACAGTACATATATAAATTCTAACATTTTGCACGGTGAAGTTTGTTTCCTCCCTTGGTTGATTCACAAGCTTCTTTAGAAACATGAAACTTATTGGTTTTCGTAATCAGATGAAGTGATTATAGTATGTAGTTGGCATAAAAAAATAGGATGGAAGTATGATCTTAAATAAGATGAATATCCAACCTTGTAAAATATTCTCAGCAACATGGAATTTGACCACAAAGGAAATGGTTCAGTTTGGAAAACATATATCAAAGGACAAGACAAAAGGATAATTACAAAGAGCTATAAAATATATTTCAACTTTAGGCTTTGTATATATGGCTTACCAAAGTTGACAGTCCTCACACGGCAAGATGTCAAAGAATAGGATGGATCTTGTTGCCAAACTTTCGATCACCAAAACTGTAATTGATGTTTGTTATCCATGGCTCAGGAAAATTCTTTAGAAAATATCAATATTATGATCAAAATCACAATAGTCCCTTGTAATGCAATATCTTAAACTGTTTCGAAATCACATGATTTGGATGCTTATTGGTTCTCCAATAATTCTTGGTTTGGTCATCTTCAAATCAACATCATTCTGGTTCTAGTCATTGTGATGCTGGGAAATGGGCGGAAGCTGCCAATTCTGCTAACTGCTTGCTCCCAAGATTGGATACAAGCTCCACAGGGATGAAAAGTTTAGGTATTAAAAATTCTTCCTCTTTAAAATTGTATAATGGTTGAAGCTTTTTTGCTTCATCATTTGCTGCCTCAGCCTCTGCAAGCAGGAGATTAGCTTCTTTAGTGTCACCCAGCTCTAAGGCAGCAAATCTTTCTGCTGTGGCAGCACCAGAAATTAAAAGCAACCTCTGGAATCTAGCCATTGCAACGTCCTTTTCCTTGGATAATATTAGTCCCTCAATAGTTTGCAATCTGTCAACAGTATCTTTAATATCTTCCTCAAGCCTCTTCAGCTCTGAAGTGGCCTTTTGCAAGTCACTCTGCAAACTGTCCTTTTCAACACCCAATGACTTCGCCTCAGCAGCTATTCGTGCAGCTTCCTTGAAGTTTCTCGCAGCAGCAGCAACTTTCTTTTCTGCCTCCAGCTCTGGGACTCTTTTATCTATGAATAAACTTCTCTGCTTTAAGGATGATATATTTTGCTGTATGCTGGACTTAGTTGACAATAGCTCCTACAAATAGCACAGAGAGAAAGGGAGAGTTATAATAAATGATATGGTTTCAATGAAAATTTTGAAACATGTTGTAAACTGAATTGGAAAATGATCGGCTTGGACATGTCAATATCTGATCATGGAAAAATACTTCCTCTGGCTGAAATTTTCAAGACTATAATTGAAAAGACTAACAATAAAGTGAAATGAAGTGCCAGCCAGGTGGATTCTATACATGTGGACAACCTCTTCAAATTAGAAAAACTAGTGTTAGCCACATCAGTATAATTTTTTTGTATGGATTCCATAGCTCATGCAGTCTTCTGATACATGAACATACTGGCTTAGACAACTCTACGCCCAAGTAAAATTCCAAATTTTCCCATCAGCTAAAATGATTCTGAAGATTATTTTTGGTTTGGCTCCCCAGGATAGATTCATGAACTCAACAATCTTGGTATAATTTTTTCAAAAGAAGTCATTTAGAAAGAGAATCTTTATTCTAACCAACTATAGTATACTTGATAAGCCATGCAAGACTAGTAGAGGGACCTTCTGTAATAGTTCAACAACTTGGTCATATTCAATTTACAAAAAATAATGCATGAATCTGGAAAGACTAGATTGTCACAAATTGCTCAAGTAGAAAAGCCCAAGATTTATCTTTTGTAAGTAGACATGCTTGCACAGAAATCTAACACGCTTAGAAAATAAATAAATAAATAAATAAAGAGATCTTTTGCATGTATTTTTGGAAGAAAGAAACATGAAATATTTCGAAAGTAAAACCCACCTGCAGGGAACCTCTTGCAGCAGAAACTTCCTGTTGGAGCATCTGTACTTCCAAGGTAAGCTCCTCCTCGGTCTTTGCAAGCCTCAACTTTTCTTCCCTGGATTTCAAAATGGACGACTTGAGGCTTTTTCTCAGCACAACAACTTCTTGGTAGACTTTTGCTTCATCTTCTGAAACCCTGACTAATTCCCTTAGCTTAGCCCCACGTTCTTCCTCTTCGATAAGTAACCTATCAATTTCTTTTCTTTTTGTCGATAATGCTTCACTCTGCAAATGCATCTGAGAAAAGCGTGATTGCAAGTCATCAAACTTTGCATTAATGCTTGATTGAATCTCCTTGAAATCAGAGACCACAGCAGCAATCCTCTCGTCAACTGCTTTGATTTTAGTATCATTCTCAGCTATCTCCATTTCCTTCTGTTTGACTAAATCGAGAAGATGGTCGAGTTCCTTAGTGAGCACGTCCTTTTTCTTACAGAGAATTTCTTTCTCATTGCTATCGTCCTCAACAGAGTGCTGGATGGAATCACTGACCCGCAAGCGTGCTTCATTTATGAAATGTGACTCAATATCTAATTCGATTTTCTTGGCCTCCAGGACTTGGGAGGATGAAAACCAATCATCGATTTCTTTTGAAGAAAGTATATGTGCATTCTTCAAGACTAGATCTGCATTATTTTCTGCATCCTAGGAGAAAAGGAAGGAATGATTTAGGCATTAAATGCAGGGGCAGAGACGATTATTCCCTTAAGGCAGTTCTGTTAGTTGTTTTACATTTACATGGAATGGGATGGATAAAATGAAATAGAATTTTGTTTTAAAGTAACAGTAATGTGGTAGTGACCTTAGCGAAATGTCGAAGAAGTGAAGCGCATTCTTGCTCAGCAGAAATCAGGGAGTCAAGAGCATGGTACATCTGAGAGTCGATGGTATCACAGTGAGCTTCAGCGTCTTTGAGAGCAAGGAGTAGAGTTTGCTTCTCCTTCTCAGCAGCAGCAAGGCTGTCGCTAATCCTTTCAGCGGTCTCGAAATCTTCGGCCTCACAAGCAACCTCCAACTGATGTTCTAAGTGAGTGTGATTGGCAGATGCTGAATTGAGATCCTCAGCAGCTTTTCTTCTCCTTGAGATGGAATCCTTGCGGGCGGAAGAAACAGAGGCAATCAAGAGCCGAGCAGCGTCTAGCTTCTCAGAAATCTGGGACTTAAGGTGGTCAAATTGCCACAAGGTTTCATCTTTTTTATTTTTGAATTGTGAATCTGAGAGGGAAGTATCAATAGGGTTGGAAAAAATAGATGATGGGGATTGAGAGGCATCGTCTTCATTCTTATCAGCATCGTGGTCATCATCACCATTGTGGTTGTTGAGATCGGGAGTCACAGGAGGATAAGTGCGATCTCTGGCATAGCCGATCCTGAAGGAAGCTCTCCTTTTCTTTCTAGAAGAAGAAGAAAACTGAGTAGTTGGGTCAGTAATAGGAGAAGGGGAGATTGTTGGGTCAGTAATAGGAGAAGGGGAGATTGTTGGGTCAGTAATAGGAGAAGGGGAGATTGGATCGGTTTGGGACTGGGACTGGGACTGGGACTGGGTTAGGGTTTGGAGGGAAGAGAAAAGGTTCTCATCGAGGGGCTCTGACAGCTGTTGATGATGAGATGCTTCCTCTGCTTCTGCTTCTACTATAGTATTGTTGTTGTTGTTGTTGTTAACTGTATCGTCAGATTGAGATTCTTCAGTGTGCTTAGGAGGATCTTCAACAAGTTGCTGATGAAGTTGTTCGTCGGTTAATTGATGAGAAGGTGTAAACAAGACCATTCCCTCAAACAGAGAATCCATGCCATCTTCCTCCTCCTCCATCATCATCGCCATTACTTCCCCAAAACTATTCAGAATTCCTTTCCTCTTTCCTAACCCAGTCTTCTCTTCACAGTTCACACTACTCGCCAATGCTTGGACTCCCTCTCCTCCTCTACCGATCCGTGTGTTTCCTTCTTGTCTCTTTCTTATTACCCGCTCTAATTTGTGGGCTCAGCCCTCTCGCGTGCAGTGCTCTAATGGCTCACTTCCTACTAAAACGTAACGCTATGAATGGGCCCTTATGGACCTTTCCCTGGATTGATTAAAAGGCTTCTCGGTGTAGAGGCAATGGCCTGATCTGGATGGAAAAAACAAATAATTATCAACAAAGCATTCAAATTAAAGAAGAAGGTAAACCAAACTAATGAAGAAAGTAAACCTTCATGGTTTTTCATTGCAAAAGTAACACCGCTTACTGTGAATTATAATACTATAATTACTTTTTTCTCTCAGCATATAAAACTTTAACTCTTGGACTCGGTGTCATTTTAGCCTTTTCCATTGGAACAATAGGTATTCTCTAATTGTTCGGGGGTATTTAAGTTTTTTCTTGATTTTATGTACAATAAAACTATATTTTTACCCCTACTAGCATTCAACAAATAATTGACTAACTAGGGGTATTTTCAATTTGGTTGTAGAGTTGTTTAGGTAATTTTATGTTTTTTATTATTTTTTTCTACAAAATGTTGTTGGCGCGTTGGCCGGACGCGCCAACAGTTTTCTTCCTTATGCTCCCTTCAGGTGGAGTGTGCGACATCATGCGACAATGAAAAATATTCATTCGGCATCTCACTGGATACGCTGTAATATCATCTTTCACATGATGCGCATGTCATCTCACGGTGGCCGAAAACATGACAGTAGTCGGTTGTTCTTTTTTTCTCCATTTTCTCTTTCTATTGAAATTGATCATAGAAGTTTGGATTTTTTTTCCAGTTTTGTCCTTCTATTGAAATTGATCATATATTGTTTTTTTTTTGGCCCTTATTCTTTTAATTTTTATTTGATTTTAATTTTTTTTATTCTTCGAGGTGATTTTGTTATTTTTATTCTTTACACAATAAAAATAATAATTTTAGTTTTTTTATTGCTTAATCTTTTGTTATTTTTTAGGGTAATTTAATAATTTTTATTGTTTTATCAGTGATAATAATAATAATTTTAGATATTATAATCATGGTAATAATAGTGACATTACTAATCATAATATAATAACAATTGTAATTTATTGTAATGGTTGTAGTGCTTATAATGTTAATAATTATGACTTTCATGATAATAATAAGAATAATTCATAAGATAATATACAGAATATTAATAATGATAAAAAAATTATAATAATGATAATAATATTAATTATAATTTAGATGATATTAATAAAAATATTAAAGAAGAAGGTAAACCTAGCCAGAATAGTTCTAGAATTTTGAACATGTAAAAAAAATATTAATGATGTTAGATTATTTTTATGATGCTATATATCTAAGTAAAATAATCAGCCTAGATATAATTTTCATTAGGAAATGTCAAAAAAAAAACTAATTATAGGATAATTTTTGTGTTTAGTACTCATGTTAAATAATATTTGTTTTTTTAAAAAAGGTGAAAAATAATTATAAAAAAAAAAACAGCATGGGGTTACAAGGAGTTGCAAAACATAATTCTTAATAAATACAACATCGAATGATAAATTAATTCAATTATTATTATTATTGTTATTCTCATTATTGAAGGCAAAACAAATATTATCATCATAAAAAAAATATTATTTGATTTGAAGAACAAATGAAAAAAGTTAAATGACAAAAGCAAATTTTGTATTATTACCATTATGAATATAATTATTATAATCGCTTGTATTACAATAAAATTTGTTGTTTAATACTTTTTTGTTTAAAAATTATAAAAAAATAAGATAAAAAAATAAAAACAATATTGATCAAAAAAAAATTTTCAAATAATTAATTTAGGATATTAAAATTTAAAACATTGTATTTAAAGAAGTTGCAAAACTTAATTCTTAATAAATACAACACCGAATGATAAATTACTTGAATTATTATTCTCATTATTATTGAAAGTAAAATCAAAAACAATATTAGCAACATTGAAAAAAATATTGATATAAAGAACAAATGGAAATATTTGAAGAACAAAATTAAGTTTATAATCATTATGAGACATTACTAGACTATTGAACACAATATAAGTTAATGTTTTATTTTTTTTTCTTGTTTGCCTAAAAAAACCTTTTGATTATTTATTTATTTTATATTAATTTTATTATGGACAAGGTGTTGTAAATAATGATAACAATTATTTTTAAGTATTTTTATTTAAAATATATTAGGCTAATTATATATTTCAATATTTGTTTAATATCAACACATTAAAATATATATAAAAAATGAACTAAGATTTTTTTTATCTCAAAAATAATTTCATCTTAGTGTTTTGAAATAATTTTAATATACTAATATCAAAAACAAATCTTCAAAAATAAACAAATATTTTAATTTATTCTTAAATAAAAATCACTTTAAACTAAAATATATCAAATCACATATTGACAAAAAAAACACACACAAAGATAACAAATCACTAACAACAGAATATTCACTCTATGTGCATAAAAGAGAGTTTCACTCTCATTTAACGATACTAAAACTAAACTTACTTTATTTTTTAACGCAAGCTACATTTAATACAAAGATAAATAACAATAAAAATTAAAAGTCAAAACTAAAAGTATAGATATATAAATATGAACAAAAAATAAAAACTATCACAAAAGGATAAAAAAAATTAAAGGCATAAAACTAAACCAAAAAATAAAAGAATAAGGACCAAAATGCAAAACAAAAAAATACATATGTTGAAACGAGACAAAAATGATTTCTCCCTACAACAGAGTGCATGGCAAATGGCTAGTAATAACATACAACATGGCAAAGGATGATGATAAGTTTTTTGGTGGATGTATATACTATTTACTAGCCACTAACTTGTGTTTCACTGCGTCTAGAACCATATTTTATCAACTCAAAAAAAATAATATGAATTTAAATCAATATAAATTTATTTTTAGTAGGCTTCAATAAAATCACTAGTATAAAATTATTATCGTCATTAAAAAACTAAGAAATTTTGGATACCTAAATTATCAAATTCACTGTATTAAGATTAATTTATTTTATATTTTAAATTAAATTAAACACAACAATAAAATATAAATTGTGAAAACAACTTCAATAACCAAATAACAAAAATAAGTAATTGATTTTCTATCTGTAAAAAATAGAAAACATTATTGAAAAATCATCGCTACATCATCATCATTATCATGACTATCATAGTGAAAATTATTATCAATAGTAATGCCCTAACAATTAAAATTATTAAATTGCCCTAAAGAATAAAAAAAGTAAAATACTTTTACAAAAAAAAAGAGTAGGAAAACAATAAAAAACAATCACTAAAATTATTATTATTATATGTAGACAATAAAACCATAAAATTATCTCAAATAAGAAAAAACAAACTTCAACAAAATGTGACCGTGTAAAATGTGACTGTGTAATCTCTAGTGGACGATTTTTCTTCCCCCTTTCTCTCTCTTACTGTCGTAAAGTATGGTACAGTCCCTCATATTTGTATCAATTTAATTTTAGTCCTTGATCTTTTAATTTCATTTTTATTACTGATTTTTCAATGGAAATTTCAATTATGTCTTTCAATTGAAATTGATCATATACAACAAGTTTCATTTCTGTCTTTCAACTTTTGATTTTTGGTTTGTTTTTGGTTCCTTTAAATATTTTGGTATGCAAGTTTGAATTAGTTCTAATTTTTTTCCCAAATTGAAATTGGTCATATATATTATTTTTCATTTTGGTCCTTAGTCTTTTAATTTGTTCAACATTTGCACTTTATTGATTTTTTAAATCCCTTTATTGTTTTTTGGTCCCGAAGTTTTGATTTGTTTCATTTTTATCTTTCAATTGAAATTAATTATATATTTTGTTTTTCATTTTGACACTTGTTCTTTTAATTGTTTTTGTATTAATTCCTTAGTTTTTTTTGTTCTTCTTGGACAATGTTTATTTTTTGTCCATATTTATTTTTTGTTCTTTTAGATTTTGTTTTTATTTTTTGTCATTTTATTTTTGTTGGGGTTTTATTTTTATTACGTTCCATTCTGAGATTTTAATTCATGTTGATTACTCTGCATTTTATTTTTAAAAATTATTTTATTGTTTTTCGGTCTCAAGTTGATTTGTTGCAGTTTTGTCATTCAATTGGAATTAATTATATATATCATTTTTCATTTTGGCGCTTATTCTTTTAATTTTTATTTAGTATTGATTCCTTTATTTTTTCTGATCTTTCTTGGACAATGTTTATTTTTTATCCGTATTTATTCATTATTATTTTGGTTTTTGTTTTGAATTTTTGTCATTTTTTTTATTGGGGTTTTATTTTTATTCGGTTCAATTCTAATATTTTAATTTATATTGGTGATCATTTTAAAATTAATATTGCTCCATTTTTCTCTTTGTTCATTTTTTTTTTTGGTTCTGTTATTTTTATTTGATTTTCGGATTAGATGATTTTATGATTTTATTGTTTACACAATAATAATGATAATTTTAGTGATTATTTTTTTATTGTTTTTTGACAAGATATTTTACTTTTTTTTTATTCTTTGGGGGCAATTTAATGATTTTCACTGTTTTGGCAATATTATTAATAATAATTTTAACTGTTATAGTAATAATAATGACAGTAATATGGGGATGGATTTTCAATTTATGCTTTCTTTTTTTGGATAGAAAAATAACTATTTATTTTTGTTACTTGATTAATGCAAGTTTTTTCACAATTTATATTTTGTTTGTTGTGTTTAATTTAAATTGAATTATAAAATGATCTAATCTTAATACAATGTATTCAATAATTCAGATATCCGAATCTTCTTATTTTTTTAATGATAATGATAATTTTATACTGATTATTTCATTGAAACCCACTAAACAAATAAATTTATATTCATTTAAAATTTATATATTTTATAAAAAAAATTGCACTTCACAAGATTTCTGCACATGTTTATTATTTTTTTTTTTAAATTTATATTATAATAAAAAAATCACATATAATTAAAAAAAATATAATTCCGGTCACAAGACATGGATGTCAAGTTTGTAATATGGCCTGTACACATGGATGACAAGGCGTTCATAAAAGAAAAGGTATTAGTATACATATGACTGATATGTGTCGACGGTGGAGCAGTGGAGGTGGTCTTACAAGTTTTTCTTCGAATTTTCCGGGGTGACGACCCGGGAGAGATTCAATGTATTCATGGACTGCTACTTATGGAATATGGAAGAAATACTTTTTCTAAGAGGAAAGAGCATAAATAAATAATCATAATTATATTATAGCAGTTTCAAATTCTCTTCACGCGGTTACTAGCTGGACTTCACTTCCTTTGTGTTTACGTACTAAGCAAATTAATTAACAGGTCCACTTTTCCAGTTTCACACTGAAGCTAATTAATTGCCCGCTGGCTGAATACCACGTGTACATATTATATATTAATCTGTTTATTAAATTATATTATTACGATATTGACCATTCACGCGGACGCAGATAACTGCCCTTCAATTTGCCAGGTCGTCTATAAATTCCCACCGGGTTTCTTTCAACTGTCATCGATTTCTTCTTCATCGATCAAAGGATGGAGCAAGAAGTTAAGGGCAAGCAATCGATTTTTAGTCATCGAATCAAGCAAAAATGATTAAAATTAATGAGTGGAGTCGTTAGAAAGCTACCCCCACCCGAGGGCCTCGTTCGAGTGTGCAAGTTTGAGATGGAAGCCCATTTTTAAACCATCCTCTATTCGAAGACCTGTAACGGTAATTTACCCTCAAATAAGACAAAATAGAGGAGTTACTTGCGAGCGAGGGTGTTTTTGGGGGCATTGCATATGTTTTGAAAATATATAAATACATATATGCCCTCATAAAAGACAAAATCTAAGAAATAGCTGCAGAGATGTTTAGGTAATTCATTTTTTTTAATATTTAACCTCGGGACACTAGAGATGTGTCGCCAGACTCGTAGAAATTTTTCTACTGCACACTCCCTTATAGCGGCACATGTGGTGACTTTAAGTGGTAAAAAATGTTCATTCAGAGTCTCACCAGATAGGTTGCCCTGTCTCTTTTCGCATGACGATGCACGTATCATACCATAGTGGACGGAGACGTGACGGTAGCCCGTTGAACTTTGTTTATGATGGTTTTACATTCGTCCCTGATCTTTTAATTTTGTAGTCTGGTCCTTATTGTTATGATATAAGTTTTGATTTGTTTGATTTGTGTCTTTCCATTGAAATTGATTATATAATTTGTTTACACTTCGGTCCTTATTCTTTTAATTTTCGGATTGGTTTTAAGTCCCTTAATATTTTCAATACAGAGGTTTTGATTTGTTCAACTTTATCATTGATTATATATTTTGTTTTCATTTCAACCCTTATACTTTTAATTTTCTTATTTAATTCCTTTATTATTTTTTATATTTTCAAAATAGTCCCTATTTTTGTCCATGTTATATATATATATATATATATATATATATATATATATATATATATATATATATATATATATATATATATATATGCTCTTAGTTTTGTTTTTTAGTTTTTATTATTTTCTCTTTTATTGAGGCAATATTTTATTTATGTAGCTCTTAAATTTAGATTGTGTTTTTGATAATTGGAAAATTATTATTTCTTATTATTTTCCCTTTGTTCTTTCTTTTATTTTTTTTAATTATTCTTATTTAATCTTCATGTCAAATGATTTTTTTAGCTAATAATATTTTAGTTTTTTCTATTATTTATGCAATGATAATAATTTTAGTTTTTTTTCTTCTTGCTTCATCTTTTTTTTAAAGTTTTGGGTTTTTTTATTTATTTCTCAGGGTGATTCAATATTTTTTTATTGTTTTAGCAGTAATAATAATTTTATGTGTTATAATCATGATAATAATAGTGACATTATTAATCATAGTGATAATAGCAATTTTAATTTATTGTGATGGTTTTGATGGTAATAATAACAATAATTCATAAAATAATATAAAAAGTATCAATAATGAGAAATAATAATAATAATAATAATAATAATAATAATAATAATAATAATTACAATCTCCATTATATTAATAAAATAACGGTGCTGATTATCGTAATGATTATTGTTGTTATAATGACAACGATTATAGCAATAATATTAAAGTATAAATTTAGTAGGATTTAGACAAGCAAAAAAATTATTGAAATGAATATTTTTTTTTTGGGATGGTGCAAAATAAAATTATCATCTCTTTTAGTTTACAATATAATAATAAAACAACCTCAGTCTACACAAAATAACTTGCAAAAAATATGACTACAATTATAAGACCAAGATAACCTCATATATAAAAAACCAAAATAAATCATGAAAGCCTAATTCATAATCAATTCAATATTGAAGGATAAAATTAAAAAAAAAACACAAAAAAAATCTCGAGTCAACTAGGTTAATTGATCAAACCCGCGACTCAAGTCATGAAACCGAGTTAACCTCATAAAAATCAAACTAAAATAAACCATGGAAACTAATTCCCAATTAACTCAATGGTGAAGGATGAAATTGAAAAAAATATCAATTAAAAAAGACAAAAGATTAACTCGCTAAACTTGTGATATAAGCTATGAGACCAGACTGACAACATATAAAGTAAACCATAATAAATTATGAAGCCTAATATCCAATAAACTAAATATTAAAATATCAAATTAGGGGAAGAAATATATTGTTTTTAAGATTTTTTTTATTAAAGTTAATGGATCAATATGATTTATTTTTAATTCAGATCCTTATTTGAAGAAACCATATGCATGGTAATAGTCCAACATCCTTATAGGCTCAACAAAACATTGAACCCAAACATATATAAATTTAACGATCTGTTAGATTCAGCATCACCTAGTTCAACTAAACATTGAGTCAAAACACATATGAGGTTTGGTGAACCTTCATATTTAGTGTCTCTCAGCTTAGTTTAATGTTCTTCACAAGCATGTATGGATTTGATGAAATATTAGATTTAATATCTTTAGGCTTAGCCACACACAAATAGATATGGTAAGCTATCACACCTATCATTATTGAGCTCGGTTAAGTGTTGAGCCAAAATACTTATGATTACACTCATTTTTAGTTTTTTTTATGAAAATATGTTTGGAAATTTTTTAGGTTGAACTCCACCTAAGCCCCTGTATGGTTGCTGGTTTGACTCAACAAGAATGTTATTTGTTTGGTGGTCATTACATATAATGACCAACTTCAAGAATTGGTTTTAAGGAGTACAATGAGAGGTTTGCTTGCCTTTTTTTTTTTTTTTGGGTGAAATGTAAGTATATTAAAAATCAAAGAATGATACAAGACCGAGAAATCTCGGAGAGAACAAAACCACAAACAAGACAAAACAGACGAAAAGGGAACATGCTCCCTTAGCGCAAAACAAAAGCTTTAGGAAAAAAAAGCAATACAACAAAGCCCCTCCTAAAAGCCCAAACCAAACAAGGAATAAAGATGCCCATTAAGAGACCTGAAAGCAGCCCATGAAGAGAAGCCCAAATCAGCCCAGACTTCAGAAAAGCCTGCTGAAAACCACGAGGAGATGCTGCACCAAATGTTCCCTCCCAAGCAAAATTCAAAGCAATGGGAAAGAAAAAGAAATAAATCCTCCAATTTAAAATCAAACCCACGTAGGGAAGCAGACTGCCACACGCCACAGCATTACCTTCGAAAAAGCTTGAAAACGAAAGACAACCCCCCCCCCCCCCCAAAAAAAAAAAAAAAAAAAAAAAAAAAACGGAAGCCACCTTTCTGCCAAGCAAAATGACCACGAATTCAAATCCAAAAAGAAGGCCGCATAAAAAAGAAAAGAGATAAAGGCTTCACACGCTAACCCCCAGACTTCCACACACGCAGGCCTCCAGGCTGAAGAACAGCTGGGAAGAGAAAAGAGCAACCTCAGCCGCCAAAAGCAGGAGAAAAGGGACCCACGCAGGACCAAGTAGCATGCCAGCTCAGCCATCTTCTGAACACACGCAGCCAAGACAGATAGAAAGCAACACCCAAAGCCAGAAGCCATCCCCTCAAGCAGCGAAGTCAACACCAAGCAGCCCCTGTCAGAGTGCACAAGCCGAAAGCAAAAAAGAGGGAGACCCTGTAATCTGCACACGTGGATATCAAACCAGCCAAAACAACGACCCAACCAAAACCACAAACCGGATGGGTTTCTTTCCACAAACCAGACCGAGAGCTTCATCCAAAGTTCAGCTTATGGTGATCCTTTTCCCGAAAGTGGAAAATAGTAAAGAATATATTTTGGAATTTACTGAAGACCTTGTGCACCGATAATTGAGTCGAATGGAAGACCCTATTATTGCGCTCCTCCCAAATTAAGTAGACCGTAATTCCTAACGAAATACGCCGAAGCCTGGACTCAATGCTATGGCCACCTGTGTTAAGACCATCCAAAGCGCTGGTCAAGGACACCATTTGCTGATTAATCCTCAGCCAAGATTTAATAATGTTCCAAAGTTGCTCGGACCAAGAACAAGCAAAAAATAAATGCCGATGAGTTTCAATTTCCTCCGAACATAGGAGACAAGTTGGGTCTGGAGACATGAACTGAAGGCGGTCCTTAGTACGAAGCTTACCCAAGACAGCTAGCCAGAGGATAAAGGTTTGCTTGCCTTTTTTGGATGAGTGGTAGTCAATGGTCTTTTCTTTATGCAAGGAAGATATTGCACGGTTGCTAGAGGTGGAGGAAAAAAGGGAGAAAAGTGGTGGTTGAGAGGGGGGAAAGGAAATTCTTGACTGGAAAATATTTTTTTTCTTCTCAATTTCAACTTCAAATTTCTTGATGATATGAGCATGAATTCCACCCTCATATATTGGTGGTGAATAATAATAATAATAATTTATTTTTATGATAAAAATTCATTTTTTTTTATTCAACCCGAAAACATCTCAAGTATTGGCTTGAAGTTACAGACATGAGCTATAAAACTTGACAGATAAAGATTGCGTGAGGTGATAATTTTAGAGCAACATCATTGCATGTGTGGTTTCAATCAGCTGGAATGGACGATACTAGGGCGTAATCAAATGCTAGACCATTATTTTGGCACATGGTTTATCTCATATGGTGAAGAAATAAAACATTAAATGTCTTTGAAAAGTAGTTGCCCGGGTAGTTTTTTTCAAGCAAAAAGGGAGGGACCTTTTCATCTTCAAAACGACGTCGGTCTGAGCTAGAGTTTTGATCAAAGTTCAATTTGGTCCTTCAACTTATAATTTCTCTAATTACACACCTAATTGACTTCAAATTTTATTTTATTTTTTTGCAATTTCACCCCTAATAAACTTTGAAATTAGCCTCAAAATTGCTTGTCCTTTTCATTTTGGTCATTGATCTTGAATTTATGTAATTTAACCTTTAATTAACCATTAAACTTTTATTTGATTTTTAATTTCACTTGTATTTTCAACCAATTAAGGCTCTAAAGTTTGTCACCTTTTACAAAATGGTAATTACTTGCAAATTTATTCAATTTAGCACTTAATTGATCATGAGCTTTCAATTTCCTTGCAACTTTGTTCATGATTTCAATAAGTGACTTTATCTATATTAAATCTGATTAAGCCGAAATTAAATTACCAAACTTATTTCTTTCCACTAATAAAGTTTCTAATAAAATTATTTTGACAAATTTAAAATTTAAATTAGTCCTTGCACCTAATTAAATTATTTAATTGGACCCAACTAAATTTTTAAACGTAATTAAATTTTAATTTATCCCATGATTAAGTTAAATTGGCTTATTAAAAGTCTAGTTTTCAATAAATACATTAATATCTCCTTTATTTTTATATACTAAAATACTAATCATATACAATTTTATTGCACAACACTACATTGTACAAGCAGCGAAAGCAACCAAGGAAACCTTTTTCACCTGATTTCCCATGAAAGCAGGAACCATGCCACGAGGCCCGGGACTTGCTTCCAGCT
Organism: Salix purpurea; assembly: GCA_027405865.1. Lineage (NCBI taxonomy): Eukaryota > Viridiplantae > Streptophyta > Magnoliopsida > Malpighiales > Salicaceae > Salix > Salix purpurea. The sequence goes on along the minus strand of CM050329.1, from coordinate 58,384 downwards.
ATGATCATGCAGTTTCATTCCTTAAAGCGAATATATCATACAATATCAGTTTATCACCACATGCTCATCCATCGTGCACATGGGTAAGATGGGTACATGTGTTTGAGAAGCATGCCGCCCGAAATATCTGGAATGAGCTCCAAATGGCAAATAGGTAAAAACATACACGCAAGTTTGACACGATATTTTACTTTCTACATCGCCATCATTCGTTCAAGCCCTGGCGAAGAGCAGCTAGACACCACGTCCGGCAAAAACATAAATGGTTATATCGGAAGAAATAATTCTATGGCTTACCAAGAGCTCTTTTACTAATATATATATATATATATATATGTGTGTGTGTGTGTGTGTGTGTGTGTGTGTGAAGTTTACAGTTCATCGCATCTTAGTCCCACTGCTAATCTCTTTCCACATACAAAGAAATAATTTAAATGAAAAGCAATAATTAATAAAAGAACATATGGTTTACAGAAATAGAACACAATTTCTAAGATTATGTGTGAGGGTGGTCAGCCGATGGAGACCGGTCCTGCGATGCCATAAATGAGGCAAAGTTGCCAACCAAGCTTATGTGAAACAAATAAAAGTACCAATATTCCCAGCCAATTGCAAGCAGGCCTACACCTTGGACTCTGCAAGTTCCACATCCTTCAGAGGCATGCTTTCCACACCCTCTTTCAGAAGTCTGATTTCCTCTTCTGTCAAACTGTTCTTTATATGAGATGTGGTCTTGGAATTCAACCTCTTTTCAGCCTCCACTGCCCAACTATAAACAATCATTCCAAGAACTGCAATAAACATCCCCATGATGTTCTTGAAAGTCAACTCGGAGTCAAAAAGGAGCCACCCCAGTGTGAGAACACAGACTGTTTTCATGTGACCTAAAACCTGGAAGGATGTAGCTGAGAATCTTCCAATGCAGAGGTACTGGCTCACATTGCAGAACACAGCTAGGGAGCATGAAAGAATTATAAACAACTGCACAAATCCAAACTGCTTATTAGCTAAAAAAAAGTTGGTCAGGAAGTTCCAGAGTACAAATGATGCTGTGAAGCACAAAAAAATCCTTTGACTAGAATAGGGATGGGATTAAAGAATGAGCTTACAATGGCACCAGAAGATAGCTTATAGTTTGTGACGAATTTTCCATTAAGGAAGTAATCAATGAATGGACCAAGAATAAGGAGGGAGACAGCTTGAATTGGTGCGGTCCTGCTCAGCAACTCGAAAGATCCAATTGAGTACTTCTTCTGCAAGGAACCGATAGTCTGTTCCGCAAAGAAAAATGAAATGAATGAAAATTTGTTCCACAAACATTATCAAGATGTAACGCTGTATTTTGGGACAAAGTGCTTTGATACCGTGCTCATCAGACTATATTCCATACCTTCATTCAGTATCAATACTCTCAGTATCATGGCTTGAAAACAGTTAATAGAGAAGGCTATGACTCTTGCACATTGTGCAGGTTTTCTTTCAAAACCTTAAACAAAACAAAAAATTCCACCTTTGTTGAAGCTCTTCAAGTTAGCCCAGTGTTAGAAACAACCCAGCATATTAGTTCATGAGAACGTGCCTGCTCCTCTCCCCCCCTCACTTTATCACAACCGAAGTCAATTTGTTAAGCATATCTACAAATGTTGTATTGGCATGTGTATGGGAAGAAATCCGTATCAAAAGGTTTTGATTCCGTATTTACTAATCATTAGAATCCTTGACCTCTATCTCACAGTTAGTGCATTCCAGGAATTCTTTCTCACAAGAAGCATCTAGATGTAGTCTAAATCAAATCATTTACATGATCTAAAAAACATCGAGGTTCAAATGTCATGAATTTGTGCTTTTAAAAGAGAGTGCATGAAGAATAGGATGGGAGTTGCAGGGAAAAGGGAATACAGGTATTTAGTAATAAAGAGAATGCTAAAAAATACTCACAATCTGTTGCAATGAGGTAGACAAAACAGCTAAACAGGCGCATATAAAACCTTTGGCATTAACCTTGACATCAGTGACAGTGCAAACACCAACACCTATGACCACAACAAGAACAGATAACTTGACTTCCTTGGAGTATTGCTTACTGTGAAGGATCCACTCCATGATGCAAACCACTGGGATCATGCTAAGCTTAGAAATCTGAACCATGCACAAATTAATTGATTAGTTTAGCAATGGTGAAAAAAGAAAAATATACTAGTAATGGTAGATGTGTGAATATGCGAGGCTCTAGAGTGCTAATTAAAAAGATTAAAAAAAATCAAGTAGATCTGGTTAGTTGTTGGGTTGAGAATAATAATAATAAAACTCGGTTAATTGAGTGACATACTTGGTAGAATCCGACAGAGTTAAGCATGAGACTCAAGTTCATGCCAGTGATGGAGACATTGGCAACAACGGAGAACCAGAGGAGCTCCCACATAGGGACGTGCTTTGATACAGAGAGACCAGTTGCGTTTGAAACGAGGCCGACAAGAGCCGTTACAGTAAAGTGGAAGCCCGTTAGGGTTGTGGCTGCAATGCAAAGAAAGAAAGAAAACGATTACTTATTGATTCTACAGATGAATCCAACCAATTGTTAATTATCACTGTGAGATTGAATTGTGAGATCTAGAGAGAGAGATAATTATAATAGTACCAAAGCCGAAAGCATAACCGGTGGCAGACATGAGCTGCTTATTGGCCATGATAATACCGACTGAGCTGATGATGTTCATTGCCCAGGCTCCCACATCCGACACCGCCGACTTCTTGTTCTCGCTCTCCATTATTATTATTTTTCTCAGCTAATTTCGAGATTTTGATACTCTAATAAACAGATCTCCCAATTCTCAAAACGAGAATAACAGAAGAGGAGAGGAGAGGATGGGAAGACCAGAAAAAGGAAACAGCAGAGAAAGACGAGGCGATTTCCGCTTTTAAATAGTCAAGGAGTGGAAATTAACAACCGCCAATATAGAATGGACTGCAATTAGTAGGAGGGGGGAGATCTAGCATTGACTCGGTTCAACAATAATAATTGAGGGAGGGAGGGAGGGAGGGAGGAAAGAGCAGTGGAAGAGGCAGGCAGTGTTATGTGTCCGTTTTAGATGCGGTGGTGGAGAAAGGAAACAAGTAAAGGTTTTCTTCCGTTTTTTCGTTTTCACGCACTCAGAAAGTCACCATCCCCAATCGACGCTTCCTCTCTCGCTCGTATTTAATTAAATCTTCAACTCTTTTTAATTAAATCATCAACTATTATTTATTATCTGACTCGGCTAGAATATCGTTATTTCTATTTAATTATCTATGTCCTTAGCTAGAATATCGTTATTTCTATTTAATTATCTATGTCCTTAGCTAGAATATCGTTATTTCTATTTAATTATCTATGTCCTTAGCTAGAATATCGTTATTTCTAAGCTGGATCGGCCCATCGCTTCGGTTAGCTTGCCGTTTGTCAAATTTCCCTCTCCCTTTTCTTTCATTAATCTCCACGCACATTTTGTTTTCTTTTACATCCATTTAATTTATATATTACCACTTTTTCCCTCTCGTTCGTTCTCTTCTTTTCGACCGTTTGCTTCTTTTATGTGTATCTCTACCACACACATATTTTTTAATCTCGCTTTCTTTAGGTTTTTTTTTTTTTTTGTAAAAAAAATGAAAAATAAAAGGAGAAACATCACATACGCCCTCGGCTATTGTTGATAAACCCAGCAGAGAAGAAAAGGTGTTTAATAGAAACTGATAATTTGCAAACGAAAGAATGATGTTTAAAAGTTCAAGTGAAATGAGAAACAGACTTGGGCTTATATAGCCTGACTACTAACAACCTCTACTGTCTATAACAGTATGATTTAAAATAGCACAAGACACGTGTGCTTAACAAGAAAGTAAAATAGAAATAAAACAGAATATTGTTTAGAATATTAAAACTATGCGAAATTGCTCCTTCAATCTCTCCCTTAAGCAAGTTGCTGGCAAGCACTTAGCTTAAATCAGCAATGTCGTATACCCCAAGTAATCCACGAAGTCGTTGAAAGTCATCAACCTTCAATGGCTTGGTCATTATGTCAGCTACCTGATCTTTGCTCCCACAATGAATTAAATCAATCGAGCCAACCTTCGTAAGATTCCTCAAGAAATGATACCTTACGTCAATGTGTTTGCTTCGCCCATGCAAAACAGGATTCTTCGATAGCTTAATAGTAGAGCTATTATCACACCAAATACGAGTGCAATCTTCATCATTATAATTCAGCTCCTTCAACACCCTTTTTATCCATATGGCTTGGCAAGTGCACACCGCTGCCGCTACAAATTCGGCTTCCGTTGTTGACAATGTGACGATAGGCTGCTTTTTTGAGCACCATGATACTGCTCCCGAATTCAGCAAAAATACATATCCACTTGTACTTTTTCTGTCTTCTACATCTCCCGCGTAATCACTGTCTGTAAAAACAAGCAACTTTCCATTTCCATTCTTCTTATAGTGAATCCCATAGTTCACAGTTCCTTTCAGATAGCGAAGAGCTCTTTTTGCAGCCTGCAAGTGAAGATTAGTAGGCCTCCCCATATACCTACTTATAAGGCTTGTAATGAACATCAAATCTGGTCTTGTGGCCGTAAGATACATCAAGCTACCCACCAGTTGTTTGAAATGTGTATCATTCACCAAGAAACCATCTTCATCTTTGCTGATTTTAAAACCTGGAATTATTGGACAGTTCACCTCATTGCTTTCCAACATTCCAAATCTCCTTAAAATCTCCAATGCATACTTTCTTTGACAGATGAAGATTCCATCATTTCTCTGAAGTACTTCAATCCCCAGAAAGAACCTCATATTTCCCAAGTCAGACATGTCAAACTCTTTCAACATAGAGTTTTTAAACTCTCTCAATGTATCAGCATCATCACTGGTAAAGATTAAGTCATCAACGTAAATACTTACGATTATAATCTTTCTGATATTGCTCCTTTTTGTGAACAAAGTTTGCTCACTTTCACACCTCTGAAATCCCTCCTTAAGAAAGTAAGTCTCAATTCGATTGAACCAAACTCGTGGAGCCTGTTTCAACCCATATAAGGCCTTGTGCAGTTTATAGACCAAATGTTCTTTGCCCTTCTTCTCATAACCCCTCGGCTGTTCCACATACACATCCTCATTCAACTCTCCATGGAGAAATGCCGACTTCACATCTAGTTGCCCAATTCTCAAACCCTTTTGCGCGGCTATAGATATGATCATCCTCACAGTATCTATTCTGGCCATCGGCACAAATACTTCTGCGTAATCTACCCCATACTTCTGCGAATATCCTTTCGCCACCAACCTTGCCTTATGTTTTTCAATCTCCCCATTCTCATTGAACTTTGTTTTGTAAATCCATTTAACACCAATTTTCTTGGCATCATTTGGAAGCACTGTCAAAGTCCACGTTTTGTTCCTTTCAATGGACATTATTTCATTGTCCATTGCTTGTCTCCATTTTTCTTTCTTCTCGGCTTCTTCATACACAAATGGGTCCTCTTCAGCAGCTGCAACCTGTGCCATATAAGCTTCTTCTTCACTCAAATCCTCCTCATCAACATAATCCCTCATCCACAACGGGGCACGGGACACTCTCCCTTCATGTTGATTGTCTACACTGTCTCTCCCTTCAACTTGACCAATTGCATTTCGATCATTCACTCTCCCATCAACTCGATTCTGAGTTGTACCTGTAGCTGTTAAATTTCCATTTTCTACAGCCACAATTTGCCTATACTCAATAGCTTCTTCACTGCCAGTAGCTCCTCCCAACACCACATTATCTATTTCTTCATTTTCACTCCTTCCTTCACTCACATCATCATGCTCTTTGTTCTCTGCACATTGATCTTCCCACTCCAAATCCATCAGAATTTGTTCCTGATATTTTTCACTCCAATCCCACCCCTTTTCTTCCTAAAAAACAACATCCCTACTGACCACAATTTTCTCATTCAAAGGATCATACAATCGATATCCCTTAGTTTCTTCACTAAAACCCAACAGCACACAGCACACACTTCTATCATTCAGCTTTCTTCTTTTTTCTTTTGGCACATGCACATGTGCAAGACACCCAAACACGCGAAAATGCCCAACACTTGGCTTCACCCCACTCCAAGCCTCTTGAGGAGTTACATCCCTTAGTGCATTCGTAGGGCACCTGTTCAGTACATAACAGGTCCATATCACAGCCTCTGCCCAAAAATGCTTAGGGATTTTCTTCTCAGTCAGCACACACCTCACCATATTCATAACTGACTGGTTTTTCCTCTCGGCTACGCCGTTCTGCTGAGGCATAAATGCAGCCGTCAATTGTCTCTTAATTCCACTTAGCTTGCAGTAGTCATTGAATTCTTTTGAGTTGAATTCACCCCCTCTATCAGTCCTCAAACATTTAACATTCAGCTCCTTCTTCTTTTCAACAGTTCGTTTGAAGATTTTGAACTGTTGAAATGCCTCCCCCTTTTCTGTCAACAATAGTGTCCAAACCTTTCTACTATAGTCATCTATGCAACACATTATGTACCTCTTTCCACTACTTGAAGCAGGAGCAATTGGTCCACAAAGGTCAGCATGTATCAACTCAAGGGGCTGAGTTGCTCTCCATGTACTCACTTTGGGTATGGCATCCCTTCTTTGCTTCCCTATTCTGCATTCAACACATTCCATATCTGTAACCTTGAATTTTGGAAGCCCACGCACCATCTCCTTTTGCAGCAAGGTCTGCAAGCTTGAATAGCTTAAATGGCCATAACGCCTATGCTAAAGCTGAGACAAGTTCTGAGAGTTTGCATACAAACACTCTCGGTCATCCTGAGCTGTTTGTGTTTCGGCAAATAGAATGAACATTCTATTTAAGCTCATTTGGGTTTCTGCAATTAACCCCCTAACTGGGTGATACAACTTACAAGCTCCCCCCTTAAACACAATTGCTAATCCATTTTCTTGAAGTTGGCCAATGCTTAATAAGTTGTTGTTAAGTTCAGGTACATAATACACCTCATTAACCACATGCTTAATGCCATTCAAAATCAACTTCATGCTCCCTTTTCCAGTCACACTAATTTTGCTATTATCACCCAATTTAACATAATGCTGGAAAGTTTCATCAAGGCTTGTGAACTTACCTCTTTCTCCACTCATATGATTTGAGCAACCCGAATCCAAAAACCATGCATCATCTCGGTTCTGATTGTGTGTCTCAGCATATGTCATTAGCAGCATGTCCTCTTCTTGGCTTAGCTCAGCATAATGTGCTTGCTTATTCAGATTTGGGCATTCATACTGAAAATGCCTAATTCTGTTGCATTTGAAACATTCAATGGTTGCTCTGTTGTAGACTTGGCCTCCTCTTCCACGTCCTCTTCCCCTATAGGTATTCATACCCCTGCTTCTATTCATCCCAGCAGCCACACCAGTGTTCTTCATCCTTTCATCAAACACTCTCAATGCTTGATCATCATCTCTTGTTTTTCGAAATTTCTGATCATGCACCATTAGTGAGCTTTGTAATTCATCTACTGTCAATTTATTTGTATCTTTTGATTCCTTGATTGAGCATACAATATAATTGAACTTCTCTGTCAAACTGCGCAATATTTTTTCCACTATCTTCACCTCAATCACAGCTTCTCCAGAGTTCATCATATTGTTCACTGTCAACAGTACCCGTGAGAAATACCCAGTTACAGACTCACCCTCTTTCATTTCAAGCAGCTCAAAATTCCTTCGATGAATTTGAAGCTGAGCACGCTGCACTCTAGCATTCCCTTGATACTTGATCTTCATGGATTCCCATAGTTGTTTAGCTGTGTTCTTCTGTGCTATTGTCTTCAAAATTGATTTGTCAATCGACTGGAACAGGTAGTTCTTGGTTTTTAGATCCTTCAATTTCATCTCCTCCAAACTCTTCTTCTGTGCAGGTGTGAGTACTTCTCCAGGTGATGGTTCTTCATAGCCTGTTTCAATGACACACCAGTACTCCTTCGACCTCAACAGATTGTCCATCAACATACTCCAATGCTCGTAATCTCCGTCGAACTTGGGGATGCTTGGCTGTGCAAAGTTAGAGTCCATCTTCCTTTCAGTTGAAATCGATCTCCACGCTTTGATACCAATTTGATAAACCCAGCAGAGAAGAAAAAGTGTTTAATAGAAACTGATAATTTGCAAACGCAAGAATGATGTTTAAAAGTTCAATTGAAATGAGAAATAGACTTGGGCTTATATAGCCTGACTACTAACAACCTCTACTGTCTATAACAGTATGATTTAAAATAGCACAAGACACGTGTGCTTAACAAGAAAGTAAAACAGAAATAAAACAGAATATTGTTTAGAATATTAAAACTATGCGAAATTGCTCCTTCAATTGTGGCAGTTCACTTTTACCCTCAAGTATTTTTTTTTTCCTATTATTCTTCTCCAAACAGTTGAGATTTTTTAATTTTCTTTTGCTAGAAATCCTTAACATAAAAAATTTAAATTTCTACAAATATATTTTTTATTAAACATTTTGAATGCAGTTCATGATTATATATTGATGAGAATTTTAAAAGTTGACGGCAAAAATTAATATGGTTGTAAAATTTAAAGTTGACACAAGATTTTTGGTTAATGCTACACAGAAAAAAAATTCAAACGTCCTGCCTGTTTTTTCATCTTATTCTTCCTTTTTAAAAAAAATATCCCGAGTGATGTGTATGTGTTCATTCTCCACCATGCATCCCCTTTGTGATGCCATACCTAACTTCGTCTTTGATCTGCCTTTTCCTCTTCCTTTCTTCTATTATCTTAAATAACTCGATACTTTCAAATTTCGCTCTTTCATTGACTATATATAAAAGAGAAAATTATGCGAGGCTGCCTAAAATACTCCATTGCCACCAACGCAGCAAGCCTTTTTTCCGTTGTCACTTATTTTGTAATTTCTGCACATGAAATGAAGGCATTCTTTCATTTTTTCAGGAGACAATTTACGAATCAAGAACAATTTATTAAGCATCTTGTGCATATCGTGACAAACCAAGCCCAGGCCGTGCACCTGCTGTACATCCACAACTGCAGCAGTTATTGTTCAGCTGTCGTTGTGAAGAGAGCTACAAGGCTAAACAAAAACATAGCAACATTTGGTTGGCACTGTCAGTCCCTTTCCTATAATTTAGTTTATAAATATTTGTTTCTACAATTAAATAAATTATCATCAACTATCCTGGCACGAGGACAGGCACAGAGAGGAGGATAAAACATGGATTAAGATTAGAGAACAATTTACGATATTTTTTTTTCTTTTCCCTTCATGCTTACCAATTAATATTAATTCTTTGAAATGTGTTCTCACATTTGTAGGAACATCATGTACACCTATCCAAACCTCTCATTTGGGCTATTATGATACCATAAATTCCACATCGGCTAGAAGACGAGAGCTTTAGCGGCTTAAACACAAGATTCCCTATGTGGTTCCAGTAGAACAATACCTCTTGGGAGACCTATTATATACAGGTGTGAGCACATATCATCAGCTGAGAAATAATATCAATCATGTTTGCTTTATCAATACATTAATTACCAAGAAGCAAATACACCAAGTGAAAACCTGAACATGAATGTACATGTGTGAAACCATATAGCATACGAAGAAGTAAAAACTACAGAGTAATAAAGCACTGGCCAGCCATCTAGACAAAACATAAAGAAACACCATTTTCTACAGCCACCTCTCATTTCCTCGTAATGTATTATTATTTTTCTTCCATTCGCACATAAATACATACATAAATCACACAATGCCCACCACAGCGGAGGAGAATTGGGTTTTTCCATGAATACTAAACAAATGAAAATTCAAACCTTTCCCAGTTAGATACACAACATCGGTATAGAATCTTCTCACACATGAGATCATCATTTTCCGCCCTCAGCCACTGCCTGTAGAGGAATGTCTCTGTGCACCCGGAGGTGCCGTCGGCCTTGGGAAGTTGTAGTTGAACTGAGCACCATCAGAATGTGGAGTTTCCACATAGGGGCTCTAAGATGTCCAATAAATCCATGAGCACCACAGAAAAGGAAAGGAGAGAGAAATCAGTAACATGAAAAGGAAACAGTGAAAACTATATTAGATGAACAAGGGTGCTTTTCACAATTCCCTACCCTTCTCTTCTATTTTGTATGACGTAAATATGCTAGGGACTGTTCTGGCATTCGTTGGAGATTCATTGAACATAAAAGTCCATCACATTACTTACTCCCAGTTTTCACACTTCGGTTAGACAATAGTAACCTTAAATATACCGCATTAACACATGTTCACTGTCAGATGACTGTGTAGGTGGACAGGTTTGTTGTGTGCATGTGTCTCTGTAAAGTGAAAATTGTCATGCCTGTTTGATATTTTTCTATTTAGTTCTTTTTTCAACTGTATCTTCACTTTATTTCTGCACCAACCAAAAGGGGCAGAAATATGAAAATGTTTACACATGAAAGCACCCTGCCTACTCAATCATGCCCTACACCAGATTCTGTAACCTTGCCTAAGTTTTCCTGATCTGTCTCACAAATTGATAGCGGAAATGTGATGAAATCACATCAGTTTGCTGAATCACACCTATCAAATACTGAAATGTTGAAATGCCTTGAAGCCCGGAAAAGAAGGATATACAGAAGTTGAAAAGAATCAGGCCTTTATGTGCGTGAACAGCTGGAGATGAGAAGTACCTGTGATGCCAATGTGCTATAAGATGCCTCTTCAGGACTTCTAGATTTTGGTGATGTATTAGGAGAAAAAGCGTCAGAACTTGGTTCCCTTCCATTCAGTTGATGCAGAGAACCACCTAACACAGTTTCACCCTCACCTCCATTGGCTGATTTCACCCTCTATATTCACAAAATTCTTTCAAGTTTCAGACTCTTGAGGAATTAACTGTTTTTATAAGTGTAAAAACCATGGGTGGAAAAGTAATACCTGGAAGATTTTACCAAGAGTTTTCAAACCCTTGGCTCGTGCACAAAGCTCTTCTTTCTTAACACTGTTGTCTTGAAGAACCTAGAATAAACCATTAATAGATTACCACCAAATAAATTGAACCCATAATCTAACTCAGCTTTAGCCAACAACCATTAATATCTATGGACTAGCAAAACAACCATCTGACAAACATGGGAAAGAGTGGTCTCAATATCAGCTACGTTAAGCTTCCACAAGGAATCAGTCATCAACTTCTTGTGGGATAGGATGTATGCTTCAAGCTCTTCTTCTGTATAATTCCCTTCTGCACTGAGCTGCTTTTTCATTTCCTCTTGTAACTGGATCAGAGCAATGGCACCTGGCAACAACAACCACAAAAAGGGAAAAAGGCCAAACTTAGATAGCCTATAGAAGTATTTCCCATGCAGAAAACTGTTGTGCAACAAAGGGTTGAACTTTTGTTACTGACTTGAAATACATTGAGCTATTTAACGCTAAATATAGAAAACATGAATGCACACACAAGTGTGTATGAAAAGAGATCAGACGCATGCCCCATACACTGGAGATATATCAGAATTTGATACAGGTTTTGACACCTATAAACTACCCTTGAATAATGGTCCAAAAGCCTGTATGGTTTGACCAAAATGCAGATCAAGCAAGTAACCACCATACATGGTTACAAGTGTCCACCAACCTGTTGCTGCAGTTACTTGGGATTTAATGAAATGGCCTTTGTTTCTAAACCACTCTGCAATGAATGGCGCACCCAGATATATCGCTTTTTTCCCAAGCTCTTTTGCTGCTTGTCTTGCATAAATGTAACCAATTGTGTTCAGCATATCAACACCATATGCTGTAAGACACAGAACAAAAACTTTTTTAAAAAAGTGTTACGCATTATGTAGAAACACAGAAGGATTGTAAAGGGTCATGGTTAAAGTTCAGTTTCACCAGTCATTGACCAAACTCTTGTCTATGGTAGTATGAAAAAGAGAAGGAAAAAATAAAGGAGGGATATTTTTTAGTTTCCAAGGATGAATTAAATCAACAGCATTAATTTTATAAGAATTAAGTGCTGTTTACAAAAATTTTGTGTCCTAAAATGTTGTCTTATTATCTTTATTAGATGCCTGTGGTGATTCTATTTGTGCTTCATTGTTCTTCAATCCAGGGTCATGCATCATGCTCCTGACAATTTCTCTTCTCCTTTTAGTAAATTCCTTTAGTCCATAAGCAGACTCGCAAAACAACTATTCAAACATGCCACTTCTTTCCCTCAAAAGCTTGATGCCTGGTAAACTAAATCCACTCGCTTCTCTCTGCCACACAGTAACCCAACTTTAGTCAAGTAGTTAGATTTTAAGTAATGAATGAGTTTATTTCTTTATTTTATTTTTCCAGTTGGATAAAGTTCCATACTGATGTAGATAAAAAAAACCAACCTTAAACAACAATTTTACTGTTACTGAAAAATATCAGCATCGAAACTTTCAAGCAGGCCTAATTTTTAGCCTATAATCTTCTACTGCAATTAAATCATCAGTGATGTCCAAAATCTTGAATCTTTTCTCTTGGAAAACACCAAAACCCTCACCTCTTCAACTGTACCTACCGCATAAGCATCAGGAAACACATGTCCCAAGCATAGACAGCAGATTCAATTTTCATCCCTTTTGGAACGACCACACATTCCTCATACAACCAGCATCTTAATTAATTAAACGTCATTTTTTACAATTATGACAGCCAGCAATTCATGCAATGGACATCATTGAGTTCAAAAGCCATAAACCATCACTTGAAAAAAATGAAACCCGTCATGAGAGTGAAAATCTCTCCCAGTTAAAATGGAAATAGTGCATTGGCTGTTTCTTGTATATATCCTATATTTAGAAAAGCACTTTAGAGTTTAGTTCTCCCTAAAGCTCAATTTAAAGCAAAAGAGCTGGCCAGTTGAGCTTTAAATAAAACCAGACAGACATAGAGAACCTATTGTATTGCACTCCTTTCTTCATTTTTTTTGTAATTCCTTATCCTTTAAACAATCATTTCCAGAAAATGAAAATTAACCTGCATTTGAGAGCCTAGCTACTTCAGCCTCAGCATGATTAATGAACTCCTCTTTGTTGCCTTGTAGATATTGAGTGAGCCGATCTTTTAGTATTTCTGCAAGTTTTTCTTCCCTCTCCCTCTGAACAACCTGTTGAAAAATAAGATTGAAAAGTGCAACCCTTCATTACATAAACTCATCAGGAAATATTCAAGTAATAAAACAGAGCACATCTTCAATGCTCAGTCCAACTTAACCCTGCCTGGGCATAAATGCATGAAAACAAGCTTCTTACAAATAAAGTTTCGAGAAAGTGCTACATCTGAGGTTTAATGTTCCGTATGAAAATTAATGACATATATTATACATAGATTGTGTTTGGTATGGGATTAACAGTTTGATGGAGGAACATTAAGGGAGTAAGATTTAAAGAAGTGTTAAAGATGTAAAAATATGTTAAGAGGTGAAGTGTTATGGACATTTGGTAGTAGTTGAAAAAAATAAGGGTAAATGTGAGTCCCAATGTAAATCAAATCAAAATTAAAATTAAGTGAAATTATATATAAAAAAATAATATTAAAATGAGAAGTGTAAATGGAAAATGAATAAATTAATATTAGCTCCCCACCCCCTAAAATTCCTTTGTTCCTTCCCTTGGAAGGTTAACCTCTAACCTGTTTTCAGAGTTACATGTTACCCTCCTTGAAAATTTTCCCTCCCCCATATGTTGTGTCAAACAATTGTATAGAGAGTTAACAATCCCCTGGCAATCCCCCATACCAAACATATCCTCAAGTATAAATTGCTGCTGTGTGTTAAATTGAAGTTAATGAATGTACCTCATGGCATGCAACTGCAAAGTGCAAGCATCCATCCCAATCCCATTAACATGTCTACCACAAAAATGCTCCCCCCCCCCCCCCCCCCCCTCATTTCTCATTTTTTATTATTTATTTATTTTTTATTTTAATTTTGCCTACAATGATGCTAAAAAAAACAGTATGCGGGGATTGCTTTAATCTCAAGTGGAAGGTAACTTTATTCAGCCTCTGTGACGGACATCAACTTCTTTATTGTATAATTGCCAAACAGAGGGGGCATCTGTACTTTGACTTGGTTTGAGCCATGATAGTTGCATCAGAGGTTCTAAACTCTACCTAGAAGTCAGTTTTGACAGTAATATCAGCAAAGAGGAGTAGAAAAAAATCCCAGCAGATCACAGGGTTGCAAACTCACTTTCCCATACACTTTTTGTTGTATCATTTCTCTAAGACACAAAAGAATCAACACACACCAAAAAAAAAAAATATTGAAAAGAAGAGAGGTTTTAATGAAATGCCACGGGTTCAGTTGGTAATAAATAATGGTATACTATTGGATCTTACCCTCATTTTCTCTTGCAACTTTTTAGTATCCAATTGCTCCCCCTCTTTGAAAATGTTTAGTGAAGCCATTGATGCCATAGCAAATTGTCCTATGTAGACTTCAAAAAGCTCACTACCGAAAAGCATTGCAAATATTGCTGCAGGCTCAATGATTGCTTCTCTGCAGAGAATGAAGATGTAAAAAGAAAAAGATGAGAAAAAAAAATTCAAGCTCTATCTTATTTGAATCGCCTTGTGATCTTCCACTAATATTGCGCTTCAATATTAATTGGAAATCCATGTGGAGCCAGACAATCCATCAGCTTTGAAATTCATTTATCTGCATATTGAGAATAAGAAACTAACTTTGAGATTCCAGATTTTCCATTAGCATCGTAAGCTTGTCGCTGGGCAGGATCACTTAATACTTGGTATGCCTCTCCCAACACCTGAATCCGAAAGAAAGTAATCTCAATAAGAGATGCCAATGTTTTCAATACCCAAATACCCATTGCTGTTCCTGCCAGTCCTTCAATGCATGTTAACCATTAGTCTAACCCAAGAAAGAAAACATAGAGTTTAAGATAACAAGTAAATTCAGATTTGATACCTGGAAACTTGTTCAAGTTTTAAAAGTCAGGAAATTAGATTTTTTTTAACCAACAATCATTTTCCATGTGGCAAGTAACCATAGCTTGATCCTAAAATATGAAAATTTAGGCTACGTGGCGCAGTTCCAGAAAATTTTAAGAAACTTAAAGATGAAATCTCTTCAATGTTAAGGGAAAATTTGGTAGCTTGGGATCCACAAAAACGCTTAGTGGTTAACATTAAGAGTTGTTTTGGGGTCTTCATTGTAAAAGCACTACGTGGCGCAGTTTTATTTAATTTTGGATTACTAGTCTATAACCAGAACAGATGGGGATGGCAGAGAGTAATAGTGCTTTTACAATGAAGTCTTCACTCCTAACCAGCAAGGTAGGTGCATCCTCTCCTTTTCCCTCCTATGCATCTGAAAAAAGGAGGCTGTAATTATACCCCTTTACTCGTTGTTCCTCTCAGTCTTTACTTGCTCTCTTCCCTTCCTTCCCTGCTCATTTAGATCTAATGTTCACACTTAATACTACCACTTTCTAATAGATTCACCTTGTACTATCATTTGGTGCCAACAATAATCCTAGGAGGCAAGTAACAAAGGGTGATGCTAAATAAATAAGCTTGAAAGAGTGTAATGGGAAAGGGAAAAAAATGAATATATCCATCCCTTAAATATCTCGTGTGGATTTCATGGGAAAAGTGTAAGAGTCAATCCTAAATGACTCTCCTGTATAAAGATAAACATCCCAAAGAGACTAAATGGATAGCTCATGAACCACTTCAAGACATGTCCATCTTATTTGAGAGTATAAATCTTTTCCAAACATTACTACTAGCAAGGAAGCATCAAATACGACTCTGTGATTGTTAATGATGACTTACTGTTGAAACAAAGAAGTTAGAAACACACACACAAAAAAAAGAAAAGGTATCAGTATTTCTATTTCAGAAGGGAAATGCTTGCCTGAAAATTTTTCGCAGCAAGGGGATCGTTAGGGTTTTTATCAGGATGGACCTGCCGTGCCTGCGGAGGAAAATTAAACAAAGAAAAAATGAAGAGGAAGGAAATGACTCTTGCTGAAGATTATAGTAGCTCTAGTCTACAATAGAATAATAGAATGAAATAGAGAAGTAACCAATCAAAAAATTCTATTGATTTATTTAAAAAGAAGAAGAAGCATCATTATCATCGTAACGGATCCAACCAGTTGAAATGAATGTGTAAATGATGATAGATGGCGAGAAAACGAGATCTAATAAGCTTGAGTAGTAAAGTATTTTCTTGAAATTGAAATTTGGCAATTACCTTGATGTAATAAGCTTTCTTGATCTCAGTCTCGGTGGCCGTGGGACTGACTCCAAGCACGTCGTAGTATTCCGTTTCCTTTACCATCTTATGATTTCTTCTCTTTCAATCCAGATCCCTTCTCTTCTCTTCCCTTCCCTGCCAATCGAAGATTACTGACTAACTAATTGTATTTTTTGCTTATACAATCTAAACTCTTGATAAATAAAAATTTTCTGTAAAGACTATGCAGCTTGTTGAGCAGAGATGATTACACTGAAGAGAAGATGGATAGGTTCTCTCCGCTCCGCTCGTTCGTTGTAATGACAGCAGGCAGTAGAAAAAGAGAGTCACGTAGGACGATGCTGGTGGTGGTGATGTGGCGTTGCTTTCGCGCCGTCCTCCGTTGATTTTTTGGCGTTCACTGCTTGCCTGCCACCGGCGTTGTACCTTCTCCTCTTTTGCCAACTTCCCTGCAGCTTCCGCTAGTACTTTCTACTATTCCAAGTTTAAACTTTCAAATTTAGATGAATTAATTTATTATTTAAACAATTTCCCATGCAATTTCGCTTACTTAAAATTAGATGAGGACAGTGATAGAAAGAAAATATATAAAAAAAACGAATGGATGCAGATCGTTATCCCAGATGAACATTGTTTTTATTTACTTTAAATAATTTCGATGACTATAAATAATATATTTATCAAAAAGAGAGAGGGAGAGGTAGATTGTAGTAGTGAGTTAATGATTTTGCATTTCATATAATAAGAAGACAAGGATAAGAGGTAAAATAGTATTTTTAATATGTGATTTATTTTTATTTTTTTATTTTGATTACAGTAAAAAGGTATTTTCATCTTTTTTTATAACAAAACAACAACTTGTTTTCTATAAAAATGATCCTCTTTCATTACAAAAGACAGAACGAAGAAGAAGAAAATTTCTCCACAAACAAAAATACTCTTGTAACCAAATTCCTTTTGTATTAAATTTCTCCTTCACACTTCCCTCTAAGCTCGATTTTCCTTTTCTAAAAGCACGCTTTAACTCTTAAATTTCTTATAAACTTCTTAACACATTAAATCATCTCTTTAATTACTCAAAACTCTTTCCATCATCATGTTTGAAGATAAATCCTATCAAACTTCAAAAACTTTGAAACTTTAACTTGAATCCAAAAAATATTTTACAAAACTCCATATAAATTTTTAACTAAATTTGATGGTTGGATTGAAAGTCACGCGATTCAATGTAAGACTATTTGATTTGTAATTTTTCATCAAAAATCCAAATTTCTTATTACATTCTTGCTTAGATCTTATAAATTATTTCACTCCATTCTCAAGACCATTTTCTTGTCTTAGATATATTTATCTTGTATTTTGTTTGTCATTTATGTCCTCCACAAACTTATTATTGTTCCCCAATAATATTACCTACTTTTAACTCATGTTTACAATGTAATATTTTTCTTAATATTTTATCATTACAATTTCTCATAACTATTTTTTCATCCTCATTTATTCCAATTTTTTCATGACATTAATTTAATTTCTCATCAAATATTTTTTTTAACCAAGGTTTACAATATCCACCTTAAAATCAAAAGAAAAGGTAGCAAGAAAAGAGCTGTAAAAGGAGAGAAAAAAAATATAATAGAAAAGAGTAATAGAAATAACAAATATAAGGTTACGTCCAAGAAAAAAAAAAGGTTTTCTTGAGATTTTGCAAGTTTTTGAGAGGCAAGACCTTAAAAAAAGTCATGGGAGAGTAGTCATTCTAGGTATATACGAGCAAACTTGCTCGCGCGCTGCGCTGAGTTTTTTTTATATAAAAAATTAATTGATTTTATGCGTGTTGTAATTTGTTATTTTAATATTTAATTAGTATAATATAATTGATAAAATATGTTAGGAACAGATTTTTTTCGCCTAAAAGTGATTGAATGTTGTTACTTAATTATTTAATATGTAGATTGTACAATTGAAATCGAAAAAACTCTGCTAAAATGAGCCATTTACCCCGTGTAATATATTAATTGATTGTTGTGTATGTTTTATTTATTTCATTAATTATTTTATTAACAAATAGTTGAATTATAATCGTTGAATTTTAGCAGAGATGAGTGGTTTGTATTGCGCAACAAACATTTTGATTGGTGGTTTTGTTTAATTACCTTGTTAATAATTTAATTGGTAGATATCATACCGCAATTGATTAAATTGACTAAAGATATATTATTTGTTGTCTGCAATATTTTAATAGTTTGTTGGTCATGTTTTAACTACTTGACAAATAATTTATTTGACAGATAGCAAAAATACAACTGCTAAAATTTATCAAAGATTATTTTTTTTATATTTTTTCTTCATATTATTATATTAAAAGTATTTCAGAAAACTGAGATTAAATTAATGTGAGATTTCTAAAGAAAAGTCAGTTTATTTTTTTATATAAATTTAAGATTTTTATATCAAAAAAATATCATAATATATAATTAGCCTTACCTATTTTTTACGGAAAAGGTCCTAAAAATAATTATTATCATTATTCTAAATGTCCTATCTATAGTTAAATAAATACATATTAAAACTACATAATCATCAATTTTTTAAGTAGATTATTTAACTTAGATGTATAACATTTTTTTTTAAAAATAGGAACATGAACAATTTTGTTACATATTCAAACATTTGGTGTTGGCTGTGGCGAAACGCAGGGAAATTTTTATTTTATTATTGTAGATAGTTTGACATATTTTTTCCACTTGTCTTGTCAACATGTGGTTTCATATATTTTTTTATGTAATATGTGAGCTGAAATATTATAAAAAAACAACGCAGAAATTATTTTTCAAAAAACTAACATTGACCAATGAATTTTTGTTACAATTTTTATAGTTGTCATTATAAATATTATATACATAATTAATATTCTAATTATTATTGGTCATACTATCGATGACACCATAATTATTGTTAATCATAGCAAACCTGTCATGGTAAGTCAATATAGGTAAAAAAAACATCATCAGACCAAAGAAAATAGAAAAAAAAAACAATGCAACTTGCTTTAAATAAGTCATACTTGATTTTTTTTTTTTATGTATGCAATTTCATTCTTGGATTACAATCTTTCATGGATTGTTGTTTCAAATTTGGTCATTGTTATTTTGATTTCTCTCCCTAATTGTTTTTTTTTTTAATTTTGTTGTTTTCAATTTTATCATTCAATAAAAGTTTGTCTTTTTTAATCTAGCCCTAATGGTTTTGATCTCTTTTTCCTCTTGTTAGAGTTTTTTTTTTTATTTTCAATTTAACATTCCAATGTTAATTTTCTTGATGTCCTATAATGTATTATTTATTTATTTTTATTCTTAGACTCTTGATGCCATTTTTTAATTGCAATTTCTTTTTGATTTCCATCATTCAATGTCTGATTTATTAGGAATTGAACTTCATAGTTTTTTATTATTATTATTGGTTGTGCTTCTAATACAATAACAAGAGTCATAAGTTTTAAAAGTTGGTACAAATAGAGATTTTCTCTCTCTTTGTCTTCTTTCATGGTTTTATCACTATGCATTATTTTTTTCCAAGAAAGGTTGGTGTTGTTCTTATCTTCAAAAAAATTCTATCGGTTTATCTTAGTTTCTGGTCTGGGTTATGAGTTTTCTAGAAATTTTTTAATATATTATTTTTTGAAAAAATATATTTTTTTTTGTATTTAATTTTTGAATGCTTTTTATTTTATTTTATTTTATATTGATGAACTTTATTTTATAAAAAATAATTATTTTAAATAATATTTATGATAAGTTCGACCTTATACTAATTCAGTTTCATATATGTTTATATTTCTATTATATCTTATTAATTTTAATAAAATATTTCATTTTATGATTTTAAATATTTTGATATACATCAATCTCTCACTTTTCTAGTTTTTTTTAATTTTTTTTAATATTTTCTTATTTACATTGATAATTATCAAATATTAGATTTTTTTTAATTTACATTCTATTTTTTATATATAAAAACATATCAAAATATTCTATTTAACGAGTTTTTCTCTTTTTTTTATATATACAATTAGCCACCTACCCTTGTCTCATCACGATCGCATTCATATTTTTTTCAACGCAAAAAATATGAATTGTGTGAGATTTTTTTATTATAATATATATTTGGGCAAAATTATAAATCTGTGTAGAATTCATGTGAAGTGCAAGTTTCTTATAAAATACATGAATTTAAATTAATATAAATTTATATATTTAGCACTATTATAAAATTATCACCATTGTTAAAAAACAAGAAGATTCAGATACCTGAATTATTAAATTTATTGTATTAGAATTAGTTTATTTTATAATCAAATTTAAATTAAACACAACAAATCAAATATAAATTGTGAAAACAAATGCAATAATCAAATAACAAAAATGAGTAGTTAAGTTTTTATCTACAAAAAGAAGAAAACATAATTGAAAATCCATCATTACGTTACCGTCATTATCATGATTATAATAGTTAAAATTATCATCAACATTATTTCCCAAACAATTAAAATCATTAAATTGCCCAAAAGAGTAAAAAAATTCAAAACAATTTTATAAAAAAAACAATTACTAAAATTATCATTACTATTGTGCAAACAATGAAACTATAAAATCATCTGATTCGAAGAACATATATATATATAAAAGAAAACACAACAAAAAACAAAGGAAAAAATGGAGAAATATTAATTTTAAAATGACAACCAACATAAATTAAAACCCCAATAAAGAATAAAATAAAAAAATTAAAATAAAAAACTAAAAGTATAGATGCATAAATACGAGTAAAAAATAAACACTATCCAAGAAGGATCGAAGAAACCAAATGAATTAATATCAAATATTTAAAGAATAAGAGATGAAATAAGAAATAAAATATATAATTAATTCCAATCAAAAGACAAATTGAAACAAATAAAACCTTGAGACCAGATCAAATAAAGACAGTTACAAAAATACAATGTACTTTTGTTAGAAAATTAAAAGAACAATGACCAAAATAAAAGGTAACATATATGACAAATTCAATTGGAGGACAAAATTAAAACCTGCATACCGAAAAAATTAAAAGAACAAAAAATAAACCAAAAATCAAAAGAATAAGGACTGAATGAAAACCAATATATAATTAGTTTCAATTGAATGACACAATTGAAAAAAATTAAAATTTCCATTGAAAAAATTAAGAATAAAATCAAAATGAGAAAACCAGGGACTAAACTAAAACAATCACAAACATCAAAGACTTACATGTATTTTTTTGCGGGAGAGAGAGAAAAGGGAGAAAAAACTAAAAATCACCATGACAATTCAATTTCCAAGGCCAAACGACGCCGCACGCGCTGCCTAAAAGGCAAACACTTTTGGTGTATCCGTATGACGTGCCTGCAATGTTTTTATAAAGAAATAATAAAAAAATAGAAAATTACCTATGCATCTCTACACCCATCGATAACCACGAAAAAACGAGAAATGAAAGTACCACAATGTCCCCAACTCCATGCCTTTTTTTTTGTGTTCTAGGGGTATTTACGTAGTTTCACCGTGCATGAATATGTGAAAAACCAAAAACACCCCCACTGCTCTACGTCTTTTTGTCAGCTCCCAAAAGTAAAATGATAGTTTCATTCTGCAATTTAAAATGAAAAATACTAGAAAACCCTAAACAATTTGAAAATACCATAAATGTTTAAAATGCCCCAAGTTTCTTAGGATTAAATTTTTTAGTCCGAGATATAAAATGATAATTGCACTATTGAAATTCACTATAATATATATAATACATGTCTAGATACACAGTGAAATTACCACGTCTTTTAATGTAAAGTTATAGTCGTCAGAGTACGAGGGTAGTTTGGAAGTATGGTGTGATTGGTGGTATAGAGAAAATAGATGTTTTGAGTGTTTAGTTAATATAGAGATTTGAAAAAAGACGACGGACTCCGTCCTAAAATTTTGTCAAGCCGCAGGTTCACAAAAAACAATAAATTGGTGCTTTCCGTGCGGTGAGGAGAGAGGGAGCGGGTGGGACGAAAGGTATGGATCTTGAGGTTGTTCAATCAGCAAAAATCTCCTATACAAAATATGGTCTTCTTTGAATTATTACTGGCTGAAGGTTTTGAGGTTGTACTTCGTCCACTTTAATTGTTTGGGGTACTTTTTGATATTTAAGTTAGTTTGGGTAGGGCTTGAGATTTATTATTATTATTATTATTATTATTATTATAAAAATGTGCATGGTATGTTTAGTTACAAAAAAAATATTCAGCTTTAAGGAAAAAAAACAGTCTTTTTTTTGTTTCTAGAAAAAAGAAAACCACTGACGTAGACTTAATTATGTATTAAAATGTCAGTAGAGATTAATTATTTTTTATTTTATTTTAAAATGTATTAAAATAATTTATTTTTATTTTTATATTAAAATAATAATAAATCAAAAGTATTAATAAATAAAAAAAATCCTAACTATTTCTTTAGTTTTGAGATTTTGTTATTTTTATTTTTCATATTATATTTTTAATTTCTTATTTAAAGAGAATTATTATTATTATTATTTTATTTTATATTAAACTTCAAATTCAATCATAATTTTAACCAAACAATTCAAAATTTATTTTTAACTACAGTTAAAATATTTTTTTATAAAATTATTTTTTTAAAATTTCAATCATAAAATCAAAAATAGTACCAAACTTCGCGTGTATATTGATAGACTAGAGATAGAGAAGAAGGGAAGAAGAAGAGATAGGGAGAGAGAGCGATGTCTTCCAATTCTAACGCAGTAGCGAACGGGTTAGCAGGAGCAGGAGGCGGTATTGTTGCTCAAATCATCACTTATCCCCTCCAAACAGTACTGCACTTCACTTTACTCCACTGCCTCTCACACTCACCCCCCCCCCCCTGCACTTTACTTCACTTTACCAGTCTTATCATCGGCAGCTCATCTTCTCTCTTTCTATCTTCCTCACCTTCTCCTTCTTTGTTTTTTATTTTTCAAGCAAATGAATTAAATCTCAAATAAAGAAAAAAGCTAAATTAAACCAAATAAATTATTGTCGTGACGTTAGGTGAATACGCGCCAGCAAACAGAGAGAACAGACAAGAAGAAGAAGCAACCTCAAATCCCTTCCAAACGCTCTGGCACAACCACAGGCACTCTTCTTCAAATCCTCCAGGTTAGATGTTATGTTAGATTTCTTCTTCTTGTTCCTTGATTTATCACCGTGACTTTTTTTTTTCCTAAACAAAATTAATTAAATCCCTCAATTATCCAGGTCGTCAGAAGCGAAGGTTGGGGTGGACTATACAGCGGCCTCAAGCCTTCTTTGTTTGGAACTGCCGCTTCTCAGGTCCACATTTCTTTCTTTTCAATGCTTTACCCAAATTGACTAATGCTAGCTTCTTTTTTTTCATGGTTACTGCTAGTATATTCTCCACTCGTGCCATTCGTTCCATTTTTTTTCTTTACTCGTTCCACACACACATAGTTCGATAGTTTAGGGATTTCATATAACAGCGATTGAATCCAATAACAGCCTCCTTCTTTCTTCTGCATCTATGAGCAAACTGAATGCTAGAACAGCTTCTTATCATGGACAAGGAGGAACAAGTCAATTTGAAAAAAGCAATGCAAACCAGCTGCAATAGAAATAGTAAATCCTGTTTGGTGGCCATCGATTTTTTTTTTATTTGTGCCAGCACCATCAACTCTTCCTAATAAATGCCCAATAAGCACAGGCAAAGAGTATTGATCAATCGTTTTTTTCCCCATCACTTTGCCGGTTCTGATCTAATATCCATCTTTCCATGCTGACAGGGCATTTACTACTACTTTTATCAAGTCTTCAAAAACAAGGCCGAGTCCATTGCAGCTGCACGCAAAGCCAGGGGACTGGGAGATGGTACTGTTGGCATGTTTTCTTGGCTTGTTGTGGCTGCCATTGCTGGGTGAATACTATACAATACTAATCCATTTAATTAAAATTTTCATAATAACACGTTTCCTGAGGAGTTAGGAAGATCATGCCCAGAGCTGGAACAATTGAGAATAAATATAGACATTTGTTTTCTATGAACTGGCTTCTTTAGCAACAGAGAGAGATCATTCATGATTAATGTCATCACCACACATTTATTATTATCTTGCAGGTCCTTGAATGTATTGCTGACGATCCCGATATGGGTTCTTGTAACACGTATGCAGGTGCCTTTATATATATGTACACACATGCCATTTTTTTATGCCCACACTTTGGATTGCCACACATTTAATTGTTTCGTATATGGATCCCTTGTGCTATTTCCCTCTGCCACTAGTTGTTAGAGAGTTCAAATAAAAACCATTTCTATGACCTCATCTAATGGCTTAAACTCTTGGGTTAAGACGATTCTTTCACACTAGTCATCAAAATAAGACTCTCCACTTTCTCAAGCACAAAAACACTCGCGCATGCACAGAGTAAGGAAATAGGTGATAAGCAAGATATGTAGGAGGAAAGGGTGACTGAGCCCTGTCAGTTTTTGAAACATACATATAGCTTGCTTAGCTCAAGCTGTATGTTTTCAGGCATTGTATACATGGGATGGTATATCTTTTGCACACCTTTTTTAAATAACAACTGCTGCAATCATAACATACGAGACAAAGATGAACAACAATTGAGTTCATAACTTTTAAATGTTCTGTAAACTATCCTGGGAAGTTCCTGATGTAACCTTTAACTATATATTCATTAACTATGTCCATCAAAGATTTTGCTGACAAAAGTATTTGGTTCTAGACACAAACTCAAGCAGAAAGAAAAATTATTGAGGGAAAGAAACAAGCTTTATTGAGGGAAGCTTCTGAAAGAAGCTCAATAGATTCAACTTTGCAAGAGAAGTTGTCTGAACTTGATTCCATAAAACCTCGTCCATATGGAACTTTACAAGCGGTAAGTTTCCACCCACCTTTCATTTCTTAATCTATCTTTATGTTTAATATTTATCACAACATATGCTTGATGCTTGCAAGTGCTTCTTCACATCCTTTGTTTTACGAAGCATGGCATACTCGTAAATCACCTACTCATTTACTTTCTGTCTTTTTAACTTTTGTTTGGTCACAATCATCAACTACTTAAAACTTGATCTTATTCTAGGATTATGGTTGGCTTGAAGAAAAATAGGAAGAGGTAAAATTGATATTATATTAAATGAGTGCAGAGTACTAATGTGCCAATATAAGACATGTAATTAAATACTTAAATCATTTGCCACTTTTGAATTTGTTGGCTAACCTGCAAAATGTTGGCATCAGTTTGTCTCAAAATTGTGTTTACATAATTATGACATGAATGGTTATGGTGTAGAACCAAGTCCATTCATGCTGGGTTTGTAATTTTCCCTATTCTGCCACCCTTGACCATTGTGATTGTTTGCAGGCAACAAATGCATCATAGTTATCTTAATAAGGGAAAAAAATTATTTATTTTAATTGGCTACAGGTTGTCAGTCGTTATCTTTCTTGATAAAGGTAATATTCAATTGATTCAAAAAGATAACACTATAGTCATGGTTATCAAAGATAATATGATAAGATCATTACCACTGGGATTATCACTTGAGCATTAACTGGAGTCTTTTAGGGAGTGTTTTTTTTTTTGGCACTAATTCTGGTTTCTGTTACCTGTGTTCAAGGCACGTGAAGTTTATATTGAAGCAGGAATCACTGGATTTTGGAAAGGCATCATCCCTACCCTCATTATGGTTAGCCTCAATTGATTGTGCATTTTTAGGTGCACTTTTAAAGTTAATCTCCACTCCTCATTTCATCCTATTTATGAATTCCAGGTGTGCAATCCATCAATTCAGTTCATGATTTATGAGAGTTCATTGAAGCATTTAAGGGCTAAACGTTCTGCTAACAAGCAGGGGTACAAAAATGTGACTGCTCTGGAGGTATAGAACTACTTTAGACAATCTAGTTTGGTTATGTCAGTCATTTGCGAAATATTTAACCTCTGCACATATATAGTGAGCATCTGCTTGTCATTTGGAAAGGTCTTTTTACTAGGAGCTTTGGCAAAATTGGGAGCAACTGTCTCAACATATCCCCTATTGGTTGTAAAGGTAAACTCTCCACTGGCTTTTGTAATATTGGTGATTATCCCTGTGGAAGTAACTGTTCTCTTATGAATTGACTTGTTTGTAATATTGGATGGTTGCTTGCCGTGTTGGTCTTTTCAAATAAAATGGATTCAAGATCTCATCCTTGCATCTTTTTCTGCATTAGATTTCACAAGAAACTACAGATTGTTTTCTCACTCGGGGTTATGTAACCAACTGATTCAGCACACTGAGTTATTTTCTCATGATGTTAGAACAGCATGGACACAGAAGCTTACATGCATGTGCTTATGCACAAAGTTCTGTATAATTTTACTTGGAAGTCTTTCCCTCTTTCTGTTCTCTTTGCAGTCGAGGCTTCAAGCAAAACAGGAGATTGGTGGAAATAACCTGTTAAGATACTCAGGTTTGCTTTCAGACACACAAAGGCACAATGAGAATAAACTATTTTACATCTAGAGTTCATCACTATCATCTCTATCCTGTGGACTGTTGCATTTGTTTCGTTTACAACAACATTGTATTTTTTGAAAGTCAGTTGTTTGACGTGCATCTGTTCTATGAATTAATCATTACAACACATTGATTGACCTATAAACACTAGGTTGAAACCTTGAAGGTTAAAACAAGTTGCGTGGACTTTTTCCTCACTGTCTTTGGCTGTGCCAAACTTTCGCTTTTTTTCTTTTTTCCAGTAAGTTTGTGTAAACAAACACTTTTTATCATGCTAGCATGCATACTGATGAAGTGGCAAGACCTGGAGAAGAGACAGCATTTCAAATTTTTTCTACCTTGATAAGGTATGCCTTGGAGTTGAATGAGAAGGATATGCGATACTCAGTGAGCTCAAATTTTGTGAAGTGAAATAAAGATGGTATTTATAGTAGAGTGGAAGTGGCTTTCACCAAGAAGAAAGTTGTGCTGGACTAACAGGAAGATGACCAGTGGGATTGGTAGAGGAGGGGCTTCTTGACTTTCTAGAAAAAATCTGATCTGAGTTTAAATTCCCATTAAATTCTCATAAAACTAGACAATTTAGGACTGCTAGAAATAACTCAAATTAATCCTTTTTGGAGAAAAATAACTAGTAACTATGATAATAATAAATGTTTGAGGCAAATGATAACTTTTACATGTATTTAACTACTTAGTTTTGGATTGTCCAATCACTTCTGGTACAACGAAAACTAGACTTGCTTCTCTCTAGTGACATGGTTAAGTCACAGTTTGTTCTTTAGGAGAATAGAAGATTTATTAGTGTTGCACGACAAAGTTTGTATTGGGGCAATCAAGTGTATGGATTCCAGGGATTGACATTTGTTGATGTGCAAGATGATTCTAGCTGTGGATCCGATTTGCAGGGGAATTAAAGGGGAAGGGGCAAAATCTCACTAGCTCCACACTGGTTAAAGTTAAGGAATTACTCCAGGATGTTAATCAGAAGCTTTTCACACATCTAGATCACTTCCCTGAAATCTTATAACCCCAAACATAATAAAAATCCTGTAAGAATTTCCTCGAAATACATTAGTTAAAAAAACAAATTATGTGATTTTGGAATTGAATTCTAGGAGATGTACAGTTTTGTTTGTCATCTCACTGCTATAATACTGGTTTTTGTCTTTTTTACTGGTATACATGCAGGCACTCTTGATGCGATAGTCAAAATGATCCGTTATGAAGGATTGACTGGTTTTTACAAGGGGATGGGCACAAAGATAGTTCAGAGTGTGTTTGCAGCTTCTGTGCTTTTCATGATCAAAGAGGAGCTTGTTAAGGCTTACATGGTACTGGTTGATAAGAGCAAGAAACTTCTGATAATTTCGAATAGTTGATGTCTGTTTATAGCTCATGAAGAGGCAATCACATAACCTTATCATGAATATATGATGGTTAAAGACAGCACCACATGCCTGGACCTATCACTCCCTGGGACGTCATGAGTTGAACACTCAAAAATTAACACTTTGCTTTTGATAGTAATGGAATTCTGTAAATTACTGTTGGAGAAATACCAGCTCGGTGATATTCAAGGTTCGAGGACCTGTATAATTTGTCATTTATGAAAATTCACTTGCTACAAAAATATAGTATCGATTCTTTTAAGAAGGTTCCGTGACTCTCAATGCTAATATATTTTGAACGATTTCCCTTTGCATTTTACAAAACATTGTTACTGTGCTAAGAAGAAAGACTGAAGTCATGATGCTGCCTGCCGACATTCGATTGGTCAAGTATAATAAGTTTATCCTCCTATCTTCTTTGTCCCTTGTACCACTGCGCGTAATGGAATGTGGCACGTAATGGAATGTGCAACTTGTGCAATTATATTTACCCAATTTCAGTTTTTGTTGACGTAGCAGAAGACTGGTCTTTGAGTTTCTTATTTTCTTCCTTTTGCTTAGTATTTGTGATGATCTTCCATTCATGTATACTCTGTACAAGCAAGCTCAGACTTGTCATAGATTCAACCGCAAATATTCCTAATAACATTCCCAGGGACCAATTTATCAAATTATTATTGTTATTATTATTACTTTACTGCTAATTTCCCCCCTGATTTATTTAGTCAACTTTCTAGCAAACTATTTTGTTTCACACGCTTTGGCAGGTGTGGCTGCATGAGGGAACGGGATTGGGCTCGACCCTTGGGGTATGTTATAATATTAGCCACGATACCACTGCTTTGCTGATCGTTTCCTGGACTGGGTCTGCCATCTATGATGCGAGCTCACGTCAGTGTCTATTTTCTAGGATATTCGAAGAACAGCCATCTCTTACTGTGACTGTAGCCCTTCCACATCTCTTGTTAAACGGTACAAGGTCTACCAACAGGCAACAGGCAACAGGTCCAATGGTTCTTAGCCAATATTAGGCTAGAGACCACTGCAGAGTCCAATGCATTCTAATGGTGTTGAGTGTAGTTCTGGTTACCCGAATAATTATTGAGCTTTGAAGAGGATCTTTTTCACAAAGTTGATGTCTTTCAATTCCGTTGCTAAAGTTAGTACGGAGTCATGCTCACTGCAGAATACCACAGGGAACTTGAACAATTCAGTGAGAATAGATAGCCGCCTGTTATATTGAAGTAGTTAGAGATGAAAAACGAAAGTTGGATTTACGCTTTTTGAAGGACTTTCCGCCAAGAAACCTCAACAGCTCGATGAGAATGAAACTTGTTTGCATATAATACAGTTTTTGCAGTTCGATAGAATCGGCAAGAGCTGGTGGATTCATATTTTTTTTCCATCTTTAATACATAAAAGTATATTCAACAACAATGTAGTTTTACATCTTTAAATATTAAATTCTAATAAATAAAATGAATAAAATAACTGGTGAATATATTTTTACGTTTTGACCGAATTTTAATAGATAATCGTAAATATGCTCATTTGGGTTTAAAGGCCGAGCTGTAACTCGTCTCTCACACAACACAATTTCTTAAAACCAGACATGACACTAATATTTATTTCTTAACCACTTGATACATTTAAAAATAAAATCAATCTCCTATATTTATAGTAGCTCTAACACCAATAAAAAGTACAACATTAACTAGGAAATCAACTTCAAAAATAATAAGTCCTACTAGGAGATTAAATCCCTGGAACATTTGAGTGAAGATGCATTGCATTTTTTATTTGCAATTACCCAGTGATTTAGTTAAATCATTTAACAAAATATTTGTATACAGGTCGTCACATGAATTAACAAAGAGCGGTGAAGGTATCTCAAAACACATGAATTAACAAAGAGGTAAAAGATATATCAAAACACCGCTGGACTTGTAGGTTAATGGTGCTCCTCCATCCATGTACCCAAAAACTTGTTTGTAGAATGCAAATGGTCCATTTCTGCTGCGGTATTAAGGTACTATTAATTGCATGAATATCCAAGTGTCCTCTTTGAGGAGTTTACAAGTGGAGAAGAATACAGGCTTTTCTCCTTTTACATACTCATTTCAAATGATCCTATAATATTTTTTCATCAAAGAATGGTCGAAATGTATCAAATACTATTTTCCATTCCAAGCATATAATTACATGCATATAGCTTACCCCAACTGTTGGGAACAATTTATGAAATGGAAGTAGAAACTGTAGTTGGAGCTCGAAGAACTTGCTGTAATAATCGTGCTGCAAGCCGTTGTGTGATGCCACCTATAACACGCTCCCCAAGGCTGCGTGCCTCAGGCTGTTGAAGCACCTGCGCATGCACATTTCCCTATTTAGTTTTCATCTCAAGAATG
Organism: Salix purpurea; assembly: GCA_027405865.1. Lineage (NCBI taxonomy): Eukaryota > Viridiplantae > Streptophyta > Magnoliopsida > Malpighiales > Salicaceae > Salix > Salix purpurea. The sequence goes on along the minus strand of CM050329.1, from coordinate 27,676 downwards.
AATGGCTCTTACTCCACAATGATCCACAAAGCTTTCATTTTAATTAATCAACAGAACAGTCAACTAAGCTGAACAGTCCTTAATCTAGCACCAGTTTGTATTGGTCAGATAAATCAATCACCCCGTTCATGCGTTGTCTACAATCATATTCTCAACACAAATGTATAGCACCAAAAAGGTTGGTTTATCCTCGGGCGAGAGTCCAGGACATGAAAGGGGTTAAGAAGTAGCCTTCCCAAATTTGTCTGAAAAAGGGGGTGGGTTATGAGGGATTAAGAAATAAAACAACTAGAATGACTAATTGAAAATTTACAGTTACATATGATGTGATATAAGATGTGCTGGAGAAAAAATGCTTTTGCAAAAAATGGTGCAGATGACCTCCAGTTATTTCGATACCATCCTTAACAAATATCTAGATTAGGTTCTTATACTTCCTAAGCTAGGTTATTGACAGGATGACACACTGCTGAAAAGGTTGCACCGCCATACAAATGTAAGACAATCTTAAGTATGACAAAACAATTGAATTTACCTGTAATATAGGTTGCAAAAGGGCCGGATCAAAATCTTGAGAGGATCGCAGAAGCCCCCATATCCTGAAAACCTGGTCCCGAAGTGCCATCAAGCTTTCAATTTCAGAATCATTCACTGTGAGAGGTCCAGTTACATTGCCACTAAAGATTAAAGCCCTAACAACATTTGGGATAGAATTGTACGTATCAACTACTGTGCCGATCACTACAGCTTCAGTGACACGGACAGCCTCCTTAATAACTAAAATTCGGAGCTCTTCGCCATCTGGGCCCAATAATAGCTTCAAAACAGGTTGTAAGGCATCATTTGCAGAGAAGTCCCTATCTTTTCTTCCCTGGACAAGCAGGTTTTCAAGTCTATTCCACCTAAATTGAGCAAAAACTTAGGTTCTTGAGGGGGCTACGAGCAGATTAAAATGGAAGCATAGAATTTAATATTAGCAGAGCACATACCTAAACCTACCATCCTTAAAGAGCAACTCAATAAGAGCATCTCTAAGGTATGGATTTGGATCAGTGAGAAGCCTTTTAGCAAAATATGGATACGAAGCTGCCAGAACCTTGAAATTAGGATCAGCATAAAGGGCTAGGCCTTCAAGTACAGTGAGTGACCTCAATATCAAAGCATAATATGCTGGAACTGCAGGTTAATTGACAAGCTAGACAATCAGATTCCACAAGCACTGCATTCACTGGCCATTTTGTGATCAATTAAATGACTAGTTGTATTTATCTACAGAAATGTGAAAAAATAAACATAACTTACCATTAAACGGATACTGATAAAAAACAGCACCCAGACCATTCACTAGAGTTTTGAAGTTTAGTTCGCTCACAGTGTAATTGAGTGCATCATCAAAGAAGTTACGCAGTGCTGGAACAATTGGAGACACATCTACATCCCGTGACAAGAAATCTAGATCATAGTAATCACGGGCCATGGCTTCGTAATCCCTATTAACCATGTGAACCACGTGACCAATTATCGCAAATCTTGCTTCTTCTGGGGTCTCACTCATCATTCCAAAATCAAGAAAAGCAAGCTTTCCCTCAGGTGTTGCCAGGAGATTGCCAGGGTGAGGATCTGCATGAAAGTATCCATACTCAAGTAGCTGTCTGAGGCTGCATTGTATACCCGTGTTGACTAGATCTAGAACCTTTAAACCTTGTCTCTCAATAGCATCTTGTTCATTCAATTTAACTCCATCAACCCATTCCATTGTCAGCACCTTGCTACTTGTATAATCCCAGAAGATATCTGGAACAAGGATGTCTTCCCTGTCAGCATACAATTTCTTAAACCTCCTAGCATTCTGCCCCTCCTGCAGGATCCTGTTGAAATTAAAATTCAAACCCAAAAGAAAGTCTAGGAAAGATATAGGGTTTTGGATTAAGAAAGGCCATGGAAAATATAAGTGGTGGTCCCACGTAGTGTGCCAGAAAGAAAGAAACCAGAGGGACTGGGATTCTTGTATTTCCAACAAGTACAAGGGCATTATAATCTACAGAGGCATGCATTCCTAAAGTTGTGATGCAATGCAGGGCTAGTACTGGTAAGGATGATGAAAGAAACAACCTGCACATAATTAAGCTCTTGATAAACTCTGCGTGCAAATTCATCAATGAGAGCAACAACATCACTGGTAATAATGTCTACATATTTGTTGATGAAAAAGCCGAGTCCTCTTATGAGGTAAAAGTCAAGACCAATAGCTTCTTCGATACCAGGGCGTTGCACCTTGACAGCAACAGTCTGTCCAGAATACGTAAGTTGAGCTTTATAAACTTGGCCTAAACTGGCAGCTGCAATTGGAGAAGGAGAAATGGATGAAAAAATCGAGTCGAGTGAGAGACCCAATTCTCTCTCAATGCACGAAAATGCTTCAGCGTCTGGGAATGTAGGCAAAGCATCCTGTTCATCCAGTTCAAAATTAATATTAATGATTGATTGATTGTAAATGTTTTTTTGATTGGTATAGTAACTAGCGAGATGCAAAGCAGTACCCCCATTTATTATGAATGTTATGAGAAATAATAGGATACCTGAAGCTCAGCGAGCTCCTCCAAATACTCAGGGGGGCAGATGTCGGGCCTGGTGGACAACCCTTGCCCTAATTTAACAAAAGTAGGGCCCAATCGGGTGAAAATTCTCCGGAGTTCGGCTGCTCGTTTACGCTTCTTCTGATCGAACACGCCATTCCTTTTGTCCAGAAATAGTTTCAACCCAAATGAACCCGCTGCTGTCAATATCTCAAGCGTTCTTCGCAACACCTATTTTTTTTGTTTCCAATCAATTTTCAGATCAATATTCTTCTTAAATACACATGTTTGATTGTTTATCAATTTATAATAAAACAAAACCAGAAACTAACTGAATAATTTTGCTTGCCTTGATTGGCCTAGAGCCGTATTGAACGGCCAGATCCTCGGGGCTATAGACGGACGCATTGACAGCACGGGCCATGGCTCTTACCTCCGCCTGCAGGTCTTCCGTCCGATCACCTCCCACTATTAAATTTGCATCTCGCACTGCAGGACGCATCACTCGAGCTGGAGCTTGTGGTGGTCTCGCTTCCACCACAGCAGCTCGAGCTTCCCTCGCTCTTCTTGTCTTTGGCCTTGAGGCTGAAGTTGGACGGGGACCCAAGACAAGGGACGAGGAGCAGAAGCGCTGGCTCCCGGCTGCAACAAAGCTTATCATCGCTTTGGCGCTTTATGCCTATCCTTCACAGTTCTACTTTTCTCAACTGCTTATGCACTTCAATTTCTCAGTTTCCGTTTTTATTAATTTGACCAAACATTACCACATCTCTGGTTTTGGTTTTGGTTTTGGTTTTGGTTTTTTCTCTTCTAATTCTAGGTGTATATTAGTTTGTTTTTTCTGGTCGCAAATTGTTGCGTACTCGTGTCACCCTCATAAATCACAACAGCTTTCCTAATCTTCTCTATCTATCGAACTATATATTTTATAGAATAAAATGTAGTATTTTATTCAAAAATGTGAAAAAATACCTCATCCATTTTATGCCACGTTGGAATTTGTTTTTTTTTTGCCCTTTTAAGTGTAAAAATTAAATAGAAAGCACGTTTAATGTCCTATTTAAATATAAAAACCAAAATGATATGTTAAGAGATCAGTTTTTGCAAATTACAAAAAACATCAATAACAACTCTACGTAACAAACTAGTTTCATACAATCCACATGTTAAAATCTTCCAATTTTACCTATCCAGTTTTCAGAAATCACAACATTACCCCTAATAGATCACTTATAAAACACAGGAGAAATTCTAAACTATGAGGCGTAACTGTAATATTTGTTAATCTATAGGAAAATAAAACAGATTCGGTAAAGAATAATATATATATATATATATATATATATATATATATATATATATTTTTTTTTTTTTATATTTTTTTTTAAAATTAAATTATATAATTAAACAAATACAACACTGTTTGTTATAAGGATTATGTTGTATTTATTTAAAAAATAAAATTTTAATATTTTTAATAATTGTAAATATGCTAATGTTAAAATTAAATTTGTAAAAATAAGAAATATATTATTTTAATGTATTTCAAGAAAAAAAATATTTTTAAAAACAACCACCTCAACCATACTAAATATCTAAATATTGATGGATAGATTAACTTCTGATGTATAATTTTATCTTTTTAAAAAATATTAAAAAATGTGTTTTTAAATATATATTTCCATCATTATCTATATTGAAAAATTGCATTCTTTAATCCTTTTAGTTGCAACCAGGAGGAGCAAATCCGACCATTCCTCTATCAACCTCACAAGTCTTTTGTTATTCACCTGTAAAATTTGCATCCACTATCATTACTATTTTTCATAAATGTTAGACAAGTCTTGATCAAATGTCTTGATTGTACAACCACAATCCTTGATTTGTCAATTTCCACCTCTACCCTGTCTTCAAAGAATAGACTAACCAATGGAATATGAACAATACCATATTTGTTAAGATCATAACATGAGTTTATATTTTAGTCTCTCTCTTCCTAGGATAACCATGCATTTGTTCTCGAAACGCTGTCAGACTCTAGAGTGCCCTGTATGCTATGTCAGGTAGCCTTGTGCAACCCATACCCGAGTCAATGATAGCTCCACTTGTAATAAAAACCGATGGATCTATCAGTAGTTCATAAGATCCGACACTTATTCCAATAACACGAACTCCATATTGAAATGAGAAAAAAATATGGGAGTGCATTCTGCAACCTGTGAGACTCCATCACCAAAACTTAAAAAACCAACTAAATTAGGGGCAAATAGGAAAGAATAGGAGAATTGATTGTTGTGTCTTTCAACAATTTGTTTTGGAAAGATAATTGGGAATGACCTAGTCCTAATAGAGATGCATAGGTGGAAACTCTAATGTTATTTTGGCCACACCCAAAGTTAGGGAATATGTTGTTGCAATTGTTAGCGTTTCTTTGACAAAAAATCCCTTAGAGTAGGAGCCATCATCATATTCGATTCCATAAAAGAAATTTGAGGAATTGCTTCTCTTTTCACCTGCACATAATGTAGTATTAATTTATGATGTATTATAATTGACCATAAATTTTATAATTCTACAACATGTCAATAAAATTACATAGT